>CM060910.1:890310800-891510800 GCA_030737875.1 Allium sativum | reverse complement strand
GAAGACATAAAGAGTGAATAGATATCTGCATTTAAAGTCAATATCCTTAACTGCTTAATCCTGACAAATACTAATCTAACCCCTCTTCATAAATCCAAAATAGCAAAATGATGGATGGATGTAATCTGCATGTACTTCATGAACTTCAGTGCAACTGGATCATTATGTATGCCATGTGTTAAGTAGCCACAGCTTGGATAATTGACAAAGATAATTTGTTGACACATGACATGACTAACTTCACCTTATTGACATCTTAATGATTTATGATTTATCACTGTAATAAGACTATGTATTGCCACTGAAATAAGAAGAGAAATACTGATCAACCATAATTTATACTATTAATTTGGACTTGAAACTTGTAAATTGCAATAATGTGACTCATACTTTAGCTCACTCTGAATCACCATCACCTTCGCTGAGATTACAGACCAAAGATCTAATCTACACCTAAGATCTTATCTAAACCATCTAAAAGAGGAAGTGATGTTAAGGTCTGTGAGGGCCTAGGGGCAAACAACATGGATCCAAGTACTTAAACAGAGATTTTTTTCTCATAAAACTGAAGGTTAAAGAACCGTTTGCTTATATTTTAATCTTTATGGTTTGAATTTATCACTATATGACTACGTGAAGATGATAGAGAGGATGAATTACTTTTCTTGTTTCTTAAAATTTTCCAAAACACGAAAAATATGATAAATTTATTTGCTACTTTACATGATAATTTCAATTTCCAAATTGATTCTTTTCCACAAATACATATACCATATGAATTTCTATTTCGATGGAACATAAAAACTAAAAAGGCCGAAACAACCAAACTGAACTGTTTTGAGAATTTGGGGTGGGTAACTTTGGGGAGGGTGCTGTCTCTATTTTGTAAAGGTGCAGCCCAATGAAATTGATGGATCAAACTATCTAACAGCCAAATTTAAAGGATGCCATGGTCCTAGAGCCCATCCTATTTCATTGGACAGAGAAAATGCAGCTACGAAGAATTGCCACAACTAAACCATTAATGATTAACTGAATGGAGTGAATGAAAATTATGAACGATTTAATGAAAAATAAATGAGGTTATTAAGGAAACTTGATGAAAACCGAATGGAATCAAGAGAACTGAGAATAAAAGTTCAAGTGATTAACAACCAATATAGATGAATACTTAATCAGATTGCAGAATTGGAAGTAAATGAAGAACAGAAAATGAAAACTATAGGAATTTAAAAAGAATCTGTACAAGAATTTAATTACAAATGTGATACTAAGCAAATGGAACTAAAAATGGAAATAAAATGGCATGGAATTGATAATTAAATATTTGAATTATTTCATTTTTTTTCACACTTTTACATGGCAAAATACCCATATTTATACATATTTTTAAATGCTAGAATTGAATGGTTTCTTTACTTTTACCTAATAATTAATTGTTTCTTTGAGTCTTAGATTAATTTTTTTTGTTTTTTTTTGTTTTTTTTGTTTTTTTTTGTTTTTTTGCGCTTACATATTGAATGATTTCAAACACATTAACAGATATATTAGTATACCGAACTAATATGCTAGTGTGTATTTCACTATTTTGTTAATGTTGGAAATGGCGAAGAAGAGGAAGATTAGTCGCAAACAAAAACAAGCCTAGGACCCCCATGAAGAACTTGAAGCAAATAATGAACCCAACGAGCAACCTAAAATTAATGTGCAACATGGAGCGAATTTACAAACCCATGAGCATCATGAAGCAAATTTAGAAACCAACGAGCAAGGAACTAAAGTATGTAGAGAAAATGCGATGCAATCTGAATTAACTATTAAAACTAATGAGTATGAAACTGAAAATAATTTGGTGGAAAACGAGACTGATATTCAACTACATGAAAAGCTGGTCCAAAGAAAAAAACGAGAGGTCATACTAGAATGAAAAGACTTTCATCAGATTGTTTATCTCGGATTACCGTTGAATTCAACGAAAATACTATACCAATGGGAGAAGGATCTATAAAATTGTCTTCTTACTTAGGACTGCTCGTACGGGAGTATGTTCCAGTCATAATTGGTGATTGTCGGTCAATTGACGATGATTTGAAGTTTGTGTTGTGGTGTTCCATTCAGGTATCATTTTCATATGATTTTCTTGCACATTATGCCCATATATGCAATATTTCATTCCCAAATTCATATATCTCACATGTGCATCAAACTGTAAATATTACTATCAAAATATTTAACTGAGATAATGTAACTGACTTAAAAAAAAATC
Organism: Allium sativum; assembly: GCA_030737875.1. NCBI lineage: Eukaryota > Viridiplantae > Streptophyta > Magnoliopsida > Asparagales > Amaryllidaceae > Allium > Allium sativum. The sequence goes on along the minus strand of CM060910.1, from coordinate 891,508,534 downwards.
TTTGAGTAGTATCCATTCTAGCATGGCTTATTCAACAATTACGGTGAACCTTGCTTTTTTGATATAGAAAATATTTATAAATTGAAAAAAGTTCTGTATTGCTAGTTGAAAATATTCTCTATTTTGCAAACTCCCTTGCTTTTGAGGTCATCTGGACTGTTGATTATATAACTTTGGATCTCCCTCGGTAGCAAGATATCCATGTGATATGATAGTATAGACCATTGTGGCACTCCCTAGCATTTCTGTTAGTTCATTGCTGTGAATATTGATTATATTGTCCAGATGTTCAAGCTAATCAGCCTCAATATAACACATTTCGTTGTCCCTATAACACAATGTAATTTAAACAGCGTTATTCATGCATGATTCATCATATTATAAGAAAAACTGAATAACCAATTTTTTAGTTGGCCGGTGAAAAAATGGTTTGTACCACCATTTGATATTTTCTTCATGTTTTGTCTCATTGGTTGAAACTGGTACTGTTCAGTATTTTTAATTTATTTTTTATTTTTTTACAGTGTCAATAGTAATGCTCAATTTTCAGTGGTTCAAGTTATCTTTGTTTTAAAATGCAGTATATTTGTTATTTGTTTTATAAAAACGACCAAACTGATTGAAAAAGAAAATCATACCATGGGTACCAACAGGTTTCTTCATTCGACCACGGCGACCACATTTTGACCATACCTCTACAGGATGTATTTGCATATTATGAATTCATAAAATTTATCATTAGGTCTACTAGCACATATTTGAGATATAGGGTCCACGCTTTTCAAAGAGCCCATAACAGCAATACTTGACGTAGTTTCTGAATGTCCCATTTTATGGAATACATTGCACTGATGCATTGCTTATTCATACTTCATTCTTCATCTCAGCCAATTATTCATACTCGCGCCCGTGATGCGTTATTTACTTTTGTTCATTGTGTCATTTTGCCTTGAAATGGGTACACGTGCAGGCCTATTCTTCAATTTAGTACCTTGCATGCATGTCCTATGTAGCGATGCCATGAAAATAAAATTAGCATTGTTTTAGTGTGATGCTAAGAGCCCCACGATTTGTGCTAGGGGCTCCCACCGCAACCGCTGAATGCCTTTTTTTATTTATTTTTGCCATGTTCGACGTACAACCACCGGACGGTGTTTGGTCGGCAGTTCCTTGTGGGAGCCCTTAGCATGCCCTTAGCACCGCACTTGTTTTATATAATGCAACGTACGCCTATATGTCGTATAGCTACACCCTTACTTTTACTATTATTATTTTACTGGCACCTCCCTGTTGCGTAGAATGAAACATGGAATGTTGCGTTATTTAGATTTATGCTTTGATGACAATCATTGCCTAATTTCATATCAACACACGGGCTGTTGCATGAAATTGGCATATCCATTGAATTCAAAAAACGTAAAATCAGACGTTTTAAAACGCGATTTAAATCGAAACGCAGCTCATCTGATCCCAGATTCGAATTGAATCGCAAAACCTAAAAATTGTACGTGCCAAACAAAAATCGAAAATATTGATACCTGATTTCAGATTGCGATTCATGTCTGAGCAATTCATCTTCTGTCGTGGTTCTTGTTTCTTTCCAAAATCCGAACCAATAGCTGAATTGTGAAGATGAAGCATCGATCGTTACAGAATTCAAAGTTCGAATTCGAGGCTCTCTCAGCGACGAAGTTAGAGACACTGAAAAAGGGGAAAAAGATACAAAGTACAAACTGCTGTTGGTGCGCGAAGAGGTAAGCCGCTGTTTCTTTTTTTGGGTGCTTCGTTGATTTCATTCTGCTCTATTTGATATTTTTTTTGCTTCGTTGATTTCTTTCTTCTCTATTTGTTTTTTTTCCTCTTTGCCTGCGTGAATTAGATGTTCAGAAGTAAGGGGATATGCTATCGAATTGCCGCTCTATTCTGTTTTTTTTTCCCTTATCACTGCTATTGAAATTTTCTGTTTATTCTGATTTTTTTTCCACCACTGGTGCGTGAATTTTACTGCAACTTGCAACTGATGCATATTCTCGTGAATTAGATCTTTGATTGTACGTATTTGTGCTTATATAATAGCATATATGGACTGTCTCTTTTTATGAACACCATACTTTTTTTTTTTCTACAGCACCTAAGTCCTATGGTACCATTCAAGAAAAAATTGCATATGCCAATTTATATGATTATATAAAAACAGAATATAATAACACATATGTAAAATTTTGCTTAAGAAATATAGTATCACATATTATGTAATTGTAATGTTACCATAACACAACACAACATACAAAAGAATAGATAAGAATTATGAGCAATATTTATTACATCAGGTACATACATACAAAAAATGTATTCTTGCACACAATCTTGTAACCTCAATAGTGACCTACAAGTGAAGAAAACATCATGTAAGTACACTACTATGAAAAAAATCAATATGTATTATATACATACAATATATAATTATAGTAAAAATCTACGATTCACGATTCAAATCCTGTTTCGATTCAAATTTTGAACTTTCTGATTTACGATTCGAATCCCATATTGAAATCCTTAAGCATATCATTTTATATTTGTGCTTTATGGCCTAGCAAGCATGTGGCTGTGTAACAATGTCAGTGAAGTGGTGGATTTATAGCATGTTTGATGGTAGAGGTTAAACAAATGAAGTCAGGAGAAGATATGTGTATGACAGTGGTAAGAAGTCAAAAGAGCGTAGAAATAGTGATGTAGTGCACAAAGATGCCCAGAAATGAATACAACTTAAAAGCTGTGAATAATGTAAATAGGAAAGATTGCAATTGTACCAGAGAAATGAAATGAAATGGAATGTTTAATCAAATGAGATGTGATGTTTTCTTTAATTTGAAAATTGGTTGAAACTAAAACAAACTGAAAGCACAGCCGAAAGTTGGTTGAAAAACAGAATTGAAATAAAAGGGTGGTTGAAAGCAGTGTTATCACGGCGAGCGACTAGTCGACAAGTCGGTCTTGATTCAGCGACTGGGACTCACGACTTGATTTTTGTTAATATGTCGGGCGACTGAAACGACTAGGACCGACTAGTCGGCTAACTAGGCGATTCGACTTAACCAACTGGTTTTAAATTGGGCCCAAAACCAAAGATAAAAAGAAAATAAACAGGTCAGTAGAGATAATTAAAATCAAATTACGCTTTCGAACCAAAAACAACACAGCGAATTGAGGAAAAAGGAAAGTTCGAAAAAACCCTAACCGAAAATCTCATGCCGCCTCTGCTCCTCCATTGAAGCCGCCTCCTCTCTCCAGTTTAGCCGCAACTTGAGTCAGTTTTTTTTCCCCTGTTAGCAGTTTTTTGCATTCGAACAAAAAAAAAAAAAAAAACAAAAACAAAACAGCGTAGATGTGTCTGAGTGTTTTATTTTTCCGTTTGCTTTTTCTTTTTTAAACTTCCTGTTAGTTAGTTGTTGTTTATTTACCTGCTACTGTTTTTCTTAATTAAATTAGCCGCTGCTGCTTAATTATCTGCTACTGTTTCTCTTAGTTAAATTAGCTGCTCCTGTTTTTTTTAGTTGCTGCTGTTTTTAATTTAGCTACTGGCATGTTTGAATTAGCTGCTGCTGCTGTTTTTAATTTAGTACATGTTTGAATTTTTATGCATATGTATTAAGTAGAAATTTATAATTATGTATATATTTATTTATTTATCGACTAGTCCACTAGTTGGACCTCTTTCGACTCGACTCGAAGAGAGCACAAAAACAGTAATAGTTTTTTTTTTCCTTTTTTTTTGTGAGTTTTTGGTTTGACAACAACAAATGAACACTCTGTGAAATAAAAACAAAGCAATATGCAATGGAACCAGACTGCAAAGGAAATGCAGTACGCACAATGAGTTGAAAAGTAGAACTGTTCTATTTTTCATGATAAATAACACAAAAATAAAACAAAAAGAGGAAAAATAATGCGAAGAGTTTGCAAAATAATCCGAACAGTTCTGCATTGCTATCGAGGGAGATCCAAAGTTATACAATACAGTGAGCAACCTTTTCAGTATAAATCTAATGTATGGAAAAAGCTTGTAGTTAACTAATTGAAGAAGCAGTGGTTTAGGAATCTTAATTTTGCACCTTAATAGAAATTCGATCCTAGCTTTCTGGCTGTATTTAATTAATGAATTGCTTATTGTACTATCGCTTTCCGGCTGTATTTATAAATTCTTTTTGTTTTCATGCTTCCATTGAGATTAAGCTTGCTTCCTCCAGTATAATTAATAGTCTTGATAAAGATGGGTTGCCTTCTTCTACCCCTAAAGATATTATTGATAATATTATTGAGTTATTATTATGTTACGTAATGGAAAACAGTCAAAGTGATCATTTTTTTATAGATATAAAATTTTAAGATGTACACACATTCGACGTTCCACCATTTTTATATAGGTAACCACCATTAAAATTTGTTAGCTGATCAGAAGGAAAAAAATATATTTTCGTCCTAACTGTAAGTTTAGAAATCCTGCATTCTTTTTTGTTCACTGCTCTTATGTCTTTCAGTTGAATATATCTAATCATAGCAGTTTAAATGTGTTTGAGTTTCATGTTGACTTTGAGACTCGGACGTTGAATTTGCAATCAACATTGTCCCATCCTTACGTATACAAAATTTTAGGAGGAAACAGAAACCTATAATTTTAGTGAGGAAAACATGGAATTTGCTATCCAACAAATTAAAAAAATTCCAGGTACAGGTACATGTACATAGTGTACCAATTTCACTATATATTGATAATTTACATAACGTTAGTAATTTATGTTAACAGGTTCTGTTAAACAGATTTTTTTTTCTTATTTCGCATCTGCATGTGGACTGAGAATACTTTCAAAGAGCCAAGACATGGAGGCTTTTTTGAATTCATTCTTTAAGACATAAGAATGGACTATATATAAATGTGTCTTGCAAAACAGAGGAATAAATTTGAAATGGACAGAAAAAGGCTAGTAAATTTCAGCTTTATAAGCGTAATTGGTGTTAACAGTCACTGATCAATTAAGCTTACATGTTATATTCCGGCTAGTATATGCTGCTTTCACATTAACATTGCTAAAACACAAAGAACCAATAGATTTTGCAGAAACCAACTTCTAGATACGTCCAGCAGTACATACAGTAGGATATACACAATAATAAATAAATAAAAATGGGCTCCAATATTTACGATTATATTAGTACATTTTTTTTTTCATGGATGCCTTCCTTAGTATAATCATAATCACCATCTCCAAGCTCTTTCTGTGTAATTCAAACTTTAAAGCACAATATATCAATCTAAGATTTTGGAGGTACATCCTAGTGAGTGTATAGTAATTGAGGATGCTCTTGCTTGGACAAGATTTTGCATAATGTTGAAGCGTGGACATTAGTGGAGTGACTAAGTGATTGCAAACAAAAGAAGAAACATGGACAAGAGTTCCAAATTGCCCCTTCCCTCCTGATTTATCAGTAGTAGCAAGTTGCGGATTTGGGGTGTCCTTGTCCATTGCCATAATTTCTTTTACTCCCGGCTTAGATATTTTTCTGGGCACAGTGGTGAGAGGCTTTTATTGAGTTACTCATAGGTTGTACTCGCCTAAACATCCGAGGAGTCGGGGAGCTCCTTCGTCTAATTGCGAATCCGGTTCGCTTGCACGCAGAGAAGTGAACCACAGGTATCCTTGCCATAGGTTCTCAACATTGGCCTGTGTCAGGGGTGCAGGATATCGTGTCCAGACACGCTTAGACCATTACCGGAACCGGCACGATCGGATCATTAACCGATAAGCCTATTTCTCAATCTTTCTGACTTGTGCTCCTACGGAGCCAAGGTGCTTGCAATTGAAAAGTCAGTTCAATCATGAAACAAAGCCCCAGTATATTAGGGTCAGTAAGCGGGCCTCCGCTTGAGCTTCCAAAGATTTAGTACCATATCTATAAGTTTAGTGCAAATGGCCCCAACATGAATGGAAGAAAAAAAATGCTAGTGGAATTACGAATGGGAACAGGGGTTCTTGGATCATTTGTAGTCTGCATAAATGGTATACATTAGCGACATTGTAAACTGGATGGGACAGCATTGTTGGTCAAAACAGGCACTATTTTTGGTTAAGCACTAGGATTTATAGAGTTAGACTGATCAGTAGAAAGGGATTGTAATTGAGGTGAGTGAGGGTTGTTGTCACATCGACTTGCAATAATAAACTATGAACTGGACTTTCTTTAAGAGAATTATAATTAGTTTTGTTTCCCTTAATGTTTGTTCATTTATCCATTACTTCATTGTGTTCTATTTTTTTCTTAAAAAAATCATAAGATTCTTGTGTTGCTGCTGTTAGTAGCAGCAACAGTGCATATTAGCACTTAAATTCCACGCATGATTTTCATTAGCATGAGCCTCCCGGATAATCAATGCTCGTCTCTTACTTGATTCAATAGTAATATTGGATCCATATATCATATTATATATTCCTAAGCAAGTGTAAGTACAAATAATTTATTTATTTATATTTATTTTTAGTTCACGGAAAATACTAAGATATTGATTCAATATGAGCAAGAGAATTTATACAATGAAACCAGCTAATAATGCACAAACTCACCGATTGGGCTTAGCTAAAGCTTTACATAGACTGTTTCTGCTGTACGATATCATAGTGTACCAATGCAGCATCTAAAGCCTGAAGCATAGGCTAGACAAGAAGAGAAACCTGATGTATATAATCAAAAGGTACTGCTTTCATTTGCTGCAATTTGGAATACCTATGTTCCATCGCATCTTTTAATCTGACGACCTTGTTCTCAAGGTCTTGGGTGTTAACTGGATACGATGACCAAAAATGGCAATGCAACTCCTGAATAAATCTCCAGCAATGCAATAGATCTTCACTTGCCGTGTTCGACAGATTTCCTGGTATACTCTCTTGTGGGCTTTTGCCAAGATTCTTTGGTCTCAAAATATGCTGACTCTGCACGTCAGTAACCTTAAGAGCTATGTCAGGTAACACAACTGGATCACTCAAACCTCTGAGTTTTATTTTAGATATCAACCCTCTCAAGCAAACATATGCTTGCTCTGAACTTAATGTGAAATTTGTACGTTTTCCTCCAGCGCCATTGTCACCTAGTACTTTTATTGCATGTGCTTGATGGCTGTAGATATACTCATGTGGGTTCTTGATGAAGAGTGGTACAAAGGCCAGGTATAATCCACATAATTGATTGGTATTCACATTTCAGTATTTTCTTGTGAGTGTTAGCGCCTAAAGTCTGTCAAGAAATAAAACCTGCAAAACATTAAAAGAATGTTAACTATTGTGACTTCAAAAATATATTTTGGCTTTATAATATATGCACGCTGAACTTAAGTGAATGTGCTCCATTCCTGTTCTTTCTGGATAATTTCAAGCTATACAGCTTGCTTGTTTTGATCTGGATTGAATGCAATGTCAAATGATTCAAACTGAGAAGCAAATTTCTATTAGAGCTTGTAATTTGTTCGAAATTACCTCACACGCTACCTTTAAACTGAGAAGCAAATTTCTATTAGAAGACAAATAGTCTGTTAATGCACCTTGCTCGTTTTGATCTGGATAGTGTAGTGTGTTCGAAATATGGTGTTGTCCTTGGAGTGTATCTACAGGATGTATTTGCATATTATGAATTCATAAAATTTATCATTAGGTCTACTAGCACATATTTGAGATATAGGGTCCACGCTTTTCAAAGAGCCCATAACAGCAATACTTGACGTAGTTTCTGAATGTCCCATTTTATGGAATACATTGCACTGATGCATTGCTTATTCATACTTCATTCTTCATCTCAGCCAATTATTCATACTCGCGCCCGTGATGCGTTATTTACTTTTGTTCATTGTGTCATTTTGCCTTGAAATGGGTACACGTGCAGGCCTATTCTTCAATTTAGTACCTTGCATGCATGTCCTATGTAGCGATGCCATGAAAATAAAATTAGCATTGTTTTAGTGTGATGCTAAGAGCCCCACGATTTGTGCTAGGGGCTCCCACCGCAACCGCTGAATGCCTTTTTTTATTTATTTTTGCCATGTTCGACGTACAACCACCGGACGTTGTTTGGTCGGCAGTTCCTTGTGGGAGCCCTTAGCATAAAATACGGTGCCCTTGGCACCGCACTTGTTTTATATAATGCAACATACGCCTATATGTCGTATAGCTACACCCTTACTTTTACTATTATTATTTTACTGGCATCTCCCTGTTGCGTAGAATGAAACATGGAATGTTGCGTTATTTAGATTTATGCTTTGATGACAATCATTGCCTAATTTCATATCAACACACGGGCTGTTGCATGAAATTGGCATATCCATTGAATTCAAAAAACGTAAAATCAGACGTTTTAAAACGCGATTTAAATCGAAACGCAGCTCATCTGATACCAGATTGTACGTGCCAAACAAAAATCGAAAATATTGATACCTGATTTCAGATCGCGATTCATGTCTGAGCAATTCATCTTCCGTCGTGCTTCTTTTTTCTTTCCAAAATCCGAACCAATTGCTGAATTGTGAAGATGAAGCATCGATCGTTACAGAATTCAAAGTTCGAATTCGAGGCTCTCTCAGCGACGAAGTTAGAGACACTGAAAAAGGGGGAAAAAGATACAAAGTACAAACTGCTGTTGGTGAAGAGGTAAGCCGCTGTTTCTTTTTTTGGGTGCTTCATTGATTTCTTTCTGCTATATTTGATTTTTTTTTTGCTTCGTTGATTTCTTTCTGCTCTATTTGGTTTTTTTTTTTTTTCCTCTTTGCCTGCGTGAATTAGATGTTCAGAAGTAAGGGGATATGCTGTCGAATTGCCGCTCTATTCTGTTTTTTTTTTCCTTATCACTGCTATTGAAATTTTCTCTTTATTCTGATTTTTTTTCCACCACTGGTGCGTGATTTTACTGCAACTTGCAATATTCTCGTGAATTAGATCTTTGATTGTACGTATTTGTGCTTATATAATAGCATATATGGACTGTCTCTTTTTATGAACACCATACTTTTTTTTTCTACAGCACCTAAGTCCTATGGTACCATTCAAGAAAAAATTGCATATGCCAATTTATATGGTTATATAAAAATAGAATATAATAACACATATGTAAAATTTTGCTTAAGAAATATAATATCACATATTATGTAATTGTAATGTTACCATAACACAACGCAACATACAAAAGAATAGATAAGAATTATGAGCAATATTTATTACATCAGGTACATACATACAAAAAATGTATTCTTGCACACAATCTTGTAACCTCAATAGTGACCTACAAGTGAAGAAAACATCATGTAAGTACACTACTATGAAAAAAATCAATATGTATTATATACATACAATATATAATTATAGTAAAAATCTACGATTCACGATTCAAATCCTGTTTCGATTCAAATTTTGAACTTTCTGATTTACGATTCGAATCCCATATTGAAATCCTTAGGCATATCATTTTATATTTGTGCTTTATGGCCTAGCAAGCATGTGGCTGTGTAACAATGTCAGTGAAGTTAGCATGTTTGATGGTAGAGGTTAAACAAATGAAGTCAGGAGAAGATATGTGTATGACAGTGGGAAGAAGTCAAAAGAGCGTAGAAATAGTGATGTAGTGCACAAAGATGCCCAGAAATGAATACAACTTAAAAGCTGTGAATAATGTAAATAGGAAAGATTGCAATTGTACTAGAGAAATGAAATGAAATGGAATGTTTAATCAAATGAGATGTGATGTTTTCTTTAATTTGAAAATTGGTTGAAACTAAAACAAACTGAAAGCACAGCCGAAAGTTGGTTGAAAAACAGAATTGAAATAAAAGGGTGGTTGAAAGCAGTGTTATCACGGCGAGCGACTAGTCGACAAGTCGGTCTTGATTCAGCGACTGGGACTCACGACTTAATTTTTGTTAATATGTCGGGCGACTGAAACGACTAGGACCGACTAGTCGGCTAACTAGGCGATTCGACTTAACCAACTGGTTTTAAATTGGGCCCAAAATCAAAGATAAAAAGAAAATAAACAGGTCAGTAGAGATAATTAAAATCAAATTACGCTTTCGAACCAAAAACAACACAGCGAATTGAGGAAAAAGGAAAGTTCGAAAAAACCCTAACCGAAAATCTCATGCCGCCTCTGCTCCTCCATTGAAGCCGCCTCCTCTCTCCAGTTTAGCCGCAACTTGAGTCAGTTTTTTTCCCCTGTTAGCAGTTTTTTGCATTCGAACAGAAAAAAAAAAAAAAAAAACAAAACAGCGTAGATGTGTCTGAGTGTTTTATTTTTCCATTTGCTTTTTCTTTTTTAAACTTCCTGTTAGTTAGTTGTTGTTTATTTACCTGCTACCGTTTTTCTTAATTAAATTAGTCGCTGCTGCTTAATTATCTGCTACTGTTTCTCTTAGTTAAATTAGCTGCTCCTGTTTTTTTTAGTTGCTGCTGTTTTTAATTTAGCTACTGGCATGTTTGAATTAGCTGCTGCTGCTGTTTTTAATTTAGTACATGTTTGAATTTTTATGCATATGTATTAAGTAGAAATTTATAATTATGTATATATTTATTTATTTATCGACTAGTCCACTAGTCCACTAGTTGGACCTCTTTTGACTCGACTCGAAGAGAGCACAAAAACAGTAATAGTTTTTTTTTTTCCTTTTTTTTGTGAGTTTTTGGTTTGACAACAACAAATGAACACTCTGTGAAATGAAAACAAAGCAATATGCAATGGAACCAGACTGCAAAGGAAATGCAGTACGCACAATGAGTTGAAAATTAGAACTGTTCTATTTTTCATGATAAATAACACAAAAATAAAACAAAAAGAGGAAAAATAATGCGAAGAGTTTGCAAAATAATCCGAACAGTTCTGCATTGCTATCGAGGGAGATCCAAAGTTATACAATACAGTGAGCAACCTTTTCAGTATAAATCTAATGTATGGAAAAAGCTTGTAGTTAACTAATTGAAGAAGCAGTGGTTTAGGAATCTTAATTTTGCACCTTAATAGAAATTCAATCCTAGCTTTCTGGCTGTATTTAATTAATGAATTGCTTATTGTACTATCGCTTTCCGGCTGTATTTATAAATTCTTTTTGTTTTCATGCTTCCCTTGAGATTAAGCTTGCTTCCTCCAGTATAATTAATAGTCTTGATAAAGATGGGTTGCCTTCTTCTACCCCTAAAGATATTATTGATAATATTATTGAGTTATTATTATGTTACGTAATGGAAAACAGTCAAAGTGATCATTTTTTTTATAGATATAAAATTTTAAGATGTACACACATTCGACGTTCCACCATTTTTATATAGGTAACCACCATTAAAATTTGTTAGCTGATCAGAAGGAAAAAAATATATTTTCGTCCTAACTGTAAGTTTAGAAATCCTGCATTCTTTTTTGTTCACTGCTCTTATGTCTTTCAGTTGAATATATCTAATCATAGCAGTTTAAATGTGTTTGAGTTTCATGTTGACATTGAGACTCGGACGTTGAATTTGCAATCAACATTGTCCCATCCTTACGTATACAAAATTTTAGGAGGAAACAGAAACCTATAATTTTAGTGAGGAAAACATGGAATTTGCAATCCAACAAATTAAAAAAATTCCAGGTACAGGTACATGTACATAGTGTACCAATTTCACTATATATTGATAATTTACATAACGTTAGTAATTTATGTTAACAGGTTCTGTTAAACAGATTTTTTTTTCTTATTTCGCATCTGCATGTGGACTGAGAATACTTTCAAAGAGCCAAGACATGGAGGCTTTTTTGAATTCATTCTTTAAGACATAAGAATGGACTATATATAAATGTGTCTTGCAAAACAGAGGAATAAATTTGAAATGGACAGAAAAAGGCTAGTAAATTTCAGCTTTATAAGCGTAATTGGTGTTAACAGTCACTGATCAATTAAGCTTACATGTTATATTCCGGCTAGTATATACTGCTTTCACATTAACATTGCTAAAACACAAAGAACCAATAGATTTTGCAGAAACCAACTTCTAGATACGTCCAGCAGTACATACAGTAGGATATACACAATAATAAATAAATAAAAATGGGCTCCAATATTTACGATTATATTAGTACATTTTTTTTTCATGGATGCCTTCCTTAGTATAATCATAATCACCATCTCCAAGCTCTTTCTGTGTAATTCAAACTTTAAAGCACAATATATCAATCTAAGATTTTGGAGGTACATCCTAGTGAGTGTATAGTAATTGAGGATGCTCTTGCTTGGACAAGATTTTGCATAATGTTGAAGCGTGGACATTAGTGGAGTGACTAAGTGATTGCAAACAAAAGAAGAAACATGGACAAGAGTTCCAAATTGCCCCTTCCCTCCTGATTTATCAGTAGTAGCAAGTTGCGGATTTGGGGTGTCCTTGTCCATTGCCATAATTTCTTTTACTCCCGGCTTAGATATTTTTCTGGGCACAGTGGTGAGAGGCTTTTATTGAGTTACTCATAGGTTGTACTCGCCTAAACATCCGAGGAGTCGGGGAGCTCCTTCGTCTAATTGCGAATCCGGTTCGCTTGCACGCAGAGAAGTGAACCACAGGTATCCTTGCCATAGGTTCTCAACATTGGCCTGTGTCAGGGGTGCAGGATATCGTGTCCAGACACGCTTAGACCATTACCGGAACCGGCACGATCGGATCATTAACCGATAAGCCTATTTCTCAATCTTTCTGACTTGTGCTCCTACGGAGCCAAGGTGCTTGCAATTGAAAAGTCAGTTCAATCATGAAACAAAGCCCCAGTATATTAGGGTCAGTAAGCGGGCCTCCGCTTGAGCTTCCAAAGATTTAGTACCATATCTATAAGTTTAGTGCAAATAGCCCCAACATGAATGGAAGAAAAAAAATGCTAGTGGAATTACGAATGGGAACAGGGGTTCTTGGATCATTTGTAGTCTGCATATATGGTCTACATTAGCGACATTGTAAACTGGATGGGACAACATTGTTGGTCAAAACAGGCACTATTTTTGGTTAAGCACTAGGATTTATAGAGTTAGATTGATCAGTAGAAAGGGATTGTAATTGAGGTGAGTGAGGGTTGTTGTCACATCGACTTGCAATAATAAACTATGAACTGGACTTTCTTTAAGAGAATTATAATTAGTTTTGTTTCCCTCAATGTTTGTTCATTTATCCATTACTTCATTGTGTTCTATTTTTTTCTTAAAAAAATCATAAGATTCTTGTGTTGCTGCTGTTAGTAGCAGTAACAGTGCATATTAGCACTTAAATTCCACGCATGATTTTCATTAGCATGAGCCTCCCGGATAATCAATGCTCGTCTCTTACTTGATTCAATAGTAATATTGGATCCATATATCATATTATATATTCCTAAGCAAGTGTAAGTACAAATAATTTATTTATTTATATTTATTTTTAGTTCACGGAAAATACTAAGATATTGATTCAATATGAGCAAGAGAATTTATACAATGAAACCAGCTAATAATGCACAAACTCACCGATTGGGCTTAGCTAAAGCTTTACATAGACTGTTTCTGCTGTACGATATCATAGTGTACCAATGCAACATCTAAAGCCTGAAGCATAGGCTGGACAAGAAGAGAAACCTGATGTATATAATCAAAAGGTACTGCTTTCATTTGCTGCAATTTGGAATACCTATGTTCCATCGCATCTTTTAATCTGACGACCTTGTTCTCAAGGTCTTGGGTGTTAACTGGATACGATGACCAAAAATGGCAATGCAACTCCTGAATAAATCTCCAGCAATGCAATAGATCTTCACTTGCCGTGTTCGACAGATTTCCTGGTATACTCTCTTGTGGGCTTTTGCCAAGATTCTTTGGTCTCAAAATATGCTGACTCTGCACGTCAGTAACCTTAAGAGCTATGTCAGGTAACACAACTGGATCACTCAAACCTCTGAGTTTTATTTTAGATATCAACCCTCTCAAGCAAACATATGCTTGCTCTGAACTTAATGTGAAATTTGTACGTTTTCCTCCAGCGCCATTGTCACCTAGTACTTTTATTGCATGCGCTTGATGGCTGTAGATATACTCATGTGGGTTCTTGATGAAGAGTGGTACAAAGGCCAGGTATAATCCACATAATTGATTGGTATTCACATTTCAGTATTTTCTTGTGAGTGTTAGCGCCTAAAGTCTGTCAAGAAATAAAACCTGCAAAACATTAAAAGCATGTTAACTATTGTGACTTCAAAAATATATTTTGGCTTTATAATATATGCACGCTGAACTTAAGTGAATGTGCTCCATTCCTGTTCTTTCTGGATAATTTCAAGCTATACAGCTTGCTTGTTTTGATCTGGATTGAATGCAATGTCAAATGATTCAAACTGAGAAGCAAATTTCTATTAGAGCTTGTAATTTGTTCGAAATTACCTCACACGCTGTAGATCAGAGGATCTAATCACAGCGGAAATATATAACAAAACAAAACTGAAAATGAAAGAACACAAAAAGATTTAACGAGGTTCGGCAATAGCCTACGTCCTCGGGCAAGAGAGAATGATTTTATTTCTTATGGTGGAGAAGCAAAAGGGGAGAGATACATACAGGTTTTATCACAACTCTCTCATGACGGCTGAAGCCATAACCCTCACATAAATTTTCAGCTCACACACCCTAAAACCCTCACAAATGAGACAATATATATTATGGTGTTTGGGCTTTAACATGTAATAGGCCCATAAGGCTTTAACATAAAAAAAACTGAAGTGCACGTGACTGCACAAAAAATGCAGCATACTTCACAATTCTCCACCTCGGATCATGCACAAAAGCATGAGACGATCATACACAAAACTCTCTGATTGCCACATATCCAGCTGCACCACCAAAGTAGCTGCCTACGTACCCAAAGGATCAAGCTGCCGTAGTTCATCATAATGTCTCAGAACGAGACTTCACAGTGTTCCGAAGAACCTCCACCGTCCACCCCATTGGGGTATCATACATCAAACATACAAAACATTAATCAAGTCAAGACAATGCTTGAACTTGACACTAGGAACCACTTTAGTCAACATGTCTGCGGGATTCTCTTTTGTATCAATCTTCACCAAGAGAATATGACCTTCAGTTAATACTTCTCTAATGAAATGATAACGCACATCAATGTGCTTTGTTCGGGCATGATGAACTTGATTCTTTGCTAGGTGGATGGCACTCATACTATCAGAATACACAGGAAGTTGATCTTGCACCACTCCCAAATCATCCAACAAACCTTGCAGCCATATAGCTTCTTTGAAAGCTTCAGTCACAGCCATATACTCCGCCTCGGTAGTAGACAATGCTACCGTCAATTGCAAAATCGATCTCCAACATATAGGACCACCTGCCAATGTAAACACATATCCAGTAGTGGAACGTCTTTTATCCAAATCACCTGCATAATCCGAGTCCACATATCCAACACATAAGCGATTGTTGTTCCTGTCTCTCACAAATTCCAAACCCACATCAATAGTTCCCAAAAGATATCTCAAAATCCATTTGACCGCATTCCAATGCTCTTTTCCAGGAGCATGCATGTAACGACTAACCATACTCACGGCATGTGAAATGTCAGGTCGTGTACACACCATCGCATACATAAGGCTCCCCACGGCATTAGCATACGGTATATTTGCCATAAATTGAATTTCATCATTGGAAGAAGGACACATAGTTGCATTTAATTTAAAATGAGCAGCCAAAGGTGTACTCACTGTTTTGGTGCTCTCATTAATGCCAAACTTCTTTAATACCTTCTTCAAATATGCCTTTTGAGATAAACATACTTTACCATTCATCTTATCTCTTCGAATTTCCATGCCAAGAATTTTCTTAGCATCTCCAAGATCCTTCATTTCGAATTCAGCCGACAACTTGCACTTTAACATCTCGATTTCAGATTTGCAAGCCGATGCAATAAGCATATCATCTACATATAAAAGCAAATAAATGAAAGAACCATCATTTAGCTTTTTCAAATAAACACAATGGTCATGGTGGCTTCTAGTGTATCCTTGATCTAACATAAAACGATCAAATCGTTTATACCATTGTCTCGGAGATTGTTTCAATCCATACAATGATCTCTTCAATTTACACACAAGATCCTCTCCACCGGAAGCTTTGAATCCACTTGGTTGAGACATATAAATTTCCTCCTCTAAGTCACCATGTAAAAACGCTGTTTTTACATCCATTTGAACAAGACTCAAATCATATTGCGCTACCAAGGCTAACAAAATGCGAATAGAGGAGTGTTTCACAACCGGAGAAAACACTTCATTATAGTCAATTCCCTCCTTTTGAGCATAGCCTTTTGCAACTAGTCTCGCCTTGTAGCGGACCTCATTCTTCTTTGCTCCTTCTTTCTTCGCATATACCCACTTGCATCCAATTGCTTTCTTGCCTTTTGGAAGTTTGGTGAGAACCCAAGTGTCATTCTTGTGAAGAGATGCCATTTCTTCACTCATAGCCGCTATCCATTCCTCACATTCAACACTATGAATAGCTTGCATATATGTTTCAGGAATTCCTTCATCATTAACAGATAAAGCATATGTTACACAATCTCGAAACCAACCCGGTTTCTTGATATCTCTTCTTGGTCTGCTAGTAGCAATCGATTCCTGAACATTCCTCTCAGTTTCTGCTTCTGAATCATCAGCACTACTCGGATCAGCAGTGCTTTCATCAATTTCAGCATCATATTCTGCCATTTCAGCAGCAGTTTTTGACGGTTCAGCCGCAGTTTTTGACATAACAGGAGCAGTTTTTGACATATTAGCAGCAGTTTTTGTCCTTTCAGCAGCAGTTTTTGACCTTTCAGCATCACCTGGAGCTTGCGATACAACATCAAACTTCACACGCTGCACATTCTTGGGATTGTTGGAGCTGTTTGGGCTGCTAGTGCTAATTTCTGTCGATTTAGCATTATTTGACTTCAGCATAGCATCTTCATTGAATGTAACATCTCTACTTATGATCATCTTCTTTTCAACAGGATTCCAAAGTTTGAATCCTTTGACACCACTCTTCATGCCAACAAATATTGATTCAATGGCACGTACACCAAGCTTATTGTCTTTCACATGATACCAAGCAGAACAACCAAATACATGAATCATATCATAGTCATAAGCAGGCTTACCATACCATACTTCCATAGGTGTTTTACCTTTCAATGCGGATGAAGGCAACCGATTGATAAGAAAACATGCATACGTAACAGCTTCAGCCCAAAATGCTTTACTCAAACCAGAATTTGATAACATACACCGTACTCTCTCCAACAATGTACGATTCATCCTCTCTGCAACTCCGTTTTGCTGCGGTGTTTCTCTAACGGTGAAATGTCTTTTAATTCCTTCATCTTGACATACTTTGTGGAATGGATCACTAGTGTACTCTCCACCGTTGTCTGAACGAAGCACTTTGAGTTTTCTTCCAGTTTGAGTCTCTACCGCTTTCTTCCATCTCACAAATACTTCTAGAACATCACTTTTCTGTTTCATAACATACACCCATACACGTCTAGAATAATCATCAATGAAAGAAACAAACCAATGCTTACCTCCCGAAGATGCATTTTTGGAAGGACCCCATACATCCGAGTGTACATAATCCAAAACACCACTAGATTTATGCATTCCTTTACTGAAATGAGACCTGGTCTTCTTGCCTTTCACACAATGTTCGCAGAAATCAAGCTTACTAACAGCAGCCCCTTTCAACAAATTTTGTTGTATCAAAGTATTTAATGACTTCTCACCTGGATGTGCAAGTCTCATATGCCATAGCATTGACATTTCTTTAGCTGCAACTTCACTTTGTTCAGCTGTAGCAACATCTCCAATCACCGTTCTTCCATTCAAGTAATATAAGTTGTGACGACGTGTACCTTTCATAATAACCATAGCACCAGAAACCACCTTTATAACACCATTTCGACCGTCAAGTCTGAGCCCCTTGGATTCGAGCATTCCTAAAGAAATCAAATTCTTTTTCATACTTGGCACACATCTCACATTTTTCAATTCTCTAATTGTCCCATCATGCAACTTTAGCCGAATGCTTCCAATACCCACAATGCTACAAGAATGATGGTTTCCCATCAATACTTCACCTTCAAATTTTGTAAAACTTGAGAACCATTCTCTATGTGGAGTCACATGAAAAGTTGCTCCCGAGTCTAGTACCCACTCATCATCTTCTGCCAAAAGAATTGAAGGCATTGTGATTAAGGAAAAATCCGATTCAGCCCCGTCATCTTTGTTGGACTGCACAACATTCGCTGCATTTTTCTTTTTCTTGTCTCGCTCCTTCACTTTCGGACAATCTTTAGCCCAATGGCCTTTCTCATGACACCATGCACATTCATCTTTAGCTAAACGTCCCTTTCCTTTAGATGGTCCTCTACTTTTATCACGACTTTGGCCAACATTTTTCTTGCGGTCATTTTTTCTACCCCTCACTACTAGAGCTTCACCACTATCTTCTCTAGAGATGTCATCTCTATGCATCTTACGAAATTCTTCACTACATAATGCGGTGACAACTTCATCATAAGTGAGCTTGTCTTTGCCATGAATCAACGACTTGATTACGGGCTCATATTTCTCTGGAAGAGAATTCACCAAACATATAGCCTTTTCTTCATCCGGAATGACCTCATCATAATTGACCAGTTCGGTTAAAAGCTTGTTGAAGGAATCGATGTGCTCCGTTAGAGTTGCATCCTTCTTCATATTAAACCGATACAAATTTCTCTTCAAATGAATTCGGTTTGCTACATTTTTCACGAGGTATTTTGCTTCAAGCTTCTCCCACAACACTTTTGGCGAGGTTTCATGTTGATAGTTCACTCTAATATGGGCTTCTAGGCAGCCTCTAATCGCAGCCAAGCAAAGCCGCTGATTCTTCTCCCACTGTTTGTCGGACCAATCATCAGGCTTTTCTTCTCCTAAGCAAGCTTCTAGATCCAAGTGTTCAAGAGCATCGGCCACATCAGTCCTCCATAAGCCGAAGTTATTGGTACCATTGAACTTGTCTACCTCTAACTTTGCTCTATGATAAACCGTTCTCTCCTCTTTTGGTGCTCGAACAGTTCCAACAGTCGTAGATGGACTTGATCCAGTCATATTCAGCACAAACACCTTTCAGGAATAAACACAAACACCTTCTGTGCACTTCAAAAAAAACACCACCACACCTCCAGAAACTGAAACCGGGTGCTCTGATACCAATTGTAGATCAGAGGATCTAATCACAGCGGAAATATATAACAAAACAAAACTGAAAATGAAAGAACACAAAAAGATTTAACGAGGTTCGGCAATAGCCTACGTCCTCGGGCAAGAGAGAATGATTTTATTTCTTACGGTGGAGAAGCAAAAGGGGAGAGATACATACAGGTTTCATCACAACTCTCTCATGACGGCTGAAGCCATAACCCTCACATAAATTTTCAGCTCACACACCCTAAAACCCTCACAAATGAGACAATATATATTATGGTGTTTGGGCTTTAACATGTAATAGGCCCATAAGGCTTTAACATAAAAAAAACTGAAGTGCACGTGACTGCACAAAAAATGCAGCATACTTCACACACGCTACCTTTAAACTGAGAAGCAAATTTCTATTAGAAGACAAATAGTCTGTTAATTCACCTTGCTCGTTTTGATCTGGATAGTGTAGTGTGTTCGAAATATGGTGTTGTCCTTGGAGTGTATCTACAGGATGTATTTGCATATTATGAATTCATAAAATTTATCATTAGGTCTACTAGCACATATTTGAGATATGGGGTCCACGCTTTTCAAAGAGCCCATAACAGCAATACTTGACGTAGTTTCTGAATGTCCCATTTTATGGAATACATTGCACTGATGCATTGCTTATTCATACTTCATTCTTCATCTCAGCCAATTATTCATACTCGCGCCCGTGATGCGTTATTTACTTTTGTTCATTGTGTCATTTTGCCTTGAAATGGGTACACGTGCAGGCCTATTCTTCAATTTAGTACCTTGCATGCATGTCCTATGTAGCGATGCCATGAAAATAAAATTAGCATTGTTTTAGTGTGATGCTAAGAGCCCCACGATTTGTGCTAGGGGCTCCCACCGCAACCGCTGAATGCCTTTTTTTATTTATTTTTGCCATGTTCGACGTACAACCACCGGACGTTGTTTGGTCGGCAGTTCCTTGTGGGAGCCCTTAGCATAAAATACGGTGCCCTTGGCACCGCACTTGTTTTATATAATGCAACATACGCCTATATGTCGTATAGCTACACCCTTACTTTTACTATTATTATTTTACTGGCATCTCCCTGTTGCGTAGAATGAAACATGGAATGTTGCGTTATTTAGATTTATGCTTTGATGACAATCATTGCCTAATTTCATATCAACACACGGGCTGTTGCATGAAATTGGCATATCCATTGAATTCAAAAAACGTAAAATCAGACGTTTTAAAACGCGACTTAAATCGAAACGCAGCTCATCTGATCCCAGATTGTACGTGCCAAACAAAAATCGAAAATATTGATACCTGATTTCAGATCGCGATTCATGTCTGAGCAATTCATCTTCCGTCGTGCTTCTTGTTTCTTTCCAAAATCCGATCCAATTGCTGAATTGTGAAGATGAAGCATCGATCGTTACAGAATTCAAAGTTCGAATTCGAGGCTTTCTCAGCGACGAAGTTAGAGACACTGAAAAAGGGGGAAAAAGATACAAAGTACAAACTGCTGTTGGTGAAGAGGTAAGCCGCTGTTTCTTTTTTTGGGTGCTTCGTTGATTTCTTTCTGCTATATTTGATTTTTTTTGCTTCGTTGATTTCTTTCTGCTCTATTTGGTTTTTTTTTCCTCTTTGCCTGCGTGAATTAGATGTTCAGAAGTAAGGGGATATGCTGTCGAATTGCCGCTCTATTCTGTTTTTTTTTTCCTTATCACTGCTATTGAAATTTTCTCTTTATTCTGATTTTTTTTCCACCACTGGTGCGTGATTTTACTGCAACTTGCAATATTCTCGTGAATTAGATCTTTGATTGTACGTATTTGTGCTTATATAATAGCATATATGGACTGTCTCTTTTTATGAACACCATACTTTTTTTTTCTACAGCACCTAAGTCCTATGGTACCATTCAAGAAAAAATTGCATATGCCAATTTATATGGTTATATAAAAACAGAATATAATAACACATATGTAAAATTTTGCTTAAGAAATATAATATCACATATTATGTAATTGTAATGTTACCATAACACAACGCAACATACAAAAAAATAGATAAGAATTATGAGCAATATTTATTACATCAGGTACATATACAAAAAATGTATTCTTGCACACAATCTTGTAACCTCAATAGTGACCTACAAGTGAAGAAAACATCATGTAAGTACACTACTATGAAAAAAATCAATATGTATTATATACATACAATATATAATTATAGTAAAAATCTACGATTCACGATTCAAATCCTGTTTCGATTCAAATTTTGAACTTTCTGATTTACGATTCGAATCCCATATTGAAATCTTTAGGCATATCATTTTATATTTGTGCTTTATGGCCTAGCAAGCATGTGGCTGTGTAACAATGTCAGTGAAGTGGTGGATTTATAGCATGTTTGATGGTAGAGGTTAAACAAATGAAGTCAGGAGAAGATATGTGTATGACAGTGGGAAGAAGTCAAAAGAGCGTAGAAATAGTGATGTAGTGCACAAAGATGCCCAGAAATGAATACAACTTAAAAGCTATGAATAATGTAAATAGGAAAGATTGCAATTGTACCAGAGAAATGAAATGAAATGGAATGTTTAATCAAATGAGATGTGATGTTTTCTTTTATTTGAAAATTGGTTGAAACTAAAACAAACTGAAAGCACAGCCGAAAGTTGGTTGAAAAACAGAATTGAAATAAAAGGGTGGTTGAAAGCAGTGTTATCACGGCGAGCGACTAGTCAGCGACTAGTCGACAAGTCGGTCTTGATTCAGCGACTGGGACTCACGACTTGATTTTTGTTAATATGTCGGGCGACTGAAACGACTAGGAGCGACTAGTCGGCTAACTAGGCGATTCGACTTAACCAACTGGTTTTAAATTGGGCCCAAAACCAAAGATAAAAAGAAAATAAACAGGTCAGTAGAGATAATTAAAATCAAATTACGCTTTCGAACCAAAAACAACACAGCGAATTGAGGAAAAAGGAAAGTTCGAAAAAACCCTAACCGAAAATCTCATGCCGCCTCTGCTCCTCCATTGAAGCCGCCTCCTCTCTCCAGTTTAGCCGCAACATGAGTCAGTTTTTTTTCCCCTGTTAGCAGTTTTTTGCATTCGATCGGAAAAAAAAAAAAAAAAAAAACAAAACAGCGTAGATGTGTCTGAGTGTTTTATTTTTCCGTTTGCTTTTTCTTTTTTAAACTTCCTATTAGTTAGTTGTTGTTTATTTACCTGCTACTGTTTTTCTTAATTAAATTAGCCGCTGCTGCTTAATTATCTGCTACTGTTTCTCTTAGTTAAATTAGCTGCTCCTGTTTTTTTTAGTTGCTGCTGTTTTTAATTTAGCTACTGGCATGTTTGAATTAGCTGCTGCTGCTGTTTTTAATTTAGTACATGTTTGAATTTTTATGCATATGTATTAAGTAGAAATTTATAATTATGTATATATTTATTTATTTATCGACTAGTCCACTAGTTGGACCTCTTTCGACTCGACTCGAAGAGAGCACAAAAACAGTAATAGTTTTTTTTTCCTTTTTTTTGTGAGTTTTTGGTTTGACAACAACAAATGAACACTCTGTGAAATGAAAACAAAGCAATATGCAATGGAACCAGACTGCAAAGGAAATGCAGTACGCACAATGAGTTGAAAATTAGAACTGTTCTATTTTTCATGATAAATAACACAAAAATAAAACAAAAAGAGGAAAAATAATGCGAAGAGTTTGCAAAATAATCCGAACAGTTCTGCATTGCTATCGAGGGAGATCCAAAGTTATACAATACAGTGAGCAACCTTTTCAGTATAAATCTAATGTATGGAAAAAGCTTGTAGTTAACTAATTGAAGAAGCAGTGGTTTAGGAATCTTAATTTTGCACCTTAATAGAAATTCGATCCTAGCTTTCTGGCTGTATTTAATTAATGAATTGCTTATTGTACTATCGCTTTCCGGCTGTATTTATAAATTCTTTTTGTTTTCATGCTTCCCTTGAGATTAAGCTTGCTTCCTCCAGTATAATTAATAGTCTTGATAAAGATGGGTTGCCTTCTTCTACCCCTAAAGATATTATTGATAATATTATTGAAATGGAAAACAGTCAAAGTGATCATTTTTTTTATAGATATAAAATTTTAAGATGTACACACATTCGACGTTCCACCATTTTTATATAGGTAACCACCATTAAAATTTGTTAGCTGATCAGAAGGAAAAAAATATATTTTCGTCCTAACTGTAAGTTTAGAAATCCTGCATTCTTTTTTGTTCACTGCTCTTATGTCTTTCAGTTGAATATATCTAATCATAGCAGTTTAAATGTGTTTGAGCTTCATGTTGACATTGAGACTCGGACGTTGAATTTGCAATCAACATTGTCCCATCCTTACGTATACAAAATTTTAGGAGGAAACAGAAACCTATAATTTTAGTGAGGAAAACATGGAATTTGCAATCCAACAAATTAAAAAAATTCCAGGTACAGGTACATGTACATAGTGTACCAATTTCACTATATATTGATAATTTACATAACGTTAGTAATTTATGTTAACAGGTTCTGTTAAACAGATTTTTTTTTCTTATTTCGCATCTGCATGTGGACTGAGAATACTTTCAAAGAGCCAAGACATGGAGGCTTTTTTGAATTCATTCTTTAAGACATAAGAATGGACTATATATAAATGTGTCTTGCAAAACAGAGGAATAAATTTGAAATGGACAGAAAAAGGCTAGTAAATTTCAGCTTTATAAGCGTAATTGGTGTTAACAGTCACTGATCAATTAAGCTTACATGTTATATTCCGGCTAGTATATGCTGCTTTCACATTAACATTGCTAAAACACAAAGAACCAATAGATTTTGCAGAAACCAACTTCTAGATACGTCCAGCAGTACATACAGTAGGATATACACAATAATAAATAAATAAAAATGGGCTCCAATATTTACGATTATATTAGTACATTTTATTTTCATGGATGCCTTCCTTAGTATAATCATAATCACCATCTCCAAGCTCTTTCTGTGTAATTCAAACTTTAAAGCACAATACATCAATCTAAGATTTTGGAGGTACATCCTAGTGAGTGTATAGTAATTGAGGATGCTCTTGCTTGGACAAGATTTTGCATAATGTTGAAGCGTGGACATTAGTGGAGTGACTAAGTGATTGCAAACAAAAGAAGAAACATGGACAAGAGTTCCAAATTGCCCCTTCCCTCCTGATTTATCAGTAGTAGCAAGTTGCGGATTTGGGGTGTCCTTGTCCATTGCCATAATTTCTTTTACTCCCGGCTTAGATATTTTTCTGGGCACAGTGGTGAGAGGCTTTTATTGAGTTACTCATAGGTTGTACTCGCCTAAACATCCGAGGAGTCGGGGAGCTCCTTCGTCTAATTGCGAATCCGGTTCGCTTGCACGCAGAGAAGTGAACCACAGGTATCCTTGCCATAGGTTCTCAACATTGGCCTGTGTCAGGGGTGCAGGATATCGTGTCCAGACACGCTTAGACCATTACCGGAACCGGCACGATCGGATCATTAACAGATAAGCCTATTTCTCAATCTTTCTGACTTGTGCTCCTACGGAGCCAAGGTGCTTGCAATTGAAAAGTCAGTTCAATCATGAAACAAAGCCCCAATATATTAGGGTCAGTAAGCGGGCCTCCGCTTGAGCTTCCAAAGATTTAGTACCATATCTATAAGTTTAGTGCAAATGGCCCCAACATGAATGGAAGAAAAAAAATGCTAGTGGAATTACGAATGGGAACAGGGGTTCTTGGATCATTTGTAGTCTGCATATATGGTCTACATTAGCGACATTGTAAACTGGATGGGACAGCATTGTTGGTCAAAACAGGCACTATTTTTGGTTAAGCACTAGGATTTATAGAGTTAGATTGATCAGTTGAAAGGGATTGTAATTGAGGTGAGTGAGGGTTGTTGTCACATCGACTTGCAATAATAAACTATGAACTGGACTTTCTTTAAGAGAATTATAATTAGTTTTGTTTCCCTTAATGTTTGTTCATTTATCCATTACTTCATTGTGTTCTATTTTTTTCTTAAAAAAATCATAAGATTCTTGTGTTGCTGCTGTTAGTAGCAGCAACAGTGCATATTAGCACTTAAATTCCACGCATGATTTTCATTAGCATGAGCCTCCCGGATAATCAATGCTCGTCTCTTACTTGATTCAATAGTAATATTGGATCCATATATCATATTATATATTCCTAAGCAAGTGTAAGTACAAATAATTTATTTATTTATATTTATTTTTAGTTCACGGAAAATACTAAGATATTGATTCAATATGAGCAAGAGAATTTATACAATGAAACCAGCTAATAATGCACAAACTCACCGATTGGGCTTAGCTAAAGCTTTACATAGACTGTTTCTGCTGTACGATATCATAGTGTACCAATGCAGCATCTAAAGCCTGAAGCATAGGCTGGACAAGAAGAGAAACCTGATGTATATAATCAAAAGGTACTGCTTTCATTTGCTGCAATTTGGAATACCTATGTTCCATCGCATCTTTTAATCTGACGACCTTGTTCTCAAGGTCTTGGGTGTTAACTGGATACGATGACCAAAAATGGCAATGCAACTCCTGAATAAATCTCCAGCAATGCAATAGATCTTCACTTGCCGTGTTCGACAGATTTCCTGGTATACTCTCTTGTGGGCTTTTGCCAAGATTCTTTGGTCTCAAAATATGCTGACTCTGCACGTCAGTAACCTTAAGAGCTATGTCAGGTAACACAACTGGATCACTCAAACCTCTGAGTTTTATTTTAGATATCAACCCTCTCAAGCAAACATATGCTTGCTCTGAACTTAATGTGAAATTTGTACGTTTTCCTCCAGCGCCATTGTCACCTAGTACTTTTATTGCATGTGCTTGATGGCTGTAGATATACTCATGTGGGTTCTTGATGAAGAGTGGTACAAAGGCCAGGTATAATCCACATAATTGATTGGTATTCACATTTCAGTATTTTCTTGTGAGTGTTAGCGCCTAAAGTCTGTCAAGAAATAAAACCTGCAAAACATTAAAAGCATGTTAACTATTGTGACTTCAAAAATATATTTTGGCTTTATAATATATGCATGCTGAACTTAAGTGAATGTGCTCCATTCCTGTTCTTTCTGGATAATTTCAAGCTATACAGCTTGCTTGTTTTGATCTGGATTGAATGCAATGTCAAATGATTCAAACTGAGAAGCAAATTTCTATTAGAGCTTGTAATTTGTTCGAAATTACCTCATACGCTACCTTTAAACTGAGAAGCAAATTTCTATTAGAAGACAAATAGTCTGTTAATGCACCTTGCTCGTTTTGATCTGGATAGTGTAGTGTGTTCGAAATATGGTGTTGTCCTTGGAGTGTATCTACAGGATGTATTTGCATATTATGAATTCATAAAATTTATCATTAGGTCTACTAGCACATATTTGAGATATAGGGTCCACGCTTTTCAAAGAGCCCATAACAGCAATACTTGACGTAGTTTCTGAATGTCCCATTTTATGGAATACATTGCACTGATGCATTGCTTATTCATACTTCATTCTTCATCTCAGCCAATTATTCATACTCGCGCCCGTGATGCGTTATTTACTTTTGTTCATTGTGTCATTTTGCCTTGAAATGGGTACACGTGCAGGCCTATTCTTCAATTTAGTACCTTGCATGCATGTCCTATGTAGCGATGCCATGAAAATAAAATTAGCATTGTTTTAGTGTGATGCTAAGAGCCCCACGATTTGTGCTAGGGGCTCCCACCGCAACCGCTGAATGCCTTTTTTTATTTATTTTTGCCATGTTCGACGTACAACCACCGGACGTTGTTTGGTCGGCAGTTCCCTGTGGGAGCCCTTAGCATAAAATACGGTGCCCTTGGCACCGCACTTGTTTTATATAATGCAACATACGCCTATATGTCGTATAGCTACACCCTTACTTTTACTATTATTATTTTACTGGCATCTCCCTGTTGCGTAGAATGAAACATGGAATGTTGCGTTATTTAGATTTATGTTTTGATGACTATCATTGCCTAATTTCATATCAACACACGGGCTGTTGCATGAAATTGGCATATCCATTGAATTCAAAAAACGTAAAATCAAGCGTTTTAAAACGCGATTTAAATCGAAACGCAGCTCATCTGATCCCAGATTGTACGTGCCAAACAAAAATCGAAAATATTGATACCTGATTTCAGATCGCGATTCATGTCTGAGCAATTCATCTTCCGTCGTGCTTCTTGTTTCTTTCCAAAATCCGAACCAATAGCTGAATTGTGAAGATGAAGCATCGATCGTTACAGAATTCAAAGTTCGAATTCGAGCCTCTCTCAGCGACGAAGTTAGAGACACTGAAAAAGGGGGAAAAAGATACAAAGTACAAACTGCTGTTGGTGAAGAGGTAAGCCGCTGTTTCTTTTTTTGGG
This sequence comes from Allium sativum, assembly GCA_030737875.1. Lineage (NCBI taxonomy): Eukaryota > Viridiplantae > Streptophyta > Magnoliopsida > Asparagales > Amaryllidaceae > Allium > Allium sativum. The sequence continues at coordinate 891,480,760 of CM060910.1, read as the reverse complement.
TGCTTCGTTGATTTCTTTCTGCTATATTTGATTTTTTTTGCTTCGTTGATTTCTTTCTGCTCTATTTGGTTTTTTTTTTCCTCTTTGCCTGCGTGAATTAGATGTTCAGAAGTAAGGGGATATGCTGACGAATTGCCGCTCTATTCTGTTTTTTTTTTTTCCTTATCACTGCTATTGAAATTTTCTCTTTATTCTGATTTTTTTTCCACCACTGGTGCGTGATTTTACTGCAACTTGCAATATTCTCGTGAATTAGATCTTTGATTGTACGTATTTGTGCTTATATAATAGCATATATGGACTGTCTCTTTTTATGAACACCATACTTTTTTTTTCTACAGCACCTAAGTCCTATGGTACCATTCAAGAAAAAATTGCATATGCCAATTTATATGGTTATATAAAAACAGAATATAATAACACATATGTAAAATTTTGCTTAAGAAATATAATATCACATATTATGTAATTGTAATGTTACCATAACACAACGCAACATACAAAAGAATAGATAAGAATTATGAGCAATATTTATTACATCAGGTACATACATACAAAAAATGTATTCTTGCACACAATCTTGTAACCTCAATAGTGACCTACAAGTGAAGAAAACATCATGTAAGTACACTACTATGAAAAAAATCAATATGTATTATATACATACAATATATAATTATAGTAAAAATCTACGATTCACGATTCAAATCCTGTTTCGATTCAAATTTTGAACTTTCTGATTTACGATTCGAATCCCATATTGAAATCCTTAGGCATATCATTTTATATTTGTGCTTTATGGCCTAGCAAGCATGTGGCTGTGTAACAATGTCAGTGAAGTGGTGGATTTATAGCATGTTTGATGGTAGAGGTTAAACAAATGAAGTCAGGAGAAGATATGTGTATGACAGTGGGAAGAAGTCAAAAGAGCGTAGAAATAGTGATGTAGTGCACAAAGATGCCCAGAAATGAATACAACTTAAAAGCTGTGAATAATGTAAATAGGAAAGATTGCAATTGTACCAGAGAAATGAAATGAAATGGAATGTTTAATCAAATGAGATGTGATGTTTTCTTTTATTTGAAAATTGGTTGAAACTAAAACAAACTGAAGGCACAGCCAAAAGTTGGTTGAAAAACAGAATTGAAATAAAAGGGTGGTTGAAAGCAGTGTTATCACGGCGAGCTGACTAGTCAGCGACTAGTCGACAAGTCGGTCTTGATTCAGCGACTGGGACTCACGACTTGATTTTTGTTAATATGTCGGGCGACTGAAACGACTAGGAGCGACTAGTCGGCTAACTAGGCGATTCGACTTAACCAACTGGTTTTAAATTGGGCCCAAAACCAAAGATAAAAAGAAAATAAACAGGTAAGTAGAGATAATTAAAATCAAATTACGCTTTCGAACCAAAAACAACACAGCGAATTGAGGAAAAAGGAAAGTTCGAAAAAATCCTAACCGAAAATCTCATGCCGCCTTTGCTACTCCATTGAAGCCGCCTCCTCTCTCCAGTTTAGCCGCAACTTGAGTCAGTTTTTTTTCCCCCTGTTAGCAGTTTTTTGCATTCGAAAAAAAAAAAACAAAAAAAAAAAAACAAAAAAAAAAACAAAAAACAGCGTAGATGTGTCTCAGTGTTTTATTTTTCCGTTTGCTTTTTCTTTTTTAAACTTCCTGTTAGTTAGTTGTTGTTTATTTACCTGCTACTGTTTTTCTTAATTAAATTAGCCGCTGCTGCTTAATTATCTGCTACTGTTTTTCTTATTTAAATTAGCTGCTCCTGTTTTTTTTAGTTGCTGCTGTTTTTAATTTAGCTACTGGCATGTTTGAATTAGCTGCTGCTGCTGTTTTTAATTTAGTACATGTTTGAATTTTTATGCATATGTATTAAGTAGAAATTTATAATTATGTATATATTTATTTATTTATCGACTAGTCTGCGACTAGTCCACTAGTCGACTAGCTGGATCTCTTTCGACTCGACTCGAAGAGAGCACAAAAACAGTAATAGTTTTTTTTTCCTTTTTTTTGTGAGTTTTTGGTTTGACAACAACAAATGAACACTCTGTGAAATGAAAACAAAGCAATATGCAATGGAACCAGACTGCAAAGGAAATGCAGTACGCACAATGAGTTGAAAATTAGAACTTTTCTATTTTTCATGATAAATAACACAAAAATAAAACAAAAAGAGGAAAAATAATACGAAGAGTTTGCAAAATAATCCGAACAGTTCTGCATTGCTATCGAGGGAGATCCAAAGTTATACAATACAGTGAGCAACCTTTTCAGTATAAATCTAATGTATGGAAAAAGCTTGTAGTTAACTAATTGAAGAAGCAGTGGTTTAGGAATCTTAATTTTGCACCTTAATAGAAATTCGATCCTAGCTTTCTGGCTGTATTTAATTAATGAATTGCTTATTGTACTATCGCTTTTCGGCTGTATTTATAAATTCTTTTTGTTTTCATGCTTCCCTTGAGATTAAGCTTGCTTCCTCCAGTATAATTAATAGTCTTGATAAAGATGGGTTGCCTTCTTCTACCCCTAAAGATATTATTGATAATATTATTGAGTTATTATTATGTTACGTAATGGAAAACAGTCAAAGTGATCATTTTTTTTATAGATATAAAATTTTAAGATGTACACACATTCGACGTTCCACCATTTTTATATAGGTAACCACCATTAAAATTTGTTAGCTGATCAGAAGGAAAAAAAAATATTTTCGTCCTAACTGTAAGTTTAGAACTCCTGCATACTTTTTTGTTCACTGCTCTTATGTCTTTCAGTTGAATATATCTAATCATAGCAGTTTAAATGTGTTTGAGTTTCATGTTGACTTTGAGACTCAGACGTTGAATTTGCAATCAACATTGTCCCATCCTTACGTATACAAAATTTTAGGAGGAAACAGAAACCTATAATTTTAGTGAGGAAAACATGGAATTTGCAATCCAACAAATTAAAAAAATTCCAGGTACAGGTACATGTACATAGTGTACCAATTTCACTATATATTGATAATTTACATAACGTTAGTAATTTATGTTAACAGGTTCTGTTAAACAGAATTTTTTTTTCTTATTTCGCATCTGCATGTGGACTGAGAATACTTTCAAAGAGCCAAGACATGGAGGCTTTTTTGAATTCATTCTTTAAGACATAAGAATGGACTATATATAGATGTGTCCTGCAAAACAGAGGAATAAATTTGAAATGGACAGAAAAAGGCTAGTAAATTTCAGCTTTATAAGCGTAATTGGTGTTAACAGTCACTGATCAATTAAGCTTACATGTTATATTCAGGCTAGTATATGCTGCTTTCACATTAACATTGCTAAAACACAAAGAACCAATAGATTTTGCAGAAACCAACTTCTAGATACGTCCAGCAGCACATACAGTAGGATATACACAATAATAGATAAATAAAAATGGGCTCCAATATTTACGATTATATCAGTACATTTTTTTTTCATGGATGCCTTCCTTAGTATAATCATAATCACCATCTCCAAGCTCTTTCTGTGTAATTCAAACTTTAAAGCACAATATATCAATCTAAGATTTTGGAGGTACATCCTAGTGAGTGTATAGTAATTGAGGATGCTCTTGCTTGGACAAGATTTTGCATAATGTTGAAGCGTGGACATTAGTGGAGTGACTAAGTGATTGCAAACAAAAGAAGAAACATGGACAAGAGTTCCAAATTGCCCCTTCCCTCCTGATTTATCAGTAGTAGCAAGTTGCGGATTTGGGGTGTCCTTGTCCATTGCCATAATTTCTTTTACTCCCGGCTTAGATATTTTTCTGGGCACAGTGGTGAGAGGCTTTTATTGAGTTACTCATAGGTTGTACTCGCCTAAACATCCGAGGAGTCGGGGAGCTCCTTCGTCTAATTGCGAATCCGGTTCGCTTGCACGCAGAGAAGTGAACCACAGGTATCCTTGCCATAGGTTCTCAACATTGGCCTGTGTCAGGGGTGCAGGATATCGTGTCCAGACACGCTTAGACCATTACCGGAACCGGCATGATCGGATCATTAACCGATAAGCCTATTTCTCAATCTTTCTGACTTGTGCTCCTACGGATCCAAGGTGCTTGCAATTGAAAAGTCAGTTCAATCATGAAACAAAGCCCCAGTATATTAGGGTCAGTAAGCGGGCCTCCGCTAGAGCTTCCAAAGATTTAGTACCATATCTATAAGTTTAATGCAAATGGCCCCAACATGAATGGAAGAAAAAAAATGCTAGTGGAATTACGAATGGGAACAAGGGTTCTTGGATCATTTGTAGTCTGCATATATGGTCTACATTAGCGACATTGTAAACTGGATGGGACAGCATTGTTGGTCAAAACAGGCACTATTTTTGGTTAAGCACTAGGATTTATAGAGTTAGATTGATCAGTAGAAAGGGATTGTAATTGAGGTGAGTGAGGGTTGTTGTCACATCGACTTGCAATAATAAACTATGAACTGGACTTTCTTTAAGAGAATTATAATTAGTTTTGTTTCCCTTAATGTTTGTTCATTTATCCATTACTTCATTGTGTTCTATTTTTTTCTTAAAAAAATCATAAGATTCTTGTGTTGCTGCTGTTAGTAGCAGCAACAGTGCATATTAGCACTTAAATTCCACGCATGATTTTCATTAGCATGAGCCTCCCGGATAATCAATGCTCGTCTCTTACTTGATTCAATAGTAATATTGGATCCATATATCATATTATATATTCCTAAGCAAGTGTAAGTACAAATAATTTATTTATTTATAGTTCACGGAAAATACTAAGATATTGATTCAATATGAGCAAGAGAATTTATACAATGAAACCAGCTAATAATGCACAAACTCACCGATTGGGCTTAGCTAAAGCTTTACATAGACTGTTTCTGCTGTACGATATCATAGTGTACCAATGCAGCATCTAAAGCCTGAAGCATAGGCTGGACAAGAAGAGAAACCTGATGTATATAATCAAAAGGTACTGCTTTCATTTGCTGCAATTTGGAATACCTATGTTCCATCGCATCTTTTAATCTGACGACCTTGTTCTCAAGGTCTTGGGTGTTAACTGGATACGATGAACAAAAATGGCAATGCAACTCCTGAATAAATCTCCAGCAATGCAATAGATCTTCACTTGCCGTGTTCGACAGATTTCCTGGTATACTCTCTTGTGGGCTTTTGCCAAGATTCTTTGGTCTCAAAATATGCTGACTCTGCACGTCAGTAACCTTAAGAGCTATGTCAGGTAACACAACTGGATCACTCAAACCTCTGAGTTTTATTTTAGATATCAACCCTCTCAAGCAAACATATGCTTGCTCTGAACTTAATGTGAAATTTGTACGTTTTCCTCCAGCGCCATTGTCACCTAGTACTTTTATTGCATGTGCTTGATGGCTGTAGATATACTCATGTGGGTTCTTGATGAAGAGTGGTACAAAGGCCAGGTATAATCCACATAATTGATTGGTATTCACATTTCAGTATTTTCTTGTGAGTGTTAGCGCCTAAAGTCTATCAAGAAATAAAACCTGCAAAACATTAAAAGCATGTTAACTATTGTGACTTCAAAAATATATTTTGGCTTTATAATATATGCACGCTGAACTTAAGTGAATGTGCTCCATTCCTGTTCTTTCTGGATAATTTCAAGCTATACAGCTTGCTTGTTTTGATCTGGATTGAATGCAATGTCAAATGATTCAAACTGAGAAGCAAATTTCTATTAGAGCTTGTATTTTGTTCGAAATTACCTCACACGCTACCTTTAAACTGAGAAGCAAATTTCTATTAGAAGACAAATAGTCTGTTAATGCACCTTGCTCGTTTTGATCTGGATAGTGTAGTGTGTTCGAAATATGGTGTTGTCCTTGGAGTGTATCTAATTATTTCAATACTCTTTCTCCTCTAATTTTTTTTTCCATTCTTCTCACCTCTTGCTGGCGAACACAGCTAGCTAGAATAGAGAAATCATACCAGCTGAAATCCATTGAAATCACGATCCAAAAGCAGGTTATTTTGATTACTTAATATAATTTTAGAATATTTTTACTGATTGGGCACGTATTATGCTGCTTAACGAGCTTACTAGGATATTAAAAAATTCTGGCAATTTTGGTATTCAACGATATTTATTACGGCATTTCACTAAATTTTACATAAACATTGCCTTTTTTGTATTCATGGAATTAGAGATTTAATGCGATCCGTTGGTTTTTTTTAATTTTAATTTTCAATTTTTATTTCGATTAAAACATAATGTCAGTTTTTTTCTTTTTAAATTTCTTCTCACTTGATAAAATGTCTTTTGAATTTTACATGTACAAAACTATATATGGTAGTTTTTCACTTCGATTTTTTATGAATTTACTGTGGTTTTATCTCTCTACATGCATTGAAAACAAGTACTTGTTACTGCACTTTATTGAAAAACTATATTGTGAATTAATTGGGCTTGATTTTCACTACAAAAACGTTCCGTTATTTTAATCACAATGAATTCATAAGCAGTTCTCGTATTCTCGAGGGGTGAGATATCTTTAGATTATATACTTTTGAATCTTCATTGTTTTGATTCGGCATTATGCTTATGCATCCTTATACTTATTTGATGCAATAAACTTTTGCATATTTTGTTGCTACTCTGGGTTGGGGTTTTATATCCAACAATAATTAGTTACTATCGACATAGTATCTACTTGCAGATCTTTTATGCTTTTATTGTTTATCATTTTAGCCAACTGTCATGTCTACTTATGTATGGTATATTAAGCAGAACAATTTTCTTTGTTTGATGGCTGTAAATATGTACTTTTTTCTTACGGAGATGAACTGTTGTCAGTAAATGAGGTAGACGTCGAGGAAAAATTAGTGTTTGATGTTTCGTCTTAGGTTGCAAGGCCTAAGCGAAACTTTGTGACTATTGAGATGCTATATCCAAATGGTTTTTCCTGCTCAACCGTAAACAAAATGACCTTTACAACATGTCATATTGTGCTTATGTGAAAGTAGTGGCATGACCTTTACAACATGTCATATTGTTTCTTACGGTCAAATTCAACGTTTCACGGTTCAAAGACAATCGTTTCGCCGTGTACTCCAGTTTATATCGCCTTGAAAATGCAGAAAGTTGAAATGTTTCGGTCTCATTTTCGTGCGTTCATCATGACCATGATCTTTCATTTATAGTTTGGTTAGTTCTGCGCCTTCACATGTTGTGTCATAGTTTACTATGGTAAAACCATTATGATCTTTATGTTTTTGCAATACCTGGCATTAATGATATACCATATAGATTCTGTTTATATTATTAAACATTAACAGAGGCTACCTGTTCATTTAACTGTACTCGACCGGTGAGACTTTTCCTACTAGTTTCTTTATATTTTTACTTGCTGACAGTTCAAAGGTGTAGTTTCGTATCAAGGTTTGAAGTGATTCTACATTTGCATTTCATATTTTTGAAAGTATGAAATGTGTACTTTCCCTCAACCTATACAACAGGTCATAATATAAAAGAGTTCAAATTGTGTGTAAGTGAAGTACTGGCATGACTTATGAGTAGTGTTTTATTTTTATTTTTATTACAATTTTTATAAATTTCACCAAAGGGAAATTGTTTGTTCTCACAAATGTATGTTGGTTTTGTGAAGCATTTTATTGGCTTCACGTTTATGTTAGTCATCAGGTGACATGTATAATATTTAACCTATGATTTAAGTTGTATACTTATTTTATGTCAAAACAACTCACGTTTATGTTTCACTAGTTCATTTAGCATCACTCTTATTTTATGTCAAATGAACTTTCATGGTACCTTCCATTATTTGTTCATGAATTGCACTGCATTATTTGTTAGCTAATTGAACAACATCAGTATTTGCTAATCTTTTGTTTGAATGCTATTGCCAGTTTATTAGTTGATTCTTGACACTCTCCTGACCTGGTGCAAGTGGTAGTGCAGCACAAACTGGAAACCATGCTATCAGCTACCAAATGCAATTGTCAGATGCTGAAGTGAAATGAAGATATTATGGACATGAAAACTCTACTGTCGACTACTTTCAAGTAACTTTTTTAGTGCAAGTATATATGACGTATTATGGACATGGAAGAGTTGATCAAACAATGTATAAATTGTTAAGTTTGGATATGTGAGAAGTAGTGTGAATTATATGTATGAAATATTAAGTATGATGAATGTTTTTTGAATGATATGCATGAAATATTATGTTGTAATTCATATGTTTGTTGTTTTGTAAAATGTGTTATGTTTGTATACATTTGAGAAATAGATAATGATATATATGAATGTTATATGCATTTATTTAAAAGTAACGAAAAAGCTAAAAAGATGGTATATAAATGGTAAATGCTATAAAATTGTATTTTGATATTATAGGGTTTTAAAAACGCTATGAAATTATACATACAAACGCTATTAAAAAGGTAATAAACGCTATGCAATTGTACTTCTAAATGCAATTATAGAAGCTCAATAAACGCTATAAATAGCAGAAGTTGATGTAGATTTCATATAGCGTTTTTGTTTAATAGCAAAGAAAAAACGCTATAGAAACCTCAATTTTCATAGAGTTTTACCATCTGCTATTTAAAGCTAAAGGCCTAACATAGCATGTCGGTAGACGACGTTCTCTGAAACGCTGTCTTTGGATATAATAGGGTTTTTGAAACGCTATAAAATACCCTTTTTGTTGTAGTGATGTTTGTATGTATGTGTCCTTCCAATGACACCCCAAATAGTTTGGCACCACATTACATTGTTAATCCCTTGATTTTCAACAAAAGTTCAAATTTACATAATAGTTGACTTTGGCTTCTACCGCTACATGTATTATTTAAATTGGAACTGGTGGTGAAACTAAGGACTAATAATGCACTATTTAGGGCTAGCAATTAGAATCGAAAACCATAAAATCGATCCGAACCAAAAAGTCTAGAACCAAACCTATTTGGCCTCGGATCGGGTGTTGGGTCCGAATGATGGAAAATACAGGAAAGACCCGATTAAACCCGAACAGACCCGACCAAAAAACGTTGATATACGCATATTTTTACTGTTATTTCCCAATCGGAGCCGAACACCCAACCAACAACGAACCCGACTAGAAGCTTGGGCCAGGTCTAGATTTATAAAATGTATAGTTTGGACCTGACAAAACCTAACCTATCTAGAACCGAGACCCGTTGGGTCACGTCTGAATTCATTGGGTCGGGTCTAATTGCCACCTCAGCACTATTTAAAGTGTCAACAAACGATGTTCATACAAATATAGGAGCATTCTATGATACCTTCGGTTTTGCAACACCTACTTTAGCTTTATTATCGTATCGAATATATACAAAATATATAACTAAGTTGAAATGAGTCCAAATTTTACATATCTACAAAATTTTATTGGGAATGTTGTAGCTTATGATACGATACGAAGCTACAAAACAGGAGTACCATAAAGCACTTCTCATATGTATGTATATGTGTGTATGTATATCTACATATGTATGTATGTATGTATGTATGTATGTATATATATGTGTGTGCGTGTGTGAGTATGTTTATGTATGTATGTAGGTGTATAAAGCATTCAATGGCACTGCGAATACTAGAACACCCTAATTTTCCTTGATTTCCACCATACGTTCCCATTTAAATAATGGAGTTTCCATTGTTTAAATCAGAACAGGGGAAGCAAATTAGGAGATAACCAAGATGCTTCACTTCCTTGAGGGATAATTGAACGCTCCTTACAAATATAAATATGTACATATACACACACATGTATATATACATACACACACACATGTAGGGCTGTTACGGTAACGGTAAATTTACCATTACCATACCATCACCAGTCGACTGGTAACCATTTTTGATTGAAATCGATATATTAATTAAAACGGTATGGTAACAGTTAATTTACCATTTTTAACGGTATATTATCGGTAACGTTTCTTCAATACAAGCGGTAACGGTAATTTTACCAGTTAATTTAAAACATATGTATATTCATCTAATATGTTTTATTAATTCATTTAAAATCAAATAAATGATTAAATTTAGTTCAATAATAAGATCAAATAATTCCAAATATACTTATTTTCTTTCCATTTATGTTTTCTATTTACTATCACTACATATTATACAATAAAAATGTACTGTGCACCAAAAACATGCCAAGATACAAACTTTATTGTATAAACGGTAATTTACCATTATCAGTGTAACAGTTACCAGACTATCGGTATACCAGTCGATCAGAAACAGTAACGTTAAGCAATTATGACTTACCAGTAAGAACGGTATGGTAACAGTATTTGTCAAACGGTAACGGTAACCATTACCATAACAGCCCTACACACATGTATATACACATACATACACACGCACGCATACATATACAAGGATTGGATCATTTAATCCTCTTGATATCCAGCACGCATTATTAAATATATTTTTTCTCTTTTCACTAATTATATTATTTATTTTGGAATGTGTGGTGGATACGAAGAGGAATTTGAGGTTTAGCTCTTACTAGGCAAGGTTATAAAAGAAGAAATAATTAACAATAAGATGATTATACTCCGCAAAAACACGAATTTAATGGTTTTTCTTAGTTTTATGAGGCTATTTAGCCGTTTTGTGTGTTTAAACAAAATTCGCAGATAAAGAATTATCACTTACAGTAAGATATTGTCCTTCTAAATAGGTTGGGATGAGGATAGAAATATAATTACAAATTCATCATTCATATGACAAAGTCAACTGAAAACCACAATTAAATGCACTTCACAGAGCTCTATGAAAAAACCGAAATCGACAACGTTTCTCAAATCAAGCTGCCAATAACCTTTGAGAAGAAACTAATTTGGGACATAGGGTGAAAATGGAAGGGATGAAAAAACAAAATATTATCAGCACACACTAATTTCCTAAAATGACGCAATAGAGTCAGCCAAAATCTTTACATGAAACGAGGTAAAAACTCATGGCATTTTTTACTAACAAAAAACAAATTTAGTAACTATAATAATTTTTTCATGACTAGAACCGAATGACTTTAAAATGAACATAATTTTTCCATGAGCATAATTGAATGCATTTCAAATGAACAGAATTTTTGCATGAAAAAAATTGAATGTTTATCAAATATAGTCTAAGATGCATAATTATGAAATGCAATGGATATGTTTGTAGAATTACACAACTGTTATGACCTGACCAAAGTTATTATGTACACTCAATCATGGAATCAGTGTTAACTCATATTCCATGATAGCCACCAAAGTTAAACTCAATAGCTAATAGATAGTAATAAAGATCTATGATGCTAATGTATTGGTGCTAACTCATATTAGCATATTTTCGAGGTAAAGATGTAGCTAGTTATAGTAAAATGCTGAATATTTAGTTTCTAGTTTTCATATTTGATCTTCTATGCAACAGTTACTGTTAATTTAATGCATAAAAAAGTGTTGTATTATCAAAATACTGTGTGAATAGAATATGAATATATCTGATAAACCAAACAAAAGAATGTGGATAATATAACTATTTCTTGATAATGAGAGAATTTTTCAAATTACAAACACATCACTCATTTAGTCATTTGTAGTCCCTAAGCTTATCAAAGCAAAACTACGATTTTATTTATGTTATGAATAAGAATGGATTTCATTAGAAAATTTCAGAGCATATCGCGTATCATTTGCACACTATCAACTGGAAATGAACGGAAAATGACGTAGGTAAAAGAGATAGCTATCTCGTTACCTTACTAATGTTCACAGTTAAAGTAAACTTAAGTTTTGAGCCACTGTCTTCATTAGAATTCATGAAAACCCAAATTAAAAAACTAAGCAGATTTGGCATGATTGGTCAGCATACACTGGGTGAATGCCTCAATTCTAATATAAAGCCAGAAAAGTAAAGCGATAATGATAGAAATCAACAAAATTGTAGTTAGTGGTTACAATTTTGAACAACATCAAAATGGAGATAACAGAAAGGAAAATTGGTGAGAGTCTTTAACAACTAAAACTGAAGCACCACAAATTGAGATAAATTTTCCTGTTCTATGAATTTCATTTCTTCTATCATGTTAGAACTCAAATTTAGCCTATTATGTTGGAATTCGAAAAAAGAAGCAGACCGGAGTGTATATAGATGTGAGAGAATAACAACAGGTTGAACAAAACAAAAAACAAAGGTACTATTCATTGGGTCACCGGTTGTCGAGGTTTGTTTTCCAAAACGATGAGTGTGGTGAACAATTAATCATTGAGAAAATGGAGAGAAACAAATTTTAATATTAATGGAGTTTAACATAATTTGAAGACATTAAGTATTGGCTATCTAGATAAAGCCCAGCTATCTAACGTCAACAAATCTCAGCCCTTTTTTGTCTTCTCCAAAAAGTCCATGCAATTTTATTGTATAGACTACTAATAAGAAATCGAGTTGGAAACACACATATATACAAGTACGTCCATATACACATGTATGTATGTATATTCAATGATTCATGACCATTCATTCTATTTATAGGTGTAGCAATAACATTAATTTTTTGTATTACCATCTTTATATCTATTTTGGGCATACAACGCATTATTATAGACACAAAGTAAAGTGCATTATATTTATAGGTGCAGTAATAAAATTATTTATATTTCATATTATTGAAGTATATGGGCTATCAGTCGCTGCTAATTGCAAAACGGTCGTTTTTCCTCTGTTAATTGTGATCTAATTTCCCTTCATCTTAGTGATTTCTTGGCTCGTTCTTTCTTTATGATTTTCCTTTTTGATTGCTGGTTTGCTTCTACTTCTCGTGTGTTCTCACCATTGCAACGTTGTGTTTGGTTGACTTCTCCGATCGTTTTTTAATTTTTTTGTTCGATTTAGGGCTCCATGTCCATGATTGGAGAGAACTTCAATTTTTGTGCAGTTGGCTCCTTTGTTGGTCCTTTTCCAATGACTTCCACATTTTTTGAGGCAGTTAGTGCCTCTATCAGTGCTATAGTGGCAAACTCAGTTACTGGTTTCTCGTCTGTGCTCATCCAGGTGGTTTCCCTATCATCTTCTAAGGCGATTTCGCGTAACCGTTTTGTGTTGGTTGGTGATGTGTTCTTAGAGATGGATCCTTGTTTTTCTAGTTTATGGGGTCTCCTAGTGTAGGCTTTGCCGATTTATGGTGGCTTGGCTTTTGCGTTGGTGAGGCAAAAATTTTGTTGTGCTCATGGAGCTCATTGTGATTCTGTTTCAGCAATGGATCACGAAGATATTTGTAATGACCCAAATTTCAACCGATCGGTTTTTTTCCCAAAAATTCCAATCTGTCGAAACTCAAATTGGCTTGTCTGGTATACTACAGAAAAGACAGAGATATAAAGTATATCAGAGCTCAGAAAACATCTCACAGCGGAATGAAACAAAATATAATATAATCAAATATAGCCTTACCAAGGTAATAATAATGCTTAACCAGTATCCAAAGCTATCATATCTCTGCTGCAAACCTAATATGCGAGTGTGTTATGAGAAGGGGGGCAGGACACAAGTTCTGGTGACTAGACTAAATTACACAATCTGAAATAACCCTACATATATCGTTAAGTTATGTTACTTATTAGGTTTTTTGGGTTAATAGCACTCAAGGATTTACACACGCTGTACACATCTACCTCCCACTAGATTAATATAATATAGAATATATGTAGCTACCCACAATATCAAGGTACATCCCATAGTACCCTTCTCACACGGTCTCTGCCATCACGCCATGGAAGCATATGCAACCATTATCCTACGCTGGAGTGACGTACGCATTTCCATAAAACTACTCTATGTTCCGCACAGAACTATCATCGTCATGCTACGCAAGTGTACGAACCGCCATATCCAAACTTCTCGGCCAATCTCGATCTAAACACGGAGCAATGCCCTAGCGTCTACGATACACCACCCAATGCGGCGTGCATGTATCTGGATCCTCTTATGTATGTATTGTCTACTATACCCGAATTCCGTAATAGGGTTGCATCTGAGTGCACGAAACTCGGTCGGGAGCTTTTCTGTATCTGTATAGATCTGCTAAAGAGGCCTAGAGTACATATTTCTAAACTATGGTCTGCATTTCTACAATGGCTATGGTCCTACCTCGACCCCTCCCTTTAACTAGTGAAAACTACATCAAGAGATAAGTTACGTGCCCCTAACAAACAATCTACATCCAAATTGGTGTGTCCCGTAACCAAAGTCTCAGTAGTGAAAGATCGATGGTCTGTAGGTTTAGCTCTAGTCTTTCCGCGTCACATTGACTGCCGATGACAGGTACCTGACATACTATCATTTATTTGGTCCTGAACAGCCTATCTGTAGGCAAATCGTCGAATCACCAATGCCACCCAACAGCCTTTTGTCTACCAAATTATCATTGCAGTCAAGGTATACCCACTGGGTGGTTCCGCGCAGACCCAATGAAACGACCCGAACTTCCCCGTAAAGGAAAGAACGAATTGCTTTGAGAACAAGACGAATCAGAACTCAAACAGAAGAACATTTCATTGCTTATTACAACAATTCCATCAGAATACAAGAATATACAGAGTACGAATAAATATTACACATCAGAGATTAAAATACATTACATAGCAGCGGAAAATAGTACAAAACACAACTGAAGGTGATATACGGATACAGAGCTTTCCGAATATCATTCCCCTAACCTCTGTGTGTACAGTCTAAGCGCTACCACCGCATAGAGGACCACTACGGAGTACCCTACCACGTCCCTCGGAAGCCATGTGCTTCCTTCCAGTCCCAAAGAGCCAGTAAGAAGAATAATCAGATGGATGTGCTCCTCTCGTGCCTCTAGACACCATAATGATCTATCCCGTTGGGTTCTTCACCTTCAGACTGGTCCAAGCGCATCATGCTAACGTGTTATTAGATCCTATGTGTAAATGTTTAATTACGCACTTTCTCTACCTCATCCAATTTCCAGTTAACTTGGTTATTTCCAATCATATTAACTTCTTATACAAGTTACCAAGTTCTCTTTGAGCCCCTTATATCTCTAAGGAATGGACCCCTCTCGCTTATTAATTTCAGTTATAAAACTTAACCCATTTAAGTACATTAATAAGCCTCAAACATGTTATTATCTAGATTGTAATTCAAGGTCTGTAATCTACAATGTTCTTACATTATTACCCTAACATTCATCATCCAATTTCATATTACAATAGCATGTTCTACTTAATGTGTCATTAAGTAAATCCTACCACAATCAACAGGTTTTCATTTAACATATTACTTAATTTATAATTAAGCATAACTTATTTCATTCCATAGGTCTTCTTACTTCATTCACTCTTATGCCGCCTGAGCGAGCTTCCGCTTATTATTAATTTCTCTTATTAGACTTCATAATTCTCTTTTATAAGTCTGCCAATAATAAGCCTACTTCATTCCTTTTCATTAACCATGACTTGGTTTAATACAACCTCTTGCTACTATTTACTTATTTACTTAGTTCTTTCAACTAAGGTTTTTCAATAGTTTCTTTCCATTTATTATAACCTATGTTATACTTTCCATTTGTCCCTAGGACAAGCCTACCTATTATCTTCCACTTTGTCATTCACACTTAATCATCATAGGTTATTATCATTCCTCGTTCATTCCAATTCTTATACTGCAGTAACATCTATTCATTTCCATTAATTACAATAAATGCCATTCATTTCTTTCCTGTTATATACACATATTCATATATGTATGTTAATGCACCAGATCTCTGACATTAAGCTGATCACTTGTGGATGCTGGATTTGCCGGGCAGTTCTTGGCAGACTTCTACCACAAGTTGAACTTAACCTCGTGTCTTAGTGCAGTTATTTACAATTTCCCAATTACTATAAATTTTCCATCCAATTTATGCAAATCTATTCTTCCTCGTTATTCTCAAATTTTACTGTAATTCTATTTACCACCTTTTGGGCATAATAATTCTCTTAAGAAAATATTCATATTTATTGTAAATTCCATAATTACAGTTATTACAGTAATTCCCAATTCACACATGTGATTAGTGGAAATAGACTTTATTCAACAGAAATGTTCTCAGCAGATTTAATCTCAATTACCTCAAATTTTCCCAATTTCACTTTAACTTATTTTACAATATCCAATTAACAGGTAATTAGAACACATCTATATACAACAGTAATCCTTTCCACATATTTTAACATGTTTAACAATCAATTTCCACAATTATTAATTATTCAGCAAATTTAATACAACGGGAAATACAAACGATAAATATACCGTTATTTAAAATGGTATATTTAGATCCACACACCTAAAAACTTTCCAATCCATGAATTTGATCCAGATTTGTTGTTCCATGGCATCCCTAACTGAATCTATTATCAAAAATATCCATGGATTCGCAATTCTATTGCTAATAAAAAGAGAAAAAGAGAAAGAAACCTATATAAACCAGATTCAGAGACTTACCTTACGCTGATCATAATTCTGAACACCCATTTGTAGATATATATATATTCTTTCCCTCCAAATCTTGAATCATAATTTCCTAAGACTAATTATTCTATTTTTTGAAGAGATTTGAGGAGGAAGAAGAATGGAAGAGCCTAGACAGCCGCTCAAAAATATATGAGATTTAGGCAAGGCCCTACTAGTCTGTTAAGTAAGTCTGAACCATCAGATTTAATCATCAAAATCCGAACCGAACACATCACAAAATATACGTCACAAAAATACGCCTGGACCGCGCCTGGGTTGAATCTTATGTTGGTTGGTCGTCCCAAAGATCGACCCATGCACAATGGGGTCGACCCATCTAGGTCCGGACATGCTTTTTGGCACTGACATTTTGCTGTATTTAACTTTTTTAATTAAACATTCATTATTTTCCCATTATACTTCCTTTTAATTATTTTATACATGTTATAAATCATGGTTATGTTTGAATTTCAAATTTATGCCTGTGCATGCCCATACAACCTTTCAAATTCCTTGCTTGTTAATAGTCATTCAATTAATGCAATTAATAACATTATCAATCAACTATTTTATTCCTTTTTATGCATTAATTATATTCTACTCTTTAACTTGCACATTTTATCTCAATATTTGAATTTGTGCGTATATATATATATATATATATATATATATATATATATATATATATGACAACATTTATTTCATTTTCAAAATTCAAATGGCGTTATGCCGCCATTTAATTATCACCTATTTTCATTTATTGTAGGTTTATTTTGGATCTATCTTTCATATGTATATATTTATGCATATGCATATATTTACATATGCATGTATACATATATTTTTATACTCACTTTTATGTATAATTTTCCTTATATGTGCATTTATACATATTTTCTTCTTAGAACATGTATTATTTTAGCCGTTCCTCTAAAATAAAAGTACGGCGCTAGCGGGACTCGAACCTGCGCCACTCACTTGGGAGAGACATGTCTTTACCAACTGAGCTACATAAGCTTTTGTTAACAAAGCTAAAAACAATATTGTTCTTTTCTTATACCTCCTTTTCATGTTTGTTGTAATATTTTATTTTAAAGATATCCTTTTCATATTAAATCCATCTCTTGCAAATCATAGGTCTAAATTGATCTGAAAATCACCACCGATGCAATGAAGCTAATTCCGTGACCAAATTCTAAACGTTTTTAAATTTTATTTTATTATTTAATTAAAAATATAGGGTGTTACAAAATTGGTACATGGGATTTGATTCCCCATATTCATTTCCTTTCGAAGTCAACTGTTGGTCTAGCAATTTCGTGGTTCTCGCGATCGTCTTGTATTCCTTCTTCGAGTTTTCATTATTTTTACAGCGAGGGTGTGTCTCCTAAGGTTGTTGGTTAATGATCAGGGGAATTGATCCCCTATATTCGCTTCCTTCCTAAGTCTTGCTTTGTTTCTCTAAACCTGTTTTGGAGTGGCATGTGGTTGGTGCTTCTGTTGGTGTCCCTAAGCGCTACGTAGTTGATGGTCTTCGCGTCGATTGTTGCTAAAGCATAAGGTTGCACGAGAAACTTCCCCTTCAGTTCCTTGGGATTTAGATGTGGTTTCAGTTGCTTAGGGCAGTGCACAAGCTTGTGCACTCCCTCCACTTTTCACCAGCAATTTCTTTGTTGCTCTTGGGTACATTCAGAAGTGGATGAGGTCATAGCAGGAAGTAATGCAGTGCATGTCCCCTATATCCAACGATCGCTGGCAACGGGGTGGCATCTACATGCATAAATTAATGGCAAGTTGCTCGGTTTCAAAATGGCGATGGGATGTGTCCCGTCTCTAGATGCAGCCACTCAGTCTTGTAGTTGGTGTGGCAGTGGAGATGGAATCTTTGGCTAAGCCTAGTTGCTTGTAAGTTGGCCTTCGAAGATTTGTGCTTAATATGGGTATCCCTCGTCAGGTTCGGTTTCTTACACCCATTTCGTTCTTTGTTTCTTTTTTTCCTATTGTATTTGGTTTGGTTGTTAAGCCTTTTGTGGTGAGTGGGGTGTTTGTTTGTTGAGTTGCTATGCACTCATGTTGTGATAAGGTCTGCAGCGTTGTGCATCGACACTTCTGTTCTGTTCCCTCCCCACCTCGTGTGCGCCTTTTCCCCTGTGTGTTCGATGTTGTGTAAGTTGGTCGTTGGTTTTCCTGTTTTATTAGGGCGGCAAATCAATTTGTTTTTAATATACTCGGTTGGTTGTGAGTGAGCTGACTTGTTCATAATTTTGTTGCGGCATGTTTTTGGTTACGTGGGTTTATGCTTGGCCATAGTACGACAATCATGCTCGAATTTGTTGGATTCAAGTAGTGGTGCCACTATTGGTATTTGTTACTTTTGGTTTGTTTCGCCATGCGCAGTTATGCTGCTGCAAATCGTTCAATGATTTGTTAGTGGCCTTCAGTTGTTGTTGGTTGTAGTTGGCTGGTTGTTTTGTTTTTTGCAGGTTTTGGTCATATGTGTTCTCGGCCTTTGGCTTTGGTCCTAGCCGTATAACGATCACTTTTGCTGACAGCACCACTGGTTCCCTGGCTATTGAGAATCGACTGCACCCATTTTTGTTGGTTTAGTTGTTTTCCTCGATCTCTCCTTTTATGTGGTTATCTTGCCCCGTCGTCTATAGTATACTCTTATCAGTGCAGGGTTGTTAATATGATGACAACTCTGCCCTCAGATGGTCAACACATTATGGTGTAATGCAGGTTCCTAGCGTTACTACATGTCAGCCTTTCCCACCTTCACATTTGACTTCGACTTTAGTCACTGCTAGCACAATGGCTACTTCGTTACCTTATTCATACTCGATTTCCCTTCTTAATACGACTGAGATTTTGATCATTAACGATCGATTATCTCGCCTTGCTAAGAACTGTCACACAGCTACGCTAGGAGTGTTGGCTTTTGACTATTACGACACTCCGTCCGACTCTTCCTCATTGGGTTTTGCTCGTAGGCACTCTGCTTCTTGTTCGGTGGAAGCTTGTTTCCTCCCTTCACGAGGGTGCTCAAGGTCTAAGCCTCGAACCCTCCGTAATATCCGTACTCGCTCTATAGCGACGACAGATCAGATAGTTAAGTCTACTCGACACACCCTATAACTTATCTGATCTCGTCTCTACCCGAATCTCTGTTTTTGGGTTTTCCTTTTCTTCTCTATTTAGTTGCTTTTTTTTGTTTCTATTTCTACTTTTGTTTGAATGGTGAATTTTTTATTCTGGAAAAATCGAGGCATTGGCAACAATGCGTCCCTTATGTGCCTTAAACGCGTTGTTAAGAAACATCCCTTCTGTCTGGTATCGCTTCAAGAGCCTTTAGTGGGCACTGAGGTGCTACCGACATTGTTCTTTCTATTGTGTTTGGGGAAGCTGTTTCCAACATTTCCAGAAAAAATGTATTTTATAGGCTAAAGACATCTCTGTTAATCCTATTTTCGACTCCGCTCAAATTCTTTCTCTCGTTTATTCGATCACATCTTTCTCTTTCTTTTTTCTCTTTTCCGTGGTCTACACTAGATGTGATCGTATTGAGCGTTTGTCCCTTTGGAAGACTTCGTAGCTTCAGTCATTGGAGATTATTTCAATGTTTTCACGTGCCAAGCGAAGGAGCGAGGGGGGGTCCTCTATTAACCACGCTATGGCCTTTGATTCCAATGCATTCGTTATTGAATCAGGCATGTTAGAAGTGTTTTTTGTTGGCTCGACTTTTACTTGGTGTAACAACCAAGACGGCCACAGCCGGACCTTTCCCGCCTTGACCGGATTTTCTGTTTGGAGGATTGGTTTAACCATTCCTTCTCCTTCTTTGTTTCTCATCTCCATCGCACTAACTCAGACCATGCACCGATGATATTACATTACTCTCCTTTTGCCTTATCAGACCCGTCCTCATTACGTTTTCAGTCCATGTAGCGCTCCCATCATACTTTCCATCAGATGATGGAAGATTCTTGGTCTCTCGCAGCCACTGGTAGTCCTGCCGTTATTTTCTCACTACGATGTTTAAGAATATCTTCGACAGATTTTGCTCGGCGGAAGAGATTCTAATCCTAGTGGAATCTTCTTAGACGATGATCCCTCTTCCTCTAATAAGGAGCTCTGGGTCAAAGACAAACTCGCATTCACGTCCATGTAGTGCATCGAGCATGAGTTCCTTCGTTAGAAGGCAAGGCTTAAATGGTTAGTCGATGACGATTCTAATTCAAAAAAATTCCATTCGTCTATTAGGAAAAAAATGCTACTATGTCTATGCACCAAATTCTTCGCCCTGATCAGTCTCTGTCTACCTATCCTAAGGACATAAAAGAGACTATCGTCTCTCACTTTCAAATGTTTCTCCGGTGTCCTTTAGTCCCGATTTCTGACTATACTCTTTTAAACTTCATTCCTAGGTTGGTTCTCCCAGAAGAGGTAGATGGTATTTTGATCCCACCTTCTTCTGAGGAAATCAGGTCGTGTATGTTTTCTTTGAGTAAGAACCGTGTGAGTGGACCAGATAGATTTAACGATATTTTTTACCGTAGTGTCTGGCTGGTCATTCAATTAGACTTCTTCGTGACGATCCAGCCTTTCTTCTCGGATGGTGTGCTTACTAAGGGATAAACCTCAGCCAATTTTATTCTTATCCCAAAATGTGAGAATCCTCGTTTTTGTTCTTATTTCAGACCGATTAGCTTATGTAACTTTTCGAACAAAGTCATTTCTAAGGTGTTGTCCTCTAGACTAGCACCTATTCTTGATCATGTTATTTCTTCGTCCTAAGCAGACTTTGTTAAAGGGTGACTTATCACTGATAATGTTCTTCTTGCTCAAGAACTTATCTATCAAATTGACCACAATATAAGGGGCTTCAACGTGGTGATTAAACTAGATATGATGAAGACTTACGATTCCATGTCTTGTTTTTTTTATCATACTGGTTCACCGAAATTTTGGTTTTCCCAAGTCTATAATTGATTTAGTTTGGGGGCTCATCTCGAATTGTTGGTTTTTCATTCTTATTAACGACTAGACAAAAGGTTTTTTCCTCTTTACAAGGGGATTGCGATAGAAGGAGCTCCTTTTGTCGATGTTGTTCATCATTGTCGCGGAAGCTTTCATCCAAGGTGTGCATTCTCTTACAATATCGAGTTAGATCCATCAGTTCGGTATACCTTCAATTTGCCCCGTAAGTTCATCTTTGTGGTTTGTGGATGACATCATCATTTTTTATAATGGGAGCCGCCAGTCATTTCAATGGCTCCTGGACTTTCTTCATCAGTACGAGAGATGTTTAGGCCAGCTCGTCAATTCTTCGAAATGTTGCTTTGTTCTATCCAACTGGATGACACCGGAAATGATTTCTTGGATGGAATCCTTCTCCGTTTTCGTCGATCTCTTTGCATTTACCTTATCTTGATATTGTTTTATATAGAGGATGCATGCTCAATGCAATCTTCAATCCTCTGTTCGACAAAGCAAGAGGTAAGATTTTCAGATGGAATTCTACCTTAGTTTCCTAGGCTGGTAGGCTTGTTCTCATAAATTTCATGCTAGACTCTATTAGGTCTCATGTGTTTACATCCATGACACCTACCTCCTCTTTTTTCTACACGTATCGGTCCTTGGCTTCGTCTTTCTTCTGGGGGATAAAGAAAATGCTAAACGAGATTACTGGGTCACTTGGGATGTCATTTTCCACCTCAAGCAAGTGGGTGGTCCGGGTTTGAGTAACTCTAGGGATATCTGCAAAGTTTACGTTTGTACGTTTTGGGTTAGGTTCCGATCTAGTGACTCTCTTTGGGCGTCATTCCTTCATGCCAAGTATCATCGTCTTTTACTGGTGGATTTCTCAAGGATGCGATCTTATGCTTGTGTGACTTGGAAACATATGCATCCATGAAGGTATTTTCTGACTCCGACAGAGGGGGTATTGGATGGAATGGTGGTTCTTCCTCCCTTAGGTCCACGTGGAATTTGGCCTGGCTCCCGGTTCCTCGAATTCCTACTTTCTCTTTCATTTGGGACGCCTGAATCCCTCCCAAGGTTTCCATTCTAATGTGGAGAACCCTCCATGAGGATTTACCACTTGATGACATCCTCAAGAGAATAGGTATCCCTTTACTGTCTCCTTGTATGTGTTGTGGAGAAGGAGATGTGGAATCGACTGCTTATTTGTTTTTCCTTATAGATTATGCTTGTCAAATATGGTCTTTCTTTGGATTATTAGAAGGTCTAGGGTGAAGTTCTCTCTCTCCTCAGTTTTCTTTGGTTAGTGTGAGAAGGTAGGAAGAGAAAGACCTTTTGATCTTTTCTTTTTCGACTTGTTCCTTATCTCATTTGTTGGCACCTTTGGTGTTCTCGAAACAAAGCTATATTCAATGAAATTCCTATGTCGCCATATACTATCGTCCGCAAATTCAAAGATGACGCCCTTTTTGCATTTTGTGGTAGGCCTTGTAAGGGTGCACTAAACCCTTTCTCTCTATCTTCGGCTCGAGCTTTCGATGTTGCTTTGTGTCCTATCCCTCCCGCTGGTGTAGTGTAATGTTTTTTTCCTTAGGTATTGGGTCTGGGGTTTGCAACTTTTCTAATGCCGGTGTTATTGTAAGTTATAGGCTTTAGCCAGGATCAACTTTCTGGATTGTTGGGTCAGCTTCCTTGCTAGGATTAAGTGCTCAACCTATAGTTAGGAGATGCAGGATCTTCCTTTGATTTGGCAGTTTCTATGTTTGCTCATTTTTAGCTAACTCAGTATTATTAATTTCATTTGTTTTTGGGGTCCGTCTTGTTTAGTCTCTTGGTGTTTTCTGTCGGTGTGAGTACGGTTTGTTTGTAGTGAAAATTAGGAACACATCCCTAAAAGCAAACTTAATTAGGCTCACATCCAGTCATAAACTTATTATAAATTAGGTCCCTATTTTTCAAAAATTTATTAAATAATAATTTAAAAAAATCGTAAATTAATATTAAAATAAATTATGCATTATACAAAAAATTCAGTCCAAAAAACACGGTTAAAAACAAAAAAGAAAAAAAAACAGAAAAAACTGTAGATAAATGCATCAGATTATGCACATATTTGATTTTGTTGCATGCATATGTGCATTTGTTCCAGTTCTTGCATCCACCATGATTTATTTGCATATTTCTGTGCATGTATTGCGTTTTATTGCATAGAAGTATGCAATAATTCGTAACAGTGCAACTCGGTTCATTTTTATTTGCATTCAAGTGTGCAAATAAATCTGAAAACATGCACAGATATGTGCAACATATGTGTAGGCAAAAACGTTAACCGAATTCCCTTTATGCAAAAGTTGTATACATGTATGCAACTATAGGCAATATTTGCATACATGTATGCAACTTTTTTTTGATTGGCGTGGATCTCTGATATTATTTTATGATTTTAGAATTTTTTTAATGCACTGCTGCATTGTTTTCTTGTAGGAAATGGAGGGTGCGAAGGGAAGAAAGGAGGAGGTGGAACTTTCAAGATGTGTCAGGCGATACAAATTCTAGGGACTGGGTTTGAAGAATTTATATGGGAGGGATGTGGTTTTAATTTCAAACCTTAATAGGGACCTCTAAAAAACACACCCATGTTTGTACTCTGGAGTTGGGTTTTTATGAGGGGTTGTTGGCGGTTTATAGTTTTAGTGGTTTTCTGTGAACTACTGAACTATTTTTGTAGGCCTTCGAAGAAGGACTATTTTCTTCTTTTTGATATATATATATATATATATATATATTAAAAAAGAAGTATATAAGGGTGTTTTCATCCTAATATAATTACCTTTTCGAAAGAGAAAAAAGTTATATTACTATATTTACCATTGTGTATCTAGACATACAGAGCATTACAGTAATAAAGAAAAACGAATGTTAAATACAATTCAAACCGTAGTTCATTTATGTTTTTCACTTCATTATCTCGAAACAGATTTGTTTTTTCTGGTTTATTTAATTATTTTAACAATGATTAGCCTGGTGGAATAGTTGTCTCATGCATATGAAGCAAAAGATAAAATATTACATACACTCTTACCTTCATTTTAATAAAGTCAATTTCTCATATTAGAGGCTTTATTATCATATCTTCTGTTTATCAAACCGACCGTTAGGGAGGTTTACTTACAGTCATTGCTCAAAATAAATTTCTCTACAGCCAAAAAATGTGTCTTCCTCTCGAATTTCTATTTCTCTCGAATCCCTATTTCTCCTCATATCCATAATTCTTCTCCATTATCCCTATTTCTCCTCGTTTTTACTGCTTCTCCTCGTTTTTCCTCCTTCTCCAAATTTCATAATCCATCTATCGCTTTATATTGCTTAGCTACCATCTAAATGTTATATCTAAATTTCTCCAAATTCCAAATTTTGTTTTTCCAAAAAAATCTGATTTACCACCTTCCAAAACCTAACCCATTGGCGATCAAGTATACTATTTACCATCCGATTTTCCAGATCTGTGATTTTGTTGAGTGCCCATCAAATCAGGTATCATAAAATTATATTTTACATATCAAAATAATTGCTTGATTGCATGCGAATTTGATCGCAGATGTTTAATTTATAGCAATACACATTTTATTGTTCCATTCAGTGATATTTAATTTGTAGCATTCAAAGATATTAGCTTCTTGTATAATACATAGTATGTTTTGTTCCCAGTCATATTCATGATTTATCATTTTGATGCGCTGTGGATATTAATATATATATATATATATTGTAATTTATATATGTTAATATGTGTATATTGTTTCCTATGATAGAAAAAATCTCCTTTTGCTGTGTATAATATATACAGTGATATATATTAATTTGTATGTGCGTATACATGTTGCTGTGTATATGGCTTTTGTTGTTAATATGCACATCAACAAGAGGTGTATAATATCATATTTTTATACTTGAGTATATGTTGAAAGGTTTATTCATGCATTCATAGTGAACAAGCTTGGTCCTTTCAGTGTTAATATTTTGTAATGTTTCCTTTAAAGTGGATAATCTTTTGGTTGATGTATATGAGAGATTCTGAGACCCATCACAGCATTATCCTAAATAAGCGTGATCAATTATTGCAGTAATTTAAATTATTTTACAATTTATGATGCATATGTTTTGCTTACTAACATTTTCCATTTTCAGATACATATATGAAAAATAATATATATCTTATTGATTTGAATACACTACCCATACCGGATAATGATGAAAATCCACTTGAAGATTGTATCGATACTATGCATTTGGAAACACCACTGACCTTTAATATGGTAATCATTTTCCTTATCAGTTTTTATCAGTTGCATGTTTTATTCTTAGATATGTAGTAATACAATAAAACTTGTATGTAATCAAATTATGCATACTAATTTGTTTTGCATGTTCAGGAAAATGGGATACGTCATGTATGCCCGATTGATTAGAATGCACCGCCATCGCCTGCTAATTATGAGCAAATTATGAAGATCATGTTGATCATATGCAAGTGTTACCATCATCACCATCGGTCTTCCAATTGGTAAATTTTCTTACTTGCATATTTCATTCTTAAAATGTATTACAACATAACTTGTACATGAATAATAATTGATAAATTATAATTTGAACATTAATAAATTTATTATGTATTTTCGAACTTGTTGCCCCAAAAATATATGCCTTACATGCAAAATAATGGATGAAAATATAGTTTTTGTATGATGATAAATAAATAACATTATGATTAATTATGCACACTATTTTCTTATGCATGTTCAAGGAAAATCGGATACATCGTGTATGCCCTATTGATTTGAATGCAACACAAATTCCTAGTGATGATGAGAAATTACCTGAGGATTATTTTGATCTTGTTCAAGTGCTTTTAACATCGTAATCGTTCTTCGAAACGATAAATTTTCCATAGATTCTGATGTGTTTGTTTTTATGTCAAAATCATGTTTTGGTTAAAATTAATAATGCAAAATAGTTATTTGACAATCCTAAAATAATGCTCTTAACGATGTTTGTATTGGACATTTGGATTCCTATTGAACCAATAATTAAACCATTTATTATAAAGAATCAAAGATTACTTGAGTTGCTATAGCATCAAAAGAAACTTCTAAAAGGACACGAACTAAAGGTAAAAGTTACTTTTGAAACAACAAGGAGCAATCACTCGTCGGCTGAGTTGGTAATATGCAAGAAATGTCAACATCATAGGTGAACTTCCATGGCGTAAATTAATATTATTTTTTTCAATAAACTCACTTTTAAACTTAATTTTATTTTTTAATGTAAATAACCATATCAATGCAGTATACAATTACAATGAGATTTCAATAGTTTGTGTCTTATTTTTTCAATCAAATGTATGTTTGCATAGATGCCACATGTTATGCAATGTGAACCTTTATTCATGGAATATCCTTTGTTGTTCTCCTATAATTCGCATGGTCCTTCCGTTCCTTCTGATGCACAAAAGCAATTTGATTTATCCACCCCTTCCAGTTCCACTTACAATGTTTTGAATGATTCATTGAAACCGTTTCTTCCTTTAGACCCATTCACCATACAAAGGAATGTATACTACATTTACGAATAATGTACATATAATTGAATATTACATCTACTTTATTTGAGTTATTTGTCAATTGAATGCACTTATTCAATAACAGGGACTTACCTATATTTCGTAAATATAACGAAATGATGGCTAATCGTTTATCTACTCAACGAACTAGACATTTAAAAGAAACAAGTCAGCAGCAACAACGTAGAAAAGCGATGGATGCAGCAAGACATAAAGAAAAATATGCCCATACCCAAAGCTCTAACATCAGTAATTTATCCATTCCTATTCCACTATTACCATCTCTAATTTTGAAAATAACAAATGCTCAGAAAATTTTAAACTCTTGTCAACGATTTAATTGGGTAAGTTGTCAAACTTGCTCCCGGTCTTTTCCTGATTTAATTGTTACCTCAAGTTCGTGCTCTATTGTCGTTCTGATAAACCACAACATGATCTTCCATACAAGTTTAGTTCTCGAAATCTAATGGAGGCCGATGATGTTCCACTTGAATTATCCAGTCTTACAAATTTAGAGAAAATTCTCATTGCACGCATTCATCCAATCATGTCAGTTTATCATTTTAAAGGACAACAATATAAATATAGTGGAAATATTATTAATTTCCCTTAAGTTATCAATGCAATAACACATTCTGTTCCTTTCAGGCAAAGTGATTTATCGGCAGTATTAGTGGTCAATAGAAGTGGAACAAATGAAAGTAAAGAGTTTCCTGTAATACATGAATATGTCAGAAAAGCACTACTTTTGCTTATGTCCCATTATATATTTTATTCTGATGTACAAATAAACGAAATATCTCTTCCTGAGCTACCAAAGGAGGGTGTACCTTCAAAGCTTCCTCATATTCAAGATAATTCGCAAACTCTAAATAACTATGATGATTTTGTTGGACCTCCATAATTCAAAAGAAAAATAACTACCATCGATTAATTTGAGATATCAGGTGCAGCCGCCTCTTCAGTACAACCGAACCAACAAGCCTGTATATTATCATTTTTAGAAAACTAAGAAAACAATGAAACAATTGTTCAAATGCCTATTTCATCTGTTGCTACTGATGAGTTTAATACTCCTGGATACATTTCAATGGCATTTCCCACACTATTTCCATCAGGAAACGTAGATTTAAGACAAACATGACCAAGGAAAATTAGATCCTAGGAATATTTCCAATATTTTATGAAATATAATGATTAATGGTTGGCAAAAGAGTCTAGATTTCAATATTTTGCTTACAATTCTATTAACATGTGACATTCATTAGATATTGGTAATATTTACATACAAAAAATTCCAGATGATGGAAAGTTTTGTGAAATGTTAAAATCGGGAGATAAATAGTTGTCTCAACGCATTTCTTACTACGCAAAAGGGCATTTATGGAAGCCGCTCTTACTGGTCTTCAAGATTAAAGGAGATTACCTCTATGGTGAATTAATTAGGTGCTCCAACTATATTTTTCACATTAAGTTCGGCAGATTTGCAATGGCCAGATCTTTATAGACTTCTTGATGAAGCAGATGAAATGGAAAGATTGAATCTCAGTGAACAAAGAAAAAGAAAGGTGCAGTTGCTAAACGAAAATCCACTTATTGTTGCATGGTTTTTTCGAGCGAGTGTTGCAACTTTTATCAAAGAATATTTGACGTCGGAATTTTCTGTTAAGGACTGTTGATATCATTTTGAATGGAAAAATCGTGGAAGTGGACATATCCATTGTTTTCTATAGCTGCATGAAATACCGGATTTGTCTTCTTTGGCTACCAATAATTCAAATGAAAATTCTCCAATTATTGAATATTTTGATCGTCTTGTTTGTACAATAAACCCATTTTTTTGTGGATCCTTGCAAGAACAAGAGCATCCATGTGCCAAAGTTATTAAATCAGATGCAAATTTTGATGTTGATGATGATGATGACATGCAAATTTAGTACTTGGGTTATGTGCCATTCAAGGTGTGGAAACTATTGTTTATGAGTATATAAAACAACTAAACAATTGACATGTCGCTTTAAATATCTGTTTGACGTGCTTCCAGAATCCAAAATTGTAGAAGAACCTCTGAATAGTAAAATCTTTCATTTTATTTCTCGATGCAATGACCCTTTAGTTTGCTCACAAAATAGAAAAGTACTTCAGGTTTGGAGTGCTAATATTGACTGGTTGTAACGACCCAGAAAATCTGAACCAATTTTTTTTTTTTAAATTGGCTAAAATAATGGATTTTAAATATTTAAAATAAATATTTTAAATAATAAAGATGAAAACTGAGTTTGAATCGATAATTGAAAACGAATATAATTAATTCTAATTAAAAACAAGGCCTGAAATGGCGCTGCAGTTTCAAAAATTTGAATTCAAACTTTGTCGGACTGTACCGGGTGCAAAACAAAACGGATTTTAGTGAAACCAAAAATATTTAAATCTGTTAGTGAACACCTTTCTAACGAATCTGAAAAATCGAATTTTCATAGTGGAAAGTAAAAGTTATGGCCAAATGAATTTTCAGAAAGGTCGCTATGGAATTTATATATCCCGTGAAATTGGCCATTTTGCAAACGACCTCGGAATTCGACGAAACCACTTTGGTTGGATCCGGGATGTGAAGTTATTGCTAGGTTTCAAATTTCATAATTTTTGAAGCTAGTATGTGAGTGTGGCAAAGGAAAATGTGTTTTGGTCAGTTATAGTTAAATTGGATCGACCAGAAATGGGCCTTTTTGCAAACGGTCTCAGAATTCGACGAAACTAGTTTTGTTGGGACCGTATCGTCAAAACATAGCTAGATTTATTTTTCTGGAATTTTTCGAATCAGTTTGTGGCCCTGGCAAATTGAAATGTACGTTCAAATTAAATATTGAATGTTTTATATTTTAATTTGAAGGAAAACTGACTGAAACATTCGAATGGGCCTTCGAAACATATCCCATTGTGTTCGGAATGGGGGTAAAACGCTAGGGACAACAGTCGTTGGGTTTGGATCGGTGGTTGTGTCAGAAAACCCCTTATAAAATCTACCGACCAATCAGAATTTAAATATAAAAAAAAAAGAAAAATCCCTCGTTTTCTCTCTCCCCGATACAGCGCTCGACGGCGGAAATGGGTTCGAATCTTCCCGGCTCGATTTCTCTTCCATTCCTCAGTGAAATCGAGCGCTCTTAGATTCATTTTGAAGCTCTCACCGCCCTCTACAAATCCATATAGGAATCATCTCGTATCGTGCAGTATCCCTCGAGTTGCGAGCCCTCAAAGAGCTCGACTTTCGAACTCCACCACGGTCAACTCCGACCACTGAGCTAGGTCCCACCACCGGGCGTGGATAGCCCTTTCCACCCTCTTCGACGTCGCGCAGGCCGATCGGCCCCTCGATACACGGATTGCCTGAAAGATCGAGACCTAGGTTTGAACCATCAACGAAGGTATACGGTTTGAAATCTTTGAATTGAAAATAACACTTTTAAGTGTTGCAAACCTTTGAAAAATCATATCTTTTTACTACGTTAACGAAATTCGATGAAACAGGAAACACCGGGACCGTGAGGACGTCGTCTACATTTTAGAAGAGACCGGATATTTTTCTGAGCTTCCTACATTTTTTAGCAAAGCAAAAGAGCTATGTGAGATTTCTAATTTATAAACGATATGGAAAACGATGACGTATAAATTATATAGTCGATGTATGAGTAATATAAGCGTTGTACACCTCATGTATAAGCGTTATATAAGTTGTACGTTCGATGTATAAGTTATATATGCGTTGTAAAAATTATATATGTGTTGAAATAGAAGTGAATTGCTACATATATATATATATATATATATATATATATATATATATATATATATATATATATATATATACACGCCCCTCGTCCACAAACCATGGACGATATTTATTGATTGTGATTGGTGTGAAAATTGATTGATAGCGAAGGGTTGATTGTGATTGTTTGTGGTGGATATTGGTTGATTGTGGTTGAAAAATACCCATTGGTGATTGAAATGAATTGGAAATATTTGTGGAAATAAAAATAAAACATGTCGCCTGCATGCGAATTAGATGCATGAATCCCCATTGTCAAAAACCGCGAGGTTTTAAGGTAGAGCGAGGAGCCGTACTAGGGACGGTCCCGGTTTTAACTACCCTGCCGTTATGCTGCCAAAATTTTGAGTAATCTTTATGTGTTAGAATAATTTTCATATGTTGAAATTATTTCCATGCGTTGAAATTAAAGTCATATGTTGAAACTATATCCATGTGTGGAAATGTTCATGTGTTGAAAAGTGATGTGTGAAAATTAAATTCATTTGTGAATGAATGAAGTGTCTAAACAATAAAAATCACATTTTTATAATATATATGAAGTATGTAAAATATTCGCCTTATATATAAATAGTTTCAACAACAAAAATTCTATCTTTCTTATATGAACAACATAAATAAAATATCCATATGTGGAAATGCTCATGTGTTGAGAAGTGCGTGTAGTGGAAAAGTTCATGTGTTGAATAAAAAGATCGAACAATAAAAATTACATTTTTATTGAATCTATGAAGTGTTGAAAACATCTATTTGTCGAATAAATATTTTAAATGATAAAAATATCATTTTTATCATCTATGTGATATGCTAAAGATATGCGGACGTTGAAATAGATATTTGTGAAGAAATATCATTTTCAACATGCATAGGAACTAAAGAAAATAGTCATGTGTTGAAATGTGAAGTGTTAAAAATAGCCACTTGTTCAAATAAATATGCATGAGTCGAAATATTCATTAATTAGCTAATGATATGATTTTTGCCTATGCATGCAACATTAGAATGAATGGTGTTTTTAAACCAAATGGAATCAAATATGAAGTTGAATGGAAAATGATAAGTGATAAGAACTGTATATATGTACATGCATATTTATTGAACAGGTTATAGCAAAGGGGCTAGAGAAGAGGAATAAAATTTTTGTGCCCGACAAATAGGTACACATTTACTGTTTTGTTTGGGTGATGATTTTATGGGCCTGTTGGCTAGCCGCTTGGCTTTTTCTTTTTCTTTTTGACATGAGACGCCCGTGTGGCTATTTGGGAATTTTCCCAGCCCCTCCCGTACAAAGGAGGTTATGGCGAAATTTTCCAAAATTTAAAGGCGTTAGTGAAATATTTGAAGTGAAAACGATATTGAAATTGTTGAATGAACTATATTTATATAAATATATAAATATAAATAAAATTAAAACGAAACGTGGCCGTGCAGTTCGTGTTTTGAAACCGTGATTTCAAACAACTAGTGCGGGAAATCCGACCATTGGATTTTCCCGAAACCGCAACCGTTGGGTTCGCCTTGGAAATATCTTTCCAACGACACCAACTTTGTAAAAATCCAACGGTTGGATTGTCTGGAATGTTTAATTCAAATCTGAAGAAAAACAGCGCCAGAATCGATTATATTTATATATATATAAATAAAAATATAAATATAAATATATTTAATCGAATAACGACGCTGCAGTTCGTATTTTGAAATCGAAACTTCAAACGATTGTACCGGGAGATCCGACCGTCGGATTTTCCCGAAACTGGGACCGTTGGGTTTGTTTTGAAAAGATCTTTCTAATGATGTAAATTTGGTGAAGATCCAACGGTTAGATTTTCAGATATGTGTAAATCAAATCTGAAGAAAAACAGCGCCACGACCGCGTTATGGCCCGAAGCGTCGTTTTGACTAAATTGGCTATTTTAAAATAAATAAAAATAGCGATAAATTGTTATAAAATATCATAAACGATATGGAATGGAAATAAACTAAATTTGCTCGATTTATGTGATTTTTGATGGTTGAATGTGTTTGGTGTGAAAAGTACGTTAAAGAACAAATTGGTGTTGTCGATTGATTTAACCATTGAAATAAGTTGATTTGAAATTCTAAAAATACGTGAATTATTTGAAAAGGCCGAGTTAATTCTCATTTCAAATAATTGACCGACGATTGAAAGTCGAAGATGAAGATGGTGGTCGAAGACCGGAGATCTTCACCTCGTTTGGATGGTAACCGAGGTCCTGATTGGGAGGCATCACGAAATATGGATAATGAGTGGTGATCGTCCAGACGTACGTGGTGATCGATGGGTTTCCGAGGTATTTAGTGCCTCCGGTTTCGTGCAGACCCAGAACGGACTTGTAAATGGACTGTGTGTCTGACATTGGATTTTATTCTGTGTTGATTGATCTCTATTAAATATACATCTGTTTGGCAGCGGAGAATTTATTCTTTTGCTTAACACCCTTCTCTGAGACGCACGAGCTCAAATGTTGTGTATCGATGGACATCAGTCGCATGACATGAATTGCTAGTGTGGCATGCCTAAGTGGCAAATGATCAGGGCTTCTGTTGAAAAGCAAAGTCTTGTGGTGATGATCAAAGCACCGCCCGTGTGGCGTAGCTTTGTGTATAATGTGAATTCGCGAGCCTCACACCCCGGTATGAACCAGAAACGGGAGAAGGACCTCAGGGAGGGCATGCGTTTCTTTCTAGCTAGGGTGGTGTCAGTGACCTACCAGCCCTGACATTTATATACTTTTCACCTGTGTGGTTGTTGCTGTTGCGAGGCACCTCGGATATATCGGTCGATCCGGGACCGATGGAGTCATTCGTTGGCTCATTTACGCCCCATAGGACGGGAAAACGTAGTGTTCAGGAATTTTAATCCACATCGGTGGACCGGCCCTGTCGCTCCAAGGGTCACTCGAGCTCTGATCCTGAGACATGGGCTAGATTGTCTCGAATTCGGTAAGGACTATCTTTTGCCTTGGTTCATGACGGAAATCCAATTTCCAAATACGTGACTGTGTGGTTTTGATTATATACCTATATATGGCGACATAGTGGTATGGGGCATTAATGCCGTCTATAATTGATAGTTATGATTGAAATTGTTTTTGAAACAAATAAACACTAGTAATAATATCAAATGTTTTTGTTTTATCCGTATCAATCATGTTTGGCCATTATAAGGTAAAAACTCTATCCTCCGGTTTGCGTTGCATTGTGTGATGGGAACTGAGTCTTATAATGGCTTCATCTTTATAAAAAGCATTGCGTTGTTTAAAAGAAAGATTTGTTTTAAAGCACTGGCAATCCAATGGAGTAAACCCGTTCCACAAAAGTGGCGTGGTCTTGTGATTAGCCATATTTTGAGTGTGTTGAGTAGATTTCTCATACCAGTCCCAAGACTGACTCGTAGTTTGTTTCACTTTCAAACTCGGGTGCCCCTTTTTCTACACGGGCAGCCTTGTATTCAGGTTTAGCTGGTTCTTTCTGGATAGATGGAGCTGAAGATGGATTCTATTATTTATCTCTTTTTATGCTGTTCAGCTCCTATTGTACATATTTTGTTTGTTTCCGCTGTAGACATTTATGTATAGCTGAACTGTATTTGTTCTAAGTATGATCTTGTATACTGTGTAACTCTGATGATTACTTTTATCCAGTATATTCTATTGTTCATTATCTGGTGTATTTATTTAATTCTGTTCTGCTATTATCTGTTTCTGTGTTATATTCCAAAGATAACCCTTGTCACCGTCTGTACGGGATTTGGGGTCGTCACATCGTGGTATCAGAGCTTTGGTTAAGCTTAGTTCTGGAATATAACATATTAACGAACTCGTCAGAAATAGAACCAGTAGTGTTCTAGGACGGGTAACTCTATACAGATAGGATCAGTAATATCCTAGTATGAGTAAAGCAGAATGAAATTACACCTCGATAGACACATTTACATTCAAGTATGTGTCTCTATATTTTAAAATATTTTTTCTGTTGACCTGACACTTGATCTGCTATTTGCAGAAGTATTAGAAAATGAGTGTCAGAAATAGAAGGAATGCAGAACCGGATATTGAGGCCCTATTAATCAAATATCGAAATATGGGTGGAATACCGTTCTCTGGTGAAGAATCCATTATGAAGACACAGGCTTGGATTCGTTCGGCTGAGAAAATCTTCGAGGCATTAAAGCTGGGGGATGACCAAAAAAGATTACTGGCGTCCTGGGCACTCAAAGATGAAGCTTTGTTCTGGTGGGATTCAGTTGTTAAAGATAATGCCGAAGGTGATATCACCTGGGGCAGATTCAAAGTGATTTTCCTGGAAAAATTTACTCCTTCCGAAGCGACTGAGCGATTATGTGATGAATTCTCTTATTTGATACAAGGAGATGTGACCATCCCAAAATATCATAAGAAATTCAACGAACTTTCTCACTTTGCTCCCCATCTAATTCTGAATACGAAGAGAAAGAATCTGAGATTTATTTACTGGCTTCAAAGGAAATACCGGAATAAAGTGATGGGGCATGTGAAGCTTCCTTTTTCAGAAATGATTTATATGGCTTATCAGTATGAAGACCTCCATAAGAAAGGCATGTTGCACGACGAAGAAGAAGTCAGCTCTAGTAATAAAATTGAGTCTGAAACTGATCATCCTGAGGCCAGTACAATGTCTGAGGTCAGTAAGAAGCCCAAAGTCAATCGAAAAAGGGCCAGATCTGGAAAAGAACTAGCAACGACTGCCATATGCAATATCTGCCAAAAGCAAGGGCATTTTCAGGGAAATTGCAAACCCTCGGGGAGGAAAATAAAGAGTGGGTCTAAATCCGGTGAGAAGTTTCAAGAAAATATAAAGTGCAGTCAATGCCATGAGGCCGGTCATCTTTCAAAGGCCTGCCCACTATTCAGAAAACCTGAAGCAGTACATGTAAATGAAGTGGTAGAAGTACCCGCATCTTCGTCTGCTCAGGAAAGGTCTGATGTTTTAGAAGGCACGCTCAATGTCAAAAACATTCCAGTTAAAGTACTGTTTGACACAGGCGCGTCACGAAGCTTTATTGCAAAGAGTGCAGTCAAGAAGTTGGATTTGAGGTTGAAGAAGCTCAAAGAACCAATGACTGTCCGAAATCCAGTTGGGGGTTCCATCGATCTCAGTTGGGTTTGTGGGGTGCCTGTCTCTTTTTCATGCTATAAATTCCCTATTATCTCTATCGTCATGAATTTTAATGAATTCGATCTTATTCTGGGATTGGATTGGCTAACCAAATATGAAGCAGAGGTTAGATGCGCCGAGAGAGTGGTTAAGGCAAAGGCACAATCGGGAAATTATATAACCATACCATGTGAAGGCCCAACTTCAAATAGAAAGGACTTCTGGGCAGTTTTGGATGTTTCTCCAGCTCAAATAGAAAATATCCCTGAAGTCACAGAGAATATTCCTGACCTCATCAAAGACATTCCTGTCATCAAGAACTATGCGGATGTGTTCGAGGAAGTTGTTCGCTTACCTCCGCAGAGAGAAATAGACTTCAAAATTGCTTTGATTCCGAATGCAAGGCCGGTAGTTCACGCTATTCAAAGAATGTCCTTGAAAGAGAAAGAGGAATTAGACAATCAAACACGACAGCTAGTATGGAAGGGTCTGATCAGGCCTAGTTTCTCTGATTGGGGTGCAGCAGTGGTGTTTGTCCCAAAATCTGACGGTACTCTACGGCTATGTGTTGATTATCGTGATTTGAACAAGCAGACGATAAAGAACAAATATCCATTTCCGCGGATCGATGATTTGTTGGATCGATTAAATGGCGCACAAGTATTTTCACGAATGGACCTAGCTACAGGCTTCCATCAACTTCGAATTGCCGAAGAATGTGTTCCAATGACAGCATTCAGAGGTCCAGATTTATTTTATGAGTGGTTAGTAATGCCGTTCGGCTTATGTAACGCTCCAGCTTACTTCGTCGATCTGATGAATAGAGTGTTCAGAGGGGTTTTGAATAAATTTGTTCTGGTTTTCATTGACAATATTCTAATCTTCTCTAAATCAAAGACCGAACATGAAAAGCATCTGGAACAGGTTCTAGAAATTCTGAGACGGAATGTATTGAAAACCAAACTGTCCAAATGCATATTCTGGCAGGATGAGGTGAAATTTCTAGGCCACGTCGTATCAAAAGACGGAATGGCTGTGGATCCAAGCAAAATCACAGCTATTCAGAATTGGAAGCAGCCCAGTACCCCCACTGAAGTCCGCAGTTTTCTCGGATTGGCCAGTTATTACCGGAAGTTCATTAAAAACTTTTCGAAGATATCTGGTCATTTAACGAAGCTTACGAAAAA
The DNA here is from genome assembly GCA_030737875.1 of Allium sativum. Classification (NCBI taxonomy): domain Eukaryota; kingdom Viridiplantae; phylum Streptophyta; class Magnoliopsida; order Asparagales; family Amaryllidaceae; genus Allium; species Allium sativum. Next base: position 891,443,417 of record CM060910.1, on the reverse strand, counting down.
GCACTCTAAGTTCAAATGGACTCCAGAAAGTGAGGAGGCTTTCGAAGAGCTAAAGTTAAGACTAATGACGACTCCAGTGTTAACCATTATCGATGGCAATCAGGGTTTGAAAGTCTGGACTGATGCTTCTAGGGAAGGCCTTGGCGCAGTGTTAATGTAGAGGGGCCAAGTGATTGCTTATGCTAGCCGTCAACTGAAGCCGCACGAGAAGAACTATGTAACTCATGATCTTGAGTTATTGGCTATCATATTCTCTTTGAAAATATGGAGACACTATCTTCTGGGTGAGAGATTTGAACTGTTTATAGATCACCAGTCGTTAAAATATCTGTTCACCCAAAAAGACCTGAATCTAAGGCAGCAACGTTGGCTAGATTTCCTTGCAGCATACGACTTTGAAATTATATACACTCCAGGGAAAGCCAATGTCGTGGCAAATGCGTTAAGCCAAAAAAATGTAATGATCGCCAGCTTTATTATTACGACTTCCTTGATTTACAAAATATCTGTTCTTCAGAAGGAGGATAATTTTATTAAGGACATGATCAAAAGGATTCAGAAAGGCGAACCCTCATGTTTTCAAATAGATAACGACGAGACCCTGAGGTTGAAAGGAAGGATTTGTGTTCCTGACATCCCAGAGTTAAAAAGGGAAGTGTTAGACGAGTGTCACAAGTCCAAGCTAAGTATCCATCCTGGTGTAGCCAAAATGTACAACGATCTCAAGCGAACATTCTGGTGGAAGGCTATGAAAAGAGACGTTTCAATATATGTTAGTCGATGCCCTACTTGCCAGCTAGTCAAAAGCGACCAACAAAAACTAGCTGGATTATTACAACCGCTAGACGTTCCTGGTTGGAAGTGGGAACATATTTCTATGGATTTCATTGATGGTCTGCCCAGAACCAGAAAACGGAATGACAGTATTTGGGTGATCGTAGATCGCTTCACGAAGACCGCCCATTTCGTACCTGTCAGATCAAACAGAACTGCTCAAAGTCTGGCGCAGATATACTTCAAAGAAATAGTTAGACTACATGGAGTGCCGCTCAGTATAGTGAGTGATAGAGATACAATATTTACTAGTAAATTCTGGAAGGCATTTCAAGAAGAGCTGGGAACAAAGCTGAATCTAAGCACCGCCTATCATCCTCAGACAGACGGTCAGACTTAGAGGGTGAATCGTATTTTAGAAGATCTATTGCGGGCTTGTGTTCTAGATTTTGGTGGATCGTGGGAAGACCATCTGTATTTGGCTGAATTCTCATATAACAACAGCTACCAGGCGAGCCTGACAATGTCACCATTCGAAGCATTGTATGGTAGACCATGCCGATCTCCTGCTTGTTGGGTCGAACCCGGTAATAGACTTGTGTCGGGGCCAGACATGATTCGAGAAGCTGCCGACAAAGTCGATTTTATTAAGAAGCGATTATTGGCCGCTCAAAGCCGACAAAAGAGCTACGCCGATAGGAGAAGAAGCGATATATCATTTGTTGTTGACGACTATGTATATTTGAAAGTATCGCCAATGAGAGGAGTTATCCGGTTCGGTAAAACTGGAAAGTTGGCGCCCAAATTCATTGGTCCGTTTCCTATTCTGGAACGGATTGGAACTCTCGCTTATAGGGTTAAATTGCCAGATTGGTTGCCTGGAGTTCATGATGTATTTCATATATCTCAACTTCGAAAGCACGTTCATGATCCGGATTTGATCGTGGAAGAAGCAGCTCAACAGGATATTGAAATTACCCCCGAATTAGCTGTGAGAAGAGAGCCACTAAAGATCATCGGCAAAGAAACCAAAGAGCTGAGGAACAAGAAGGTTCACTTAGTCAAAGTGCAATGGAGTGGAGATCCGCGAGATTGTACTTGGGAAACTGAGGAGAGCATTCAGAAAGCTTATCCTAGATGCCGAGTTGATATCTCTGATTGACTCCGGTGCAAGGTATATTTACCATACTTTGCATTACCATTTAATTCTCTACTCTGTTGTTATTTTCTTTCCATGGATGTGCACTTTTAACTCTATAGTCTGAATGACTTTAAAAGAGAATAGGAATTAATTTGTATGATTTTGAAAAGTTAAAAAAACAATTTGATAATTGGTTGTGTTGGGTGAATATAGATTTGATTAATTGAATTATTGAAACAATAGTTAATTTAATCAACGATAGAATTATGGTGAAATTTTTCGAAAATTCCGGGTGTTAGTCAAATTTTTGAGGAATTTGAAAATTCTCAGAAACTGAAAAGTTGGAGAATTGAAGCCAGATCAAATGTAGAGTTGATTAATCAAGCCACTTTCGACTTTGTTCCTTTTCGGGGACGAAAAGTTTTAAGTGGGGGAGATCGTAACGACCCAGAAAATCTGAACCAATTTAAAATTTTTAAATTGGCTAAAATAATGGATTTTAAATATTTAAAATAAATATTTTAAATAATAGAGATGAAAACTGAGTTAGAATCGACAATTGAAAACGAATATAATTAATTCTAATTATAAACAAGGCCTGAAATGGCGCTGCAGTTTCAAAAATTTGAATTCAAACTTTGTCGGACTGTACCGGGTGCAAAACAAAACGGATTTTAGTGAAACCGAAAATATTTAAATCTGTTGGTGAACATCTTTCTAACGAATCTAAAAAATCGAATTTTCATAGTGGAAAGCAAAAGTTATGGCCAAATGAATTTTCAGAAAGGTCGCTATAGAATTTATATAGCCCGTGAAATTGGCCATTTTGCAAACGACCTCGGAATTCGACAAAACCACTTTGGTTGGATCCGGGATGTGAAGTTATTGCTAGGTTTCAAATTTCATAATTTTTGAAGCTAGTATGTGAGCGTGGCAAAGGAAAACGTGTTTTGGTCAGTTATAGTTAAATTGGATCGACTAGAAATGGGCCTTTTGCAAACTGTCTCAGAATTCGACGAAACTAGTTTTGTTGGGACCGTATCGTCAAAACATAGCTAGATTTATTTTTCTGGAATTTTTTGAATCAGTTTGTAGCCCTGGCAAATTGAAATGTACGTTCAAATTAAATATTGAATGTTTTATATTTTAATTTGAAGGAAACCTGATTGAAACATTCGAATGGGCCTTCGAAACATATCCCATTATGTTCGGAATGGGGGTAAAACGCTAGGGACGACAGTCGTTGGGTTTGGATCGGTGGTTGTGTCAGAAAACCCCTTATAAAATCTACCGACCAATCAGAATTTAAATAAAAAGAAAAAAAAAGAAAAATCCCTCGTTTTCTCTCTCCCCGATACAGCGCTCGACGGCGGAAATGGGTTCGAATCTTCCCGGATCGATTTCTCTTCCATTCCTCAGTGAAATCGAGCGCTCTTAGATTCATTTTGAAGCTCTCACCGCCCTCTTCAAATCCATATAGGAATCATCTCGTATCGTGCAGTATCCCTCGAGTTGCGAGCCCTCAAAGAGCTCGACTTTCGAGCTCCGCCAAGGTCAACTCCGACCGCCGAGCTAGGTCCCACCACCGGGCGTGGATAGCCCTTTCCACCCTCTTCGACGTCGCGCAGGCCGATCGACCCCTCGATACACGGATTGCCTGAAAGATCGAGACCTAGGTTTGAACCATCAACGAAGGTATACGGTTTGAAATCTTTGAATTGAAAATAACACTTTTAAGTGTTGCAAACCTTTGAAAAATCATATCTTTTTACTACGTTAACGAAATTCGATGAAACAGGAAACACCGGGACCGTGAGGACGTCTTCTACATTTTAGAAGAGACCGGATATTTTTCTGAGCTTCCTACAATTTTTAGCAAAGCAAAAGAGCTATGTGAGATTTCTAATTTATAAACGATATGGAAAACGACGATGTATAAATTATATAGTCGATGTATGAGTTATATAAGCGTTGTACACCTCATGTATAAGCATTATATAAGTTGTACGTTCGATGTATAAGTTATATATGCGTTGTAAAAATAATATATATGTGTTGAAATAGAAGTGAATTGCTATATATAAATATATATATATATATATACGCCCCTCGTCCACAAACCATGGACGATATTTATTGATTGTGATTGGTGTGAAAATTGATTGATAGCGAATGGTTGATTATGATTGTTTGTGGTGGATATTGGTTGATTGTGATTGAAAAATACCCATTGGTGATTGAAATGAATTGGAAATATTTGTGGAAATAAAAATAAAACATGCCGCCTGCGTGCGAATTAGATGCATGAATCCCCATTGTCAAAAGCCGCGAGATTTTAAGGTAGAGCGGGGAGCCGTACTAGGGACGGTCCCGGTTTTAACTACCCTGCCGTTATGCTGCCGAAATTTTGAGTAATCTTTATGTGCTAGAATAATTTTCATATGTTGAAATTATTTCCATGCGTTGAAATTAAAGTCATATGTTGAAACTATATCCATGTGTGGTAATGTTCATGTGTTGAAAAGTGATGTGTGATAATTAAATTCATTTGTGAATGAATGAAGTGTCTAAACAATAAAAATCACATTTTTATAATATATATGAAGTATGTAAAATATTCTACTTATATATAAATAGTTTCAACAACAAAAATTCTATCTTTCTTATATGAACAACATAAATGAAATATCCATGTGTGGAAATAATGCTCATGTGTTGAGAAGTGCGTGTAGTGGAAAAGTTCATGTGTTGAATAAAAAGATCAAATAATAAAAATTACATTTTTATTGAAACTATGAAGTGTTGAAAACATCTATTTGTCGAATAAATATATTAAATGATAAAAATATCATTTTTATCATCTATGTGATATGCTAAAGATATGCGGACGTTGAAATAGATATTTGTGAAGAAATATCATTTTCAACATGCATAGGAACTAAAGAAAATAGTCATGTGTTGAAATGTGTTTTAGTTCGCCAAAATTATCATCTTTGAAATGTGAAGTGTTAAAAATAGCCACTTGTTCAAATAAATATGCATGAGTTGAAATATTCATTAATTAGCTAATGATATGATTTTTTCCTATGCATGCAACATTAGAATGAATGGTGTTTTTAAACCAAACGGAATCAAATATGAAGTTGAATGGAAAATGATAAGTGATAAGAACTGTATATATGTACATGCATATTTATTGAACAGGTTATAGCAAAGGGGCTAGAGAAGAGGAATAAAAATTTTGTGCCCGACAAATAGGTACACATTTACTGTTTTGTTTGGGTGATGATTTTATGGGCCTGTTGGCTAGCCGCTTGGCTTTTTCTTTTTCTTTTTGACATGAGACGCCCGTGTGGCTATTTGGGAATTTTCCCAGCCCCTCCCGTACAAAGGAGGTTATGGCGAAATTTTCCAAATTTTAAAGGCGTTAGTGAAATATTTGAAGTGAAAACGATATTGAAATTGTTGAATGAACTATATTTATATAATTATATAAATATAAATAAAATTAAAACGAAACGTGGCCGTGCAGTTCGTGTTTTGAAACCATGATTTCAAATAACTAGTGCGGGAAATCCGACCATTGGATTTTCCCGAAACCGCAACCATTGGGTTCGCCTTGGAAATATCTTTCCAACGGCACCAACTTTGTAAAAATCCAACTGTTGGATTATCTGGAATGTTTAATTCAAATCTGAAGAAAAACAGCGCCAGAATCGATTATATTTATATATATATAATTATATTTAATCGAATAACGACGCTGCAGTTCGTATTTTGAAATCGAAACTTCAAATGATTGTACCGAGAGATCCGACCGTCGGATTTTCCCGAAACTGGAACCGTTGGGTTCGTTTTGAAAAGATCTTTCTAATGATGTAAATTTGGTGAAGATCCAATGGTTAGATTTTCAGATATGTGTAAATCAAATCTAAAGAAAAATAGCGCCACGACCGCGTTATGGCCCGAAGCGTCGTTTTGACTAAATTGGCTATTTTAAAATAAATAAAAATAGCGATAAATTGTTATAAAATACCATAAACGATATGGAATGGAAATAAACTGAATTTGCTCGATTTATGTGATTTTTGATGGTTGAATGTGTTTGGTGTGAAAAGTACGTTAAAGAACAAATTGGTGTTATCGATTGATTTAACCATTGAAGTAAGTTGATTTGAAATTCTAAAAATACGTGAATTATTTGAAAAGGCCGAGTTAATTCTCATTTCAAATAATTGACCGACGATTGAAAGTCGAAGATGAAGATGGTGGTCGAAGACCGGAGATCTTCACCTCGTTTGGATGGTAACCGATGTCCTGATTGGGAGGCATCACGAAATATGGATATTGAGCGGTGATCGTCCAGACGTACGTGGTGATCGGTGGGTTTGCGAGGTATTTAGTGCCTCCGGTTTCGTTCAGACCCAGAACGGACTTGTAAATGGATTGTGTGTCTAACATTGGATTTTATTCTATGTTGATTGATCTCTATTAAATATACATCTGTTTGGCGGCGGAGAATTTATTCTTTTGCTTAACTCCCTTCTCTGAGACGCACGAGCTCAGAGGTTGTGTATCGATGGACATCAGTCGCATGGCATGAATTGCTAGTGTGGCATGCCTAAGTGGCAAATGATCATGGCTTCTGTTGAAAAGCAAAATCTTGTGGTGATGATCAAAGCACCGCCTGTGTGGCGTAGCTTTGTGTATAATGTGAACTAGCGAGCCTCACACCTCGGTATGAACCAGAAACGGGAGAAGGACCTCAGGGAGGGCATGCGTTACTTTCTAGCTAGGGTGGTGTCAGTGACCTACCAGCCCTCACATTTGTATACTTTTCACCTGTGTGGTTGTTGCTGTTGCGAGGCGCCTCGGATATATCGGTCGATCCAGGACCGATGGAGTCATTCGTTGGCTCATTTACGCCCCATAGGGCGGGGAAACGTAGTGTTCAGGAATTTTAATCCACGTCGGTGGACCGGCCCTGTCGCTCCAAGGGTCACTCGAGCTCTGATCCTGAGACATGGGCTAGATTGTCTCGAATTCGGTAAGGACTATCTTTTGCCTTGGTTCATGATGGAAATCCAATTTCCAAATACGTGACTGTGCGGTTTTGATTATATACCTATATATGGCGACATAGTGGTATGGGGCATTAATGTCGTCTATGATTGATAGTTATGATTGAAATTGTTTTTGAAACAATGAAACACTAGTAATAATATCAAATGTTTTTGTTTTATCCGTATCAATCATGTTTGGCCATTATAAGGTAAAAACTCTATCCTCCGGTTTGCGTTGCATTGTGTGATGGGAACTGAGTCTTATAATGGCTTCATTTTTATAAAAAGCATTGCGTTGTTTAAAAGAAAGATTTGTTTTAAAGCACTGGCAATCCAATGGAGTAAACCCGTTCCACGAAAGTGGCGAGGTCCTGTGATTAGCCATATTTTGAGTGTGTTGAGTAGATTTCTCATACCAGTCCCATGACTGACTCGTAGTTTGTTTCACTTTCAAACTCGGGTGCCCCTTTTTCTACACGGGCAGCCTTGTATTCAGGTTTAGCTGGTTCTTTCTATATAGCTGGAGCTGAAGATGGATTCTATTATTTATCTCTTTTTATGCTGTTCATCTCCTATTGTACATATTTTGTTTGTTTCCGTTGTAGACATTTATGTATAGCTGAACTGTATTTGTTCTAAGTATGATCATGTATACTGTGTAACTCTGATGATTACTTTTATCCAGTATATTCTATTGTTCATTATCTGGTGTATTTATTTAATTCTGTTCTGCTATTATCTGTTTCTGTGTTATATTCCAAAGATAACCCTTGTCACCGTCTGTACGGGATTTGGGGTCGTCACACTGGTCTCTGGTCTTATTTGTGCATGCTGTTGTAAATTATATTCGAAAATACACTGCAAAATATGAACCAGTATCAAAGAGCTTTACAGACACACTCTGGACAATAGTTGAAAACATTCATCTACCCTGTTTAACATCAACTTCCATAATAAAAAAATTATTTCTTAAGAGTGTATCTGAACGAGAAATTTTTGCACAAGAAGTATGTCATCTTCTGATGTCTTACCCTTTAGTACATTCTTCCAGAATAATCGTGCAACTTACCGTAACTGAAAAGACCATGCTATAAACTATAATTCGACGTCGAAATGCGATGACGGATGAAGTTTCAGTGGAATCAGACCCAAATTTTATTATAAGGTATATGGATCGGCCAAGTGAACATGAAAATCTGTCACTACTAGATATGGCCAAAAAGTTCCGTTACTATAATAAGGGTGGCATAAATTTCGAATAGAGGCAATTGTTCGAATAATACCAGATTTAAGTACCAACACCACCAATTAGAGAAAAATGGGATTTTTTTTACGGACAATAGGTGATGTAATTTTGTATTTTTTTCATCAATAAAGCTTTTAGGAATGTTGTCCATTAAATTTAAAATATAAAATAATTATACAGTAGTCCTTATATTTTACATTATGATATTATAATTTATACAATATGAATACAAGTACTACTACGTCATCACTATCGAAATTTGAGCGAAGCAAAAGGAAATTTCGATACATGGTCTGAAAGATATTTTAATTTAGATTTGATTGAACCTCAGTTAATTCCAAATCCTATCGAAGACGACTTTGAGAATAATAACACTAACAATGATATAGAAGAAAATCAACAAGAAGAATAAATGATAGCAGCATCGATGGGACCATTATTTGTTTCAAGAGAGGAAATAGAAATGGGATTGTTAGACCAAAAAGTGGTTCTAACACCCAACTGAATGATAATTATGAATAAAATAAAAATAAAAACAATGAGAACACAAGATTTATAATGATTCGGTGTTAAAGAGTCTACGTCCACTTTATGCTTCTTTGATTGATGATTTGAATACAAATATAATGTTGGTTCCCACTCAATTTCACTTATACAATTGATAATTTCTCTCCCAAAGTTTAGATATAATCCGAATAAACTAATGGAATTCACTGGTAAAGAAGTTAGAGCGAGCAATTTGCCAAAAGATCCCATCAAAATGGGGGTGTTTTGGTGGTATTTATAGGCTATGAAACCATCCGGTTCGAGTTCCATGGGGGGCCTATCTCGCGAACTTCGGATCTGGTAGCTTCAAGATGGTGACATCACATTATGAACGTGGGATAACAGAGTGTAACTGCTCCAGGTTTATAGGGACGTGGGGTGTGACTATCGCAGTTATGATCCTTGGTTTGGATCGGTTATGTAAAAGTGGTTTGGACTGGTTATTACCATGTCGAACCGACCCGGGCTCGTTATCTGGAATTGATCTTCTAGTTTGGGAGTGTAGAAGAGCACGGGTACAGTTTTGAGAGCGCCGAACCGATCCGGAGGGCCATCTGCCATACTCTTTGTCTTAAGCACATTTGTTGAACGATTCCTTAGCTTTGTGTAGCCTAACTACAATGTATGCTAACATTTTGTCCCCTTGAAATACATTCAATTGGAGTCGATGGGACATGCTTCGAAGAGTTGTCAACTTATCTATTGGTGGGTGAGCAATAATCAAGTGTTACTTCTTCCTGGGAAGTTGTGATGCTTCATAAATTCATGTCTTTTAATATCCGCAAGGTTTATAAATACATCATGGGGCCTGGAATTTTTTCTATCGTTTCTGAAGATTTTAGGACTTCATTCAGGACTCGAACATTTCTTCAGGTAATTTTTTTGATGCTTTCGCATAGAAATTGTTAGTTTCTGTTAGACTTATTCACCTCTTCTTCATGCACTATCCTAGCCAATTTATTGATTCATGAGTCATTTTGCAGCCCAAATCACGTCAGTCCAAACGATGTTCGATCCGGGTTGCTACAAAACTTAGGCCTAAGGGATCTTGTCTCTTTAATTTCCTTCTTTTGCGGATCGGGTCGAGGTCTCAAGCTCGCAGGAATATGGGCGGTCTTCTAGCCCACATATATAAGCCATCGTCCCTTTCTCTTTTCTCATTCTTTATAACTGCCTTCCCTAAATTTAAGCAACCCTAACTTTCAAACTCCCCAGAATCCTTCTGATTTTCGAATCGAATTCATAGATGGGTTTAAAACTTTGTTTAATTCAGTTATTATTGTGTTATACTTGAAAACGGAGTCAATTTATATAGTCTTCCTCTGCAAATCCGACATCAATTTGATGTTGGAGTTATTTGACTCACAGCTGCCGTCGTTGGTAGCATCGTCGCCCCCTCAAGGTGGTGATGGAGGTGGTCTAAATGTGAATGGCGAGGACATCAGCTCACGAGCATGTTATCATTCTGAATTTTTGTGAAGGTGATGGATTTATAATTTTTGATAAAGTGGTAAGAAGGAAGGAATTGTTACGCTTAGAGGAGCGGGAGCGATTCGAGGTAGAATAAACGGTTCTAGAGCTGGTTCAGATGTTTTTGGAGAGGGGTATTTGAACGATGATAAATGGGACCGATTCAGAACACAAAAACTAGTGTTGGAGTGAGTCCCCCGAAAATTCTTAAGTAAAGAAATTAGGTTTCGAAATGTTGGTGCGGTTCGAATCGGCGTTGACTAATCTGAATGGAATTGTCTTTACAAAAGCTCCACCAGAGCCGATCCCCTCTGTCATTTAATTTCGAACTAATCCACGGCTCCAACACTTGGATCTCTGAACCGACTCGATACTTTCGATAAGCATACCTTCAAATCGATCCTGTGGCACCGCCCAGTTCACCGAACTAACAAGATGTTCTAACCTGAAAACCCCCAATCTGAACCGATGCTTCCATTATAGAGCAAGATTACAACTTAATGCCCATGAACACAGATAAAATCAACACATCCGGGATGTGAATTTGTAACATAATCTGGCATAAATCTTAATTTAAACCAAGCATGGTTCGTAAACTTGTGGACAGTTAGGATAAGCCTCTCACAACTGGACATTATCAAACTGAGTAAACAAATGACTGTTAACTTTTATTTAACGCATTTCATCCTGCTAGCTGTTGTGTTTTCTAATTACAGTATTGCACACATTTGCACAATTTAGCACACATGCACCCACGGGGGCATAGGCAACTACACTATAATTTTTGTTATCTCTTGGATAGTACAACGATCATGACGAGAAGACATTCAGCTAGGTTAACAGAGTGAAAAGAAACCGCAGGGCCATCTGAAAATTCCATCATTGAAGGCGTATCCTCTAAGTTTGTCCTAATCGCAAATGTCTTTAACCAAATAATCAAACAATCACTATCTCATAATATTTTCTCAGCCATATCACTATCTAACTCATATATACTTACAGCTTGTCTACAATTTGCAGATGACACTATTCTCTTTACCACTCCAACTCCCTCTAACATTCATTGCCTTAAAATTCTCCTCTACTCTTTTGAGTTGATTTCAGGACTAACCATCAATTTCAAGAAAATGTCTCTTATAATGTTGGGCAATTGCACTCATCTGGGCCCTATAACTGCTGAATGCCTTAACTGTAAGCTCGATTCATTCCCAATTACTTATTTGGGTATTCCAATTCGTCCTACCAAACTTCATAAATCAGATTGGCTACCCTTCATTTCTAAGATTGAAAACAGACTTACAAGTTGGAAAGCTAACTCATTATCATCAGCAGGTCGTCTTATACTTGTTAAACACGTCCTCACATCCCTTCCAACCTATTGGATGTCCTTCCATAAACTCCCAGTTTGGGTTATAAACAATATCGACTCAATTCGAAGTTCTTTTCTTTGGAATGGTGGAAAATTGAAAAAACTAATCTATTGGCAAACTGTTTGCCTTTCTCAATCTCATGGTGGCCTTGGTATTCATAACCTCTCTGCCTTCAACATGGCACTTCTTGCTAAATGGTTATGGCGCAGCCTTGCCCCAGGGCAATTTATTTGGAAAAACTGGATCGTTCATCAACTGTATCAATCAAATCCCTTTCTGATTCTTCATTTTAACCCATCATTTAAGCCCTCGCCATTCTGGAAAGGAGTACTACCCATCATCCCTAGAATATAAAACGCTCTTCCATGTTAAAGTCAATAATGGTGATTCTTGTCTATTTTGGATGGATATATGGAATGAACAGATCCCCTTTTCCAGTCTATTCCCTAACCTTGCAACATTAAACCAATATAACCCATTATCAGTTGCAGCAGCTCATTCTCTGGGCCCATTGGCTTCTTACCTTCCACTTATATTGGGCTTGAATCTCTAAACGAGCTTATATGCATTGTTCATACTCTTAACTCAACCCAGTTCAATATCGGTCCTGATAAATTCTTATGGGCCTTGGGATCTAATTTTTCAGTTTCGGCCTGCTATAAATTTCTTATCCATCCAAGTCAATGTTTCACTTTCTCTCGTGTTTGGCACTGTCACCTTCCCCCTCGGGTCATCTTCTTTCAATGACTCCTTATCCACAACCGCATTAACACCAAAGATCGCCTACATTGTTTTTGTGACAACATTGACCCCTCTTACGTCCTATGTAATAATCACATTGAATCCCTCACTATCTCTTCTTCGAATGCGATTTTTCTTACTCTGTTTAGGTAGCTATCAACTCCTTCCTTCTTGGCTTCATACCTTCAATCCACTCGTTCTTTGAATATTGGCAGCATAACCCCCCTGACCCCATTCTGGATTCTTTAGTGGCTTTCTTTGCCTGGAGTATTTGGCTAGAACGCAACGCCCGCATCTTCGGCAGACCCAAGAAACTCTTGATGTTTTTTGTCATCACATCTTGCATCTTTTTGATTCTTGGACAGGATTATCCAGACCCGCTCGCTCCAGGCTTTCTCTATCAATGCCTCAGTCTCCAGGATCGCAGGAAAGTAGCACCCAAGTCCTGCTTTGATTCCTGATGTAGTCTAGTATTACCTGCTCTGTTAGTTTTTGGCTTGTTGTCTCTTGCTATATACTTTGTTCTAAACTATCTAATGTACATTATTTACTCTGCACTTTGCTTGTACTAGCTATATTGGCCTTCTTGGCCTAAACCACTATGCTACTGGTTGGGCCTGTCAACCAGGTATATTTCTACTTATTTACTACTACGCGTAATCGGCTGTGTAGTTCCACGCTACACACCCGTCTTCCTCTAAAATGGATGTATCCTCTACTTCGGACCCAGATTGGGATAGCGTGGGTCCGGACTACGAACTAGAAGCTCATGAAAGTGCAATATCATCCGGAGGTGAAGTCTCTATGGATGAAGAAGAGGAGGGAGGAGTAGGAGATATTTGCACTCCTGACGAATTCGAAAATGTTGCTGTCTTAGAATCACCTGGTGATTCTGTTTGAATCGACAATTTACGATGCCAAACTTACGCGAATATGTTTAAAGCATGGAATTCTTCGAAGGGACACTGAGCTTCCTGCTAAAATAGACTGATCTCATAATCCATTTGATGGGTATATGGCGATCAGTAGGTTAATGTGCATTGTCGGGGCGATACCTCCGTTTCCGCCATTCGTCGTCGATTTTCTGAGATGAATGCAAATCGCTCCCATGCAACTCCTCCCCAATGCCTATGCTTATCTGTATATCTTATACATTTCTTATAGGGAAATTTTAGGGATAGAGCTCACCTTTGAAGATGTTTGCTTCTTCTATAATTTCAAACACCGAACACAAGATACTCCATCCTTTGTATATTTCGAATCGGTGCCAAAAAGGAAGATTATTAGCATACCGTTCAGCAGCAAAGTAAGTGATGTAAATCCTTAATGGTTTTACATTAAGCAGCAACCAGGATGTGCTAGGAGATGGCTTAAATCAAGTAAGTGTCTGGTCCTGACACTCTAGTTTTAATTGTTGTCGCCAATGTATCTCATCTTTATTTGCAGTTGCTCATCCGAAACAAGAAGTACACCAGGTGTATTTAGATCGCCTGGACCGGTTGCTTAACGGTGATAAAAAAATTCTGATTATCAGAGACTGTCTAACAGATGAGTATCTTCATCTCTATCTCTTACTTTCTATGACTCGTAGCATAGGACACAGAGAAGGTCCTTACGTATGTGTGCCCCTAGTCGAGGGGCCAGTTGAAACCTTAAATGATAAGGGAGAAAGTTCGAAAGATCCAACTGTGCTTCAAAAGAGTCCTTCTCCCATTTCAACTCAGGACGATATATTAGCAAACATAGCTTCCGGAGATATGCACAAATACATTACCCCTGAAAATGCAGCAACTCCCAAAAATCCAACTTCTCCCAGAAAGCTGCCATCAACCAAGTCTCAAGGCGATGATTCTTTCATGGACGATTTCATATATCAGGGCTTGGGGAAGCTTCCCCTGCCTGATGCCATTTATACTTCAGAAGATATTGGAACTAACCCCTTTTTTCCCACCTCCGAGGAGGAGGTTACTCCTGTGAAAGCCAGGGATACTACACAAGTAGTCCTAGCTCCTAGTTCCAGTCTGTTTAGAGGATTACTTAGGATATGCACAACACTCTTGCACTACACATCACAACACTTGTATACCATATTGTTTTTGATTCTAATGTTCACTTGTATCGTTTTGCAGGACAAATGACATGTCACTGCTACTACATGATAGATGTCCGCTCGAGCATGACCCCGATTGATTCTGATATAAGGCATGATCAACATGAATGTCGGGGCAGAGATGATTGGAGGAATCACCCCCCTCATCTCTACCGATCTTCTCGTTCCAGATCTTTGCATCGTCTAGACTTGGAAAAGCATAAGAGCCACTCTAAACACCGTGAGGGGGACAAATATGCCCCTAAAGTTCCGATTTCATCTAAAGAGAAAACTTATCATGAAAACCCTTGAAGAAAGGCTCTGATCCAAAAGATAAACAAAAGGAGCCAAGTAAAGAAGTAGAAAAGAGCAAAACGTCCATCGTGCCATCCAAGCTTCACAATGTAGACATCACTACTACAAGGCCAGTTGTACTTGATGATGAAAACAAAGCCAGACTAGAGCTCCTAAGGAAACAGTTTCCCGACCATCATTTTGGAAACATGCACTTCGTTGTAGCTCTTAAGACTGTAGACTCCGATTGGGCAAATGTGGTTAAGGCCAAAACAGATTTTGTGGATACTCAATAAAAGGAGAAGAGGAAATATTCGTGGAATCTTTCCAAGATCATTTGCGATTTGCTGGCCGATGTCAAGTACATGAAGGATAATGCTGAATATGACACAAAAGTCATCGAGGATTCTGAAAAAGAACTTGAGGATGCTCAAGCCAAGCTTGTACTGGCACAACGTGCTGTGGATAAGTACAAGAAACAACACGAAGAATTACAAAGGCGCTATCATGCTTAATTTGAGTCTCACAGCCAGGAACGCCTAGATTTGAAGAAGCAGGCTGAGGATGCTAAGTCTGAAAGCACTGCAGCGAAGTTAGCTTGTGCTCGTCTTGAGAAAGAGAAAGCGGAACTAGTAAGGAAAAATGCCGAGCTGGATGCCAAGCTAATGGAAGTTGAGACAAGGGCAATTTTAGCTGAGGGAAACACAAATATTGCTCTAAAGTCCGTTGAGAGTGCTAAAGCACAACTTGCGGCATCCCAAAAAGAATCGGATGAGAGTGCTGAGACTATGATAGGATTCTTTGCCCAGGTGATCCGCTATCGTGATATCTCATGGATTAAAGACTACCCAACTACTTTGGTGTATGTATGGGATCAGGTAGTTGAATGGGAGAAGAAACAACTCAAAGTGGATACCATCGATGAGGAGGAACTCATGGGGAAATAATTGAGGGGTGAGGAGAGGGAACATTTGGAAGAACGACATAAACTTATCGCCGATGCTATGGAGAAGGAGACGCATCGACTTAAAGGAAAACAAACTACTGTGACTGACTATTCATCTATTGTTCCCGGGACTGCTGAAACAGAAGAGTATGATCCTGAGAACCCAGGACTTCCTAAGGCACCTCTCTTATCTCCAATTACTGAAACAACTTTAGTAACTCTTGTTGCTCATGTCGAAAAGTCATCTAAAAGTATCTCCACATTTTCTCCTCAATTCGTTAGGGCTATCTCAACTTTCCTTCATATTGTTGGAGCGCCCATTGGAGAACCTGAGTTTTCCTCTGAGCTAATAACTATTACTTGTCATCCTGTAGGTGCGAAGGCCACTGAAAAGACTGATGAACAACAAGAAGATGCCACTGATGCTAAGTCTGTTGAGAAGACCGAGGAGAAAAAATAAGAAGGTACTGACAAAGCTCTCATGCCGTCTAACACTAAGACTCCCAAGGCCGGGGATATGATAGACTCTTTAAAAGATGACGACGGTAATGATGGAAATGAGGAAGATGACGATGTTGTAGTGATTGGAGGTTCGGAGAAGGCTGATGATATGACTTTGGCTGAGATGAAGGCAAATAAAGATGCACTTTTAAAAGCCAAGGTTGAAAGAGAAGAACCCCTTAATGTTGATCCACTTCAAGCCATTGCTCCGCAGTCAGGATTAGATGTCAAGCTCTCTACCAGATCGATAATTGGGATTTAAGTCAACAAACTCCAACTGATCCAAGCGTACCTCTTGCTGACAAAGGTAGAAAGAAACGCCTTCTGACTGATGCTGAGCAAGAGGAGAAATCCAGGCTTAAAGCCACCAAGAAGTCCAAAATTTCCCCGAAGCCCAAGTAAACGTAGCTCAATCTTATTAATTTTGTTTTCCATTGGTCTGTTGTTGTAGCGAGTGCGACCGTCACATTTTTTGTTTAGTTTCCTTGTATGAACCTACATTCGTGTAAATAAAGTAACTTGTTTCCTGTGATGTACAAAATTTGCAAATTTGTCATTTATTTCAGTAAAATACAGTAGTAGTTAAAGCATTATTAACACGAGTAATAAATTATAAGTTACATCACAGGTGGGCTTCCCTACAAATGTGCAAGTAATAATGTGTACAGTGCAAAAATCATTGCTAAACTAAATAATCAGTAACAGGGGGATACGATGTTTATGCCCCTAATCAATCTTGAATAAAATGCCTGGCTAGGGCTTGTTCGGGATTGATTAGGATCGACATTAGACTACCCCTGATTCTATTGTGGGGTAATAAATCTTTTTTCATTGGTATTTGCTCTTGATAACCTTATACTCTCCTATCATATTACCAAGTTAGAGTAAGTTCAAGGCAGTCTTTTATCGGGGTGCACCTTCACGCCTTGGGGACGTCATCGTCCCGTCCTTTATACTCTCTCGAATCGTGAGAGTTAAAGTTTAGAGGTTGTCTCCTCGTCTTTTATACTCTTTCTCGAATCATGAGAGTTAGAGTTTAGGAAGTCGTCTTCCCATCCTCAGCACTCAATAACCTAAGTGATCATTTCGTTCACTTTGGTTTTTCCTATACACCCAATTTCTTAAGGCGGAGTTTCACCTGTTTGAGTATTATATTTTTTTCCAACTTTTGGTTCAAGTTTAGTGCGTTATACTCAGGGTAAAACCATCATAAGACACAAAGCGATAATTGCAAGAAAAACAAATGACACAGAATGTTTTTATAGTGGCTCGGCCAAGTCATAGCCTACGTCCACTTTATAATTTTTTGTTTATCTTAACTAGACTTTTCTAGGCAAGTCGTGCCTTTTTACATAGGCAATAAAACAAAAGAAAAATAGTATAAATCTAAGTCAAATACTACCGCAAGTGATAGGCATTCCATGCTCTGGGTACCTCTTCAACCTCCATGGTCGTCAACTTGAAAGCACTTGTGCTAAGCTTCCATTGAATGATGTATGGACCATCCCATTTCGGACCCATGTGGACAGTGGTCCGGAAGACACATTTCAGTACTAAGTCTCCAGGTTCAAAGGTTCGAGGACGAACCCTCTTATCATGGTATCGTGCTACTTGGCATCTGTGCATCGAGGCACGCAAATCTGCCTCATCTCTTTTCTCCTTAACCATGTCCAGGGATTCGAAGCGAAGTGCTTTGTTCATCATCGGATCATAATACGTTGTCCTGTGAGAGGGAACTTTCAACTCTACTGGAATGACCGTTCTGATTTGAAAGAAAGTGAAAAAGGGTATTGAAACACCCCACCTCCGTTAAGGTCACTCACAAAGGGAATGCCTTAATTTTGTTGAAGGTTTATAAGTAAAAGACACAGATAAAACACAAGACAGATATAAACACATACAAATAAGCAACAGAAAAACCAACAGACTTTTATTATCATAAATACGTGTTCATACAGAACATTTCCAACATTGTCTCAAAACAAACTTCCAATTATTACAACCATAATACTGTCTTGATTTTAAAAGTTAAAGAAGCATGAAACATAAATAAAGCTGCATAATCCCCATAAATGATATCCAAAGCCATGGTCCAAATGAAAGAAATCCAAGCAATACATTCTATGTCTTCAAGCTGGATGAAAAGCTGACTAAGCTGCGGTGTTTCTTCCCTGTGGACCGAGGGGGGAGGGGGGGGGGGGGGGCGGAAGAATATAAGACGAAGGGAAAATGGGTCAGACATAAGTCTGGTAAGTCTAGCTATATTCCTAGAATGTTAATAATAAAAAGATCATGACTTGCATAAAGTGAGAACATGACGATATCAGGATAATAGACTATCCTAGAACTAGATAAGGTGTCCTAAAACGAACATCCCTTCGCACCCTATTTTAAATCTCTATCTCTGCACCTACTAATTCTTATACCAACGGGCACCCTGTGATTGGGGTGAAGTGATCCCTTTCTCTTTCTTTAAAAGATCGGCTCCTACTCGTATATTCACATGTGTCCGGCGGCCCTATATGGTAGATACCTATGCTGGTCCCACCATGGGGTGTATTAAGTCCCATGGTGGCGGCCCCGACACAATTCTAGCATGCATAGGGTATACTACTGATGCTCCAGTGCCCTGACTTGTCTGCTCCAGAGTGTGTGCACTCCCGCACTCTGTTAGAACCCACATTGTGCACCCACCGCTGTCGCTTTTAACTGCTTACAATCAGCCCAGTAATTGTGCCCCACCCTGCCTAGTTCAGGGTACCATGATACTTAATTGGGTTACTGCTGAAACTGGTCCCCGTTACTGGGTTTTCTAGTCAAACATGTTAAGTGGTTAAGTGTCTGAATGAACCTAACCCCCACCCATCCAAATTATTTAACATGTTGAATTTGGTTAAGTATTTATTAAATTGACTTAACCCTATCAGTCCTAACTCAGCTCTAATTGTCTTATTAGAGCACCAACCTCTCAGATTAGACAGATATTGTTGTGGCTGCCTGTATGCCGGTTGGGTCCGGGCAGTCTTACGCCACAACTCAGTTTAACATCGGGTCTTTATTGGGCCCCATGCCTTAACCTCTCACATTGGATAGCTATTGTTGTAACAACTGGACAACTGGGCGGGTCCGGGCAGGTTTACGTCACAACTGAATCCAACCTCGGGTTAAGCGCGTTCGTATTTTCTAATTTACATTTTAATTATGTAAATTATTCAAATTCAAATTACTGTCACATTCATTTCCAATTAATCTCATTAATTAAGGTAATTAATGCCTTTTTATGCCATAAATCACTTATGTGATTAATGACCAATATGTAAATTAGAAAATATTCAAATTACTGTCACATTCATTTCCAATTAATCTCATTAATTAAGGTAATTAATGCCTTTTTATGCCATAAATCACTTATGTGATTAATGACCAATTTATGGCAAGTTTTCCTAAAATTATCATTTTAACCCAATGTTACCCGGTCCAATATTAGGCTAACCATCTCAGCCTAATTTACGTTCACATGATTTTTTGTGTAAAGTATTAGGCTAAAAACTTAGCCTAATTTAATATACGCAAATTGGCATAAATTAGCATAAACATGACAAGGGTATAACTTTGGTATTGATGGCATAATCAATATGAACATAATAGGGTGTACTTGCAAAATAACTAACATGAACATTTTAGGGGTGAACTTGCAAAATAACTAACATGAACATTATAATCCCATAGGTACAAACTTGCAAAAAGACTAACATAAACATTATAATGTCATAGGTATGAACTTGCACTTATAGGCTAACTCAACATATATATGTTTTTAACATAGGCCATAATAACAACATACATGAGAATTAGCAATATGAGCTAATCCATATACATATGTTAATTTGCAACATAGGCAAATCAACATACGTATATGTGAGTTAGCAACGTAGGCTAATCAACATACACATGTGTTAATTAGTAACATAGATTTAAACATACTTGCAAATTAATCCCAACATATGATAAGTGTGAACATGGCATAAGTTTTTCATAAACATGAACATATAGATTTGACAATTGGTCGCATAACTTCACTACATAAACTTGCATAATAAAATACACAATTATCATAAGATGTTACAATCCAAGTCCATGCTTATACAAATAATCTAATCCAATAATCCCAAATTTAATATGATAATAGAATCAAGTCACTGGCATAGATTAATGTTATAAAACATAATAAACATCATACTTAATAATTCTCAATTCAACATGATAATAGAATCAAATCACAAACGTATATTAATAACATAACGAGTATCGTACTATTATCATTTCATCGCAACACATGATATTCATATTAATTCGCATTCTAAAAATATAGCTAAACTTACAATCGTAGACGGTCTTGTTTTCTGAGTTTTGAAATTCTGAATTTGCAAAGCTTTCCTTTGGGAAGACGTTGCTTTGGTTCTAATTTGTTGTTTCTTTTTAATCTTTTAGTTTGTATTCGCTATGATGTTCGTCTCTTTCAAGTGGAGGCTCCCTCTAGTTCTCAACAGACAGCATGGTGGCTCCAATTCTTATTCTTTTTTTTTTTTTTTTTTTTGTGAATTTTTAGTTTGATACATAGGGTCTTTTTATAGAGTTGCAAGTTAATTTGAACCGTCGATGAAGCTAGGGTTAACCAGAGCCGTCCATTGTAAAGAGAAGCCAATTATGTTCACCATTTCTTTCTTAATGTACATTTACAATTATTTTTCAATCCATATAAATACGTACGCATTAGATACATCTCCCCTTTACACATTTATTATTATTTTTGTATGCACATTAGATACATCTCCCCTTTACACATTTATTATTATTCTTGTATGCACATTAGATACATCTCCCCTTTACACATTTATTTTTGTATTAGCAACTTTAGTGTTAACAGAAATACGGGGTGTTACATTCTCCCCTCCTTAAAGGATTTCGTCCCCGAAATCTCCAAGTCTAGGAGAACATATATCCTACTATCCAAATGTCCATCTACTCAATCATCAAACACGAGCGTCCATTGTCCTTAAAAGACTTCTAATGCTTCATGATCATATGCATTGTTTATGTACATGTCCTTATCTAATGCAAAAATCAGACGGTCTACTGATTCAGTTGACCTCCTTAATGCGAATTATGTAAGTGTCCTGAATCCATTATGTATGCAAACTTTTTCCTATTCATAATTCTACATGAGTGCGTAATTATTCAAACAAATGCGACATCCATATGACAACATATTAAGCTTCAACCATATACAAACCTAAACACATATATGCATATGTAATATGAAGTGACTGAGCCGATCTAAAACCCTAGATTGTGTGTGTATATGCATCCACGAGCAACTACTATCAAACATTTGCAACCGCTTGCAACCATCATCCATAACATGTTTCAATTACATGTTTACATCCAAAGGGGTTTCCACCTAAGGATAAAAGGGTAAGGTTGGGAAGATATACCTAAAAAGATAGATACTAACATGACTTTAACGAAAAAGAGAGATCAAAAATGTACCCTCAAAAAGAAAAGGGTAGGCTGCGCGTATTCTATCCTCACTTTCCCAAGTCGGGTCTTCCTCGGCGTCGCTCCACTGAACTTTGACGAGTTTGACTTCACGGTTGCGTAGCTTTTTCACTTCAGTTCCTATGATGCGAGTTGGAACTTTCCTCACAGTTACTTCACGTTCTACTTCAGCTTCTTCTAGAATGTTTGGCTCTACCACTTCCGCTGACTCATGTAGATACTTCCGGAGGTGAGAAACATGAAAGACGTTGTGAACTCCGGCCAGTCTCTCGGGTAACTCTAACCTATATGCCATCTTCCCAATTTTCTCGATGATAGGAAATGGCCCTACAAATCTTGGTGCTAGCTTCCCTATGGATCCAAAGCGAACGACGTTCCTTAAAGGAGATACCTTAAGGAAAACCCTGTCCCCAACCTCAAATTCAAGGTCGGTCCTTCTCTTGTCTGCATAGGATTTTTGTTTGTCTTGGGCTATCTTCATTCTTCTCCGTATTAAGTCTACTTTCTCTGAAGTCTCTCGGATCATATCTGGTCCAAGTATGAGCTTGTCAGTAGACTCCCACCAACAAGTGGGCGATCGGCACGGTCTTCCATATAAAGCTTCGAAGGGTGCCATCCCGATGGTGGCTTGGTAGCTGTTGTTGTAGGCAAATTCCACAAAAGGAAGATGGTCCTCCCAAGTCCCTCCAAAGTCAAGGACGCAAAGTCTCAAAAGGTCTTCCAAAATCCTGTTCACCCTTTCCGTCTGACCATCGGTTTGAGGGTGATAGGCCGTGCACAAACATAACTGTGTGCCTACAGCTTCTTGTAGACTCCGCCAAAACTCGCTTGTGAAGATAGGATCTCTGTCGCTAATAATGCTAGAAGGTATTCCATGGAGTTGAACTATCTCCTTAAGATAAAGAGATGCTAGAGACGAGGCAGTCCTTCTATCTTGACAGGTAAAAAGTGGGTGCTTAATAAGCCTATCCACTATTACCCAAATGCTAGTGTTGCCTCTTCTAGACCTAGGCAGCCCATCAATGAAGTCCATTGAAATGCTATCCCACTTCCACTGTGGGACCTCTAGAGGATGGAGCAGACCGTCAGGCTTCTTTTGCTCCGCCTTGACTTGTTGGCAAATCATGCACTTAGAAACAAAATCTGCCACGTCCTTCTTCATGCCACTCCAAAAGAAAACTCTCTTTAAGTCCTTGTACATTTTGCCCCCGCCTGGATGTATTGTCATCTTGGAATGATGTGCCTCCTCAAGAACTTTCTTCACCAACTCCTTTGCCTGTGGGACGCATAGTCTTCCATCCCGTCTTAACCACCCTTTGTCTTCGATGGTGTATCTATCGAGGTGACTAGAAGTCTGACCCTTAACGAGCTTATCAACCACTTCTACAAGCTGAGGGTCTTCTCGTTGTGCGGTCCCTTTTGAGTCTAAGAGAGTGGGCCGCACTTCTAGCGATGCTAACAGACCGGGTACAAAATCAGAGGAGGGCCTAAAGTCAAAACTGGCTATAAACTCTAGGCTTAGCCTTTCAACAAATAGCGGGCTCAACGTTAGCTTCTTTCTACTCAAGGCATCTGCGACTACGTTGCCCTTGCCAGGAGTGTAGGAAATCTCGAAATCATACGAGGTAAGAAACTCCATCCACCTTTGTTGCCTTAAGTTAAGGTCCTTCTGCGAGAAGAGATACTTCAAAGATTTATTGTCAGTATACTGTTCAAATTTCTCACCTAGGAGATAGTGGTGCCAAGACTTAAGCGCAAAGACGATGGCGGCCAACTCAAGGTCGTGGGTTTGGTAGTTCCTTTCATGAACTTTCAACTATCTCCCGCCATAAGCTACTACCCTTCCTTCTTGCATTAGGACAGCGCCTAGTCCTGTCCCGCATGCATCCGTGTATACTGTAAACATTTTGCTTACATCCGGCAATGTCAGAACTGGGGCTGTTGTAAGAGCTCTTTTTAAGCGTGGAAAGCAAACTTGCAGTCCAAATCCCAAGAGAAAACTAGATTCTTCTTTGTTAGTCTTGTAAGAGGAGCTGAGATTTTTGCAAAATCTCTGATGAACTTCCAATAAAAGCTTGCAAGCCCGAGGAAGCTTCGGACCACGGTTGCATTCCTTGGTGCCTTCCAATCTTGCACCGCTACTACTTTTGCGGGGTCTACAGCTAACCCCTCTTTGGACACTATATGCCCAAGAAATCTCACTTCTTCTCTCCAAAAGTGGCACTTGGAGAATTTAGCTTTTAACTGATGTGTTCTAAGAGTCTCCATGATTGCCTTTAGGTGCTGAGCATGCTCTTCCTCATTTTTTGAGAAGATCAAAATATCGTCTACGAAGACCACCATGAATTTATTGAGGAAATCTCTGAACACCCTACTCATTAGGTCCACGAAGTAAGCGGGTGCGTTTGTCAAGCCAAAAGGCATGACAAGCCACTCAAAGAATCCGTCTGGGGTTCTGAAAGCTGTCTTATCGATGCTATCATCAGCTACCCTTAGCTGATGAAATCCGGTCGCCAAATCAAGTTGGGAGAAAACCGACGCTCCTACAAGCTGGTCAAACAAATCGTCAATTCTGGGGAGAGGATGCCTATTCTTTTTAGTCAGCTTGTTTAGCTCCCTAAGTCAACACATAGATGGAGTGAACCATCCACCATTGTAGCGAACACCACTAGAGCGCCCCATTCTGAAATGCTCCGCCTAATGAACCCCTTTTCTAAAAGATCTTTAATCTTCTTACTGAGCTCTTTCCTTTCCCTAAGAGCCATGTGCCTAACAGGCAAAGCAACGGGCTTCGCATTGTCAACAAGATAGATGCGTAAGTCTATTTCCCGTTTCAGAGGTAAGCCCTTCACCTCATCAAAGACATCCGAATATTCTCGGACCACCTTAACTGACTGAAAATTCTCAACAGAAGCGTCAAGCGATTCAAGATAACTAAGCATAACCACATTCGAGGGATTACAAGTTATTTCCAGAGTGTTACCGAGTTGGGTTAAGAGCCTAACCACTCTTTTCTCACAATCAAGGATGGCACCATTACTGGATAGCCAGTCCATGCCCAAAATCAATCCATACCCCGAGAAGCCCAAAACAAAGGTACTACATCTAAATTCTACACTTAGAATATAGATTTTCAAATTCATACAGATCATTGACAAATAAGCTGGGCCTCCAATTGGATTGGAGACAACCAAGGGATCCTCTACCATACTAGTTTCTAGGTGCAGAGATTCTACTAAAGAAGATGAAAAAAAGGAGTGTGATGCACCAGAATCAAATAAAGTGTGAACTGGGTGATCATAAAGATAGACTACACTTTCTACAGAAGTATTTCTACCTTGTTGTTGCAGAGGAGGTGCCTCCAGTGCATGAACTTGTCCACCCGAAGTGGATGCAGCTTTCTGCGCCTGCCCTCGCCTCTTGAGGCAGTCCTTAGCTATGTGTCCTGTTTCTCCACAATGAAAGCAACCACCATTCATCTTTGCCTTCTTCTTCCTGCAGTCTTTCACCACATGTCCAACCACACCACAGAAATTACCCTTTCTTGTTTCGCGAGCTTTGTTGTTTTTCCCGCCCTTCTTTAAGTCTGTTTTCTTAGGCTGTAAAGCTTCTTTCTTTCCCTGAGACCCTTCTGCTTTTGTCTCCTTCTTGCCTTTATCCTCCTCATGTAGTAACGCCAACTGTACCAGCCTTTCATATGTAGCTCCCATAGGAATATGGGTCATGTCCAGGCTATGAAGCGGCTCATTCAGTCACTTGACAAAGCGAAGAGCCTTCTTGTGTTGGGTGTTGACTAGGTCCAGTCCGAACCTAGCCAGCTGATCAAACTGGTTGACATACTCTTTGACGGTCATACTTCCTTGCTTAAGGGATAGGAACCTCTCCATTTGAAGACTTCTCTCAGCTTCTGAAAGGAACTTCAGCTCAAATCTAAATCTGAATTCTTCCCACGTTTCTACTAGTCTTTCTGCATTGGTGACTTCCCACCAGTAGGAAGCCTCTCCTTTGATCAACCACACTGCCAGTCTTACCTTCTGCCTGTCTTCTACCTCGAAGATAACGAAAAGATCTTCAGTCTCTTTCAGCCAATTCCTGGCTGCTATGAAGGACTCAGTTCCATGAAAGTCTTTCCCACCCATAGCTTTAAAATCTCTACAAATCTTGGCAAAAGCATTTCCTCTCGGAGGAGGAGGAGGAGGAGGAGGGGGAATTTAAGAAACTGGGGGAGGAGGAGGAATTGCTGCAGCTGGGAGAGGAAGATTCGCTGGGCCCGCCTCATTGGCCCTAGCTTCCAAGTACCTTCTAAACCAACTAGGTACAGTCACACCTTCTAGAAGGTTAAATTCTCCTGACAAGCTGAAACGAAAAAGGAAAGATTCAAAACGAATGATAGATAATTCACATTGCTTTGGGGGATTATGCCTTTCTAAAACTATAAAACAATTCTTTTTCTTGAAAAATGCTTCTTTAAACTTTAATTTGAATATAGTTTAAAACTTTTTATCTGGTCTGGTAAACCTATGCTCTGATACCAAGTGAAACACCCCACCTCCATTAAGGTCACCCACAAAGGGAATGCCTTAATTTTGGTGAAGGTTTATAAGTAAAAGACATAGATAAAACACAAGACAAATACAAACACATATAAATAAGCAGCGGAAAAACCAAAAGACTTTTATTATCATAAATACGTGTTCATACAGAACATTTCCAACATTGTCTCAAAACAAACTTCCAATTATTACAACCGTAATACTGTCTTGATTTTAAAAGTTAAAGAAGCATTAAACATAAATAAAGCTGCATAATCCCTATAAATGATATCCAAAGCCATGGTCCAAATGAATGAAATCCAAGCAATACATTCTCTCTCTTCAAGCTGGATGAAAAACTGACTAAGCTGCGGTGTTTCTTCCCTGTGGACCGAGAGGGGGGGGGGGGGGACGGAAGAAAAGAAGACGAAGGGAAAATGGGTCAGACATAAGTCTGGTAAGTCTAGCTATATTCCTAGAATGTTAATAATAAAAAGATCATGACTTGCATAAAGTGAGAACAGGACGATAGCAGGATAATAGACTATCCTAGAACTAGATAAGGTGTCCTGAAACGAACATCCCTTCGCACCCTATTTTAAATCTCTATCTCTGCACCTACTAATTCTTATACCAACAGGCACCCCGTGATTGGGGTGAAGTGATCCCTTTCTCTTTCTTTAAAAGATCGGCTCCTACTCGTATATTCACATGTGTCCTGCGGCCCTATATGGTAGATACCTATGCTGGTCCCACCATGGGGTGTATTAAGTCCCATGGTGGCGGCCCCGACACAATTCTAGCATGCATAGGGTATACTACTGATGCTCCAGTGCCCTGACTTGTCTGCTCCAGAGTGTGTGCACGCCCGCACTCTGTTAGAACCCACACTGTGCACCAACCGCCATCGCTTTTGACCGCTTACAATCAACCTAGTAATTGTGCCCCACCCTGCCTAGTTCAGGGTACCATGATACCTACTTGAGTTACTGCTGAAACGGGTCCCCGTTACTAGGTTTTCTAGTCAAACATGTTAAGTGGTTAAGTGTCTGAATGAACCTAACCCCCACCCATCCAAATTATTTAACATGTTGAATTTGGTTAAGTATTTATTAAATTGACTTAACCCTATCGGTCCTAACTCAGCTCTAATTGTCTTATTAGAGCACCAACCTCTCAGATTAGACAGATATTGTTGTGGCTGCCTGTATGCCGGTTGGGTCCGGGCAGTCTTACGCAACAACTCAGTTTAACATCGGGTCTTTATTGGGCCCCATGCCTTAACCTCTCACATTGAATAGCTATTGTTGTGACAACTGGACAGCCGGGCCGGTCCGGGCAGGTTTACATCACAACTCAATCCAACCTCGGGTTAAGCGCGTTCGTATTTTCTAATTTACATTTTAATTATGTAAATTATTCAAATTCAAATTACAATCACATTCATTTCCAATTAATCTCATTAATTAAGGTAATTAATGCCTTTTTATGCCATAAATCACTTATGTGATTAATGACCAATATGTAAATTAGAAAATATTCAAATTACTGTCACATTCATTTCCAATTAATCTCATTAATTAAGGTAATTAATGCCTTTTTATGCCATAGATCACTTATATGATTAATGACCAATTTTTCGCAAGTTTTCCTAAAATTATCATTTTAACCCAACGTTACCCCGTCCAATATTAGGTTAACCATCTCAGCCTAATTTACGTTCGCATGATTTTTGGTGTAAAGTATTAGGCTAAAAACATAGCCTAATTTAATATACGCAAATTGGCATAAATTAGCATAAACATGACAAGGGTATAACTTTGGTATTGATGGCATAATCAATATGAACATAATAGGGTGTACTTGCAAAATAACTAACATGAACATTTTAGGGGTGAGCTTGCAAAATAACTAACATGAACATTATAATGTCATAGGTACAAACTTGCAAAAAGACTAACATAAACATTATAATGTCATAGGTATGAACTTGCACTTATATGCTAACTCAACATATATGTGTTTTTAACATAGGTCATATTAACAACATACATGAAAATTAGCAATATGAACTAATCCATATACATATGTTAATTTGCAACATAGGCAAATCAACATACGTATATGTGAGTTAGCAACATAGGCTAATCAACATACACATGTGTTAATTAGTAACATAGATTTAAACATACTTGCAAATTAATCCCAACATATGATAAGTGTGAACATAGCATAAGTTTTGCATAAACATGAACATATAGATTTGACAATTGGTCGCATAACTTCACTACATAAACTTGCATTATAAACTACACAATTCTCATAAGATGTTACAATCCAAGTCCATGCTTATGCAAATAATCTAATCCAATAATCCCAAATTTAACATGATAATAGAATCAAGTCACTGGCATAGATTAATGTTATAAAACATAATAAACATCATACTTAATAATTCTCAATTCAACATGATAATAGAATCAAATCACAAACGTATATTAATAACATAACGAGTATCGTACTATTATCATTTCATCGCAACACATGATATTCATATTAATTCGCATTCTAAAAATGTAGCTAAACTTACAATCTTAGACGGTCTTGTTTTCTGAGTTCTGAAATTTCGAATTTGCAAAGCTTTCCTTTGGGAAGACGTTGCTTTGATTGTAATTTGTTGTTGCTTTTTAATCTTTTAGTTTGTATTCGCCATGCTATTCGTCTCTTTCAAGTGGAGGCTCCCTCTAGTTCCCAGCAGACAGCATGGTGGCTCCAATTCTTATTCTTTTTTTTTGTGAATTTTTAGTTTGAGACCTAGGGTCTTTTTATAGAGTTGCAAGTTAATTTGAGCCGTCGATGTAGCTAGGGTTAACCAGAGTCGTCCATTGTAAAGAGAAGCCAATTATGTTCACCATTTCTTTCTTGATGTACATTTACTATTATTTGTCAATCCATATAAATACGTACGCATTAGATACATCTCCCCTTTACACATTTATTATTATTTTTGTATGCACATTAGATACATCTCCCCTTTACACATTTATTATTATTCTTGTATGCACATTAGATACATCTCCCCTTTACACATTTATTTTTGTATTAGCAACTTTAGTATTAACAGAAATACGGGGTGTTACAGGTATGACCCATTGTCATCTTGTAAGTCGTTCGGTAGGCCCATAATGCTAATGGTAATTCATCGACTTACATGGCTTTTGCCTATTCTAATCGTTTTTTAAGGATGGACTTAATGATTTTGTTTATCGCCTCAACTTGTCTGTTTGATTGCGGATGGGTTACAGTAATGTATCTTTTGTCAATCTTGTACTTCTGGCAGAAATTCCTGAATTCATTACTATCAAATTGGGTTCCATTATCAGTTATGATGGTTTTTAGGACTCTAAATTGATAATGATATTCCTGACCATAAAATTTATCACCCGCTTTTTCATAATCATAGTTAATGGTTCGGCCTCTACCTATTTTATGAAATAATCGGCGACCACGATTACATATTTTGATCCTCCTTTAGAGATTGGCAGGCTTCCAATGATGTATGTCCCCCATGTAGCAAATGACCACGGACTCACCATTGTCTTAAGCTGATTAGGGGGCGCTCTAGGTATCTTTGTGAATTTCTGACACCTGTCACTGCGTCGTGAATAATCAGCTGCATCTCGATTTACGGTAGGCCAAAAGTGGCCATACCGTAATATTTTCTTTGCCAGTATTTGACCACCAGTGTGATCTCTATGCTCACCCTTATGTACTTCTCTTAGTACACACTTGATGTCATCATGTGCTGTACACCGGAGTAAAGACATTGAGAATCCCCGACGATAAAGAATGTCATCTTGCATGACATATCTTGCGGCTTTACGGACCACTGCTCGTCTCTTGCTCTTTTTTGCGGGAAGGTTCCATTTTGCAGGAAGTTCATTATTGGCATCATCCATGACTCTCTCTGTAGCTCGGTTTCCAGTACTAAGTCGACTTCCATCTGGTCAACGCTTGGGGGACTCAAATATCTCGATCGAAACTGTCTCTGTCTCTTCCGGATTGTCAGAACTTGCCAATTTATCTAGCATGTCCTCTTTCTAATCTTCCGTCCGTGGAATGTGAGTTATGCTATAATGTTCCAAATTATCTAACAACTCCTTTACCTTTTCAAGGTAAGTGACGTGTCGAGGTCCCCTAGCTTGAAATTCCCTCTTAACCTGGCAAACAACAATTTTTGAATCATAGAAAATGTAAAGCATGGTCACCTTCAATTCCTTAGCAAGTTTCTGCCCAGCAATCAGGGCCTCGTATTCGGAATTATTATTGGTTGCAAACAATTCTAACTGTAAAGCATAATAAATTGATCATCCTTCAGGAGTCGTCAAAACAACTCCGGTGCTGGATCGTCGATCATTCTTAGCTCCATCTGTATGTAGTTTCCATGGGTTAAGTTTTAAATTCTGCTCTGAGGGGTTTGCTGTATCATTTAACACATCTTCCTCAGGGATCTTGAATTCGATGATGAAGTCGGCCAGTGCTTGCTTCCTTATAGATCTTCTCAGCTGGAAGTTTAAGTCAAATTGGCTTAGCTCAATATTCCTTTTAAGAAATCTTCTGGATGCTTCAGGTCGATGTAGTTCCTGTCGGAGAGGCTGATCAGTATACACTACAATTGGATGAGCCTGGGAATAATGACGGGGTTTTCGGGATGCAATCAAAAGGCTATAAGCAAGTTTCTCTATACTTGGATCATTGCTTTATGTTGCCGCTAACTTCTTGCTTACGTAATATACTGGTCTCTGTACTTTGTCTTCCTCGCGTACCAGAGCTGAGCTGATGGCATGAGATGACACTGCCAAATATACGAACAGATCCTCATGGTCCACTAGTTTGGACAATATTTGGGGTTTCTTTAGGAGATCCAACAAGTTCTGAAAGGCTTCTACACAATTAGGTGACCACTCGAAATTGCGTTTTCCTCTTTTAATTAAATCGAAAAAAAGAATGCACTTGTCTGTAGCTTTGGACATGAATCTGCTTAAAGCCGCAACCTTCCCCGCCAAGCTTTGAACATCTCTAATTTTTCGTGATTCTTATATGTTTCTGATTGTTGTGATCTGATCATGGTTAATTTCGATTCCACGCGAAATGACTATGAAACCAAGTAATTTTCCTGATGCGACCCCGAATGAACATTTTAAAGAGTTCAGCTTCATCCCATATTGCCGTAGGATTCCAAACATCTCCGCTAAGTCCCTTGTATGATCAGATGACCGCCTGGAATTCACAAGCATATCGTCCACATAAACTTCCATTGTTTTCCCGATCTGGTTGTAGAACATTCAATTCAATAAGCACTGATAGGTGGCTCCGACAATTTTTAGTCCAAAAGGCATTACCAAATAATAGTATAATCCTAAGTCTGTGATGAAACCGGTACGTTGCTGGTTTGGCACATGCATAGGAATTTGGTTGTACCCTAAATAGGCGTCCATAAAGGAGAGAAGTTCGTGTCCCATTGTTGAATCTACTAGCTGTTAAATTCTAGGGAGTGGAAAGATGTCCTTCGGGCAGGCTTTGTTGAGATTAGAAAAGTCGATGCATGTTCGCCACTTCCCGTTGGATTTCTTAATCAGGACTAGGTTTGATATCCAGTTAGGGTATGTTGAGTCTCGAATGAATTCGTTATCCCTTAAATTCTCCACTTCTTATTTCAAGGCTGCTGACCTTTCTGGGCCCAACATATGACCTCTTTTGTTTCACCAGAGGATGCTTTGGGTTTATGCTTAGTGAATGGCTCATGATCGAAGGAGAAATTCCACACATGTCCGCGTGGCTCTAAGAAAATGCATCAAGGTTCACTTTTAAAAAGTCTATTGATTCTTTCGTTCAGAAAGAATCCATATGAGTCCCAATCTTTAAGACCTTTGTCGGGTCATCGTTATCGATTGGAATTTCTACGGTAGCTTCATTAGGTGTCGCCTTCCTAATTCTGGTTCTTCGTCCTCCCTGGGATCAATATCTTCAGGCAGGTCGTCAGGTGACTTCCTTGGCGATATTATCTTTAATTGCTGTGCCAAGTTCTCCTTAGCAGGAGGAGAGGTGCTCTTATGTTCTGTGTCTTTCCCGTTGCGCAACATTTTTAGTTCATCCATATAGCATGCTCTTCCTATGACTTGATCGCCACGAATCACTCCCACTCTTGCTTCAGTTGGGAATTTTATTAACATGCACTAGGGTGCGATGCATGCTCTGAATTCTGCGAGGGCTGGCCGACCAAGGAAAGCGTTGTAAGATGAATCTATATCCATGATCACGAATTAGAGGATCCTTACTCTCTACATTCTCCCTCCCCCAGTTCTATAGGTTAATTTACCATTCCGATAGGGGAAGTTGATGATATATTAAAGCCACGGATCCAACCTCTGCATGGTTTCAAGTCTTTTATCTCTAACTTCATCTGATCAAAAGCCTTTTTAAATAAGATATTGACGAAACTTCCATTATCCATGAGGATTTTCTTAACTACTGCGGGACTGATGACGGTATTTATCACTAATGGATCAATACTAGGGGCTTCGACACCAATGCTTTCTCTATCTTGAAATAGGACATTATTTGTATTTTTTGTTGCTTCACCAGTGTAATTTCCTCAAGATTACTACAATACCCTATTTATGGGTGTTTGACTATGTTAACGTATTGCTCCATCGTTCTGTTGCTAGTCCCGGCTGGATGTGGCCCCCCGATTTTGGTATTGATGACAATATTCTCTCCCTTCTACTGGGCAGTGGGTTTGGAGGCAGGCTGGTTCTAATTTGGAGCTTGTACCCCTTTCTCTTGGGGAGAGTCTGTATTCATCCAGTTTTCCTTCGCGAGGTAACTTTTCAACAACATCTCTTAGATGATGACATTCGTTCGTAGAATGGCCTTGGGTCCCATGAAACAAACAGAATTTCTCAGTTGCGCGCTCCTTCTCGGTAGAGTCCCTGGGTGGATGTTTTTTGTACTGCATAACGTTATAAGTGTCCAGATAGATGTTTTCCAGAGTGTCGCTTAACAGCGTGCAATACTCAAAAGATTGAAATCGAGGCCTATTTCTTGAATTGTTCCTCCGATTCCTATTTCTTTTACTACTGTTTCCACCCTGGTTACTATTTCCTTCATTTTTATTACCAACATTTACTTCTACCTTTCCCGCGCTATCCCCGGATTGTTTGATAGCAACATTGCTCTGGATGTCTTTCCGGGGAGCTCCATTAGGCTTCCTCTTTTGGTTAGATACACTTCCTCTCGCCGTAGGCGAATGTTTGCCTTTTCGTAAAATAGCTCCCTGGTCAATGGCTGTTTTCTAGCTAAATATCCTTCGAATTTTATGTCTTTGTCAACCCCATCTATCAAGGCCATCAAGATGGCCAGCTCACGCGGATCACTCACTTCTGTAACTACTAGGTTATAATGGTCCAAATATGACTTCAACGACTCCCCAGGAGCTTGCTTGATCCCAGACAGCTCAATGACACTCCTAGACTTTTGCGCATGGACCCAAAATTAGTTCGTGAAACTTTCACCTAGCTCTTTAAAGTTAGAAATTGACCGCGAAGGGAGTCATGTGAACCACATCAACGCAACATCTTTTAGATAAATGGGAAATTCTTTGCATTTCACATCATCAGGGGATGCTGCGGCATTCATATACCATGAATATCTCATCAAATGCTGTCTTGGATCGGTTCTCCTTATATATTGATCCATTGTGGGCAGGTTAAAATGCGGGGGGAATTGGAAATCCAGGATATCATCAATGAAAAGTGTATGACTGCGCTCGACGGTCCAATCTTCGTTGGTGTAATGTCTGTTATCAGTCATCATCTAGCGCACCATCGCTTCCACCTAAGCATTAGTCAATGCTAGCTCATGATCTACACTTCTGGCTCTCCTGATATGTCCAGTTCCTACAATAGGCGTCGATCTTTGGTTTCTAGTGGCAATTGAGCTTCCTTGCCCTCTACGATCCCAATCATTCATGGGACGAAGAGGTTGAAGGAGCTGTCCCTGTGTAGGATTAGTGATGTTAGGATCTCTGGGAAGGACATGAGATCCTCGCATTGGCAACAACATTGGTTCTCTCAGGCTCGGGTCATCGGGTCCTAACACAGGAGCTGCGTCTTCGTGAGATCCCAACGATCCGAAGGCTAACTGTTCAAAATTCTCGGGCCTTTCTTATGACCTTCTCCGACATTGACGTTCCTTATCCGAAGAGGACGAATCGTCTGCATCGAGATGATGAGTCAGGAACGGTGTCCTCTACCTACATAGCTCTTCAATCTACCTATTCATGTCTTTCATGCTCTCTAGCATAGTGACGCTCTAGCGTCTCTGGGCTTCTAGGGCATCGTTAGTTCTGTTCAACATTTCGAGCAGTCGTGAAAAATCCATGTGTGATACTGGTCTAGAAGTAGTAGAATGATCACTAGTTGTCGCGACTGGTATTGGAGCATCTATAGCAGCTCGAGTAGAAGTACCATCCTCTGTCATAACCGGTTCGGATCGGGTTAGAATTGTTTCACTGTTTCGGGTCGGGGGGACGTCTCCAAAGGGTTTAAGCTTTCGGTTCAGTCCAGGTTTGCATCAGCGGTTCGGTTTAGAACGTCTAACCCAGGCCGGATCGTGACCCTCTTCCGGACCGGTTCAGTCCTGAACCATGCACCCTAGATCTGGTGACAACTATCGCTTGTTGATCTTCATTTGCTTCATTTTCCTGAGGGATTTGCGGTTCTTTTCGTTTTCCTTTAACCATAGAATCTGATTCCCTTGAGATTAACAAAAGCTTTCAAAAATGCCGAAGAAAATGGACTAACTTCATTGGACTTGAGGATCCAAACAGTAGAACGATCATCCAAAATGCTGAGAATTCAACTATTCTCAGTGAAAGCACCAAAATGTTAGACCAAAAAGTGATTCTAACACCCAATTGAATGATAATTCTGAATAAAATAAAAAGAAAAACAACGAGAACACAAGATTTATAGTGGTTCGGCATTAAAGAGCCTACGTCCACTTTATTCTTCTTTGATTGATGATTTGAATACAAATATAATGTTGATTCCCACTCAATTTCACCTATACAATTGATAATTTCTCTCCAAAAGTAATAATATAATCTGGATAAACTAATGGAATTCGCTGATAAAGAAGTTAGAGTGAGCAATTGCTAAAAGATCCCCTCAAAATGGGGTGTTTTGGGTATTTATAGGCTATGAATCCATCTGGTTCGGGTGCCACGTGGGACCCATCTCGTGAATTTCGGATCCGATAGCTTCAAGATGGTGGTAGCACGCCAGGAACGGGGGATAATGGAGTGTAACCACTCCTGGTTTATAAGGACGTAGGGTGTGCTGTCGCAGTTATGATCCTTGGTTCGGATCGGTTATGTGATAGTGGTTCAGATCGGATATTACCATGTCGAACCGACCCGGGCTCGGTGTCTGGAATTCATCTAATTCGCGAGTGTAGAAGAGCGTGGGTTCGGTTTTGAGAGCTCCAAACTGATCCGGAGAGCCGTCAACCGTACTCTTTGTCTTAAGCACATTTTTTGAACGATTTCTTAGCTTTGTGTAGCCTAACTACAATGTAGGCTAACAAGGGTTTAGAGAATTCAATACTTTGCACAATTGGAATGAAGCACTTCATCGATATCATAGTATAGATATTTAAGGTAATTTTATCCATACAAATTTATGTTCTATTATAGAACATACAAATGAAACTACCAATAATTCTATTGTTGTTCCTTTAGAGAACTTGTCTAAAGAACAGAGGATAGCACATTATGATATATAATGCCATATCTAATGGAGAATCGTTTCGAATGATTATATGTGGTGGTGCTGGTACAAGAATATCAACTCTTGTTAGCGCCATTGTTAGAGCAATCATTACTCATTTTGGAACCAGAAAAGCGGTTCGCATTATTGCTCCAACTAGAGTGGTTACATTTAATATGGGCGGTAACACCATTCATTATTAACTTTCGATATCTACAGAAAGAAAATCTTCCTATAAAGAAATTTTAGGATAACAATGTCGGTGTATGCAAAATGACTTTAAAGATACAAAATTGATTACAATAGATGAATATATAATGCTTGGTAAATCAATGATGGCAAATGTTGATTTATGAGGTCGTGATATTTTTTTCACTAAATGATTTATTTGGTGGTATTTCTATTGTCTTAGTCAGTAACATGCGGCAACTACCTCATATGTGTGATAGTTCATTGTACTTGACAGGTGGTAATCTTTTGCAACAACGTGGAGGACTTGCATATATGAGTTGTGATAAGTGTGTAAGATTTTCATACATATTTCGCCAAGTTGGAGAAAAGCAAGCACCTTTATGAGGGGCTTTAGTAAGATTTAGTAAAGGTGAGTCTGCTTTAGACGATTGGAATCTTTTCAAAACCAGAGATTGGTCAATTTTATCAAGTGAAGAGAAGGAAAATTTTAAGAATGCTCTTTATTTTTTTCCAACAAGAATTGCTGCTAACGAACATAGCAAAGATCGTCTGATTCAACTTCGAAAACCTATCGCATGCATTCCTTCTTTCAATAAATGTGTAGAAGCATCAAATGCTTCTTTTGATGATGCAAAAGGTTTAGAAAAATGTATTTATCTTTCTGTAGGTGCACGAGTGATATTACGATCTAATCTTTCAGTGAAAAATGGATTGGTTAATGGTGCAATGGGTACTATTGTAGATATTGTGTATTTGTTGTCATCAAGCTCTCCTAATGATCTAGCTCTAGTTGTCATGGTCAATTTTGATAAGTATCATGGTACTCCATTTCGTGAAGGAACGAACATTATTCATGTAACTCCACAAACAGTTGAAGGGAAAACTTCTTTTGATACTGCATGTACTAGAACTCAATTACCATTAGTTCTATGTTGGGCAATAATGATACATGAAAGTCAAGGACTAACACTTGATCAAGCAATAATTGATATCGGTGATCGAGAGTCTTGGTTTAATGTTTGTTGCACTATCAAGAACTAGAAAATGAGAGGTTCTTGCTTTCAATCCTATATTTACTTTTTAAAGACTTGCACAGATAGGAAAATCCAAAGGCCTACCTTCTAGATTATCAGAGGAAGAACGTATGAATACAGTATCATGAGAATAAATGGTAAATATATACATTATAACTATTTTTAAAATTAGATGGTAACAATCACAGTTAGTTCTGTATAACTATTTTCAAAATTAGATGGTAACAATCACAGTTAGTTCTAACTTGATCATTCTTATAAATGACAAGGATGCAATATCATGAGAATACAATATCATTGATTTTGCTCACTTTTATATGCTTTCATTCTATAAGTCGTTAGCCATTTTTTACATTAAAAATGATGTACACTGTTCATGCTTGACAGGGTATGGAAAACTTCAGTAAAATAGCACGACAATTGACATTGAAGTTGCAGAAAATCGACAGTGACAATTATCCAGAGGAATGTAATATTTATCCTTAATTTTGGTCCATCCTTAATGTTGGCAGTGTATTGAATTGATTTTTATCATTTCAAATTGTACTATGATATTTTTGCAGTCCTTGAACCAAATATTCATTATCAATGCTAGTCCTGGTTTTGGGCTAGTCTAGAGCTCCATAAAGTCGTTCCTTGGCGCAAAAACTACTTCCAAAATACATGTATGACAATTATTTTCTATGATTAATTTTCTCTTTCTTAGGATATTACACTATACTTTTTACATATCAAATT
The DNA here is from genome assembly GCA_030737875.1 of Allium sativum. Lineage (NCBI taxonomy): Eukaryota > Viridiplantae > Streptophyta > Magnoliopsida > Asparagales > Amaryllidaceae > Allium > Allium sativum. The sequence continues at coordinate 891,405,351 of CM060910.1, read as the reverse complement.
ATGTTCAGGTTCTTGGCAGTAAATACCAAGGTAAACTATTCGAACTTATTAATCCCAGGCTAGTCCTTTTTTTAACAACCAAAACTAAAATGATGCCCGTTCTCCTTTTAGTGCTTAAATAGTTGACTACTGCAGTGAGTTGCCTGAATTACTTGGTGAAGCTTGCAACTATGCTGACCTAAGAGGATGCCTCAAGTCTGAAAAGGGTACATGGAAAGATTCTAACATATTATAAGTATTTATCTATGAACGTATTTTGTCCACATGCCCATCGGTCTATTAAGCTTTCACTAGTCATATTTTTTTTTTTGTTATTACTAGATGGTTCTTAACTGTAAAGCACAATGTGACATGAAAACAATTACTGTTTCCCTTGATGAAGCAAAGACCATTACTTATCCTAAGCAAAAATACATGATGGTAAGATCTGTTGACTTTTCTTCTTCTAATTTATTTGTAAGAAATGATTTTATTAAGTTAAAAGCTTAATTGAATTTCTTATCGTATGGATTAATAGTAGTGATGCATTCATCGTTGATTTTGGTTCTGAAACTAAAGACAATGCTTTCTAAAAAATGTCACTGAATTATATTTCACATTCTCAGTTGACCTCTGTGTGTAGAGGTGTGAACAGGCTCAGAGAAAAAACTGGTGCGTGAAGCCAAAGAGCGTCTTAGTTTCAACATAAAAACATCATGATTTGCATCTCAACGTAGATAAGCACGACAAAGAGGGTATCAGCTTAGGTTGCAATGGAAGCAAGAAGTAGCAGCAACTATATGTTTTTCGAAGCAGCAACTGAAACCAGCACGGGTTGATCCTAAACATGATAAAGAAGATATGTTGTTTCTTAAATAAATCAAATAAGTTATGTTGTCATATATTCTATTATGAATGAATCAAAATATTGAACCTTGCATTGATAAACTATTCAGATTATTATTATTACTGAAAGAATATAACAGTGCCACTTCATTGAAACGAAATACTTCCATTGTGAAAAATTATATCATACAAATACATGATATAAAAGTAAAAATAAACATTAGTAAGCAGTGAGTACTAGATATTTCATATGCAATGACGTGATCCACTGTGAATGAGCTATGGTTCGACTTGTAGGTTCAAATCTGCAGACACAATCAAATATGTTTCCATGCACAAGCTTCTCGGCCAGCCTTTGATGTCAAAAAGGTATAATATTTCTCGGGACTCCGGCTTCATCAATGTCAACACTATGTGATAAAATTGGTTCATCGCTGATTGCTCAAGTAGCAGGCATGCCAACTCTTTCAAGTAGCAGTGAGTACTAGTTGGCAGACTTAATTTGATCTTCTGAAATTCTGATTCCCTTCTTGTTTCGCAGCCTTTTGTAGTACAAGACCCCTCCTAGTACTTATGTGATTTTTCCTTCCTGGCCAATGAGGCTTCAGCAAAGCAATAAGGTACTTTCTCCAATCTTCCTACTTAAATCATCAAACAATAAAAAGAGTGGCATTCAGTTTTACCTTTCCAGCATAATCATATAACATGATTTAGGGAAATTTCCCCATGGTAATAAGGATCATATGTCACGCCTTTAATTAGGAGAATTCACTATTAGCGGAAAGTGTAGATTCATGATTGGTTCAAAACACAATTTCTCAATTAGAAATGGACTCTCCCATCACTGATAAAGGTTCATCTGATCAACCATTAATTATATGTGTGAGTATTGTGTTACTGAAATCAATAAAAAGGTTAACAAATATATTATAGGGTATCTTTCTAGGTGGGGGCAATGCAAATGAAAGTATCAATTCAGGTAACTAAAATTTTCCGTGATATAGACATTGCAGTTATTCTCGTTATGCTAATGAGTAATGCTTTGAAAATAGCTGCTGCAATGTTTGATATGGAATATGCTTGATGTTTGGATGAGAACAACAAACATATGAATGAGTTGAGAGGAGGATTGCAAACTCATTTATCCAACTGCGGTCTAAGAGTCATAGTAGGGGAATGCCTCTCAAGTTATGATGGGATTTTTCAATTAAAGGGTATAGCACTGATGTGTTGCGTATAATCACGGGAATGTGGATATCTCCTGCTGAAAGATGTTTCATATGGATGGGTGGATTCAGACCGTCTGATTTGATAAAGGTTTGTAATTTTTTATTTTACCCTTTTGAAGCATTTGCAATGGTGCATTTTGTGCGCGCATTTCAAACTGAAGATTAAGTCGTCAAATATATATTACTAAAACAAAATGAAACTTAGTTTAGCATTCATCTGAACAGCATTCTGGCATGCTGGGATATTGTATAAGATCAATTTGACAATCATTTATGTACGTAAATCATGTGAAACTAAAGCTTTAATAGTCTAAAAAAGACATCAATCTACTACTTAAAGGTTATAAGTTACCTATTAGCCATAATAATACTTATAGATATGTACACATTCATGTGTTGTTTTCACTGTATCAGGTGTTCTTTAATTTTATGCATCTTTTGGTTAGGAAAAAAAAGTTAGGCTTGTTATCTAAATTTTAGTTGAATATTATTTATAGTTTATAACTTAATGCAAATAAAAGAAGCATTCAGTTAAGTAGGTGATGTAGATTGCACACATTTCTTTCTACTGTAGGAGATACATGCTGCCCCTGGAAGACTAGGCTAGTAGAGACCTTTAATAAAATTCTATGGTGTTGTATAGTTGGATATTTGATACGTAATTCTGATTTGCTTTAGTTTGTTGATGTTTCGGTTATAATACGGTTATGTGGAATTTTCTTTAAATGAAAACAAATGTTGTCATTTACTTTTAATTATTTTACTTTTGATTACACCGAATATTGCATGCTTATAATAAATGAAATTTCTGTTACATTCATGTTTTTGTTCTTTTTAATACACAATGGTATATATTTTTGTGTCATGCCTGCTAATGTATGAAACCGGAGATAAGCTGGAGAAAAGTTGCTGGTATATAAAAAATTTATAGTGATGATTAATTTTAAATGTATTAATTAATTGTAATTTAATATGACTAATACTAATAAGGGAATATGGATTTGCCATAGTAAGTAGCTAAGACCAAAACCAACCATCCGTTCTGTTCAGTTATTCTCTCTCATGTTCTGCAACTAGTCCAACGAGCCGAGTACCCAGAAAGGGCGAACCAGCCACGGACTGGTTTTGGGAAGGGGGTTACAACGGCAAACTCTTTGCCGTTGTAAGCAAACCATCAAAAACCTCTCCCAGCCGCCTCCTGCTTCATTATCCCCTTCCTCCATTTTCCTAACCCGAAAACCATCTTCCAAACCACATTTTTCATCTAAATTTTACCTTCAATTCACCAATCCGTCATCTTCTAACCAAATTAAATACTGTATTTGAAATATTCGTTCGAAAATATGGCTAGATTACTAAAAAAATTCGCTAAAAAATTCATGCACGGCGACGATCGTAGCACCGGGGGAAGTGGCGCAGGCGGGAGTGGTGCAGGGGGTAGTGGCGAACAAGCAGTGCTCGGAATAGAAGACTTGCTTGTAGCCGCCGAGAACATGGATAACGAAGAAATAGGGGCGCACGAGGAAGGCGCCCATCGGGGACGTGGCGGGCATAGAGGCGGACGAACAGGCAGGGCGCGTAGGGGTGTTGGATCGGTTTCCGCTAGACAGGTCGATCTCGATGGCTATGTGGATATGAACCTCAGCGCGGCGAAGCTTCCTATGCTATCCAACTTTCGCATTCTTCCAGATGACGAAGTACACGTTAGCACGCAGTCGAGTTTGGCTGTAAGTATTTTTAGTAATATTTAAATAGTATTCTTTGAGTGTTAGATATTGGGTAGATAGTATAACATTTTGTTGAACCGTTAACAGTCGCGGAATATACGTCCACGTGGTTCGTTAGCGACCACACTTAGATATTATCATGCACACTTGGCGAGTAAGGAGGGGGTCGCAGGACTGTTACATGCTCTTGGATTTCAATTTTTTCTAGGTAATATTATAGACCTTTTAATGAAATAAGTGGATAATTTAGTAGTCATATTTTATCTTATTGTGCTCTTTGCTATTTTAGGAATAAATCATGTTATAAATGCCGATGTCCAATTGTGTGCGGCCATTGCTCTATGGTGGTACAAAGCCACCCACACATTTCACTTTCCTTGTGGTGAGTTAGGACTTACACCGCTTGATTTCTCCATGCTTACTGGTATTAGCATTGGAGTAGGTGCTTATCCCCCACTGCCTTATGACGATGGTCGATGGCGTGATCGTGCACTTGTTCATGATCTACTGCCTCATTTGGATGTTTCTGGTACGTCGTATCAGGCAGAAGGCGCTATTAGAGTGAGCGCAATCTGTGCGACTATGGACAGGATACTCGATCACTACTCTGTTGATGACGACTTGGAGCTTGCTCGATTATTTATGTTATACCTTATACCTTATGGGTAACCTTTTCTTTAGTTCTTCGAGCAGTAGCGTTCCTGTGGGGTTTTTTGCGGTCGCGGCTGAGATAAATGTCGATGGGGCAATTTTATATGATTGGGGCACACCTATCCTTGCATACCTATACAGATGTCTCGGCATGCAGTGCACCATCACTGATTCTCAGGTTTTTTTATTTGGATTCTGGGAGTTGTTACAGTATTGGTACTTTGAGTACTCTAGGAACTGTCATTTTATCACCCGTACTGCAGACCCATCGACCTTTTTCCCTCGTATATGCTTTTGGACTGCGGACAACCGGGGGTCCAGAGATAATGAGTCATGCCATGTGTATCCCGTTGCCCATAACCAGATCGAGCTGAGGATGTATAGGGATCAGATTCTATGGCATCCATTTGAGCAGAGTACATCCATCGATCTTGAGATCATACAGATTGCTAGGATGCTTGCCGGACGGAGATTTCCACTTATATCTTCTCCCGTGGCGCTAGATGCTTATTGGTATCTTGGTGAGAGGTGTTGGAGACAGTTGTATGACTTCGATGCTATTCCGGATGATCCACACCCACATACTTATCGGTGTATGATTTACCCGACGGAGCAGCTAGATATAGCCAGGGCAACAGGCTGGTGGACGGCTGAGAGCTTTGTTATTATCGGGGAGTGTTACCTTACCTTCTGGAGTAGATTTTTCACCGGGTCCTCAGACACGATTACGCATACAGCATCGATTGATTTAGTAGGGCCATCTGCTATACGACACGGCATACGTCCACCTGTTTTCGAGGATATTACCCAGCCCAGCCAGAGTTTCCGTGCAGCTGATCATGTGGCGGCCGCCAGTCATTTTGGATGGACCATGGCAGTGCCCACCATTAGACCGGATCGTTACGTTGACGTGTTTCATCCTCCGGCCCATCACGATTACCCGGATCCTACACAGATATCATATCATGATCTGTGTGATATGCAGATGTGGATTAGGCATACGGGCTATATAGAGCATAGGCGTAGCCTAGATTACTATGATGGTGAGCTACGTCGTGTTGCAGAGGAGGCACGACAGCAGCAGGCGCATTTAGAGGCCCTGCTTGAGGCAGAGCGCAAGAGACTTCAGGACTTGCAGATGTATTACCACCATAGGTCTAGTGCTGGGTCCAGTCAGCCTCCAGATGTTGGTGATGATTAGAGATGTCATCGGCGCCGCACACGTCCACGTACACATTCAGATGACTCGGACGACTGAGTTACTACCACTTTTATGTACTTTCACAGTTGTCAGTTGTATGGTCCTACTGTTGGAGTAGATGTTCTGCATTTGTTGACTACCACTGTTATGTACTTTTGTCGTATTACCACTGTTATGTACCTTTGTTGTATTACGTTTTCCTAGTTGATAGTTGTATGTTCCTGTTGTTTGAATATGCGTTCTGTATTTGTTGACTACCACTATTATGTACTTTCGATGTATTTTGTGTACGTTTTGATTATGTTTCTGTGTAGAGACTGCATTTGGTTATGTGGAGAGACTGTATTTCTGTGTAGAGAATGTTTTTGTGTATAGCCGGTATGTTATGTTGTTCTAGTTCCTGTAAGTGTTGTTTGGAATGTAATAACGTTTGAATTTGATGTTGAACAAGGTTTCCCTCTTCTCGTGTATAAATGCAAAATTCTTAAATAGCACGCCAACATAACAAGGTTTGCAGATAACTCCATAGTCTACGCACAAACATCAAATTAAATAGACAGTAAAACAACAATAAAATCACAATACCATAAGTCTACTCAGTTCCATAGCGGGTCAACCAACTGTAATGGAGTTTATACGCTTTGTAACCAATGAACTCCTCACCATACTCGAAAAGGTAACGAGAATCATATGTTGCTTGATTTGTTTTAAATATGTTCTCGTCTTCAACTGTTTCGCTAATCTTTGTGTACCGATCACAAGCGTCTGCAAAATGACGATTAGCCATTTGGATTTCAACCGATGTTCGTGTAGTGGGCCGAGAACGATGGTTGTTGTATAGCCTCGTGATCATTGCCCATCTTTCTTCATATGGTAAACCCCCTCCACTTTGCATTAGCAACTCATCCCTCTTTTCAACCTCAATATAGGATTTAACGAGGGCCAGCAAATCCTTAGAAGAAAATTCTGAAGTTGGAGAATTCAATGTTCGAGCTCTATTACTAGGTCGTTGATTTGCTGGAGAAGGACGCGGAGCTGTAACCGCTCGATGCTGATAGCGGCAGGCATCTCTTCAACTTGTGTATCATGAACTAATCCAATTTCGTTATCGTTCACTAAGTTTCGTTCGTACTCATCAAAAATCCTTCCCATTTCTTCATCACTTATTTCTGAATCGTCCATGTAACCTGTGCATCCGTAGAATAAGTAGAGTTACTAGAAGTACGAATTTTGTAGATAATAAACGTTACCTATAAGACAACAAGAAAATAAATTTTCTCACTTTAGTCTACAACGGTGCTGCTTGAAGCTATAGAAGGTATGAGATGGATTATCAGATATGGAGTACTTATAAGGGCAATGTACAACCAACAATTACAATTCAACATACTAGAATACCCGTTATAGGGTTCTCGTGATATTATGACTGATTCTGTACAATGACCGGTCACATCATTGCAGCACGAAAAATGGTGCCATCACATGAAATGTTGGCATGTACTATTAATCTCGTGATATTACGTTAGATTCCCTACAGTGACTTTTCACATCACAACAAATGTGGGCAGTTACTATTAATTTCGTATACTGTTGTCATTTAATTCGGAAGAGACTATAGTGAGCGAAAGATGGAGACTTTTAATGGAATCACAGCTACGAATGATGGAGACGCATCTTTAATTTTTTCTTCTCAGTGACTGGTCCAATCATGTCGTACGTGCATGTGAAAGGGTACACTCTACATACACGTGACTCGTATTAAATTCACAGTGATATTGCAGTATGTAATATTGTTGTATGACTCAGTGTCTAGTCATTTCATTGACTGTAGCAGCCTTTGGAAGCATTATTCGTAATTGTTTTGTCATGGTGGTAATTTTGTGTATATGTAGGAGTTTAAAAATAGGGGTCGTCCACCAGTGCTTTAACCATTTCAATTCACGAAAGAGTTACGAAAAATGGACCGTTCCCAGGTGCCTTATTTCTGCTTGCGATAGAATGAAATGCCAAACCATAATCACTGAAACAACGACAACTAGTACAACATAAGGAAATGCCAAACCATATTCATACAAACTTCAACAACTAGTACAACTATTGAGCAATTATAACAACTATTGAGCAATTATAACAACTGAAACAACGACAACTAGTACAACAGAAGGAAATGCCAAACCATAATCATACAAACTACAACAACTGAGCACACAAGCATCAAATTCAAACACGTACACCTACCATGGTCTGGGGAAAGGACCATCTCTTGTCGTACCCGCCTTAGTCTTGCTCAAGCGTCTTATTTCTGCTTGCGCTTCGAGTGCATACTGACGTCCACGTTCGCAAATGGGAGGGTCAATCCACTCCTTAAAGCAGCAACAATCAATGTCACCAGGATAATTCATGTGGTCGTTGAAGGCTTGACAACCGAAAAATCGACGACCAGCATTTGTTTCGGTCTCGTCAACAACAACGACCGACACTTGTCCGCAATGGCAAATAGGGTTGTATCCAATCGTCCCTAGTGGCTCGGATACCTTCCCTTTGAGTACAAACTCTTTTCCAGATCTTTGATGAACGGAAGAGGCATCCTCGTTTGAAAACGGTGAGTATCTGTATTCGTGAGTTGGGCGAAACGATTGCTGGTCTTGGACCGGACGTTGCATGGCATACGATGACGAGTACGATTGGGCCATGGGTTTCTTGCTTGTAGATTTTTTGCCGGTACGCTTCGGTTCAGACGAAGACATTTTTCTGGTTGTCAAAAAAGAATTTGAGAAGGTGGTCTGGTTGTGTGGAACAAGGAGGAGGTAGGTTGGTATATAAAGGGAGAGAATGCGACCGATTAAGTAGCCACTGTGGTGCCACGACAAAAAATATAACGGGAAACAGTTTGCCATTATATTTTAATACAGGATATATATTTTCCTAGTGTGTAGGCCGGTCACTCTTTTTCTACAGTTTTCAGACCAGAGTGTGGTCATGCCACTCTTTTTCTAAAGTTATGAACGCATTTTCCAACGTAGCTATAGGAAACAGTGCACAGTGTACAGTATACAGCGGACAGCGTGCAGTAAATAGTGCACAGTATACAGAGCACAGTCCAACGGTCGCAATTACCCGTTGTCAATTTGTTTTCACATTCCGTGTCTTTTGAAAACGGGAAGTAATTTCCTTATGCAGTGGTAACTAAATCTCCTCCTATATATAGCTAACATTGCTTAAGCAATACCCGATCCATACGGACTGGAAACTGTATCTCAAATAAGAAAAATGCCAATATCGTATCCATCTTCTTACAAGTACACGGACCTTCTCTCAGGACCATCAAACCCTAATCCGTCCACACCCAGAGAACCAACAGAGTGGTATATCGAAATGGAAGAGCGATACAATGACGAGGTGCGACAATTAGAACTTGAAGCAGGAATGCATGAACCGGAAATACGACATCAGCATGACAATCGTGATCGACAACGTGAGCGCAGGTCTAACCTTGTAATTCCTCGAGTTAGAGACACGGTAGAAGAAGGTGAGGTTCAATCCGCAAATATCATATGCTTTTGTGGATTCGAAGCACCGCAATTAGTGGTCCGTCATGGAAACGACGTTGGACGTCGATATTATAGTTGTCCAGTACGTTGCAACGGATGCGAGTTTGGACAGTGGATAGATGACCGTTTTCCCCGTCGAGCAATTACGTATGCTTTGGAACTAGAGGAAGAAATAAGAAAGCTGTGAAATCAAGTAAACGACCTAAGCAATGCAAATTATCGCCTGCAACGTGGGTTAAATTAGGATTTAAATATTTTATGTTATGCGTACTATGTACTGTGTCGTTACGTGTCGTATCACTTTTATCTTTTTGCTTTATTTTAGTTCAAAACCATCACTGTGGTTTGAACGAAGTATGTATCCCAAGAGCTGTGTAACATTTAGGTTATGTAGGCTGAATTTATATATGGAACCTAGTGTTTGTCTAATCTACCGTTCGTGTAATTTATCATTATTTGTAACTTATTATCACATTTTCGAGATTACGAGTTAAAAATAGGGGTCGTCCGCGGGTGCATTAACCTTTTCAATACGTGTAGGAGTTTAAAAAAAGGGTCAGCATACTTTACGTCAAACATTTTACGGAAACGGTCAAACAGTACACAGTGCAAACAGTGATACACTATACATTGATACAGTACCAGTAATTATGTTACTGAAAAAGTTGATGCATTAAATATCAAAACCATAAATTTATCACGGGTATCACCTACTTTGTGTTTCTGTTGGGAAGTTCAACATTTCTTTTTACAAATCTAGCCCTGCTTTTTGTGTAAACGCAGCAATAAATTTGCACCAGGTTAATATCTCTAACAGAACAAAAATTCCATACACTTCCCATCCAATTCAATTGATTAACGATTTGTTTTGTATTGAAGCTATGGACAACTTGGAGATTGACGATGAAACAATGAATAAATGTTATGAAGAGTTTGAACGGTCAAGGAATAGTGTACAACACAACAAGCCTACGGTGGAATTCGGTGAAGGAGCACAAGTTCATTCTAAATCAGTGAAGCCGAGAACAAAATCTTTCAACGCTCGATTGCGCGAAGTTGTAGCAAATCAAAGACCTGGTAAGCAGATCGTATACGAAGGACAAGAAATCGAGCCCCTACATCCGATCGGTCCAACGCTACCTAGTGGAGCTTACACTATTTGCTGTTGCGGAGATGAATCGGTTGTTGTTGTTGTTGCCAAAACTGAAAAAATGCTGGATGCCAATTCTTCGGATGTCCTGCCTTCGAAGACCATAGGTATTACCCCAATGATATTCACTGTTGTAATTTTATGCAGTGGATAGACCCGCTAATGTGCCAACGTGGACTTCAATATGCACTGGAAGCACAAGCCGAAATAAGGCGGTTGAACAAGGTTGTTGCGGATGCAACTAGATCTGGCTATCTCATAAATCGTTAGGATTTAGTTTTTCTTGAATCGAAGATTTATTACTCTACTTTGAATTTGATGTTGCTATGTTCTGTTGTTCTGGTTCCTGTAAGTGTGGTTTGGAATGTATTACTGTTTCAATTTGATCGTGAACAAGATTATCGTCTTCTCGTTTACAAATGCAAAATTCTTACACAACGCGCCAGCATAACAAGGTTTGCAGATAACTCCATATTCTACGTAAGAACGTAATGGGTCAACCAACTGTAGCGCAATGACTGGTCAAGTCTTGCATACTTCGCATAGTGCAGTCATGTCATCTGCCAGATTCCATTTAGTGTTCCCTACAGTGTAGCTTTTGACCATTCACACCATTGCCCATCTTCCAGCTATATATACATATGTTAATTTACTCACAACATGCAAAACTCAAACAACTTCTTCCCCATTCTTAGAGCACATCCTTTGATTCGCACTCACTGAAAATGTCTTCGTGGGCAACATCTACAGATTCCGAGGAACAAGCTTACGAAAACATGAGGCTATAGGAGCTTGAAGACGAACTTCAGTTCCTAAACCAAATGAAACCGCAAACTATACCGACGTACGAACAAGTGAACGTTCAAACTCCACATGAAACCCCAGTACCCCCCTGTTCAAGTTCCATCTCAACAAGAGGTCACTCAATCAACGCAAGAAGAAGAGTTCTTTCGTGAACCACTGCATGAACATGTAGTGGATTCTTATCCAGTTCGTTGCTATTGCGGGTATGCGGTTGAAGTTGTCGTTCAAGCAGAGGGCAACAATATAGGTCGGCACGTGCAGCGATGTCCAGCCTATCCAAATGGTTGCAATTACACGGACTGGATAGACCAACCTTTGTGTCCTCAGGGAATAGCATATTGTAACGAACTCGAATGTGAGAATAGACATGTTCGAAGTGAAAATGCCCAGTTGCGATTGAACATCCTGCGATTCCCATAAGACTAAAACGTAAAATGGGGTTTACTGAAGTTGCTAATTTTCACTTCATACTTTGACGAAGCTAGTTCGCATGTTATGTCGGCAGTTGTTGTACCTTTATAAACTATTGTATCTTTATGCTTATTGTTGTATCTTTATAAATTGTTGTATCCCCGTATCCTACTCCACTGGTTGGATTTAGTGGAGATTTTAAACATATTTGGATATCACTTTATATCACATCATCTGTCCGAATTGACAACACAACGCAGAGATATTATCCAAACCATTATAAAGGAATTTGACTACTCAACGCAGAGATATTATCCAAACCATTATTGCCTACTCAATCTGCCAACCATTAGTGCCAACCGTTCACAACACAATAACTTTCTGAATTGACTACTCAATGACAGAATCATTACTATCCCAACCTTTATGTCGGAACCATTATTGCCAACCATTAGTGCCAACCGTTCACAACACAACAACTTTCTGAATTGACTACTCAATGACAGAATCATTACTATCCCAACCTTTATGTCGGAACCATTATTGCCAACCATTCGTGCCAACCGTTCACAACACAACAACTTTCTGAATTGACTACTCAATGACAGAATCATTACTATCCCAACCTTTATGTCGGAACCATTATTGCCAAAAAATATATTTAAAATATGTTAACCATCATTGCTTATATATATCTGTCGTACGTCTACACTTAGGCAGAACAACGAAACTCAATTTATAAAAAAAGCAAGCAATGGATCCAAATCTACGTCACCATTACTACCACATGAATCAAACTGAAGATTACGACCTAGAAGATGAGGAAGAGACGGAGGAGCAGCTGGAGCAACACACAATGGTTGGGTATTCCAATAATTTCGTTGAAAGCTCAATTAGCAACCATCGAGGTAGTATGCCTGGCCGGCATGACCGGCGGTATAAGAGAGACTACAGGATTGGACATGAAAGACTAATGAGAGATTACTTCATCGACAATCCAACCTACGATATAACTTTGTTCCGCCGTCGTTATCGTATGAGTCCGACAATCTTCTCTAAAATTTATCTTAAACTTAATCAGTCAAATCCATATTTCACTTATAGACTGAACGGAGCACAAGAAATTGGCCATTCACCCCACATCAAAATTTCAACGGCATTGAGGATGTTAAGCTATGGAACAGCCGGCGACCAAATGGATGAATATTTCAGAATTGCACCATCAACGGCAATAAAGTGTTTGAAAGAATTCTGTAAAATAGTTGTTTAAGAGTTCGGGAACGAGTATCTACGGACACCTGGACCAAACGATATAAGCAGGATACTACGCAAGGGAGAAGCTAGAGGATTTCCAGGTATGCTTGGAAGTTTAGATTGCATGCACTGGCCTTGGAAAAACTGCCCAACGGGATGGAAAGGAATGTTCACCGGACATAAGAAAGTGCCATCAATGATCCTTGAAGTAGTAGCAACAGACGATTTATGGGTTTGGCATGCTTTTTTTGGAGTCCCAGGTTCATTGAATGATATAAATGTTTTAAAACAATCATATCTTTTCACACAGCTTGCTAACGGACTGTCAACAGATGTTTCATATAACGTTGGTAATATCGAACACAAAACTGGATACTATCTAGTGGACGGAATATACCCAAAGTGGAGAACTCTGATTCAAGGATACAGAGTACCATCGAATGACAAAGAACGTTATTTCACTGAGAAAGTAGCTAGCTACAGAAAGGACATCGAACGTACGTTTGGTGTTCTACAAGCCCGATTTCATATTTTACGCAATCCTGCTCGTTTTCATGATGCAAGAGTGCTTTCGGAAATCATGTATGCTTGTATAATAATACATAACATGATTGTGGATTCTGAAAGAGGTGGGTATAAGAACCAAAAGTCTAATTATCCTGACATGTTTACGGGGTCAAATGTAAAACCCCATAAAGATGTAAACTCAATGGACGAGTATGTTGATATGGTTCAACATATTGAAGATCAAGCTGCACACTTCTAATTGCGTGACCAGTTAGTGGATCATTTGTCGGTGCATAAAGGAAGAAATAGTCGGAATCAGTAGTTGGTACTAGAACTATGTATCGGTTTGCACTCGTGCACTATGTATCAGTGTGTATGTTGGGTCAATAAATCTAGTTTCCAATCATATTGTCGATTGTATCATTGTTTCAACAACCAGTACATAAATACTAAAAACAGATCACAATCATATTACAACTCAACCCAACATATACAGCTACTACATAAACAACTACTGCATACATACTACAAATAGGACACAATCATATTACAACTAAACCCTAGCTAGTACATAAATACCCACTAGTATGTAACTACTACAAACAGTTCACAGTCATATTACAACTTAACCCAACATACATAGCTAGTCCTCAAACGAGCCACTACAGCTTCCGCCTTCGCTTCCTTTGCTTCTTCTGTACTCTGCAATCTGCTCTTTTACTAGTTCTTGCTGTAAAGGGGAAAGCTTACTAAAATCACATGTAATCATTTTAACATAATTGCTCTCCCGCACCAGTGCTTCCTTCTTCTCCAGCCTTGCTCATAACAGGGCTTGTTTCTCCGTATATTGTTGTCTGTGAAGCTCACTATCAACACTAACTGCTTTGTGGAACTCTTCATCGCTGCGGTTTCTTTGCTTCGAAAATCGAAGTCTATGCTCTTTTGTCTCCGTAGCTGAATTCTCTACTGCTTCAATAAATCTAGAGAACTCTGCACCGCGTTGCTCCAGCTGAATTGACTTGGCTCTGCCAATAGGCCGTCCGTCACTAGTTCCAAATAAAGGGTTTCTTTCTTGCGAGCTCGGGTCACTTCCTGGACTAGATTCAGAGTAGTTCATCCTTCTAGCTTTGTTCTGCTGTTCAACCATGAAGTTGCTTGGGTTCTTCCACTTAGGCAACCTAGATAGAAGCTTGAAACAGTCGTTAAATTTAAATGGAAGTCAATACTTTCGTTGGTAGGCCGTTCGTGACTCTTCAATCTGTAACATAAAGTCGAAATTGTATGAGTGTATGACATTTCTAACTAATCAAGCATAGTATACTAACTTATTTTTAAAAGTAATCTACGATACTTACAACGTCATAAGGTGCAGCACCGCTTTGCTGCCTGTTCTGCAAGCCTGTCAGTATTGCTAGATAGTTCTGACATGCAGCATTCATAACTCTATAACCTCCTCTAAGTGATCCCCATGTTCTACTCCTCGTTTCCAACGAATTGTAGAAATCTGCAACTCTTTCCCAAAATTTCTGACCTTTCATATTATTCCCAACAATGCTGTCTTGTGAAATGCGTATCCACGATTTAGCAAGTGAAACGTACTGCTCGGAAGTAAACTTACATTGTTTTCTTCTTCCATCCGCTGCTATTTCTTCCTCTTCAGCATGATCATCCTCAACATCATCTATTCCGGGATCCGGCTCCGATTCAACTTCGGTTTGGTGTCGTTTACTGAAAATGCCGCTTAAAGACTTCCACTTCGTCTTCTTTTGGTTATATTCAGGACTGACAGGTGCAGTGTATTCTTGACTAAATTCTTCAGAATTTGTAACATTCGCATCCTCATTTGCATCTTCGTCCTCCGGCTCCTCCGTTGAAGTTTCAACATTTTCTTCGTTACTAGGAGAGACAAACCCGTACGAAAACTGTCTTTGCAGATTTTGTGTACCTTCGCGGTCACGAACCTCGGTCTGTTGCGGAGGTAGGTGAGGTTGTTGACTTTGATCGGTCTGCATCATCATTGACATATACGACGAATGATCATCGTACACGCCTGGCACGGGCGGTCGTTGGTAAAAATGTGGCGGGGCGGACGAATGGACGGGAGGAAAGTTAGGAGGAGCGAGCGGTTGGTACGATGGTCGATATGGATAATTTGAATACGGCGAGTAGCCATATTCGTGAGATGGCTGCAACGATTGATGTTGTTGGACTGACCGTTGCATGGCATACGATGAAGAGGGCGGTTTGGACATGGGATTCTTGTTTTCGCATTTTTTGATGCTTCGCTTGGGTGCGGAAGAAGAAATTTTTGTTGTTGAAGAATTTGAAGAAGTTGAGAAGGTGGAGTGGTTGTATGGAAGAAGAAGGAGGAAGGTTGGTGTATTAGAAGGGAAAATGGGGTAGCCGTTGGAGTGTAACGGCTATGTATTATAACGGCAAAGAGAAAGCCGTTATAAGCTTATAACGGCAAACTCTTTGCCGTTATAAACTTATAACGACAAAGAGTTTGCCGTTATAAGATTATAACGGTATTCTCTTTGCCGTCATAAGCTCTAGCCTCTGTTCAGTGAACCAGCCACGAAGGAGCTCAAAACTAGCCACAAACCAGCCACGGGTGAGTGAACAAGCCACACCTGATTGCTCCGTGGCTTGTTTAGTAACTGAACAAGCCATGGTTGGTTGTGCTCTAAAAGGAGAATAAAAACTACCCCTACGTGTATGTTTTGTATTTTGTTCATATGTAGAGAAATGATATGTTTTCTCTGTTCTTGGATAAGACAATGACATATTCATGTGCTATTTTCAACATGTTAATCTCATTTATACTTACGTTGTTGCATTAATTATTAAAGAGTATGTTCAACCATTTTCATAAATTTAACAGGCCAACCAAGGAATAGATGTCATTTAAGGATAATATGATTTAACATATACAAACGTTTAGAATGACAAAATTTCTTTTCACTTTAACTGAATAAATTACATGCACAACTATCATCTAGAGATAAATTTCTCGCTACTTTGACCGTGGAAATTAGAATGTATTAAATAAAACAACAACTATCATCTAGGGCTCGGTCAACATGGTGCCATTATATATTGTTATTTTTCTTAGTGGTTACATCTATTTAAACTCCAGCTCATGCCATAAGAATTTACTCTTGCTAACAAGTTACATTTATCAATTGCATTGGATCAATGGTATTTCTTATTGATTTAATTATTACCTTTTAATGAAAAAAGTTATGCCTATTTTCCCACATTCAATTTTCTTCTATATTCTCATTCTCGCTTACTTGGATATTTTAAATCTTAATACTAAGATAGATTATTCTAATACTATTTTTTTTTTAATATTTTGTGATTTATTTATTGCACTACTCTTGTATTTTTTATTTCAATTAAATATTCACTGAGATGATTATATATTTTGAGCTTATATTCGTTACGTTTCTCCTTTTATTTCAATTCTTTAGAGCTGCAAAATAGAAAAACATCAAGAGTATATTGACATCTACTTGATATATAATAAAAATGTATGTATGTGCCTTCACCTCCGGGTTGTGCATCGAGCGTGACTTCCTTCGTTAGAAGGCAAGGCTTAAGTGGTTAGTCGATGACGATTTTAATTCAAAATTTTTCCATTCGTCTATTAGGAAAAAATGCTATTCTGCCTATGTACCAAATTCTTTACCCTGATCAGTCTCTGTCTACCTCTCCTAAGGACATAAAAGAGACTATCGTCTCTCACTTTCAAACCATTCTCCGGTGTCTTTCTTTCCCGATTTATGATTATACTCTTTTAGACTTCATGCCTAGGCTGGTTCTCCCAGAAGAGTTAGATGGTCTTTTCAGCCCACCTTCTTCTGGGGAAATCAGGTCGTGTATGTTTTCTTTGAGTAAGAACCATACGAGTGAACCAGATAAATTTAATGGTATTTCTTACAGTAGTGTTTGGCCGGTCATTCAACTAGACTTCTTCTTGGCGATTCAGTTTTTTTTCTTGGATGGTGTGCTTCCTAAGGGATGAATGTCAACCAATGTTGTTCTTATCCCAAAATGTGAGAATCCTCATTTTTGTTCTTATTTCAGACTGATTAGCTTATGCAACGTTTCAAACGAAGTCATTCCTCAGGTGTTGCCCTCTAGACTAGCGCCTATTCTAGATCATGTTATTTCATCGTCCCAAGCAGACTTTGTTAAAGGGTGACTTATCACTGATAATGTTCTTCTTGCTTAAGAACTTATCTGTCAAATCGACCGCAAGATAAGGGGCTTCAACGTTGTGGTTAAAGTAGATATGGTGAAGACTTACTATTCCATGTCTTTTTTTAATCATACGGGTTCACCGAGCTTTTGGTTTTTCCGAGTCTATAATTGATTTAGTTTGGGGGCTCATCTAGAATTGTTGGTTTTCCAATCTTATCAACGGCTCAACAAATGGTTTTTTCCGCTTTCGAAGGGGACCGCGATCGAAGGATCCCCTTTCATCGACGCTGTTCGTCATGGTCGCAGAAGCTTTCATCCAGGTGTGCATTCTCTTACAATATTAGGTCAGATCCATAAGTTCGGTAATCCTTCTAGTTTCCCCGTTAGTTCATCTTTGTCATTTATGGATGACATCATCATTTTTTCCAACAGGAGCCACCAGTCTTTTCGATGACTCTTGGACTTTCTTCATCAGTACGAGAGGTGTTCAAGCCTGCATGTCAATTCTTCGAAAAGTTGCTTCATTCTATCCAACTTGATGACACCAGATAGGACTTCTTGGATGGAATCCTTCTCCTTTTTCTTCGGGTCTCTTTGCCTTTACCTTATCTTGATATGGTTTTTTATAGAGGACGCAAGCTCAATGCGATCTTCGATCCTTTGTTTGAAAAAGTAAGAAGTTAGATTTTCAGATGGAATTCTACCCTTGTTCCTCAAGTTGGTAGGCTTGTTCTCATAAATTTCGTGCTAGACTCTATTAGGTCTCATGTGTTTACAACCATGAAACCCACCTCCTTTTTTTTCCATACGTATCGGTCCTTTGCTTCGTCTTTCTTCTAGGGGGATAAAGAAGCTGCTAAATGACAATACTGGGTCACTTGGGATGCCATTTGCCACCTCAAGCAAGTGGGTGGTCCAGATTTGAGTAACCGGAGGGATATCTGCAAAGCTTACGCTTGTACGCTTTGGGTTAGGTTCTGATCTAACGAATCTCTTTGGCCGTCGTTCCTTCATGCCAAGTATCATCGTCTTTTACTAATGGAATTCTCTAGGACGCCGTCTTATGCTAGTGTAACTTGGAAGCATATGCATCCGTGAAGGCATTTTCTGACTCCTATGGAGTGGATGTTGGATGGAATGGAGGTTCTTTCTCCTTTAGGTCCACGTGGAATTTGGCCCAGCTCCCGGTTCCTCGAATTCCTACTTTCTCTTTCATTTGGGATGCCCGAATCCCTCTCAAGGTTTCCATTCTAATGTGGAGAGCCCTCCATAAGGGTTTACCACTTAATAACATCGTATCCCTTTACTGTCTCGTTGTAGGAGTTGTGGAACAGAAGATGAGGAATTGATTACTCAATTTTTTTTTCACTGGAGATTGTACCTGTCAAGTCTGGTCTTTCTTCGGATCTTTAGTAGGTCTAGGGGGAAGTGCTCTCTCCTCGGTTTTCTTTGGTCAGGGTGAGAAGGTTAGAAGGGAAAGACCTTTCGATCTTTTCTTTTCCGACTTAATCCTTATCTAATTTGTTGCCACCTTTGGTGTTCTCGAAACAAAGGTATATTCGATGAAATTTCTATGTCGCTATTTACTATCATCTGCAAAGTCAAAGATGACGTCTTTTTTACATTTCGTGGTAGGTCTTTTAAGGGTGCTCTAAACCCTTTCTCTATAGCTTTGGCTCGAGCTTTCGATGTTGCTTTGGGTCCTATCCCTCGCGCTGGTGTAGGGTAAGGTTTTTTTCTTAGGTACTAGGTCTGGGATTTGCAGCTTTTCTAATGCTGGTTTTGTTGTAGGTTATAGGCTTTGGCCAGGATCTTCTTTCTGGATGGTTTCTTTGGTTGTGTCAACTTCCTTGCTAGGATTGAGTGCTCAATCTATTGCTAGGAGATGCAGAAGCTTCATTCGATTTGGCAGTTTCTATGTTTGCTCGTTTTTAGCTAACTCGGTCTTACCAATTTCATTTGTTTTTGGGGTCTGTCTTGTTTAGGCTCTTGGTGTTTTATGTTGGTGTGAGTGGGGTTTGTCTGTACTCTGGATTTGGGTTTTTATGAGGGGTTGTTGGCGGTTTATAGTTTTAGTGGTTTTCTGCGAACTACTGAACTATTTTTTTAGGCCTTCGGAGAAGGACTATTTTCTTCTTTTTGATATATATATTTTTTATGTTAAAAAAAGAAGTATATGAATCGTATTAACAATACTTTCGCGATATCCATGGTGTCCTCATCTCACTCCTCGTAACATGTATCTCCCACTCCTCCTCCCCCTCCGCTATCAATTCAGTACATTCCATCCAAATATTGTTCATCTCAAGGAAACATCCCCCACGCTACCGTCTCCAGTCATCGTCATCCCACAGACCGTAACACAGAGGCGGTGTCTTCCCTTCAGGTCCCTCATTCATCACAAACTCAACCCCATCTGCCGCCATCACGTCCACCACCACCCAAATCATATGCCCAGATTGTGGCATCACCACCACCACTTCCTCTGATCCTCCCATCAAGAAGCGGTGTCTTCTCCCAACGTTCAAATCAGTTCGTGCCATGATCTATCATTTGAAATTTGAACGACGCTGTCTGGTGTGCGGAGAAAAGCCACGTGGCAAGGCATTGCAAGAATAACACAATATGCTATAAATACTCATTTCTTGGACACATAAGTTCACACTGTCCCGATAAAAGTAATGAAACTTTTCAAATCAAGGCTGCTGATCTATCGTACCCTCCTAAGACAAGTGCAAAGTCAGCACGAATGTCGAATAACCGCGAGTTGCATAACCAGGAATTGCAGAATCAGCGGTCCCACCCTTCTCTTCACAATTCTAATCGCCATCATCTCTCTAACACAGCTTTTGATCCATATTTCAAAGCCAAACCTCTCTCTCATCCAGTCAAAACCCCCTCTTCACGTCTAAACCTTCCCTCAAACCCCAAAAAAGATTTTCCTCTCTTCCACAAAATGGCTGATGCCTACCTCTACCTCACTGCCACCATCATCGATGGTCTTTGTACCATTGAATCTCTCTCCCACGTCCTTAAATTAGCTTTTGGCCATGAAGAACGGGCTATTTGGCACACCTCAGACAATACTTTCCTCATCAATTTCCCCGACTCCGATATCAAGAATCATGCATTACACCTAAAAATTCTATCTGAAGAAGGTGGTTCCATCCTACTCTAACCAGCCGCCACTCATGAAGAAACACATGAACCCTCCTTTGGGCCTGAAACATGGGAAAAGACGAGAGGATTCCCTGAGTTCCTGAGAAATAGCTCGGGGGTTATTCTTGAAGCTTTGAAGTCGATGGGCAATTTCATACAGGAAGACAATTGTGGTTGGTCTTTTGTGGATCAAAATTTCCTCTATGTCAAAATGCAATTTTATGAGAGCATCACAACTCCTTGCACCTATGTAGTCCACCTTAATAACCACGCAGTAAAGCTCCGCATTGAACGTTGGACCCATGCTCACCCTTGCAAACGCCCAGAAACGCTCCTCCTTGGCATGGATTATGAACAAGAAGGCTATATCTTCCAAACCCTGACCCAGTACGATGAGCATGTTGAAGACATCAGCTATAATGCTATGTCAGATGAAGCAGCTATGTAGATTCCAGTGGTTCATGCAGAACAACAACATGATGCCTCCCTTGACAAGTTTGATCAACCTAATGAAGACTATGTTGTGCCACGATGGGATCCACTGGAGGATCTAGACCTATCTGTCATTCTCCATCAACAGTGGTCCCTACAACAGAAACAGGAAAACATGGATTGCCAAGACTTTACCTTACTGCACCACACTCAGGCGGCAATCAGAAGAAGCGCCAGAATCTGTAGAGCACACTCTCTTCCTCCAAGCACATTGGGTAGTTATTTTGAACCTGTCATTTTTTCTTTTGCTAATAAGGCGTTAAATAAAAAGTTGGTGCACTGTATGGGTGTGAGTCTGCATGATAAACATTATTCGGCCATGCAAACCCTAGAACAGCAGCGTAAGTCTGTAACAGCCCGCTTTTTACGTATCAGAAGATTGTAAAATATTTTTATTTTATTCCCTAAGGGTTGGATCATCCTCATCTTTTGATATGTTACTTATGGGGATGTGAGACATGTCAATAATTTTTACTGATTTTTTTATGCCATTTTCGCCCCTATCAGTCTTGTACAGGGCATAAATTTTGACTCAGGCCAAATCAGAGGGTAAGACATGTGCCATTGGAAATGAATTGATGATTGCCTTTCCGTAGAGTGGTTACATTAAAGATTTGGCTCAGCGGTTTGGGAGGAATCGTTGTTTTAAGGTTTTCCAGTTGACTGTTTAGGATTTTGTGGCACAATGGGCTGATTTGAGAAGGCCCAAGTAGTGGGCTGGTGGAAACTATAAATAGAGGGTGAGAGGTATAGGAAATAGTTTACTTACTCGTTCTCTCATTAGATGGCCTTGATCTCCTTCTTCCTCTAACACCTTTCCACCATTAAAATCAAATCCAAGGAGATAAATCATAGATCTACACTATCGGAGGCCAGATCTACATTGAAGCAAGGATTCATCAGATCAAGGGATTTGGTGCAAGGTGCTTGCTGTCCGGATCGTTATTTCTATAATTTTAGCTTGTTTTGGAAAATCGGTGAGTGATCTACATCTCTCACATGGATGCAATAAAGTATATGAATGTTTTATCATGTTTTTCATCATATTTAAGTGTTTATCATAGATCTATACCTCTATAAGACCATTTTCACATGAATCAGCCTATGATCTATTTTAGCAAGTTTAATTCGATGATTTCAATGCTATTTTATGTGTATATGCAAGTTAGATCTATAGTTTTGTTTATATTTACATTTATGGTGATTTTGGTGAATTTCACAAAATTTAGTGATGAAATGGCCAAATTGGTGATGTTAGTGGTTTTACAACATGCTTATGATTGTGTTGAATGGATTGGTTGAGTTGGTTACGTCGATTATGTCGATTGGTGGAGTTTTGGTCGAAATTGGAGTTGCATTTTTGAAGTGCAGGATTTGGTTCAAAAGTGATGCTAACTTCGAGGAGAATTCAAGTGGAATTATTTGAGGTATTGGATGTGCTCGTTGATCGGTGTTGAACAATGAAGAAGGTGGCAACTCAAAGGTTGTGAGTTGGGGAATAACGGTTGCTTGAGAAGATTGCTTGAGCTATGAAAAGTCGTCGGGTTTAATGACTAGAGATGCGAAGGCCGAGAGCTTATCATTGTCGTAAATTCTAGTAGGCCCACAGCAGCGGTATGATGGGGGCACCCAAAAGACTGGTTGTAGGTCGAGTACCTTGGGTATCGTTGAAAGGCCTAGTTGTTAAGGTTGGACATACATACATATCGTTGAAAGGCGTATGGAGTTTATGCTAGAATCAGGGTTACCATTATCCCTTGACATATGGCAAGGTAGGCCATCATACGATTAACGATGGTTTCAAAGCAGGATTGGCGGTGATAACCAGAGTCAGTCATGGGTGATTGGTTGTTCTGTTTGAACCGTCTCATGTAAGTAGTCCAGCGTCGAAAGAGATGTTCCTTGAGTGCTTGTCTGATATTGGTTTAGGCCTTTGGGGCTTGTGCTTGAGGGATGTTGAATTTGATTAGGGTAGTTTACATGAGATACATATAATCTGGATGTTATGAGTGCTTACCATGATTGAATAGATGTTCTGGTTTCTATGGATGAATGGTTGAATTGTTTACCGTAAAGGCTATCACTGTCCGATGTGGGGAAGATAGGATTGAGTTCTCTGATGTTGTGGGTAGATTAGTATGTTATCTATCCATTCTCATATACTTTATTGTTGAAGTTTGTTAGCTGTTTTATTGCTCACTAAGACTGTGGTCTGACTCAAGGTTTTATGTCTACTCTTATTACTTTGGGTTGTTCATCCGCTTGTGGATGGGCAGACTAAGTAGCAGGTTACGGGTGGTTAGCGAGGAGGATGCTGTTGTGCGAAGGTGAGAAGGAGACTGGCGTACCAGTTTTATTACTATCTAGTATTTCTATTTCCGCCGTTTGTTTGCTCTATGAGAGTTGTAGTGAGGCTTTATGTACAAACTTTGGTATTTGTTGGGTAACCTTTCAGGATGTTGTGAAAGTCTGGAAAGTTTGCTATATGATGCTTCATTACTACTACCTATTGTATATGTTCTATTATACTTTATCCTTGCGCTGTGAGTTCTACGACAGGTTCCGCTTGTGTTTACCTACTCTGATGATCGTCCATAGTTGTTGTGCACACTTTTCAGCGCATTATTCTTCTTAACGAGTGCAGGGGCTGTGGGCAGTCGTCACATTGATATCAGAGCTCTGGTTAACAATTTTAGCCAAAGTTCGAAGACGTAATTACGTATGAGAGACGTACTTGTAGATTTCATTTGGATGTTTACTATATATATTATCATATATAGTAGTAGCGGTTGTATCACTCTAGCAGTTTTCTTGAAGTGGCTAATTATTCTAAATTGCAGATTTAGAATGAGTAGACGAGAATCAAGACATGCTGCTAGGGGAGCTAATACAGGAGGGGGAAATGGCAGTGAAGCAAATTACCCAGCCATGTTTGAAGCCGTGGCAGAGGCAATCATGCGAAGGGTACCCTATCCAGTGGTAGCAACGGTAGATGTAGGTGTGCGAGTTCCTAAAGTAGTGGATTTTGCAAAGATGTGCAAGGTCTTTACGTCTCTAGGGGAAAACCATTTAACGGAACTGAGCCAGTTGAAGAGGATCAGAGGTGGATGGATTCATGTGTCCGAATCTTTGGAGACTTGGGTATTGAGGATGCAATAACGAGAAAGCTTGCATCAAGGCAATTGCAAGGCAGGGCCGTGAACTGGTGGAATTCTATTATGCTTGAGACTCCAGAAGAGGAGATTTCATGGAAGCAATTCCAAGTTAAGTTTGAAGCAAAGTTTATCTCCACTGCTCAGAAGTTCATTCTGTTCAAGAAGTTTGTAGAATTGAAGTAGAATGGCAGATCAGTTCTTGACTATATCTCTGATTTCAAAGCTTAGTCTATGTTTATCCCTTAAAAAAAGCCATACATTGGTCTATTAAATCTACAAAATAGTTATGGGATGAACGAGGTTAGAGTCGGTCGCACATAACCCTGTCCAATAAACCCAGATGGATTGCAAATGATAGGGAGCAACCACACTGAGCAGGATTAGAACACTAGATCCAAAGTTAAACATAGCAGAGGAGAGCAAGTTGAAACCAACAGCTCTACACAATCATAGGCGATTGCATGACATAACGCAATTAATACAAAAGCGACATGTATGTGAATCTAGTTCAAGGATGGTGCGGTCCAAGGACAGAAAGGTCCCTACATCTTGAAGGAATCGCCTATGTTAAGGAAGGTCATCGCCCGCTCGTATATCAATAAGGACGGTTATACGAGGCAAAGGAAAGAAACGGTTCAGGTCACATATCCCACTCTGCAGATATGCATTAATGGTAAACCAACCGGTCATGCATAACAAAGAGTAAGGTTGCACATGCATCCCATAACCATGCACAGACTGCAACCCTGGTTGCCCATTCGTCCCATAGTCAACTTCCAATGTTTCAACCAAGTGCGGGCTATCAGTCGATCGGAGGTCGGCTCTTAAAAGAGGCGCATCGGCATTTAGATTTACAAACCATGGTCGCTTACCTACGGATCGTAGAGCCGAGCGTTCGCTCGTCCATAATCAAACCATCACACCCGAAAGTTTTGACCATCCGCCCATTGAACCATCAACCGACCATCCGCTCAAGTCACCCGCTCCCATGAAGTCGCTCCCACAGGGCAAATGAAGGACAGCTATCGACAGTTGACTACAGCTAGGCAATGGAATTTTTCGTAATTAATAAGATGAGCGATTTGTAGTTTTCATATGCGAATCTCAGCTCATTTGCCCAGGGGAGTTCACCTACAAATAGGCCATGCCAGCCACCATGAGAGGAGGAGAAAAAACGCATCACGAAGTGCTGCGAAATCCTATTATCAAACATCCCTTAAAGATTTTTCCAACGATAATCACCACCTTCACCTGAAATCTCTCTTCCATTTAGCCATGGCATCCACCTAAGTCTTACAACTAAGAAAGAGCAAAGAATTTGTATGTAAGAGGAAGAGTATGTTGAATCGACACTGAAATGAATGAAATAAAGAGAGTTCATATACTTCGTAATCTCTATCTTGATAATAAAATGATCCTCATAGTGTTTGTAGGCCTGACATAGGGCTGAACCACTCTAAAATATTGTCTCTCATTTAGTTTATACGTATTTTTATCTTTGATTATCATTGAGTATGGCTCCACTTGCATTCTAACTGTATTGGTGAAGTACATTCTTTGTACCTTTGGTGATTGAACCATTTTTGGTGAAAACAGTCTATATATGCTCGTTCATACAATAATACACCCTATTAGAAGAACGAGAAGTTTGTCTTGGGTTTGGATGCTTATATTGGAAAGCCGTTAGTGGATAATCTTAATGATTCATTTGAGAAGCTCATGGAGAAAGCTATTCGCCATGAGAGCTTGTTTCCTAAGGAAGCAAATGTTATTGCTGTAACCATAGAAATTCAGAACCACAGCAAGGTGGTAATAATAAGAAGAGGAAGCAGCAACATTAGAAAGGAAAGGATGGCCAGAAGAAGCCTAAGAGTGAGGTGGTTTTCTTTAACTGCCAACAGAAAGGCCATAGCTGAGAAGAAGTGCTTCAAGTGTGGAAAGCCTTGGAATGAGAAGAAAGATTGTCCAGAATTAGCTAAGGGTAAGCAGGTTGTGAAGGCATATGCTTCGAAAGCCGTGCTAACTTCTTCGAGGGCTCCTACTACTGAGGAAAAGGGAAAGAGAGTCATGGTGCAAGGTACTCTTTCTGTTAATGGTGTTTCAGCTCGTGTGCTTTTTGATACTGGAGCATCACATTCATTCATTTGCAATAAGCTTGTGTGTCATTTGGGTTTGGAAGCCGAAATTTGTGATAGACCATCGATCGTGACTAATCGAGTTAGGGGTTCGTCCAATCTTTGCATGATATATAGTGGTCGAGTGTTATCGAGTCATGGTTGCTCTTTTGTATGTGATTGCTTTGTTCTTCACTTCACTGGGTTTGGGATCATCTTGGGCATGGATTATCTCAAGAGGTATGCGGCAAGGGTGAATTCCGAGAAGCTATAGGTGAGGGTCGGGGATGTGGAAGGGTGAAAGGTGTTGATTAGATGTAAGCGTGAAGAGGGTGTCTTCGTGAGCTATCTATATTCGCTTAGGGTTCCATAAGAAGACTTGTCATCTTTGCTGATCGCTAATGAGTATGAGAATGTTTTTGACAAGGTCAAAGGGTTGCCACCGCATCGTGAAATCGAGTTTAAGATCGATTTGGTTGAGGGTGCTAGACCAATCGTTATGCCTCTTAGGCAGATGGCGCCTGAGGAACAGCGAGAGCTGGAGGTGCAAGTTCGTGACCTTCTAGGAAAGGGATTCATTCAGAGAAGTTTTTCCAAATGGGGTGCATCGGTCGTGTTTGCAACCAAGGCAGATGGCTCGTTAAGATTGTGTGTGGACTATCGTGAGCGGAATAAGGTGACTAAAAACAACAAGTATCCATTACTAAGGATTGGTGACTTGTTCGATCAACTTCACGAAGCCAAAGTGTTTTCTCAAATGGATTTGGCAACGAGATTTCACCAGTTGAGGGTGGCAAAGGTAGTGTACCAAAGACTGCTTTTAGGACACCATCCGGTTTCTTCGAATGGTTGGTGATGCCATTCAGATTGACTAACGTGCCAACGTATTTCGTAGATCTTATGAATAGAGCTTTCATAGATCAATTGAACAAGTTCATGCTTGTGTTCGCGGATGACATTCTGGTTTACTCTCAGAATGAGGAAGAGCACAAGATGCACTTGAGAGTCATTTTGGAAATCTTGCGAAAGCATCAGCTTAGAGCTAAGTTTTCAAAGGGTCACTTCTGAAAGAGTGAAATGAGGTTCTTAGGTCATGTTGTTTCTGGAAATGGGATAGATGTTGACCCCGCTAAAGTTGCAACAATATAGGACTGGGATAGGCCTAAGAATGCGACGGATGTTCGGAGTTTCCCTGGGTTGGCTGGTTATTACTAACGGTTTATCAAGTATTTTTTCCAATGTGGTTGCACCATTAACAGGATTGACGAAGAAGAACTAAGTGTTCACATGGGATGCAAAGTGTGAGCAAGCGTTCGGAATCTTGAAAGAGAGACAGACGAGTGCTCCTGTATTGACCATTACAAGTGGGAATGAAGAGATGGTTGTGTATGCCGATGCATGTGGTACTGAAATAGAGCAGTGCTAATGCAGAAGGATAAGGTTGTGGCCTAGCGAGTCGACAACTAAAGCCACATGAGAAGAATTACCCAATTCATGATTTGGAGTTGGAGGCGATTGCGTTTGCTCTAAAAATGTGGAGCTGTTACCTGTTGGGGGTTCGATTCGAGTTGTTTACGGATCACAAGTCGTTGACGTATCTTTTCTCCCAAAAGGATTTGAATCTTCGGCAGCAACAATGGTTAGATTTTCTGGCGTCATATGATTTTGGTATAGCCTATACTCTTGGCAAAGCCAATGCGGTTGCAGATGCGTTGAGTCGAAGACATGCAAGTATGGGAGCGATGTTTTCAAAATGGAAGAGCCTCGAGTATTTGGCAAGGTTCAATTTTAGGACAAGGTGTGAGTTGGAACCTGAAATGTTAGCAAACTTGTCGATAAGATCTACTCTTATCGAATGGATTGGCGAGAGCCAAAGGAAAGATGTAAAGCTTGTCAAGTATATCCAGAAACTAGAACCAGAGGATAAAGAGTTCAAGGTCGATCGAAAAGGTTGGCTTCGAAAGCAAGGGCGATTAGTTGTTCCTGATATCAACGGATTGAGAGATGAGGTTCTGAGAGAATGTCATCACTTTAATTTGAAGATTCATTCCGGTGGCAATAAGATGTATCGAGACATGAAGCGAGTCTACTACTGGGAAGGGATGAAGCGAGATATTGGAAAGTTCATTTCCAAGTGCATGAACTGTCGGTGGGTGAAAGATGAACAGAAGAAGCCAAGTGGACTGCTTCAGCCATTAGAAGTTCCTACATGGAAGTGGGAGCAAATATTGATGGATTTCATGGATGGACTACCTAGAACCAGGGTAGGAAATGAAGGGCTTTGGGTCATCGTGGATCGTTTGACCAAAAGTGCAAGGTTCATTCCTGTCAAGTCGACTAGGACGACATCGAAATTAGCTGAACTTTATGTAAAGTGGATAGTTTGATTCCATTGTATCCCAAAGAGTATAGTGGGTAACCGAGATCCATTATTTATAAGTGGATTTTGGAAAAGTTTGCAAGAAGCTTTAGGAACCGAGTTGTGTTTAAATATGGCTTACAATCCCCAAACTGGTGGTCAAACCGT
Source organism: Allium sativum (assembly GCA_030737875.1). Classification (NCBI taxonomy): domain Eukaryota; kingdom Viridiplantae; phylum Streptophyta; class Magnoliopsida; order Asparagales; family Amaryllidaceae; genus Allium; species Allium sativum. The sequence continues at coordinate 891,376,385 of CM060910.1, read as the reverse complement.
GAGTGTCAATCGAGTTTTGGAAGATCTACTGAAGGATTGTGTGTTAGACTTCGGAGGATTATAGGAAGATCATCTACATCTAGTTGAGTTTGCATATAATAATAGCTACTAGTCTAGCATTGGGACACCATACGAGGCATTGTATGGGAGACCGTGCAATTTTCCAGCATGTTGGTTAGAAATTCGAGATAAGTTGGTACTTAGGCCTGAGATAATTAGAGAGACCTCGGATTGTATCGAGATCGTTTGGCAATGAATGAAGGCGGCCCAAGATTGCCAAAAGAGCTATGCTGATAGGCGTCGAAAAGATTTGGAATTCAACGTTGGTGACATGGTTTTCATGAAGATTTCTCCATTGAAGCATGTGGTTCGATTCAGAAATAGAGGAAAGTTAGCTTCTAGGTTTGTTGGACCATTTTCGATAGTCGAGCGAATTTGAAAGCTCGCATATAGATTGGAGTTACCTGAGAAGACGTCGAGTGTGCATAATGTGTTCCATGTGTCATTCCTGTGGAAGTTTGTGCATGATTCAAATGTGGTGGTACCTCCAGAGCAGTATGAAGTTCTAGAAATAGAGACCGCAGTTGCGAGACCTTGTAAGCCACTTCGTGTTTTGGGGAATGACAAAAAATAGCTTAGGAGGAAGACGATTAAGCTAGTCAAGGTATAATGGAGCAAAGATGGAGACGATTGTACATGGGAGACAGAAGAGAGCATGGGGGGGGGGGGGGGACTCTTCCAGAACTCTTCGTCGGTAGGATTCTTTGATATCGTATCATCACTATATTGTTGTATCTTGTTGTTGTTGTTTGATAAAATTCTAAATGCTAGGATAAGGCTATGGATGCATGACTTGATGATTGCTAGTTTGGATGATAAAATTAGCTTCTCATGGATGATAGCCATGCAGGATTGTTGTGATTGCTTGGAATTTTGGGGGAGAAATTCTTAAGGGGGGGAGGGAGGGAATGTAACAACCCGCATTTTACGTATCGAAAGATCATAAAATATTTTTATTTTATTCCCTGAGGGTTGAATCATTCTCATATTTTGATATGTTGCTTATCGGAATGTGAGACATGTCCATAATTTTTACCGACTTTGTTTGTGACCATTTTGCCCCTGCTAGTCTTGTACAGGGATTAAATTTTGACTCAGGTTGAATCGTAGGGTGATACCTGTGCCATTGGAAAGGAATTGATGATTGCCTTTCCATAGAGTGGTTACATTAAAGATTTGGCTCAGTGGTTCGGGAGGAATCGCTGTTTTAAGGTTTTTCAGTTGGCTGATCAGGATTTGGGCCATAAAGGGCAGATTTGAGAAGGCCCAAGTAGTAGGCTGGTGGAAACTATAAATAGAGGGTGAGAGGTATGGGAAATAGTTTACTTCCCATTCTCTCATTAGGTGGCCTAGAGCTCCTTCTTCCTCTAACACTTTCGACCATTAAAAATCAAAATCCAAGGAGAGAAATCATAGATGTACACTATCGGAGGCTTGATCTACATCAATTGAAGTAAGGATTCATCGGATCAAGGGATTAGGTGCGAGGTGCTTGCTGTCCGGATCCTTATTTCTATCATTTTAGCTTGTTTTGGCAAATTGGCGAGTGATTTACATCTCTCACATGGAATGAAGTACATGAATGTTTGATCATGTTTTTCATCATATTTAAGTGTTTTATCATAGATTTGTACCTCTATAAGACCATTTTCACATGAATCACCCTATGATCTATTTTAGTAAGTTTAGTTCAATGATTTCAGTGCTAGTTTATGCGTATATGCAAGTTAGATCAATAGTTTTGTTCATATTTACATTTATGGTGATTTTGGTTAATTTCACATAATTTAGTGGTGAAATGGCCAAATTAGTGATGCAAGTGGTTTTGCAACATGCTCATGATTGTGTTGAATGGATTGGTTGAGATGGTTTCTTCGATTGTGTCGATTGGCGGAGTTTTGGTCGAAATTGGAGTCGCATTTGTGAAGTGCAAGATTTGGATCAGTCGAGCGGGCCAGGGTGGGTCGGTCAGTCCCAAAGTGTGTCTTGGGGAAATGTCAGAAGCCACGTTCTGGTTGGTCGTTCTCATTTGGGTCGCGTCGGTCAATCCAGATCGTTCTCGATGAGGGTCGGTCGTGTAGGACTAGGGGTTCAGGTTTTGGAGCAGCTCGGTCTTCTTGTGGGTCAGTCGAACCTGGGTGAGCAAAGCAGGGCTGTTCGGTCTAGAGGATTGGGTCGATTAGCCATGTGTTGGGTGTGAAGAAGACATGGTTAGTTGAACAGGTTGGAGGAAATTGGAACGAGTTGGGTTGGTTGAGCATCCTACGGGTCGAGTACCCATTGGGTCGATCTTTCGAGCTGAATGAGATGGGTCAGTTGTGATGGTTTTCAGTAGCGCTTTTAAACGCTACGGTGAATGGCCTTTGTGCTGTGGTTTGTTTTCTCTAGCAAGCTGATATAATGCTATGGATTGTTTCCAACCTCATGAATGATGTTTCCTTTGGTTCAAAAGTGGTACTAACTTCGAGGAGAATTCAAGTGGGAATATTCGAAGTGTTGGATGTGTTTGTTGATCAGTGTTGAACAATGAAGAAGGTGGCAACTCAAAAGTTGTGAGTTGGGGAATAATGGTTACTTGAGAAGGTTGCTTGAGCTATGAAGAGTCGTCGGGTTTGATGACTAGAGATGTGGAGGCCGAGAGATTATCATTGTCATAAGTTCTAGCAGGCTCAAAGCAGGGGTACGATAGGGGCACCCAAAAGATCGGTTGTAGGTCGAGTACCTTGGGTATCGTTGAAAGGCCTAGTTGTCAAGGTTGGACATACATACGTATCGTTAAAAGGTGTATGGAGTTTATGCTAAAACTGGGGTTACCATTAGCCTTTGACATATGGCAAGGTTGGCCGTCATACGATTAACGATGGTTTCAAAACAGGATTGGCGGTGATAGCCATAGTCAGTCATGGGTGAATGATTGTTCTGTTTGTACCGTCTCATGTAAGTTGTCCAACATCAAAGGAGATGTTCCTTGAGTGCTTGTCTGATATTGGTTTAGGCCTTTGGGGCTTGTGCTTGAGTAATGTTGAATTTGATTAGGGTGGTTTACATGAGATACATATAAAATGGATGTTATGAGTGCTTACCACGATTGAATAGATGTTCTGGTTTCTATGGATGCATGATTGAATTGTTTACCGTAAAGGCTATCATTGTGCGATGTGGGGAAGATAGGGATGAGTTCTTCTCTGCTGTTATGGATATATTAGTACGTTATCTATCCATTCTCATGTACTTTATTGTTGAAGTTTGTTAGCTGTTTTATCGCTCACTAAGACTATTGTCTGACTCAAGGTTTTATGTCTCCTTTTATTACTTTGGGTTGTTCATTCGATTGTGGATGGGCAGACTAAGTAGCAGGTTACATGTGGTTAGCGAGGATGATGATGTTGTGCGAAGGCGAGTAGGAGGCTGGCGTACCATTTTCATTACTGTCTAGTATTTCTGTTTCCTCTATTTGAGTGCTCTATGAGGGTTGTAGTGAGGCCTTATGTACAAACTTGGTATTTGTTGAGTAACCTTTCAGGATGTTATGAAAGTTTGAAAAGTTTGCTATGTGATACTTCATTACTACTACCTACTGTATATATTCTATTATACTTTATCCTTGCGATGTGAATTCTATGACAGGTTCCTCTTGTGTTTAACTACTCTGATGGTTGTTCATAGCTATCATGCACACCTTTCAGCGCATTATTCTTCTTAATAAGTGCAGGGGTTGTGGTCGGTCGTCACATAGTCTCAAGGAATGTCAGAAGTTTGGGGGACCCTACAAAAAATCTCATTGTAAATCTAATTATCTCTCCACTTCATATCGACATTTTATTCTTACAAGAAACCAAAGTTTCTAATCCACTCACCTCTCTTATTCGTCACTTATGCGGGCCACACTTATTTGGCTAGTCATACGTGGATGCTGTTGACACTCGTGGAGGATTAATTACAGCATGGACTGAGCACATGTGGTCACTTTCTCAAATTCTTACCACGCATCAGTCCTACACGTGTCCCTTCATCATCTTCACTCAAGCACCATCTTTTACTTCACCAATGTTTATGCACCAGATAATTACAAGGAAGATCCGAAGTTTGGCAATTCTGCCAAGGTTTATCCCAACAAATCAACAACCCTTGGCTTACTGGGGGAGATTTTAACACTACTCGCACTGCTGTTGAACGTAACTCTGGCAATGTCTCATATGATTCCGACACTTTCGATTCTTACATCCATTCATGCTCTCTAATTGAACCCCTATTAACAATCGCCTCTTTACATGGTCAAGTAGAAGGGAGGAGCCATCGTTGGCTAAACTAAACCATGATCGTACCAATAAGGGCATCGATGCCAATCCTGTGGAACAAATGAGTGACGAGACACGCATCACGGACATGATTCAGCGAATAATGAAGGGAACGACGACTCGAGAGGACGAGAAAAGAGAATGGGGATTTTCAGCCAGTAAAAATCCGTTCATAGAAAAGATCCATCAAGCAAAGTTTCCTAAGAAATTCATTCCCCTAACAATAGCACCTTATGGTGGAACCGGGATCCTAAAATATTCCTATTCAAATACGATCAATACATGAATGGAGCCAGGGCGACTAATGAGATAAAATGCTTGTTTTTTCCTATGTTCCTATAAGGTGTGGCATCATTATGGTTCACTAGACTTCCACCCAAGTGTATCGATCAATTCGCCGATTTGGAAAGAAGATTTCAAGATCAGTTCCGATTGCAGACCACCAAAGCAAGGGATGTAATGTCACTTAGCAAAATGGAATAAAATTCTGGAGAAACCATCAAAGCTTTCCTTACACGGTTCCATGTCGCGGCAGCTGAAGTCATAGAGCCAGAGCCTTGGTATCTGCTATCAGCCCTAAAAGGTGCTATCGATGAGAAATCGGAATTTGGGAAATGACTCAAGATGAAGAAACCCAAAACTCTAAAGAAATTCTATAAGAAAGCTGACGAAGATATGAGTGTAGAAGATGACGCCCCAAACATTTAGAAAGTCATAGAAAAAAGTATTGCTAGAGAGGGAAAGAGCAATGAGTTCCGAACTGAGCAGAAGAATGACATCGGGCAAAAGAGAGGGGGCGATGAGAAGGACAACAAAGCCTATAAGAACACACGACTTTACAAACTATCAGAACTGAACTTCTTGAATGAAACCCCTGAGAGAATCTATTCCATTACAAAGGATTCATGCATCTTTCCACAGATGAAGCCACAGAAGATTACCGAGCAATAGGCAAACTTTGGCAAATTCTGCCGGTTCCATAACTAACCAGGACATAGCACCAATGAATGTCGACATCTGAAGAGTTTAATTGAGGAAATCATCAGGAAGAATCACCTCCAACAGTATGTGAAGAATCCTCAGCGTGCTCTAGTCGCACAAGGATACAATAACACTGTCGGTCAACTCGACTCGAGTGAGGAAGCTCAGGTACCTATTGATTCGAGACCAGTAATAACCATGATATTCGGGGGACCTCATCTAGCTGGAAGCAACTGAGCGGACATGGAGAGGTATGCTAACGATTTGAAAGGAGCTTTGTAATAACCCGTATTTTGATAACAAGATATAACACAAAACAAGGCAGAATTAAATAATAAAATCTGAATCAAGGGAAACGGGCTATGCCATTGCGTTCGTCTCGGAAAAATATGCGAAATAGAGTCCGAGTTTTCGAAAATCGGAGTCCATATGACCCGATTAAGGCCCAACAAAGTTTTCAGAAAATTTCTAAATAAAAACAGATTTTCAAATTCAAATCTAAGCTTGGAAATTGGGCCAGCTGGGCCAAGGCGGGAAAATTCCCGCCACAGTACCCAAGTCGACAGCCCTGTCGACTTGGGAGTCGACTGGGTCTGACCAGGTCGACAGCCCTGTCGACTTGGCTGTCGACTTGGCTCAGACGCCCAGTCCTGCCTGGTGCACCATCTTGAGAATGTGTTGAGCTAGAAGGCCAGATTCGATTTGGAGGGCTGAGATGAGAACTAGGGTTTAATCCTATGGTCTAAATCACTAGCCTAATCTATAAATAAAACCCTAACCTACCCTAAATCCTCATTAATCTATCCTACAACTAAACTATGGCAAAATCAATCCTCTCATGGCCTCCACTCTCTTCATAAATTCCTAAATCAATTTTCAAGAGATTCCCATGCATACAAGTGTATTTAGGCTTGTATGATCCTCTTTAGCTTGCACTAAAATCTTGTTTCTCTATTGGCATCATAAAGGAGGAGTCTTGATCAAGTTTGCTTGCATTTTGGGGTTTTAATTAGTTGAACAAGGGGTTTCTTACATTTGCTATACTCATTTGAGTCTTCATAGCATTGTAAGCCTATTTCTACTCTTGTATTTTAACCATGAAGTTAATATGTTATGTTTCAAGTTTGGGTTTGGGGTTAATCATGATATGTGCTTTGATCTTATGATTTTATGCATAAGATTACTCTATGCATGTTAGTAAAGTCATTACCTTGGCTTTATGCATAGAAAGATATGATCTTTGGTTGGAAATGTTGCATAATGCAACTTTGAAACTCTCATAACCCTTGCATTAACATGCATATAATGTTATATGCATGTTACTAGCCCTTATCTCATGCTATCTATGGCCATGTTCCACCTATTTGCCAAGTTTGATGTTATGCATGCATATGAACCTTATGCAAGTTGAAACCATGTTATGCATGCATATGAACACTATGCAAGTTAAAATGATGTTATGCATGCTTATGAATATTTTGCAAGTTGATAACATGATATGCAAGTTTATGATCACATCTTTGTCTCACGCCACCATGTTTAACTTGTGGCTCCAACCCCTCTATGTCATGATTATGCCAAGTTCCCTCTTTCTATCCTTTATGCGCTATTGCGATATGTAAGCGATGGGATTGCGTTTGGGATTGGGGAAAACTTAAAAGATATAAAAACATAAGCTTGGGAATTTACCTATTAAGTTAGGTCTACCCATTGGGAATTTACCTATTAAGTTAGGTCTACCCAATTGCTTGAAAACTTGTAATGTGATGGACATGACACTTAGAAAACATGAGAATGGCCAACTCGAGGTTGGGTTGAGCTTGTAGCATAAACCTACCCGGGACCGACCGGCTTAACTAGTGGCTACAAGCAATAGGACCCAATGTGAGTAGTTGGTCATGTTGCACGTGAGACCCGAGGTTAGACTAAGTTGTGGTGTAAACCTACCCGGACCCGCCCGGCCTAACTAGTAACCACAACAAGGTCTAATGTGAGAGGTTGGGTGCATTAAATTAATTAATGCCACATGGTAGGGTTAAGTCATGGACCGCTTGAATACTTAACCAATTAAACACGGTGGGTTGGTAGGGTTAAGTCATGAACCTTGGGTACACTTAACCAACTTGGTACTTAGATGAGTCGGGTTAACCACGATTAACCCATTAAGGAAATCCTAGTTACGTGGTCCTTTGCACCAGTAACCCTCTTGGATGTATCATGATACCCTAGGGACTAGGCTAGGGCGGGGCACGATTACTGGGATGACATGTAAGCGACCAAGACGACGGCTGTGTAGGTGCGCCGGTGTAGGTTCAGGCGGGCCATGGTCATGCACATGGTCCGGAGTTGAAAAAGCAGGCACGGGCACCAGTAGGTTTAAACTGTGCGTGCTTGGTTTGTGTCAGTGGTTGACACCCTAGGACTTGATACCCCTTAGGGTGGACCTAGCACAGTTTAGCTACACTTCGTAGTTGGGCCATATGACACCGACACTTGACGAGTTAGGCTGTAGGGAGCCGATCGACTAGACCGTGCTAGTTGGACCTTGATTTAGGTCATTCATGATGGTGGCCCAAACTTGGGCCTGGGGATCACCTCTTGTTTACACTTGACACGACTTGTGATACTAGTACACTTGGTGCAAACCTCAATCTTGTTTATGCGGTACCACATTTGATCTATCTTGTTGAGTTCTTACCATGCCAGTTATCATCCTATGACTCATCCTTGTTTATATATACTGTTAACTTTATTAGTTGTTGTACAATTGTAGATAGGACTTACCAGTCTTTTGACTGACCCGTTTTCTTTCGCCTCTTTTCTTTCGTTCCCCCCCCCAGGTTTACAGGGCGGGAATACCAGCACTTAGCTACTTTTCTTGGATCTTAGCTGCTTTTCTTGGATAGCTCATGTATGCTTCGGACTTGAGCTTGCTATGGTTTTCTACTTGGGGATAGCTACTTCATGTTTTCCTTTTCAGTTACAAGTTTTATGTTTCTAGACTTTGTTTATGGACAATAATTAAGTACTGTGTTGTAACTTAACCTATGGTTTTGATATGCTAGCTTTTATCCGCTGCTATACTTACTCTGTTTTTACTTATATGTTCTGTCTTGTGATATCTGCATGCATGATTACCTTAATTAAACGCCCCTCCAAAGTCAGTGTCCTTGCAAGAGTGGCACTGGCGGAGGTGGGGTGTTACATTTGGTATCAGAGCCTAAGGTTTACGAGATTGGAGCAAAAAAAAGGGTTTTAAAGTTACTTTTAAAAGCTATTTTCAAAACCAATTAAGTATTTTTCCAAAGAAAAGTCTAGTTTATTTTGAAAGGCTATCCCCCAAGAGCCATAAGAACTATCCTTCGTTTCCTCGTTCTAAATCTATCTTTTCCTTTTTCAGCATGGCCGATCTCAATCTTCTTGAGGGAGTCACCATTCCCGGATGGTTCCGGAGGTACTTGGAAGCTAGGGCCAATAATGCAGGTCCAGCAACCACTCCCACTATCACTGAGGTTCCACCCCCTCCTCCTCCTCAGCAACCACAAGCCGATTTCGCCAAGTTTTGCAAGGACTTCAAGGCCATGGGTGGCAAAAATTTTATTGGGACAGAGACTTTCGTGGAAGCAAGAAATTGGTTGAAGGAGACCGAAGATCTTTTTGCCATCTTTGATATAGAGGACCATAGAAAGGTTCTGTTGGCGGTTTGGCTACTAAAGGAGGAAGCTTCTTATTGGTGGGAGGTCACCAATGCTACAAGGCCCGTAGAAACCTGGGCTGACTTTAGGGCAAGGTTTGTTCTTAAGTTTCTATCATCTGCAGAGGCAAATTTGCAACTAGAGAAGTTCATAGCTTTGAAGCAAGGAGACATGACAGTGAGAGAGTATGTGAATAAGTTCAACTAGCTTGCCCGATTTGGTTTGGACATGGTCAATACTCCCGAGAAGAAGGCTCTACGTTTTGCACGAGGGTTAAATGAGCCATTACAAGGTCTAGCTATGTCACACATACCCATGGGGGCCACTTTCGAGAGCCTGGTAGACATGGCATTGCTGCAGGGAGCGGATAAGAATGGGAAGAAGGAAGTCAAGCCCAATGAAACTCAGCCTAAGAAGACAGACTCCAAGTGGGGAGGGAATCAGAGTAATCAGAACAACAAGAACAACAAGAACAACAAGGGCAACAAGAACAAGGCAAAGGACACAAGAAAGTGCCACTTCTGTGGGATTGTTGGGCATGTAGCCAAGGACTGTAGGAAGAAGAAAATGAAATTGGGTGGATGCTTTCATTGTGGAGAGACGGGACATTTTAGCAAGGATTGCCCTAAGAAGCAGGGGCATGGACAAACTCAGCGCGCAGGTTCATCTGGAGGGCAAGTGCATGCTCTCAACACCGCCCCAGTTCAGGACCGAGGTACTATTTCTGTGGAAAGTCTAGTTTATATTTCTGGTTTTCCTGTTTGCACTTTGTTTGATTCTGGCGCATCACATACCTTTATTTCCTCTGATGTCGTTGGAAGTTTGCACCTAAGTACTAGTCTTGTTGAGGATCCCGTTAGTGTTTCAAATCCGATTGGGGGTTCAGCCCATTTGTCTATGATCTGTATGGATTTGAGGATTTCTATCTTGACCGCAGAATTCTCGTGTGATGCTTATGTTCTCGGGTTCACGGGATACGGGTTGATCTTGGGCATGGATTGGTTGTCCCGCTATGGAGCCATTCTCGATTGTGAGCATAGGGTGGTGAGACTCATGACTCGCCTGGGCAATACCCTAGAGATTTCTTGCAACCCGCTAGATCCCGTCATGCTATGTTATCTTGAATCTCTTGACTCGTCTATCGATGATCTGCAATCTGTAAGGGTGGTTCGAGAATACCCTGATGTTTTTGAAGAAGTTAAGGGGTTACCCCCTAAGCGAGAGATAGATTTCCGCATTTATCTGGTTGATAATGCTAAGCCAGTCTCCTTACCAGTTAGGCACATGGCCCCGCGGGAAAGGAGAGAGCTCAGTAAGCAAATCAAGGAGCTTCTTGAGAAGAATTTTATTAGGCGAAGCATTTCCGAATGGGGTGCTCCTGTGGTGTTCGCTACTAAGGCGGACGGCTCGCTTAGTCTATGTGTTGATTATCGAGAGCTGAACAAGCTGACCAAGAAGAATAGGCATCCATTACCGAGGATAGATGACCTCTTCGACCAGCTTGTTGGTGCTTCTATTTTCTCTCAGCTTGATTTAGCCACCGGATTTCATCAGCTTAGAGTGGCCGAAGACAGCATTGATAAGACTGCATTTAGGACTCCAGACGGATTCTTTGAATGGCTTGTCATGCCATTCGGCTTGACTAATGCACCCGCCTACTTCGTAGATTTGATGAGTAGGGTGTTCAGGGAGTCCCTTAACAAGTTTGTTGTTGTCTTCGTGGATGATATTCTGATCTTTTCAAAAGACGAGGAAGAACATGCTAGACACCTCAAGGAGGTGATGGATACGCTTAGGGCCCATCAGTTGAAAGCCAAGTTCTCCAAATGCCACTTTTGGAGAAAAGAAGTCCGATTTCTTGGGCATATAGTTTCTAAGCAGGGTATAGCGGTGGATCCCGCGAAAGTGGTTGCAGTTCAAGACTGGAAGACTCCTAGGAATGCAACCGAAGTGCGAAGCTTTCTCGGTCTGGCAGGCTACTATAGGAAGTTCATTAGAGACTTCGCTAAGATTTCGGCCCCTCTCACTAGATTGACGAAGAAGAACTTAGTCTTTGCATGGGACTTAGAGTGCGAGCTTGCTTTTCAAAGGCTCAAGAGGGCCCTGACCACAGCTCCAGTTTTGGCATTACCCGATGGCGGTAAGATGTTTACCGTGTATACCGATGCATGTGGCACAGGGTTAGCCGCTGTTCTAATGCAGGTAGGAAGGGTGATATGTTATGGGGGTAGGCAACTTAAAGTTCATGAGAAGAACTATCCCACTCTTGACTTGGAGTTAGCGGCGATTGTCTTTGCACTCAAGTCCTGGCGCCACTATCTTTTAGGCGAAAGGTTTGAGTTGTACACTGATCACAAATCACTCAAGTATCTCTTCTCGCAGAAAGATCTGAATCTTAGGCAGCAAAGGTGGATGGAATTCTTGGCATCTTACGACTTCGAGATAGCTTATACCCCTGGCAAGGGTAATGTTGTGGCTGATGCACTAAGCAGAAAAAGGTTGGCTTTGAGTCCCTTGTTTGTTGAGATGAAGAGCCTAGAGTTCCTGGCAACCTTTGATTTCACGACAGCAGTTGAGTCGATGACAGGATCGTTAGCATCTCTCGAGCTTAGACCCACACTTCTTGATCAAGTAGGGACTTCGCAGAAGGAAGACCCACAGATGGTGGAGATCAGGGATAGGTTGATTCGTGGTGAGACGTCTAGTCACCTTGCTAGATATACTATTGATGACAAGGGTTGGCTAAGGCGTGATGGAAGACTCTGCGTTCCACAAGTGGGAGACTTGGTGCATAAAGTTCTCGAAGAAGCACATCACTCAAAGATGACTATACATCCTGGTGGAGATAAGATGTATAGGGATATGAAGCGCATTTTCTTTTGGCCTAGAATGAAGAAGGATGTGGCAGACTATGTTTCAAAGTGCATGGTGTGCCAACAAGTGAAAGCTGAGTCGAAGAAACCAGGTGGGCTATTACATCCATTGGAGGTCCCGCAATGGAAGTGGGAGAGCATATCTATGGACTTTGTGGATGGATTGCCTAGATCAAGAAAAGGGAATTCGAGCATATGGGTCATCGTTGATCGACTTACGAAGAGTGCTCACTTTATCCCAGTAAAGAGCAAAAGGACTGCATCATGGCTGGCATCTGTTTACCTTCGAGAAATAGTGAGATTGCATGGGGTTCCTTCTAGCATAGTCAGTGATCGTGACCCAATCTTCACTAGCCAATTCTGGAATAGTTTGCAGGAAGCAATGGGTATGCAATTGAATCTGAGTACAGCCTATCACCCCCAGACGGATGGCCAAACCGAAAGGGTGAATAGAGTGCTAGAAGACCTTCTGAGGCTTTGTGTTCTTGATTTTGGTGGTACTTGGGAAGACCACCTTCCTCTTGTGGAGTTTGCTTACAACAATAGCTATCAAGCTAGCATAGGGATGGCACCATTTGAAGCTTTATATGGGAGGCCGTGTAGGTGACCATCTTGTTGGTGGGAGACAACAGATAAGCTTGTACTTGGGCCCGATATGATATGAGACACATTTGAGAAAGTTGAAGTGGTGAGAAGACGGATGAAAGCGGCCCAAGATAGACAGAAATCCTATGCTGATAAGCGAAGGACAGATTTGGAGTTCGAAGTTGGAGACATGGTTTTCGTGAAGGTTTCTCCTTTGCGTAATATGGTTCGCTTCGGAGCAATTGGGAAGCTGACACCCAGATTCGTAGGACCCTTCCCTATCATAGAGAGAATTGGGAAGATGGCTTATAAAGTGCAATTGCCCGAGAAGTTGTCCAGAGTGCATAATGTCTTTCATGTCTCGCATCTCCGAAAGTGCCTACATGAGTCCGCTGAGGTGGTTGAACCTAGCATTCTTGAAGACGTGGAAGTAGAGAAAGAGGCAACCTTGAGGAGAGCTCCGATTCGTATCTTGGGAACGGAGATCAGAAAGCTAAGGAATCGAGAGGTCAAATTGGTGAAGGTTCAGTGGAGTGAAGCCGAAGAGGATGCAACTTGGGAGATAGAGGAGAAGATGTTTAGGCTTTATCCATTCCTTTTTGAGGGTACATTCTCGACCTCTTTTCCCTCTTTAGCATATCTTTCTTTTGCTATCCATGTTTATCCTGTTTATCTTGTAACTTCGTCATGAGAACCTTAGGTAGAAACCCCTTGGATGAAACATGTATTTGAAACATGTTATGCTTGATGGTTGTAAGTGGTTGCAAGTGTTTGCAAGTGGATACTCGTGGATGCATGATACACATTAGGCACTAAGATCGGCTCACACACCTTCATATTGCATATGCATGAGTGCTTATACTTATTCATGGCTGAAATTTGTTGTGCTATCTCATGGATGTTGCATATGGATGAATGTTATGTGCACTCATGTAGAAATTATAAAATTAGGCTAGGAATTTGCATACATATGGACGCATTTCACTAGCATACATCGCATTAAGGAGGTGTACTGAATCAGTAACCGCCTGATTTTCGCATTAGATAAGTACATATACACACACCTTTGCATATGATCATACAGCATTTAGAAATTGTTAAGGACAATGGTTACTCGTGGATGATGAGGTGAGTATATGGATGATGGATGGTAGGACACGTTCTTCCTAACTTAGAGATTTCGGGGACGAAATCCTTTAAGGAGGTGAGAATGTAATAACCTGTATTTTGATAACAAGATATAACACAAAACAAGGCAGAATTAAATAATAAAATCTGATTCAAGGGAAACGGGCTATGCCATTGCGTTCGTCTCGGAAAAATATGCGAAATAGAGTCCGAGTTTTCGAAAATCGGAGTCCATATGACCCGATTAAGGCCCAACAAAGTTTTCAGAAAATTTCTAAATAAAAACAGATTTTCAAATTCAAATCTAAGCTTGGAAATTGGGCCAGCTGGGCCAAGGCGGGAAAATTCCCGCCACAGTACCCAAGTCGACAGCCCTGTCGACTTGGGAGTCGACTGGGTCTGACCAGGTCGACAGCCCTGTCGACTTGGCTGTCGACTTGGCTCAGACGCCCAGTCCTGCCTGGTGCACCATCTTGAGAATGTGTTGAGCTAGAAGGCCAGATTCGATTTGGAGGGCTGAGATGAGAACTAGGGTTTAATCCTATGGTCTAAATCACTAGCCTAATCTATAAATAAAACCCTAACCTACCCTAAATCCTCATTAATCTATCCTACAACTAAACTATGGCAAAATCAATCCTCTCATGGCCTCCACTCTCTTCATAAATTCCTAAATCAATTTTCAAGAGATTCCCATGCATACAAGTGTATTTAGGCTTGTATGATCCTCTTTAGCTTGCACTAAAATCTTGTTTCTCTATTGGCATCATAAAGGAGGAGTCTTGATCAAGTTTGCTTGCATTTTGGGGTTTTAATTAGTTGAACAAGGGGTTTCTTACATTTGCTATACTCATTTGAGTCTTCATAGCATTGTAAGCCTATTTCTACTCTTGTATTTTAACCATGAAGTTAATATGTTATGTTTCAAGTTTGGGTTTGGGGTTAATCATGATATGTGCTTTGATCTTATGATTTTATGCATAAGATTACTCTATGCATGTTAGTAAAGTCATTACCTTGGCTTTATGCATAGAAAGATATGATCTTTGGTTGGAAATGTTGCATAATGCAACTTTGAAACTCTCATAACCCTTGCATTAACATGCATATAATGTTATATGCATGTTACTAGCCCTTATCTCATGCTATCTATGGCCATGTTCCACCTATTTGCCAAGTTTGATGTTATGCATGCATATGAACCTTATGCAAGTTGAAACCATGTTATGCATGCATATGAACACTATGCAAGTTAAAATGATGTTATGCATGCTTATGAATATTTTGCAAGTTGATAACATGATATGCAAGTTTATGATCACATCTTTGTCTCACGCCACCATGTTTAACTTGTGGCTCCAACCCCTCTATGTCATGATTATGCCAAGTTCCCTCTTTCTATCCTTTATGCGCTATTGCGATATGTAAGCGATGGGATTGCGTATGGGATTGGGGAAAACTTAAAAGATATAAAAACATAAGCTTGGGAATTTACCTATTAAGTTAGGTCTACCCATTGGGAATTTACCTATTAAGTTAGGTCTACCCAATTGCTTGAAAACTTGTAATGTGATGGACATGACACTTAGAAAACATGAGAATGGCCAACTCGAGGTTGGGTTGAGCTTGTAGCATAAACCTACCCGGGACCGACCGGCTTAACTAGTGGCTACAAGCAATAGGACCCAATGTGAGTAGTTGGTCATGTTGCACGTGAGACCCGAGGTTAGACTAAGTTGTGGTGTAAACCTACCCGGACCCGCCCGGCCTAACTAGTAACCACAACAAGGTCTAATGTGAGAGGTTGGGTGCATTAAATTAATTAATGCCACATGGTAGGGTTAAGTCATGGACCGCTTGAATACTTAACCAATTAAACACGGTGGGTTGGTAGGGTTAAGTCATGAACCTTGGGTACACTTAACCAACTTGGTACTTAGATGAGTCGGGTTAACCATGATTAACCCATTAAGGAAATCCTAGTTACGTGATCCTTTGCACCAGTAACCCTCTTGGATGTATCATGATATCCTAGGGACTAGGCTAGGGCGGGGCACGATTACTGGGATGACATGTAAGCGACCAAGACGACGGCTGTGTAGGTGCGCCGGTGTAGGTTCAGGCGGGCCATGGTCGTGCACATGGTCCGAAGTTGAAAAAGCAGGCACGGGCACCAGTAGGTTTAAACTGTGCGTGCTTGGTTTGCGTCAGTGGTTGACACCCTAGGACTTGATACCCCCTAGGGTGGACCTAGCATAGTTTAGCTACACTTCGTAGTTGGGCCATATGACACCGACACTTGACGAGTTAGGCTGTAGGGAGCCGATCGACTAGACCGTGCTAGTTGGACCTTGATTTAGGTCATTCATGATGGTGGCCCAAACTTGGGCCTGGGGATCACCTCTTGTTTACACTTGACACGACTTGTGATACTAGTACACTTGGTGCAAACCTCAATCTTGTTTATGCGGTACCACATTTGATCTATCTTGTTGACTTCTTACCATGCCAGTTATCATCCTATGACTCATCCTTGTTTATATATACTGTTAACTTTATTAGTTGTTGTACAATTGTTGATAGGACTTACCAGTCTTTTGACTGACCCGTTTTCTTTCGCCTCTTTTCTTTCGTCCCCCCTGGTTTACAGGGCGGGAATACCAGCACTTAGCTACTTTTCTTGGATCTTAGCTGCTTTTCTTGGATAGCTCATGTATGCTTCGGACTTGAGCTTGCTATGGTTTTCTACTTGGGGATAGCTACTTCATGTTTTCCTTTTCAGTTACAAGTTTTATGTTTCTAGACTTTGTTTATGGACAATAATTAAGTACTGTGTTGTAACTTAACCTATGGTTTTGATATGCTAGCTTTTATCCGCTGCTATACTTACTCTGTTTTTACTTATATGTTCTGTCTTGTGATATCTGCATGCATGATTACCTTAATTAAACGCCCCTCCAAAGTCAGTGTCCTTGCAAGAGTGGCACTGGCGGAGGTGGGGTGTTACAAGCTTCAAAGGAATAGAAATGCATGATTCTAAGCAATGAGTTCCCGACGAAAATACCTAGAACTTCAGTCGACGACATGGTATTCAAGGAAAAGGATGCTGACAGATTAGCCGCACCAACTATCGATGCCATGGTGGCCACAATTGGTCTTGGCCCTGCAGTTGTGAAGAGGGTCCTAGCAGACATAGGGGCATCTGTTAACGTGGTTTTCATAGACACATTTCGGAAAATGAATCTCCCTATGGCAGAAGTGCGCGCCTACCGAAATAAAATCCATGGGTTTACCGGTCAACCTACACAACCCATCGGTACAATAAACCTACTCGTGGAACTGGCGGATGGAGAATGCAATGTCTCCATGATGCAAACTTTCGTCTTGGTAGTTGAATTTTCACCATATAATGCATTCCTTGGATGACTGACTCTCTCGGGCTTTAAGATCACACTAGCCCCATGGTGCCTGACCATGAAGTTTCCAACCGAGAAAGGAATTGGCGTAATCAAAGGGGACCAGCTCACTGCAAGGGATTGCTATGTGACAGAACTGAGGGCGGCTAAAAGGAGAGATTCGGGGAAGAATGCGGAGGCTCTACCCCGCATTCATAAACTGCCTTTATAGAAATTAAAGAAAGGTCCATGCACTGGTGAACATAGCGGAGCGCAGAAAGAAATCGACCCTAGGAAAGCTAGTGCAATGGATGAAAGAGCAGCTCCAACAGAGATCACGATTCCTGTCGCTGTTAATCCGAAAGATCCTAACCGTGTGTTGAATATATGATCTCAACTGAGCCCTGAAGTAAAAAGTCAATTGGTTGTTTTTTTAAAAGCTAATCTAGACGTGTTTGCATTGAACCATTCGGACATGTGTGGCATATCTCCGTAAATCGCAGTCCATAAACTAAACATTGATCCGCATGTTCCATCTGTCAAGCTGAAAAGTAGGACCCAAGGATTGGAGAGATTGTGTGCTTTAAAGGAGGAAGTCGATAGGTTAATGGAAAATGGCTTTATCAGGGAATCCACCTATCCAAAATGGGTCTCCAACCCGGTCCTCGTAAAGAAAGAAAACGGAAAATGGCGGGTCTGCGTAGACTATTCAGATCTCAATAAAGCTTGTCCGAAAGACAGTTTCCCTCTTCCCAGAATATACCAATTAGTGGATTCCACGGTCGGGAATGAGTTACTATCTTTCATGGATGCGTATTCTAGTTACAATCAGATCATGATGTACGGACCGGACCAAGAAGACACAAGTTTCATTACTGATCTTGGCTTATACTGCTACAAGGTGATGCCATTTGACCTAAAGAACACAAGGGCAACATACCAACGATTGGTAAACGTTATGTTCAAAAAACAAATTGGCAAGAGATGGAAGTCTATGTCGATGATATGTTGGTGAAATCAAAAATAACACCATATCATTTAGAAGATCTAGCCCAAATGTTCGATATTCTATGCCAACATGGTATGAAACTGAATCCTTTAAAATGCTGCTTCGGGGTCGGTTCGGGAAAATTCATAGGGTTCATGGTCATCGCTAGGGTCATAGAAGCCAATCCGTCCAAAATATTGGCTTTGAGAGAAATGCATGCCCCAGGAACAAAGAAATAACTTTAGCGTTTAAATGGGAAGATCGCGGCCTTAAATCGCTTCCTATCCAGGGCAACGGACGAATGCCTTCCCTTCTTCGATGCCCTCAGGAAAGGAAAGAAAGAGATACAATGGACTTCTGAATGCCAGAAAACTTTCGAAGAATTAATCCAACACATGGCGATGCCTCTGATGTTATCGAAACCCAGTGACGGAGAAGATTTGTACATATATTTGGCGGTGTTTGCCCATGCTCTGAGCGCGGCATTGATTCGGGAGGATTCAAAAGTACAGAGGCCAGTATATTACATCAGTATGAGATTATCCGGAGCGGAACTGAATTAACCAAAGCTTGAAAAACTCGCTTATTGTTTACTCATTGCCTCAAAGAAACTTCGGCCCTACTTCCAGGCTCATCCTATAAAATTCCTCATGGATCAGCCTCTGAGGCAAGTTTTGTTTCGACCGGAGACCTCCGGGAGATTATTAAAATGGAATATCGAGCTTAGCTAATATGACATTACATACCACCCTTGAAGCGCAATCAACGGGCAAGCATTCACTAATTTTATCGCGGAATTTACTGATCGAGGGGAGATAAACGAGGAACCTGAGACTGAGATTAACATCCAATGGAAATTATTCATTGACGGAGCATCAAACGATTACTGCTCTGGGGCAGGAGTAGTCCTGGAAACCTCTGAAAGAAGATCTTTGTGCTACGTTCTAAGGCTAGAATTTCCGTCAACGAACAATGAAGCTGAATATGAAGCCCTCGTTGCAGGAATAAGGCTAGCAAAAGAATTACAGCTAAAGGGCATACAAATCTTCAGCGAATTCCCAACTGGTGGTGTGCCAAGTTTGAGGAGAATTCCAAGCCAAAATGGGTAACCTACTGACCTATTTGTCTAGGACCTTGGAAATACTAGAAACTTTCGAACATTACACCGTATCTCACATCCGAAGAGGGGAAAACACCAAAGTAGATTCACTAGCAAAATACGCAAGAACGGGAGACATGCAACTTATAGGATTGGTTCCAGTAGAGGTCATACCCAACCCAAGCACAGAGCAGAACGAGATGGATTGGATCATGGAAACAGCCGATGGACTGGACTCATAGATGACACTGATCAAAGAATATCTCACAACTGGCTGACTCCTGGCGGAAATCAAGAATCGAAGGAAGATTTTGCAGAAAGCCTCTATGTTTCTCATTCAGGATGGATGGCTATATAGACGCGGTTTTTTCATACCCCTACTTCGCTGTGTTACAAAAAAGGAGTCAAAGGCAATCGTGGCGGAATTACACGAAGGAGAATGTGGAGGTCATTCTAGTGGTCAAACTTTGGCTCAGAAAATCCTGCGATACGGTTATTTTTGGCCAGACATCAATAAAGACTCTGTAGCTTACACCAAGAAATGTGACAGATGTCAAAGATTCGCCAAAATTCCAAGGATGCCATCTACAACAATAACCCACATGGTCAGCCCATGGCCATTTGCTGTTTGGAGTATCGATCTTATAGGAGCTCTCCCTACCGCAAAGTCCGGTTTTAAGTATGCCATCGTTGCTGTCGATTATTTCACAAAATGGGCTGAAGCAGAACCATTGGCAACCTTAAACTCAAAGAAAGTTATTAACTTTGTCCTGAAAAATATCATACACAGGTTCGGGGTACCACAGAAAATAATCACGGACAACGGAACACAATTTGAGAGCGAAGAGTTCCAGAATTTCTGTGCCAAATACAAAATCCAAAAAAGTTTTTTCGGCAGTCGCCCATCTATAAGCGAACGGACAAGTAGAAGCAGTAAACAAAATCATCAAAACAACCATTAAGAAGCGGTTGGAAAAGTCCAAAGGTGGTTGGGCAGATGAGCTTCCACTAGCATTATAGGCGTACCGCACCACTCACAAAACCGCAGCTGGGCATACTCCTTTTTCTCTAGCTTTCGGCCCTGAAGCCATGATATCTATGGAACTGGAAGTTCCCACCCATAGAAGGATACACTTCGATCACGAGGAGAATGCGAGGTTACAACTCGAGGCCCTTGACCAACTCGAAGAAAGGAGGAAGGAAGCAGAACTCAGAGTAGCTGCGCATCAAAGAAGGGTGGCTAGGCATTTCAACCCAAAAGTCAGACACATGACTTTTGAGATTGGAGACCTCGTGCTGAAAAAAGTAATGACTAGGACCGGTCTTTTCGGACCCTATTGAGAGGGCCCCTATGTCGTAGACCAAAAACTCCGGGATGGTACTTTCAAATTGACCACAACAGATGGAGTCCAGATTCCACGAGCATGGAATAGCGAACACATCCGTCGCTATTTTCTATAATACATAGTTCAAATATATTGTAAAAAATTGTAAATACTTGCAAAAACCTTCACAGTCAAGCTGTGTACGTAAAAATGATGAGCAGTAAAACTTTATTTGCCTACACGAATCACATGTTTGCAAGACTTCTAGTAAAAGTTGACTTCTTTATGCAGGAAAACAAGAGCACTCATTCTCTCAAAGTCCAGCCATAATTGGAGGATTCTCCGACATATTTTCAGCCAGGACAGCTCACAAAAAAATATATCAAAGGACAAAATTTCTGGCAAGCAGAGCAACGAGAAGACACCTTCTTAAGTATAGGGCGCTAGTTCCTTAGGTCAAGAGAAAACTTGTTAAGAGGAACTCGTGTCCACTTCTCGGGGTGAAGCAACTTGTCGGAAGAATCGACATGTCCCGTAGATTGGAAAGATTGCCTATCCCACTACAGGAGAACCTTTCTTAGGTAAAGGACGCAAGTTTCTTAGGTCAAGAGAAAACTTGATAAGAGGAACTAGTGTCCACCTCCCAGGGAGAAGCAACCTGCTGGAAGGACCGACAAAACATGCTGGAAGGACCAACGCAAAAAGAAATCCTAGCCGAAAGGGGGTATCTAACCACATCTTTCTGGTCCAAATAACAAGATTGGACAAGACCTGAATTAGGTCAAAATTTATAACCCAAGCCCTCCCCAGGGGGCACATACACAAAATCAATCTTCGAAGGGCTAGGGTCACTGAGTCAGCAAGATCAATTAAATACATCGTAAAAAAATTGTAACCCTCTTCGGGGAGCACACATTCAAATCCAAGTTCCAAAGGGCTCGGGTCACCAAGTCAGCGAACGGACAAGTAAATGCATAAAGAAGGTAAACTGAACCGAAATCTAAGAAGCTAATCGCGACCACTATTATAAAAACAAGACGATAGCACTAACGCCGCACGCCGCGAACGCAATACTAACGCATTTTAAAAAACAAAAAACAAAGATACAAGATACAAATAAATCTATCATCAAACAGGGCAAAGGACCACAGGGCAAAGGACCACAGTACAACGACCGAAGCATGGAAGCATCATAAAGCCAAAAACCAACACAAGTTGTGAACCAGCATAGTGTTTTGAGCGAGGACCGGCAGCCGCTTATACAACCGGTCTAAAAAAAGAGAAGGAGCATAGTTCACAAAAGAAAACAACCAAAAGCAAATCAGAAGAACTACAGATCCATGTTCTTCCTAGGTCTACCGACTTTCCTCTTACCCTGAGAAGAACAGGATAGAGGCTCACCAACCATAGGTTCCTTGCGCTTTCCACCAGCTAGCTTGACATCTTCACGAGAAAAGGAAGCAACAACACTATCCTTGGACCTGAGAGCCTGAATCAGCATTGCCTTATCGTCCCCTTGGGCGGAGATACGCTCAAGACTATCCCTGTGGAGCTTTTGAAGATCACAAGCCAATGTATGCCAGCCGCTCATTCATTTTGCGGAATGGTCCTTAAGTGTATCCTTCTGCTTCCCGAAGTGAAACATAGCGGTTTCGAAACGAGCAAGCATCTGAGATTTCACAGCAATCATATCGCAGAAAAAAGTCTGATGGTCAGATGGATGTATATCCACATTCAAGCATACTCCCTGCAAGTTCCAGCCCTTATATCATTTGGCAAGTTTGGGATTCCATGGCCCAGGAGCATAGTGAGGCCTATTGATGATAGTCTGAAGTTCTGTGTGAGAAGGGCTGAGAGAGGAGTTCATTCATGGCTGACTAGACGATTGAACATCCGTCACTTGAACATCCAGGTTGAAAAACCTTTCATGTCGACGTTGTTCAGGAGATAGAGCGATCCTGCGAAAAAGTCATAAGCACATAAGATCAAAAACTATGCAAAAATATGAACTTGCATTAGGCATTTCAGCAAGCATCACACGTGTGCGAAATTTAATATCAAGAGAAGAGCTACATCAGAGTAAAGTGTTATCGGGTAAATGGCTAAAGAAAAAAGGACCTATTCCAGATTCCGGTTATTGTAAAAGAAGAGAGAAAATGAAAATCATCAACAACAAACACAAAGTACGCCTAATGATCACAAAGACTCCAGTAAGCAGTTCGGGAAAACATAAAAGAACTCAGTGAAGCATATAAGGAGAACAAGAGTGAACAAGATTGGCAGACCTAATAGTAAGAAGAAGTATAGAATCGTGACCAAAAAAATTTAGTCGAAAGAAAAACAGAAAAGGGATTAAAAACCCTCTGGAAAAAAAGCAATTGAGAAATGAAAATGAGTTAAATAGAGGAGTAAGAAAATAAAGGGAAGATTAAGCGGCATTCATCCGGATCCTTCTCGCCGTGTCAGCCTTGTCAGTTCAGCACTTGATTACCCAGTAATAAGTGGCCCATCAGATCCAGCTGGCTTTCCCGCGTCACCATGACATGACCGCTCACAGTAATATTTCAACTCAAAAGGAAATGACAAAAAAGACCCAAGTTTGGCGCTCACAGGAACACCCTCAACTATATTTGCTTAAAAGCATTGTGCGACCGACCCTCGATTCCCTTGGCAACACGAATTTAACCTGCCAATTTACGATATGGCCACTTGTTTCGAAGCCTGCAATTCTTACAAGTAAATTACAAATTTCGAGGGGCAAATTTTTATCCCTTAAAAAGCCATACATTGGTCTATTAAATCTACAAAATAGTTATGGGATGAATGAGGTTAGAGTCGGTTGTGCATATCCCTGTCCAATAAACCCAGACGGATTGTAAAGGATAGGGAGCGACTACACTGAGCGGAATTAGAACACTAGATCCAAAGTTAAACATAACAGAGGAGAGCAAATTTAAACAAACAGCTCCACACAATCAGAGTCGATCGCACGGCATAACACAATTAATACAAAAGCGACATGTATGTGAATCTAGTTCAAGGTTGGTGCGGTCCAAGGACAGAAAGGTCCCTACATCTTGAAGGAATCTCCTATGTTAAGGAAGGTCATCGCCGCTCCTATGTCAATAAGGACGGTTATACGAGGCAAAGGAAAGAACGGTTCAGGTCACATATCCCACTCTGCAGATATGCGTTAGTGGTAAACCAACCGGTCGTGCAAAACAAAGAGTAAGGTCGCACATGCATCCCATAACCGCGCACAGACTTCAACCTCAGTTGCCCATTCGTCCCTCTGTCAACTTCCAATGTTTCAACCAAGTGAGGGCTATCAGTCGATCGGAAGTCGGCTCTTAAAAGAGGCGCATCTGCATTTAGATCTATAAATCCTAGTTGCTCACATATGGATCGCAAAGCCGAGCTTCCGCTCGTCCATAATCAAACCATTACACCCGAAAGTTCTAACCGTCCGCCCACTGAACCATCAACCGACCATCCGCTCAAGTCACCCGCTCCCATGAAGTCGCTCCCATAGGGCAGATGAAGGACAGTTGTCGACAGTTGGCTACATCTAGGAAATGAAATTTTTTGTAATTAATAAGAGAGTGATTTGTAGTCTTCATATACGAATCTCAGCTCATTTCCCCAGTGGAGTTCACCTATAAATAGGTCATGGCAGCCACCATGAGAGGAGGAGAAAAAACGCATCACGAAGTGCTGCGAAATCCTATTATCAAACATCCCTTAAAGAGTTTTCCAACGATAATCACCACTTTTATCTGAAATATCTCTTCCATTCAGCCATGGCATCCATCTATGTCCTATAACTAAGAAAGAGCAAAGGATTTGTATGTAAGAGGGAGAGTGTGATGACCCGCCTCGCACCAGCCGGCATTTCCTCCGAAAGTGCGCTGTACACATGCCTGACTAGCACAAAACAGTCGCCAAAGAAAGGAAAGAAGAGAATGAACTAATTGAAAACCTGTAGAATGTCTCACAACGCATGGAATAAAATATAATAATAATGTACTTGACATAAAACAGGCCAGACAGTGCATAAGCTGATAACTAAAACCAACGTCAACATCATCATCAGAGTAGCGGAAATCCAAATACAGCTTATTACAACTTTCCAAATTACCGACTCTAAACAAAAGAAAGAAAGGTGCACCACTAATGCCCAAAGTAGTGACCGCAGCAACACAGGGAGAATATCTATATATATGTATCATACGTGGAAGCCTCCTGCTCGTCTTCAATACAGCTACTCGTGCATACCACCTAACCTGTCTTTAGTCTGCTCGTGAGAGCACCCATAGTAATAAGAAGAGACATAAAACTCTGGGTCAGACAAAGAGTCTGGTATGAGCGATAAGCAGCTAAACAGAACAATAACAGGTACACTAAACCATACCTGAACCTGCAACCAAAGAGTTAGCACTACATACCGTACAATACTCTAAGGTGCCACTGAACAGACGGTGTAAAGATAACGGGGGTGGGGGTGTGCATGTCATAATGATGGCAAACAAATCAAACATAGCAACCATCCTCACATCTCTCACTCAGCGCATAAAACATATGATGTCCACCACTGTCAATCACTAGACCCATCGAAGTAGTTACGGGGTTCGACTTGTACAACTACTTATACTACCAAGCTTGCCCCATGGAGTCATGACCAAATCTTTACAAATGACCCCACTTCATTGGTCTATAGCTCTTTAGTCGTACCTAGGCCACTGTGGCCCTGAATCCGTTCACGTACCCCCTACACATAGTGATCCAAAGTTATAGACATCGACAACCCCTTAGCACACGTCCCGCAACAAACCCCAACTCATGAAGTTAACTCATTGGTTCCCAACTGAATCATGATTTTTACTTCCCATTTGGACTTCCTTTGCATCTCGGGTTTTGGTTGAATTGGAGTTGGTCTTCAAAAGAGTCGTCGCGTAGTAGTAATAGCACACGTCCGGTTCGGTTCGGATATGCATAGCGCTCCAGTCCTCATCGGCTCGGTTTGGTCCAATGCTTCCTAGTATGCTCCTGGGTGCGGTTCGGTTCGGTGTTCCCCTTCTAGCTCGGTTCAGTTCGGATGCCCTGAAGTGGTTCGGTTCGGGTGTGCTTCCTTATGTCTCCAGATCCATTCCGGTCTTCCCCTCTTCGCTCCGATCTGATCCCATTTGGTTTCTCCGATCCGATCCCCTGCCCAACTCCAACTCTAAGCAAATGGCCTTCCTTCTCGCCAAGTCCCTTATGCTAAGTTCCAATCCGA
Organism: Allium sativum; assembly: GCA_030737875.1. Classification (NCBI taxonomy): domain Eukaryota; kingdom Viridiplantae; phylum Streptophyta; class Magnoliopsida; order Asparagales; family Amaryllidaceae; genus Allium; species Allium sativum. The sequence continues at coordinate 891,350,683 of CM060910.1, read as the reverse complement.
ATCAGGTCCACCTGCCCGGTTCTCCTATCCGATCCAAGCCCAATGATCTAATCCGATCCGATTTGAAACCCTACATATTTCCTGCAACTTTCCAGCGACTGTTTTACGCCATACGACAGCGTTTTCGACCATTCTAACAATTCTAATCAATCACAAAGTACACCATATAGTCATAGCAACAAATAAAAGTGACCACAAACACCAAAACAACAATATGACAGGATTCAACGGACCAAACATAGCCAAAACCCCATATTTTCCCCTAAGCGTGTTTAAGCAAAACTAATGATATGATTAGCAAAACTTAACCAAATTTTGTAACAGAGGCCTAAAACAATATTTCAAAATTTATGAATATTTTTCCAGAATTTAATAATGTATAAATTCGCTAATCAACACTAATTACCTTTAACTAACCATAATTAATGAGGAACTATGCAAATCACTCACCTTGGCCACAAATAAAATACCAAATCTGAAATTAATCTCTGTTTGGCGCTGTTCCCAATGCAACACAGCAGTTCTACCATGATTCTTGTGCTAATACTCTTTGATTTTATGTTGCTAAACTTAGTCCTTGATTAGAAAGTGATTTGGAGATGTTTTAGAGGTTGGAGGCCATTATTAGGGTTCTTAGGAGGTAAATGGCGGCTAGAAAACTGAAATGAAATGAAAACCTAACTCATTTCAGCCTCCCCATAACCCTAATCCCGAAATGGGTTATGGGCCCATTTACTAATCACCTCGTTTGGTCCAGTTAAGCAGTTTTTCACCTTCTAAACCCTATTTCAGCCATATCTCCCAAACGGTAAGTCCATTTTCCACATATGACCACTCTACAGAAAGGCAAACCATCATCCGGATCTAATGGAAGTGGTTTCAGGTCAGAACTCCTTTCCAATCAAAAGTTATAGCCGAAACAAGACTAGATAGGGGCAAAACGGTCATTTGAAAATCAGCAAAAATCATGAACATGGGAAATGACCCCAATAGTCGTCTCCCAAAGTTACATGACCTTACGACTTCGTATGTGAAGGAAATAAATATTCTACGATCCTTCGATGGGTAGAATGTGGGTCGTTACACTCTCCCCCCCCCCCCCTCTTAAGAAATTTCATCCCTGAAATTCTTTAACCCAAAACATACAAAGGATCTCGCATGCCTACCAGCCATATACAACAATCAATCATGCTAAACAAATAAAACAAACCTATCCTAGCATGTGGAAAGATTAAATTGAAACTAAAATCTTACCAGGCGAAGAGTTCTGGATACGTCTTCCTAATGCTCTCCTCTGTCTCCCAAGTACATTCATTCTCATCCTCGCCCCCACAGAACTTTGACTAATTTCACCGCGTTCCTTTGAATTTGCTTCGTATCGTTCCCAACAATACGCATAGGCTTGCGGTTCCCAACCGCCTTGGGTTCAACCTCGATATCATCCAACTGATCAAGTGAAATAGTCACATCTAGGTCTTGTACGAACTTCCTTAACTGGGAAACATGAAATACGTTGTGAACTCCTGCCATCTTCTCTGGTAGTTCAACTTTGTATGCCAAATTCCAAATTTTCTCAAGAAATGGGAATGGACCAACCAATCTTGGTGCTAACTTGCCTCTCCTGCCAAATCTTATCACGCTCTTCAACGGAGAAATCTTGACAAACACCAAGTCATCAACGGAGAACTTTAATTCTCTCCTCCTCTTATCAGCATAACTTTTCTGCTTATCTTAGGCAGCCTTCATTTGCTGTTGAATGATCTTGATCTTGTCTGAAGTTTCTCTTATCACATCTGGTCCATGCACAAACTTCTCACCAGTTTCTAACCAACATGACGGTGAGTTGCACGGTCTTCCGTACAAAGCTTCAAATGGAGCCATACCAATACTAGATTGATAACTATTATTATATGAAAACTCTACTAGATGCAAATGGTCATCCCATAATCCACCAAAATCCAATACATAGGCTCTCAAGAGGTCTTCTAATATACGATTCACCCTCTCCGTTTGACCATCGGTTTAAGGATGATACGCGGTACTGAGATGTAGTTCTGATCCTAACGTGTAACACCCCACGCCCGCTATGGTCACTCTCTAAGGGAATGCCATAACATCGGTGGAGTATTTTGAGTGAATATAAAACAGAGTAATTACAGCAAGACAGATATAAGTAATACTTGAAAATTTAAAACATCATTTCACTTGCAGCGGAAAATAAAACATGTCTGGTTACATCACAAAACCATAATAGAAGTCAAGTACAAATATCCATCCTGCTAAATAAAAATACATAATCCCAATACATGAACTGATAGCCGTAAAAGAAAAGGGTAAGCTGAGCTCTACATCTAGGATCCAAGCTCCAAGAGAGTAATAAAAGCAGCCTGATCAAAGCCCACTCGTACTGGGCCCACTGTGAGAACCTAAGGGTTGGGAAAAAGATAAAAACAACGGGGTCAGACATAAGTCTGAGCGAGTCCTATAACTTTAACAATGTAACCATTAAAGTAATAAGGATATGATATAACTTGGTACGGTGTGACTGGGGATAAATGACTACACTCAGTAGCCAATCGGACTTAGAGTGAACTAAGATAACGATAAAGACGCATTTACCCACCCAAGGATAATTACTACACTGCACCACACCAGTCATTCCTACTTGAAGGTTGATCCCTCCCAAGGACTTAGAAAATTTACCCAGTAGTTTCGTGTACCCCTAGCTCACTACATAGGTGTCGTCTGCCCCTATCTCCACTAGGTGTACCCACTACTCCCAAGCGATCGGCTCCCTACCGTAGATATCTGTGCTGGCCCCACAATGGGGTGTATCACTCCCCAAAGTGGCTAGCCCGATACAACGAATGATGCACGGGTTATATCTACACGATGCAACAACGTCTTACCTACCAGCCCGGGTCCACACACGCATATGAAACCCGTTGGACTCGCGTTGCCACCGCTACCCCGTTTTGGCCTCTTATAGTCAAGCCCAATATGCGTGTCCCGTCACTCGACTAGAGTCGAGCCCACTAAGATACGTTTGGGATATTGGTTGAAATGGGCCCCCACAAGCTACCCACCTAAGCTTGTCATTTCTAGTGTATACCACTTAACCCTTTAATCATGTTTTAATTACATGTTCCACATTGGTTAAGTATTCTAATCGTATTTTCTATTGCCACCCAAGGCAACCACTAGATTTCCACATGCCACCCAAGGCACCCACTTAACCCCTCATGTCCCTCTACATGCTAATATGGTTAAGTGTTTCTTAATTAATTAATTAAGATCATGACCTCATAAAGACCTCTCACATTAGACCATCTTTTATGACTGCTGGATATGCCGGTTGGTTCCGGGCAGACTTCTGTCATAAAAAGGGTCTAACCTCGTGTCTTTACTTTAATCACGTATTTAATTTATGACTAAGACCTCTCACATTGGGCCAATCATTTGTAGCTGCTGGATGGCCGGTCGGTTCCGGGCAGACTTCCGCTACAAAAGGGTCCAACCTCGTGTCTTAGTTGATTAATTACACCTAATTAATCACCCCCATAATTAATTATCCCTAATTAATTACACATTTTTAAGAATATGGGTAGACCTAACTCAATAGGTAAATTCCCAATTCCATAGTATGGGTAGACCTAACTTAATAGGTAAATTCCCAACTCCATAATGTGGGTAGACCTAACTTAATAGGTAAATTCCCAATTATGTCCATTCATTTTATGTTATGCTTAATCATAACAACTTTACACCTTTTTATAATCATGCATATTAACCCCATCGTTTCCCACGTAATTCGTTTACATAACACGTCATTCATAGGGACAACTTTGCATATGTTATGCACGTCATAAAAAGAGACAAACTTGCATATGAACTTGCATATAAACTTGCATAAAACTTGCATATGAACTTGCATATGACTTGCATAAGACTTGCATATGAACTTGCATATAAACTTGCATAAAACTCGCATATGAACTTGCATATGAACTTGCATAAAACTTGCATATGAACTTGCATACCATGTCATATCACAAAGGCAAACTTGCATATGTTATGCACATCATAGAAAGAGGCTAACTTGCACATGAATCTTGCATATAAACTTGCATATCATGTCATATCACAAAGGCAATCTTGCACATGTTATGCATATCATAAAAGAGACTAACTTGCACATGAATCTTGCATATAAACTTGCATAAAACTTGCATATGAACTTACATAACACATCATATCATAAAAAGAGGCAAGTTTACATATGAACTTATAACATATGACAACCACAACTTGCATAATACACATTTACATCCATAGCCTCCTAATATCCTATCCTAATTAGTTTAGCAATTACTTGCTAAAGGCATAGGAACTCACCAAAACCAAGATTAGCAAACTTATGAAGTAGAACTAGTTGCTAAATATGAAGAAGATGATGATTAGAGGTTGATTAGCTTGCAACTTCCTTCATAAACTAGTGGAGGCTCCTCTTAAGTTTGATTTTGGCGGCATGAGGCCATCATTTCTATTTTTAGTATGGATTAGGCTTGCATTAGGGTGTATTTATAGGATTAGGGTGTGTTTTAGACCATAGGATTAACCCTAGGTTAGATTAGGTTCGTTAGATTTAGGAAGTCTCTAGAACACAGCCCAGCCCTAGCCAGAAAACCAGATCTGGTGCACCCAAGCCAACTGGCTCGACACCCTGTGTCGACAGGCAAGTCGACAGGGCAGTCGACTCCCCAGTCGACAGGCCTGTCGACAGCCCTGTCGACATGGGTAGGGCGGGAAGTTTCCCGCCTAGCCCCCTGCTGGCTCCAATTTCGAAATCTGACTTTTAATTTTTAAATCTGTTTTTAACTTTCAATTTTCTGTAAACTTCATTGGGCCATAACTGGGCCATACGGACTCCGATATACAAAATTTCGGACTCTATTTCGCGTATTTTTCCGAGACGAACGCAATGACATAGCCCGTTTCCCCCAATTCTCACATTTGAGATTACCTATTCTGCAATTAGTGAATTTAAGCATTAACCGAAATTCGTGGTGTTACATTCTCCCCTCCTTAAAGGATTTCGTCCCCGAAATCTCTAAGCTAAGGAGAATGCATATCCTACCATCCAAACAACCATCTACTCAATCCATCAATCACGAGCATCCATTGTCCTTAAATCAAAATTTCTAATGATGTATGAGCATATGCAAAAAGTGTGTGTATATGTTCCCTATCTAATGTACGAATATATGCAAACCATGATAGTGCCATGCATCCATTATGTATGCGAAAGAACCCTATCGACACATACAATATCTACATGAGTGCACAATCATTCACCAAAATGCATCATCCATATGATAACACAATCATTATACATCCATAAATATAGCTTCCTACACACAATTTTATGCAATATGCAATATGCAATATGAAGTGATTGAGCCGATCTAGTGCCTAGAGTGTGTATATATGCATCCACGAGCAACCACTAGCAACCACTTGCATCCATCAAACATAACATGTCTCAAACACATGTTTCAATCATAGGTTTACCCTATCTAAAGGTCAAAGGTACAAATGAGAGGACATACTAAAGATAAGATAGGTACTAGACAAACGATAAAGGAGAAGTTAAAAGACATACCCTCAAAAAGGAACGGGTACAATGAACGCATCTTCGCTTCCGTTTCCCAAGTTGCGTTGCTCTCGTCTTCTCCCCATTGTACTTTGACTAGTTGAACCTCTCGATTCCTCAATTTCCTAGTCTCTGACCCAAGGATGCGGGTAGGAGCTCGTCGAATAGTCGCATCACGCTCTACTTCCACTTCTTTAAGCAAGCTCGGCTCTACCACCTCTGCGGTCTCATGTAAGCACTTCCTCAAATGGGACACATGGAATACATCATGTACACCACTAAGTCTGTCGGGCAACTCCACTCTATATGCCATCCGTCCAATTCTTTCCTTAATGGGAAATGGCCCTACGAACCTTGGTGCTAACTTCCCAAGAGATCCAAAGCGAACCACATTTCGTAATGGAGACACTTTGACAAAGACCATGTCCCCAACTTCAAACTCAAGATCCGTCCTTCTCTTGTCCGCATAAGTTTTTTGCCTATCCTGCGCTGCTTTCATCCTTCTTCGAATCAATTCAATCTTCTCAGAAGTCTCCCTAACCATATCAGGCCCAAGCAAAATCTTATCCGTAGATTCCCACCAACATGCAGGTGATCGACAAGGCCTTCCATAAAGAGCTTCGAAAGGAGCCATACCAATACTGGACTGAAAGCTATTATTATATGCGAACTCCACCAATGGAAGATGCTCTTCCCATGTACCTCCAAAATCTAAGATACAAAGCCTCAAAAGGTCTTCTAGGACACGATTCACCCTCTCAGTCTGGCCGTCCGTCTGAGGATGATATGCGGTGCTCAGACACAATTGAGTCCCCACTGCTTCTTGCAAACTTCTCCAGAACTCGCTAGTGAAGATAGGATCTCGATCACTCACTATGCTAGAGGGTACCCCATGCAATCGAACTATCTCTCGAAGATATACTGAAGCTAGCCATGGAGCAGTCCTCTTGCTCTTCACAGGTATGAAATGGGTGCTTTTAGTAAGTCTGTCTACCACAACCCAAATTCCCGTATTACCCTTTTCTTGATCTGGGTAACCCGTCAATAAAATCCATCGAGACGCTATCCCACTTCCATTGCGGAACTTCCAATGGGTGAAGCAACCCACCAGGTTTCTTTTGCTCCGCCTTCACTTGTTGGCACACCAAGCATTGAGCGACATATTTGGCCACATCTTTCTTCATACCGGCCCAGAAGAAAACCCTCTTCATGTCTTGGTACATCTTGTCCCCACCGGGATGAATGGTCATCCTAGAACGGTGTGCATCATCAAGAATAACCTTCCTCAAACCCTCGTCTTGCGGTACACAAAGTCTACCGTCTCTACGCAAGCACCCCCTATCGTCCAGGGTGTACCTACTCAAATGGCTGGACGACTCCCCCCTTATGAGTTTCTCCACCAACTCAACCAACTGTGGGTCGTCCCTCTGTGCTTCTCCAATCCGCCCCAGAAGAGTAGGTCTGACCTCCAAGGATGCTAGCAAACCGGGTACATAATCAATGGAAGGTCTGAAATCAAACATCGAGATAAATTCCAAGCTTCGTTGTTCCACGAACAATGGACTCAAGGACAACCTCTTTCTGCTCAAGGCGTCCTCCACCACGTTACCCTTGCCAGGGGTATACGCTATCTCGAAATCATAGGATGCTAAGAACTCCATCCACCTTTGCTGTCTCAAATTCAAATCCTTCTGAGAAAACAAGTACTTCAATGATTTGTGGTCAGTGAACAATTCGAATCTCTCACCAAGAAGATAATGGCGCCAAATCTTAAGCGCAAAAACAATAGCGGCCAACTCTAAATCATGGGTAGGGTAATTTTTCTCATGCACTCTCAACTGCCTTCCACCATAGGCTATTACCCTTCCCTCTTGCATTAAGACTGTGCCAAGTCCTGTCCCATAAGCATCGGTATAGACAACAAATGGCTTGCTCCCATCTGGCAACACTAAAACTGGAGCAGTGGTTAAAGCTCTCTTTAACCGTCGGAACGCATCATCACAATCTACGTCCCATGCGAAAACAAGATTCTTCTTCGTTAAGCGGGTTAATGGGGCTGATATCTTCGCGAAGTCTTTAATAAACTTCCTATAATAACCCGCCAACCCCAAGAAACTTCTTACTTCGGTAGCATTCTTTGGAACCTTCCAATCCTGAATTGATACTACCTTCGCGGGATCCACAGCTATCCCTTCCTTGGAGACCGCGTGCCCCAAGAACCGCACTTCCTTCCTCCAGAAGTGACATTTAGAGAATTTAGCCTTAAGGCTATGTGCTCGAAGAGTCTTCAATACCTCCCCAAGATGTAGGGCATGCTCTTCTTCACTCTTAGAAAATACTAAGATATCATCCACAAAGACCACCACGAATTTATTAAGGAACTCCCTGAACACCCTACTCATCAAATCAACAAAGTATGCAGGGGCGTTCGTCAACCCAAACGGCATCACCAGCCACTCATAGAAACCATCCGGAGTCCTAAAGGCAGTCTTGTCTATGCTATCCTCAGCCACCCTCAATTGATGAAACCCCGTGGCTAAGTCCAACTGAGAAAATACTGAAGCGCCAACCAACTGATCGAAAAGATCATCAATCCTCGGCAATGGGTGTCTATTCTTCTTTGTGAGCTTGGTGAGTTCTCTATAGTCTACACAAAGTCTGAGGGACCCATCCGCCTTTGTAGCAAAAACTACTGGAGCACCCCACTCCGATATACTTCGTCTTATGAACCCCTTCTCAAGCACCTCCCCTACTTGCTTATGGAGTTCCCTCCTCTCACGAGGAGCCATGTGGCGCACTGGTAAAGATACAGGTTTAGCATTATCCACCAGATATATTCGGAAGTCAATCTCCCGCTTCGGAGGTAAGCCCTTCACCTCCTCAAACACATCCGAGTATTCCCGGACCACTCTAACAGATTGCAAACTCTCGACCGAAGCGTCAAGCGATTCAAGATAACTTAGCATAACAGAATCCATGGGATTACAAGAGATCTCGAGAGTGTTACCCAAGCGGGTCATGAGCCTAACAACTCTCCTTTCGCAATCAAGAACAGCACCATTACTGGATAACCAGTCCATGCCTAAAATTAACCCATAGCCCGTGAAGCCCAAAACAAAAGCATCACATCTAAACTCAATGCTAAGTATAGAAATCTTCAAACCCAAACATATCATGGACAAATAAGTGGAGCCCCCAATTGGGTTTGAAACAACCAAGGGATCATCTACCAGACTGGTGTCTAAGTGCAGTGACTCAACTAATGATGATGAGATAAACAAATGCGATGCGCCTGAATCAAACAATGTACGGACAGGATGATCAAATAGGAAAACCAGACTTTCAACGGAAATAGTTCTACCTCTTTCCTGAATCGGTGGAACCGCGAGAGCCTGTACTTGCCCCCTAGCCTGACCCGGTGCCATAAGAGCTTGCACCTGTCCTCCTGAGGAAGATCCCGTCCTTTGCCCCTTCTTAGGGCAATCCTTCACTAAATGCCCTGCTTCGCCACAGTGAAAGCAACAAGTCTTCTTCTTCTTTCTACAATCTTTGCTTATGTGGCCTGGTATCCCACAATTGAAGCACTTCTTCTTCTTTCTACAATCTTTGCTTATGTGGCCTGGTATCCCACAATTGAAGCACTTCTTCTTCTTTCTACAATCTTTGCTTATGTGGCCTGGTATCCCACAATTGAAGCACTTCTTCTTCCCCTTGCCACCGTTGCCTTTCCCACCTTTGTTTTGCTGTTGTTGCTGAGGTCTCTTTTGATCTCCCTTCTTCTCGGGTGCCTTATTAGCATTGGGACCCTTCTATTCTTCATGCATGAGTGCCATGTCAACTAGCTTCTCAGAGGTGGGCCCCATAGGGATATGAGTCATAGCCAACCCATGCATCGGTTCATTCAAGCCTTTCACGAACCTCAAAGCCTTCTTCTCCGGTGTATTCACCATGTCTAGGCCAAACCTTGCCAATTGATTAAACTTGTTGACATATTCCTTCACTGAGAGATTTCCTTGCTTTAGAGTCAAGAATCTTTCCATATACAAGTTTTCCTCCGCCCTTGAGAGAAACTTTGCCACAAATCTTTGCCTAAAATCCGCCCAAGAGTCAACGGGGCGTTCTCCATTAGTGACCTCCCACCAGAATGAGGCCTCTCCCTTCATTAACCAAGCAGCTAACTTGACTTTCTTTCCTTCTTCCATCTCAAAGATATCTATCAACTCTTCCACCTCCTTAAGCCAATCTCTAGCCTCCACAAAAGTTTCAGATCCTTGAAAAGGTTTTCCTCCCATAGCTTTGAATTCCTTACAAGTCTTAGCAAAAGTATTTGTGCGAGGAGGAGGGGGAGGAGGAAGATCGGGTGCTACGGTTAGTGGAGGAACATTTGCTGGACCCGCAGTGGTGGCCCTGGCCTCCATCAATCTCCTATACCATACTGGTATCGTCACACCCTCCGGAAAGTTAAGACCCTCAGCCATGCTGAAACGAAAAAGGAAAGATTCAAAACGGAGAATTCGAAAGATAAAGATATGGCTATTGGGGATTATGCTTTTCTTTCAAAAACTTTTCTCTTTAAAGACATGTTTTTGAAAATATCTCTTCGAAAAATGTTTTTGGAAAAATAGTTTTCTAAAATTTTTATCTGTTCCGGTAACCTTTGCTCTGATACCACGTGTAACACCCCACGCCCGCTATGGTCACTCTCTAAGGGAATGCCATAACATCGGTGGAGTATTTTGAGTGAATATAGAACAGAGTAATTACAGCAAGACAAATATAAGTAATACTTGAAAATTTAAAACATCATTTCACTTGCAGCGGAAAATAAAACATGTCTGGTTACATCACAAAACCATAATAGAAGTCAAGTACAAATATCCATCCTGCTAAATAAAAATACATAATCCCAATACATGAACTGATAGCCATAAAAGAAAAGGGTAAGCTGAGCTCTACATCTAGGATCCAAGCTCCAAGAGGGTAATAAAAGCAGCCTGATCAAAGCCCACTCGTGCTGGGCCCACTGTGAGAACCTGAGGGTTGGGAAAAAGATAAAAACAACGGGGTCAGACATAAGTCTGAGCGAGTCCTATAACTTTAACAATGTAACCATTAAAGTAATAAGGATATGATATAACTTGGTACGGTGTGACTGGGGATAAATGACTACACTCAGTAGCCAATCAGACTTAGAGTGAACTAAGATAACGATAAAGACGCATTTACCCACCCAAGGATAATTACTACACTGCACCACACCAGTCATTCCTACTTGAAGGTTGATCCCTCCCAAGGACTTAGAAAATTTACCCAGTAGTTTCGTGTACCCCTAGCTCACTACATAGGTGCCGTCTGCCCCTATCTCCACTAGGTGTACCCACTACTCCCAAGCGATCGGCTCCCTACCGTAGATATCCGTGCTGGCCCCACATTGGGGGGTATCACTCCCCAAAGTGGCTAGCCCGATACAACGAATGGTGCACGGGTTATATCTACACGATGCAACAACGTCTTACCTACCAGCCCGGGTCCACACACGCATATGAAACCCGTTGGACTTGCGTTGCCACCGCTACCCCGTTTTGGCCTCTTATAGTCAAGCCCAATATGCGTGTCCCGTCACTCGACTAGAGTCGAGCCCACTAAGATACGTTTGGGATATTGGTTGAAATGGGCCCCCACAAGCTACCCACCTAAGCTTGTCATTTCTAGTGTATACCACTTAACCCTTTAATCATGTTTTAATTACATGTTCCACATTGGTTAAGTATTCTAATCGTATTTTCTATTACCACCCAAGGCAAACACTAGATTTCCACATGCCACCCAAGGCACCCACTTAACCCCTCATGTCCCTCTACATGCTAATATGGTTAAGTGTTTCTTAATTAATTAATTAAGATCATGACCTCATAAAGACCTCTCACATTAGACCATCTTTTATGACTGTTGGATATGCCGGTTTGTTCCGGGCAGACTTCTGTCATAAAAAGGGTCTAACCTCGTGTCTTTACTTTAATCACGTATTTAATTTATGACTAAGACCTCTCACATTGGGCCAATCATTTGTAGCTGCTGGATGGCCGGTCGGTTCCGGGCAGACTTCCGCTACAAAAGGGTCCAACCTCATGTCTTAGTTGATTAATTACACCTAATTAATCACCCCCATAATTAATTATCCCTAATAAATTACACATTTTTAAGAATATGGGTAGACCTAACTCAATAGGTAAATTCCCAATTCCATAGTATGGGTAGACCTAACATAATAGGTAAATTCCCAACTCCATAATGTGGGTAGACCTAACTTAATAGGTAAATTCCCAATTATGTCCATTCATTTTATGTTATGCTTAATCATAACAACTTTACACCTTTTTATAATCATGCATATTAACCCCATCGTTTCCCACGTAATTCGTTTACATAACACGTCACTCATAGGGACAACTTTGCATATGTTATGCACATCATAAAAAGAGACAAACTTGCATATGAACTTGCATATAAACTTGCATAAAACTTGCATATGAACTTGCATATGACTTGTATAAGACTTGCATATGAACTTGCATATAAACTTGCATAAAACTCGCATATGAACTTGCATATGAACTTGCATAAAACTTGCATATGAACTTGCATACCATGTCATATCACAAAGGCAAACTTGCATATGTTATGCACATCATAGAAAGAGGCTAACTTGCACATGAATCTTGCATATAAACTTGCATATCATGTCATATCACAAAGGCAATCTTGCACATGTTATGCATATCATAAAAGAGACTAACTTGCACATGAATCTTGCATATAAACTTGCATAAAACTTGCATATGAACTTACATAACACATCATATCATAAAAAGAGGCAAGTTTGCATATGAACTTATAACATATGACAACCACAACTTGCATAATCCACATTTACATCCATAGCCTCCTAATATCCTATCCTAATTAGTTTAGCAATTACTTGCTAAAGGCATAGGAACTCACCAAAACCAAGATTAGCAAACTTATGAAGTAGAACTAGTTGCTAAATATGAAGAAGATGATGATTAGAGGTTGATTAGCTTGCAACTTCCTTCATAAACTAGTGGAGGCTCCTCTTAAGTTTGATTTTGGCGGCATGAGGCCATCATTTCTATTTTTAGTATGGATTAGGCTTGCATTAGGGTGTATTTATAGGATTAGGGTGTGTTTTAGACCATAGGATTAACCCTAGGTTAGATTAGGTCCGTTAGATTTAGGAAGTCTCTAGAACACAGCCCAGCCCTAGCCAGAAAACCAGATCTGGTGCACCCAAACCAACTGGCTCGACACCCTGTGTCGAAAGGCAAGTCGACAGGGCAGTCGACTCCCCAGTCGACAGGCCTGTCGACAACCCTGTCGACATGGGTAGGGCGGGAAGTTTCCCGCCTGGCCCCCTGCTGGCTCCAATTTCGAAATCTGACTTTTAATTTTTAAATCTGTTTTTAACTTTCAATTTTCTGTAAACTTCATTGGGCCATAACTGGGCCATACGGACTCCGATTTACAAAATTTCGGACTCTATTTTGCGTATTTTTCCGAGACGAACGCAATGACGCAGCCCGTTTCCCCCAATTCTCACATTTGAGATTATCTATTCTGCAATTAGTGAATTTTAGCATTAACCGAAATTCGGGGTGTTACATAACGTCTCTTGTAAGCTCTTTCAAAATCCACTAGTGAACAACGGATCTCAGTCACTCACAATGCCTTTGGGTATTCCATGAAATCTCACTACTCACTTTATATACAGTTCCGCTAACTTAGCTGCCATCATGTTTGACTTGATGGGTATAAACCTTGCACTCTGAGTCAATTGGTCCACAATCACCCAAATGCTATCATGGCCCGATCTAGTCCTTGGTAACCCATCAATGAAATCCATTGACACTTGTTCCCATTTCCATTTTGGAATTTCTAATGGTTGTAATAAACAACTAGGCTTCTTTTGCTCAGCTTTAACTAGCTGGCAATTTATGCATTTGGATATAAACTTCCCAATGTCTCTTTTCATCCCTTCCCAGTAGTAGGTCTGCTTCATGTCTCGATACATCTTGTTACCAGCGGGGTGTATAGTCAGTTTTGAGTGATGACATTCTCTAAGCACTTCATCTCTCAATCCATTGACATTGGGTACAACTAGTCTTCCATTCTTTCTAAGCCATCCATCTCGATCAAGCCCATACTTGTTCATCTCTTCGTTGATCCCCATCTCTAACTTTGAGATGATTTCCAATAGGTTAGGATCGTCCCTCTGGCTGGAACCAATCCGCTCAATCTAAGTGGGTCTAATCATCAAACTTGCTAACATTTCTGGATCCAATTCGCACTTTGGTCTGAAATCATACCCAGCGATGTACTCCAGTTGCTTCCATTCAATAAACATAGCCCCTAAACAGGCATGTCTTCTACTCAATGCATCAGCCACCGCATTGCCCTTTCCTGGTGTGTATGCGATATCCAAATCATAGGAAGCCAAGAATTCTAGCCATCTTTGCTGTCGGAGATTTATATCCTTCTGAGAGAAGAGATACTTTATTGATTTATGATCGGTAAACAACTTGAATCTTTCTCCCAAAAGATAATGTCTCCACATCTTCAATGCAAACACAATCGCTGTCAATTCCCAATCATGGGTAGGGTATCTTTTCTCATACGGTTTCACTTGCCGACTTGCATAAGCTACAACCCTACCTCCTTGCATCAATACAACACCTAGTCTGGTACCACATGCATCCGTGTATACCATCATCTCTTCATTTCCCTTGGGAATGACTAACACTGGTGCACATGTCAACTTTTCCTTTAGACTCTTGAATGCATTCTCGCACTTTTCGTCCCAGACGAAAGCTTGATTCTTCTTGGTCAACTGAGTCAATGGTGCTGCTATCTTGGAGAAGTCTTGGATAAACTTACGATAATATCCAGCTAATCCCAAGAAACTTCTTACATCTGTTGCATTCTTGGGCGTAGGCCAGTCCTGTACCGTAGCCACCTTCGCAGGGTCCACGGCAATACCATTCTCGGAAACAACATAACCCAAGAACCTCACTTCCCTCCTCTAGAAGTGACACTTAGAAAACTTTGCTTTCAATTGGTGTTTTCTCAACACCTCCATCACTATCCTCAAATGTTCCTTGTTTTCTTCCTCCGTCCTCGAATAAACAAGTATATCGTCCACGAACACAAGAACAAACTTATTCAACTGATCTCTGAATACCCTATTAATAAGATCCACAAAATATGCTGGGGCATTGGTCAACCCGAATGGCATGACCAACCACTCATAAAATCCAAACGGCGTCCGAAATGCCTTTTTAGCTATACCCTCAGCTTCCACTCTAAGCTGATGAAAACCTGTCGCGAGATCCAACTGGGAGAATGCTCTCGCGCCACTCAACTGATCAAACAAATCATCTATCTGCGGTAGAGGATACTTATTCTTCCTCGTCACTTTATTCAATTCGCGGTAGTCCACACACAATCGAAGGGAACCGTCCGCCTTGGTAGCAAACACAACTGGTGCTCCCCAGTCAGAAACACTCCTTCTGATAAATCCCTTCTTCAAAAGATCGCTGACTTGCACCTCGAGCTCTCGCGGCTCCCTTGGTGCCATACGACGAAGTGGCATCACTATAGGTCTGGCATCTTTCACCAAATCAATACGGAACTCAATCTCCCGGTGTGGTGCAAGCCCGGTCACTTCCTCGAAGACGTCCGGATACTGGCCAACCACGGGCGAACCTGACAACTCACTATGCGGAATGTCGAGGGAATTTAGAAAACTTGCCATTACCCCATCACTGGGGAAGACCACCAAACACTACCCTCCGCCCATCATTCGCTCTAGCTGTCACCAAAAATCCCTCACAGTCTGCCACCACCCCGTATCTTTGGAGCCAATCGACTCCCAAAATAATGCCAAACCCAGTAAAGCCCAAAACAAAGCAATCACAAACGAACATGCATCCATGACTCGATAAGGCCACATTACGACAAATCATGCTAAGGTTAGTCGAACCACCAATTGGGTTCGTCACTACTAAAGGTCTATCGACGATCTCGGGCTCTAATCCCAACCTACCTACCAGGTCACTAGATATGAAAGAACTGGTAGCCCCAGTATCAAACAAAACTCCAACAGGAACATCATAAACAGAAAGCATACCTTGAATAACGACATTCTTTCCCTTCTCCGCTGCAGTTGGGGAATTCGACGAAGAAGGAATAACATTAAGGGCATATGCTTTCACTATCTGCTTTTCTTTAGGGGGTTGCTGTGACGACCGCCCATAACCCCTGCACTAAACAAGAGGAATAATGCGCTGAAAGGCGTGCCAGGCTGCTATGGACGATCATCATAGTGAGTGAACACATCGAAACCTGTCGTAGAACTCACAACGTAAGGATAAAATATAATAGAACATATACAACAGGTGATAGTAATGAGGTATCATATAGCAAACTTTTGAAACTCTTTTAACATCCAGAAAGATTATCTAACTGATATCCAAGTTTGTACATAAGGCCTCACTACAACTCTCAAGCAACTCAAACAGCGGAAACAGAAATACTAGATAGAATAAACTGGTACGCCAGCCTCCTGCTCGTCATCGCTCAGCTTCCTCGTATCACTAAGCTCCATTACCTGTAACCTGCTACTTAGTCTGCCCATCCACAACCGGATGAACAACCCAAGGTAATAAGAGGAAACATAAAAACTTGAGTCAGACAATAGTCTTAGTGAGCGATAATACAGCTAACAAACTTCAACAAGAAAGCATATGAGAATGGGTAAATGAACAACTTATCTACCCACATCACCAGAGAAGAACTCAACCTTATCTTCCCCACATCGGACAGTGATAGCCTTTACACCAAGCATTTCAATCATTAATCCATAGAAACCAGAACAACCAATTATCCATGGAAAACAGAAACAACCAGCAATAGCAATCATGACATCAAGAATATATAGATCTCACGTAAATCATCCTAGTCGAATTCAACATTCCTCGAGTACGAGCCCCAGAGGCCGAAACCAATATCAGACAAGCACTCAAGGAACATCTACTTCGATGTTGGATAACCCACGTGAGATAGCACAAGCAAAACATCCAGCATACATGACAGACTCCGGCTATCACTGCCAATCCTGCTTCAAAACCATCATTATCGTATGATGGCCAACCTTGCCATATGTCAAGGGCTAATGGTAACCCCAGTTCTAGTCATGAACTCCATATGCCCAACCTTGGCAATGTCCAAACTTGACACTAGGCCTCTCCCCGAGACCCAGGGTACTCGATCTACAACCGGTCTTTTGAGCCTTTCAACGATACCCATCGTACCCCTGCTTTGAGCCTGCTAGAACTTACGACAATGATAACTTCTTAGCCTTCGCATCTCTAGTCATCTAAACTTGACGACTTTTCTTAGCTCAAGCAAACTTCTCAAGCAACCATTATCCACCAACTCACGACCTTTGAGTTGTCACCGCATTCGTTGTTCCACCTTGATCAACGAACACATTCATCACTTCGAGCCTTCCTACTTGAACCACCTCGAAGTCACGTCATCACTAGAAGTGCCCGATCAGAAATTTCCACTAGAAATGCCGACCAGACCCATTCTGAACCGACCAGACCCCCTCTGGTACTTCTGGACCGATCAGACCCCCCCTGGACCAACCAGACCTCCCTCTGCTCCTTCTGGACTGACCAAAACCCTCCTGAGTCGACCAGACTCTCTTCTCAACCTTCTGGACCGATCAGACCGACCAACTCCAAGACCCTGTTAAAACCGACCAGCCCTTCTCAACCGACCAGCCTCACTTGACCGACCAGGCAACAACCAGATCGACCAGCTAAAACCAACCAACCTACTCCATAACGACCAGCTTAAAACCGACTAGCCTGCTCCAGAACGACCAGCGGAAAACCGACTAGCCTGCTCCAGAACGACCAGCTTAAAACCGACTAGCCTGCTCCAGAACGACCAGCTTCCTATCTTGCTCCCCAAGCTATAAAACGACCGACCGCCTCAGTCCAGATCCTTCTGGGCTGACCAGAGCCATCAGACCGACCCGATCAGGAAAAAAAACCGACCAGAAACCTGCACAGCTCCATTTCGACTTCGATTTCGACCAAAACTTCACCAAACGACGAATCCGACGAAACCGGCTTAACCGATTCATCCAAATGCAACCACAAACATGTTATGCAACCAACAATATCATCAATCTAACAATTTCCATCAAAACACATAAATTTCCCAAAACATGATAAGTGAATCATAGGAACATAAAAACGGATCTAACTTGCATAATCTTGAGAAAAATCGTAAAATTAACCATTTAAATTATCTAGATCAGATCCTAAGGTGATTCATATATAAAATGGACTTAGCATGGTGTGAATCTAAGGAAAATAACATGGAAATGATGAAATTAACATCCTAAAACCCATATGCTTGCATGAATCCGAATGAGAGATGTAAATCACTCACCAATTCTCCAAAACAAAGCAAAAGCAATGAAAAAGCAATCCGGACAGCGAACACTTCGAATCAAACCCTTTAATCCGATGAATTCGCCCTTGAAACGATGTTGATCTAGCCTCGAATAGTATAGATCTTCGATTTCCCCCCTTGGATTTGGAATTTTAATGGTGGAAAGGTGTTAGAGGAAGAAGGAGATCAAAGCCTCCCCATAAGAGAATGGAAAATGCCAACCTTTCTCCATATCCCTTACCCCCTATTTATAGTCTCCACCTACCCTCTAATGGGCCTTCTCCAAATCAGCCCATTAGCCTTCCAAAACCTGAACAGCCAACTGAAAAACCTTAAAACAGCGATTTCTCCCAAACCGCTGAACCAAATCCTTAATGTAACCATTCTACGGAAAGACAATCATCAATTCCTTTCCAATGGCACATGTCTCATCCCCTGATTCGACCTGAGTCAAAATTTATGCCCTGTACAAGACTGACAGGGGCAAAATGGTCACAAACAAAATCGGTAAAAATTATGGACATGTCACACATCCTCATAAGCAACATATCAAAAGATGAGAATGATCCAACCCTCAGGGAATAAAATAAAAATATTTTACGATCTTCCGATACGTAAAATGCGGGCTGTTACATTCTCCCCCCTTAAGAATTTCGCCCTCGAAATTCCAAGCAAACACAAGCAACCACAACAATTCCGCATGCCTATCATCCATGAGAAGCCAATCCTATCATCCAAACTAGCAACCATCAAGCCATACATCCATAGCCTTATCCTAGCACGCGGAATTCTATCAAACAACAACAAGATACAACGATATAACGATGATACAATCAAAGGGTCCTACCGATGAAAAGTTCTGGATGAGTCGCGTTCATGCTCTCTTCCGTCTCCCATGTACAATCGTCGCCATCTTCACTCCATTGTATCTTGACTAGCTTAACCGTCTTCCTCCTAAGCTGTTTCGTATCATTTCCCACAACATGAAGTGGCCTACGAGGTTTCGCAACTGCGGTCTCGACTTCTAAATCTTCATACTGTTCTGGAGATACCACCACATTCGAGTCATGCAAAAACTTCCGTAGAAACGACACATGGAAAACGTTATGCATACTCGACATCTTCTCGGGTAACTCCAACCTATATGCGAGCTTTTCTATTCGCTCGACAATCGGAAATGGTCCAACAAATGTAGGAGCCAACTTCCCTTTACTTCCGAATCGAACCATATGTTTCAACGGTGAAATCTTCATGAAAACCATATCGCCTTCGTCGAATTCCAAATCCTTACGACGCTTATCGGCGTAACTTTTCTGACGATCTTGGGCTGCCTTCATTCGTTGTCGAACAATCTCGATACAATCCAAGGTTTCTCTAATCATTTCGGGCCCAAGTACCAACTTATCTCCAGTTTCTAACCAACAAGCTGGAGAATTGCACGGTCTTCCATACAACGCCTCGTATGGTGCCATCCCAATACTCGACTGGTAGCTATTATTACGCAAACTCAACCAGATGTATATGGTCTTCCCATGATCCTCCGAAGTCTATCACACAAGCCCTCAGGAGATCTTCTAAAACTCGGTTGACTCTCTCGGTCTGACCGTCAGTTTGGGGATGATATGCCGTACTTAAGCACAATTCGGTTGCCAAAGCTTCTTGCAAACTTTTATAAAATCCACTCGTGAACAATGGATCCCGGTCACTTACTATACTCTTTGGGACACCATGGAATCGAACTATCCATTTTTCATAAAGCTCAGCCAATTTTGACGCTGTCCTAGTCGTCTTGACAGGAATAAATCTCGCACTTTTGGTCAAACGATCCACAATGACCCAAATCCCTTCATTCCCTGCCCTAGTTCTAGGTAGTCCATCGATAAAATCCATCGATATCTGCTCCCACTTCCACGTAGGAACCTCTAATGGCTGAAGTAAACCACTCGGCTTCTTCTGTTCAGCTTTCACTAACTGAGAGTTCATACACTTTGAAATGAATTTTCCAATATCTCTTTTCATCCCTTCCCAGTAGTAGACTCGCTTCATGTCCTGATACATTTTATTACCACCGGGATGAATCGTTAGCTTCAAGTGATGACATTCTCTCAGAACCTCATCCCTCAATCCGTTGACATCAGGAATAACTAATCGTCCTTGCTTTCGAAGCCAGCCTTCTCGGTCAACCTCGAACTCCTTATCCTATGGTTTCAGTTTCTGAATGGACTCGACAAGCTTCGCATCTTTCTTTTGGCCCTCGCCAATCCTTTCGATAAGAGTAGGCCTTATCGACAAGCTTGCCAATATTTCAGGTTCCAACTCACACCTTGGCCTGAAATCGAACCTTGCCAAATACTCGAGGCCCTTCCATTCCAAAAACATCGCTCCCAAACTTGCGTGTCTTCGACTCAATGCATCTGCAACTGCATTGCCTTTGCCAGGAGTATAGGCTATCCCAAAATCATACGATGCCAGAAACTCTAACCATCGTTGCTGCCGAAGATTCAAATCCTTTTGGGAGAAAAGATACTTCAATGACTTGTGATCCGTAAACAACTAGAATCGTACTCCCAACAGGTAATGTCTCCTCATCTTCAGAGCAAACACAATCGCTGCCAACTCCAAATCATGAGTTGGATAGTTTCTCTCATGTGGCTTTAGCTGTCGACTTGCGTAAGCCACTACTTTATCCTTCTGCATTAGCACTGCTCCAAGTCCAGTACCACATGCATTAGTATATACCACCATCTCTTCATTCCCACTTGGAATGGTCAACACAGGTGCACTCGTCAATCTCTCCTTCAAGATTTCGAACGCTTGCTCACACTTCGCATCCCATGCGAACACTTGGTTCTTCTTCGTCAATCCTGTTAATGGTGCAGCCATCTTAGAGAAATCCTTGATAAACCTTCGGTAATAACCAACCAATCCAAGGAAGCTCCGAACATCCGTTGCATTCTTAGGTCTATCCCAGTCCTGGATTGCTGCAACTTTAGCGGGGTCAACCGCTATACCTTTTCCAGAAACAACATGACCTAAGAACCTCACTTCATCCTTCCAGAAGTGACACTTTGAGAACTTAGCTTTAAGCTGATGCTTTCGCAAGATCTCTAACACAACTCTCAAGTGCGTCTTATGTTCTTCCACATTTCTGGAGTAAACCAGTATATCATCCACGAACACAAGCACGAACTTATTCAACTGATCTCTGAACACTCTATTCATAAGATCCACAAAATACGCTGGCGCGTTAGTCAATCCGAATGGCATCACCAACCACTCGAAGAACCCGGATGGTGTCCTAAAAGCAGTCTTTGGCACACTATCCTTAGCTACTCTCAACTGGTGAAATCCCGTTGCCAAATCCATCTGAGAAAACACTTTGGCTTCGTGAAGCTGATCGAACAAGTCATCAATCCTTGGCAACGGATACTTGTTCTTCTTAGTCACCTTGTTCAGCTCACGATAGTCCACACACAACTTTAACGAGCCATCTGCTTTAGTTGCAAACACAACTGGTGCACCCCACTCGGAAACACTCCTCCGAATGAAACCTTTTCCCAAAAGGTCTCTAACTTGCACCTCCAACTCTCGCTGTTCCTTAGGCGCCATCCGCCTAAATGGCATAACAATTGGTCTTGCACCCTCGACCAAATCGATCCTAAACTCGATCTCGCGATGCGGCGGCAACCCTTTGACCTCGTCAAAGACATCTACATACTCATTAGAGATCAGCACTGATGATAGGTCTTCCTGTAGAATCCCAAGCGAATATAGATAACTCACGAAGACCCCATCTTCGTGCTTACATCCAATCAACACCTTTCGCCCTTCCACATCCCCGACCCTCACCTCTAGCTTCTCGCAATTCACCCTTGCCGCATACTTCTTGAGCCAATCCATGCCCAAGATGATCCCATACCCAGCGAAGTTAAGAACAAAGCAATCACACATAAAAGAGCAACCATGACTCGATAATACTAGACCACGGCAAACCATGCACAAACTGGACAAACCCCCAACTGGATTAGTCACGAACAATGGTCTATCACAAATCTCGGGTTCCAAACCCAAGCGACAAACAAGCTCATTGCAGATGAATGAATGTGATGCTCCAGTATCAAACAAAACTCGAACTGAAACACCGTTAATGGAAAAAGTACCTTGCACCACAACACCCTTTCCCTTCTCCTCTGCAGTAGGAGCTCTTGAAGAAGATGGCACGGCTTCAAAAGCATATGCCTTCACAATCTGCTTGCCCTTAGCTGATTCTGGACAATCTTTCTTCTCATGCCCAGGCTTTCCACACTTGAAGCACTTCTTCTCAACTTTGGGATTCTTTCACTCATTTGAATAATGACCCTTCTGTTGGCAGTTAAAGCAAAGCACCTCACTCTTGGGTTTCTTTTGGCCATCCTTTCCTTTCTGTTTTTGCTGCTTCCTCTTTTTATTATTACCACCCTGCTACGGTTTCTGAACCTCCTTGGTTGCAGCAACAACATTTGCTTCCTTGGGAAACAAGCTCTCATGACGAATAGCCTTTTCCACAATCTTTTAAAATGAATCATCAAGATGGTCCACAAGCGGCTTTCCAATATGAGCATCCAAACCCAAGACAAACTTCTCGTTCTTCTGATAGGGTGTATCAATGTATGAACGAGCATATCTAGACAAAGCCTCAAAATCAGAAATGTAGTCAAGAACTGATCTGCCATTCTGCTTCAACTCTACGAACTTTTTGAAGAGAACGGACTTTTGTGCAGTGGAGATAAACTTTGCTTCAAATTTAGCTTGGAATTGCTCCCATGAAATCTCCTCTTCCGGAGTCTCGAGTATAACAGAATTCCACCATTCCATGGCCCTGCTTTGCAGCTGCCTTGATGCAAGCTTTCTCTTCATTACATCCTCAATACCCAAGTCTCCAAAGATTCGAACACATGAATCCATCCACCTCTGAACCTCTTCAGCTGACTCAGTTCCCTTGAATGGTTTCCCTCCTAGAGATATAAAGTCCTTGCACATCTTTGCAAAATCTATTCTAGGAACTCGCACCCCTACATCTACCGTGGCCGCCACTGGAGCGGGTACCCTTCGCATAATTGCTTCTGCCATGGCTTCAAACATGGCCGGGTAATCTGGCTCACCACCATTTCCCCCTCCAGTATTAGCTCTCCTAGCAGCGTGCCTTGATGGTCGTCTACTCATTCTAAATTTGAAATTTAGAATAGTTAGCCACTTCCAAGAAAACTGCTAAAAGAATACAACCGCTACTACTATATATGTTAATATATATAGTAACATCCAACTGGAATCTACAAATACGTCCCTCATACGCAATTACGTCTTTGAACTTTGGCCAAAATCGTTGACCAGAGCTCTGATATCAAATGTGACGACCGCCCATAACCCCCGCACTAAACAAGAGGAATAATGCGCTGAAAGGCGTGCCAGGCTGCTATGGACGATCATCATAGTGAGTGAACACATCGAAACCTGTCGTAGAACTCACAGCGCAAGGATAAAATATAATAGAACATATACAACAGGTGATAGTAATGAGGTATCATATAGCAAACTTTTGAAACTCTTTCAACATCCAGAAAGCTTATCTAATTGATATCCAAGTTTGTACATAAGGCCTCACTACAACTCTCAAGCAACTCAAACAGCGGAAACAGAAATACTAGATAGAATAAACTGGTACGCCAGCCTCCTGCTCGTCATCGCTCAACTTCCTCGTATCACTAAGCTCCATTACCTGTAACCTGCTACTTAGTCTGCCCATCCACAACCGGATGAACAGCCCAAGGTAATAAGAGGAGACATAAAACCTTGAGTCAGACAATAGTCTTAGTGAGCGATAATACAGCTAACAAACTTCAATAAGCAAGCATATGAGAATGGGTAAATGAACAACTTATCTACCCACATCACCAGAGAAGAACTCAACCTTATCTTCCCCACATCGGACAGTGATAGCCTTTACACCAAGCATTTCAATCATTAATCCATAGAAACTAGAACAACCAATTATCCATGGAAAACAGAAACAACCAGCAATAGCAATCATGACATCAAGATTATATAGATCTCACGTAAATCATCCTAGTCGAATTCAACATTCCTCGAGTACGAGCCCCAGAGGCCGAAACCAATATCAGACAAGCACTCAAGGAACATCTACTTCGATGTTGGATAACCCACGTGAGATGGCACTAGCAAAACATCCAGCATACATGACAGACTCCGGCTATCACTGCCAATCCTGCTTCGAAACCATCATTATCGTATGACGGCCAACCTTGCCATATGTCAAGGGCTAATGGTAACCCAATTCTAGTCATGAACTCCATATGCCCAACCTTGGCAATGTCCAAACTTGACACTAGGCCTCTCCCCGAGACCTAGGGTACTCGACCTACAACCGGTCTTTTGAGCCTTTCAACGATACCCATCGTACCCCTGCTTTGAGCCTGCTAGAACTTACGACAATGATAACTTCTTAGCCTTCGCATCTCTAGTCATCTAAACTTGATGACTTTTCTTAGCTCAAGCAAACTTCTCAAGCAACCATTATCCACCAACTCACGACCTTTGAGTTGTCACCGCATTCGTTGTTCCACCTTGATCAACGAACACATTCATCACTTCGAGCCTCCCTACTTGAACCACCTCGAAGTCACGTCATCACTAGAAGTGCCCAATCAGAAATTTCCACTAGAAATGCCGACCAGACCCATTCTGATCCGACCAGACCCCCTCTGGTACTTCTGGACCGATCAGACCCCCCTGGACTGACCAGACCTCCCTCTGCTACTTCTGGACTGACCAAAACCCTCCTGAGTCGACCAGACTCTCTTCTCAACCTTCTGGACCGATCAGACCGACCAGCTCCAAGACCCTGTTAAAACCGACCAGCCCTTCTCAACCGACCAGCCTCACTTGACCGACCAGGCAACAACCAGATCGACCAGCTAAAACCGACCAACCTTCTCCAGAATGACCAGCTTAAAACCGACCAGCCTGCTCCAGAACGACCAGCTTAAAACCGACTAGCCTGCTCCAGAACGACCAGCTTAAAACCGACTAGCCTGCTCCAGAACGACCAACTTAAAACCGACTAGCCTGCTCCAGAACGACCAGCTTCCTGTCTTGCTCCCAAGCTATAAAACGACAGACCGCCTCGGTCCAGATCCTTCTGGATTGACCAGAGCCATCAGACCGACCCGATCAGGAAAAAAACCGACCAGAAACCTGCACAGCTCCATTTCGACTTCGATTTCGACCAAAACTTCACCAAACGACGAATCCGACGAAACCGGCTTATCCGATTCATCCAAATGCAACCACAAACATGTTATGCAAACAACAATATAATCAATCTAACAATTTCCATCAAAACACATAAATTTCCCAAAACATGATAAGTGAATCATATGAACATAAAAACGGATCTAACTTGCATAATCTTGAGAAAAATCATAAAACTAACCATTTAAATTATCTAGATCAGATCCTAAGGTGATTCATATATAAAATGGACTTAGCATGGTGTGAATCTAAGGAAAATAACATGGAAATGATGAAATTAACATCCTAAAACCCATATACTTGCATGAATCCGAATGAGAGATTTAAATCACTCACCAATTCTCCAAAACAAAGCAAAAGCGATGATAAAGCAATCCGGACAGCGAACACTTCGAATCAAATCCTTTAATCCGATGAATTCGCCCTTGAAACGATGTTGATCTAGCCTCGAATAGTATAGATCTTCGATTTCCCCCCTTGGATTTGGAATTTTAATGGTGGAAAGGTGTTAGAGGAAGAAGGAGATCAAAGCCTCCCCATAAGAGAATGGAAAATGCCAACCTTTCTCCATATCCCTTACCCCCTATTTATAGTCTCCACCTACCCTCTAATGGGCCTTCTCCAAATCAGCCCATTAGCCTTCCAAAACCTAAACAGCCAACTGAAAAACCTTAAAACAGCGATTTCTCCCAATCCGCTGAACCAAATCCTTAATGTAACCACTCTACGGAAAGACAATCATCAATTCCTTTCCAATGGCACAGGTCTCATCTCCTGATTCGACCTGAGTCAAAAGTTATGCCCTGTACAAGACTGACAGGGGCAAAATGGTTACAAACAAAATCGGTAAAAATTATGGACATTTCACACATCCCCATAAGCAACATATCAAAAGATGAGAATGATCCATCCCTCAAGGAATAAAATAAAAATATTTTACGATCTTCCGGTACGTAAAATGCGGGCTGTTACAGTTGTAGACACTTGTCCTTGTGATGTTCTACCTGGCCACAGTTGAAGCACTTCCTATCCGCTGGCTTGGCCCGACAATTAATAGCATAATGGATCTTCTTACCACAGTTGAAGCACTCAACATCTTTTTTATTCTTTTTCTGGCCATCCTTATTCTAGTTCTGCTTCCTCTTATTCTGAGGACCACTCTTGCCTCCACCACTTGCTTGCGGCTTTGGCTCCTCTGCATATGCAACCTCAGTCTTTGACTTAGGGTAAAGACTCTCTGACCTCAACGCTTTCCCCACAATCGATTCAAACGTCTCATCGATGTGGTTAATAAGCCTTTCCCCCAAGTACTGATCCAAGCCAATTATGAACTTCTCGTTCTTCTTCTCGGAAGTATCTATTAGAAATAACCCATATTTCGATAAAGTGTCGAATTCGGCAATATACTATGAGACAACTCTGCCATTCTACTTGAGTTCCAAAAATTTCTTAAACAGCACCGACTTCTGAGCATCTGGAATGAACTTATCGCTATAGCGAACCTTAAACTGATCCTAAGTAATCTGATCCTCGGGAGTAGCTGCCTTTATAGCATTGGACCAATTCATTGCCCGTCCTTGCAGCTAACAGGATGCTAGCCTTCTCTTCATCGCATCCTCGATACCCAAATCTTCGAAGATACGCTCGCAGCTATCCAACCAATCCTGAACATCCATAGCTAACTCTGTTCCGTGGAACGGCTTCCCACCAAGACTAGTATAATCCTTGTTCAGCTTGGCGAAATCGGCCCTAGGCGCCTGCACTATTGGACCACCACCATTATCAACATTGGGAGCTGCCCTCTGCACATCCCTAAGCATCTCTCTCATGAGGTCAGTAAACATCGTCCTCATATCAGCAACATTCCCATTATTGGCTCCTCTACCGGCACCTCTTGCGTATCGGCTCATCGTTAAATCTATAAAGAGAAAATGATTAACCATTTCCATAGTGGTGCCAGTGCAGTGCGACTTCATCCTTAACTATACTAACAGTATATATATATAGCTTTTGAAAACCAAAATAATCACAAATACGTGCTCTCATATACGTATTATCTCTCCCTGGTGCCTTTCCCTAGGTTAACTACGCAACCTGGAGCTCTGATACCAAGTGTGACGACCCGCCACGCACCAGCCGGCATTTCTTCCGAAAGTACGCTGTACACATGCCTGGCTAGCACGGAACGGTCGCCAAAGAAAGGAAAGAAGAGAATGAAATAATCGAAAACCTGTAGAATGTCTCACAGCGCATGGAATAGAATATAATAATAATGTACTTGACATAAACCTGTAGAATTGCCTTTCCTTAGATGGTCACACTAAAGATTTGGCTTAGTGGTTTGGGAGGAATCACTGTTTTAAGGTTTTTCAGTTGGTTGTTCATGATTTTGTGCCATAATGGGTAGATTTGAGAAGGCCCAAGTAGTGGGCTGGTGGAAACTATAAATAGAGGGTGAGAGGTATGGGAAATAGTTTACTTCCCATTCACTCATTAGGCTGCCTTGAGCTCCTTCTTCCTCTAACACTTTCCACCATTAAAAATCAAAATCCAAGGAGAGAAATCATAGATCTACACCATCGAAGGTAGATCTACATCAATTGAAGCAAGGATTCATCGGATCATGGGATTAAGTGCGAGGTGCTTGCTGTTAGAATCTTTATTTCTATCATTTTAGCTTGTTTTGGCAAATCGGTGAGTGATTTACATCTCTCACATGGATGCAATGAAGTATATGAATGTTTGATCATGTTTTTCATCATATTTAAGTGTTTTATCATTGATTTGTACCTCTATAAGACCATTTTCACATAAATCACCTTATGATCTATTTTAGCAAGTTTAGTTCGATGATTTCAATGCTATTTTACGTGTATATGCAAGTTAGATCTATAGTTTTGTTTATATTTACATTTATGGTGATTTTGGTGAATTTCACATAATTTAGAGGTGAAATGGCCAAATTGGTGATGTTAGTGGTTTTACAACATGCTCATGATTGTGTTGAATGGAATGGTTGAGTTGGTTTCGTCGATTGTGTCAATTGGTGGAGTTTAGGTCGAAATTGGAGTCACATTTGTGAAGTGCATGATTTATGTCGGTCGAGCGAGCCAGGGTGGGTCGGTCGTCCCAAAGTGTGCCTTAGGGAAAAAGTCAGAAGCCACGTTCTAGTCGGTCATTCTCATTTGGGTCGGGTCGGTCAATCCGGATCTGTCTCGATGAGAGTCGGTCGTGTAGGACTAGGGGTTCAGGTTTGGAGCAGCTCGGTCTTCTTATGGGTCGGTCGAACCTGGGTGAGCAAAGCAGGGTTGTTCGGTCTAGAGGAATGGGTCAATTAGCCATGTGTTGGGTGTGAAGAAGACCTGGTCGGTCGAACAGGTTGGAGGAAATTAGAACGAGTTGGGTCGGTTGAGCATCCTATGGGTCGAGTACCTGTTGGGTCATTCGTTCGAGCTGAATGAGATGGGTCGGTCATGATGGTTTTCAGCAGTGCTTTTAAATACTATGGTGAATAGCCTTTGTGCTGTGGTTTATTTTCTCTAGCAAGCTGATATAATGCTACGGGTTGTTTTGAACCTCATGAATGATGTTTCCTTTGGTTCAAAAGTGGTACTAACTTCGAGGAGAATTCAAGTGGGAATATTAGAAGTGTTGGATGTGTTCGTTGATCGGTGTTGAACAACGAAGAAGGTGGCAAGTCAAAGGTTGTGAGTTGGGGAATAATGGTTGCTTGATAAGGTTGCTTGAGCTATGAAAAGTCGTCAGGTTTGATGACCAGAGACGCGGAGGCCAAGAGATTATCATTGTCATAAGTACTAGCAGGCTCAAAGCAGGGGTACGATGGGGGCACCCAAAAGACCGGTTGTAGGTCGAGTACCTTGGGTATCGTTGAAAGACCTAGTTTTAAAGGTTGGACATACATACGTATCATTGAAAGGTGTATGGAGTTTATGCTAGAACTGGGGTTACCATTAGCCCTTGACATATGGCAAGGTTGGCCATCATACGATTAACGATGGTTCAAAATAGGATTGGCGGTGATAGCCAGAGTCAGTCATGGGTGATTGGTTGTTCTGTTTGTACAGTCTCATGTAATTTGTCCAACGTCAAAGGAGATGTTCCTTGATTGCTTGTCTGATATTGGTTTAGGCCTTTGGGGCTTGTGCTTGAGAAATGTTGAATTTGATTAAGGTGGTTTACATGAGATACATATAATCTGGATGTTATGAGTGCTTAACATGATTGAATAGATGTTCTGGTTTCTATGGATGAATGGTTGAATTGTTTACCATAAAGGCTATCATCGTGCGATGTGGGGAAGATAGGGTTGAGTTCTTCTCTGCTGTTGTGGATAGATTAGTATGTTATCTATCCATTCTCATATAGTTTATTGTTGAAGTTTGTTAGCTGTTTTATCGCTCACCAAGACTGTTGTCTGACTCAAGGTTTTATGTCTCCTTTTATTACTTTGGGCTGTTCATTCGGTTGTGGACGGGCAGACTAAGTAGCAGGTTACAGGTGGTTAGTGATGATGATGCTGTTGTGCAAAGGTGAGCAGGAGGCCGGCGTACCAGTTTTATTACTATATAGTGTTTCTGTTTCCACTGTTTCAGTGTTCTATGAGGGTAGTAGTGAGGCCTTATGTACAAACTTTGGTATTTTTTGGGTAACCTTTTAGGATGTTATGAAAGTTTGAAAAGTTTGATATATGATGCTTCATTACTACTACCTATTGTATATGTTCTATTATACTTTGTCCTTGCGCTGTGAGTTCTACGACAGGTTCCTCTTGTTTTACCTACTCTGATGATCATTCATAGCTATCGTGCACACCTTTTAGCGCATTATTCTTCTTAATAAGTGCAGGGGCTGTGGGCGGTCGTTACATAGTCTCAAGGAATGTCAGAGGGTTGGGGGACCCCACAAAAAATCTTGTTGTAAATCTAATTATCTCTCCACTTCATATCAACATTTTATTCTTACAAGAAACCAAAATTTCTATTCTACCCACCTCTCTTATTCGTCACTTATGCGGGCCACACTTATTTGGTTGGTCATACGTGGATGCTGTTGACACTCGTGAAGGTTTAATTACAACATGGAATGAGCACGTGTTGTCACTTTCTCAAATTCTTACTCACACATCGGTCTTGCATGTGTCCCTTCATCATCTTCACTCAAGCACCATCTGTTACTTCACCAATGTTAATGCACCAAATAATTTACGAGGAAGATCTAAAGTTTGGCTATTCTGCCAAGGTTTATCCCAACAAATCAACGACCCTTGGCTTACTGGGGGGAGATTTTAAAACTACTCTCACTGCTGTTGAATGTAACTCAGGCAATGTCTCATATGATTTTGACACTTTCAATTCTTACATCCATTCATGCTCTCTAATTGAACCTCTATTAACAATGGCCTCTTTACATGGTCAAGTAGAAGGGAGGAGCCATCGTTGGCTAAACTAGACCGTTTCTTTTTCAACTTAATCTAGGACGATCTCTTCCCTCTTTCTCTAGTAAATGGCCTAGCCATGACCATTTCTGATCATTGTCCATTACTGTTGGATTCTAATTTGGGCAGCACTATTAAAAGACCATTCAGGTTTGAGAGACTCCAGCTTCTGGAACCTTCTTTTGACAATTTCGTCAAACACATTTGGGTGCATCCATCTGGGCTTCAATCCACCACAGCTAGGGTGGTGTGCATACTCCGATCTTTGCGTAAACTAATTCGTCCTTGGTCTAAACATATTTGGAACTCACTTAAAACTCGAATCTCAACAACTCCGGACATCATTTTAAACCTCAGTATCATTGAAGAATCCCATCCTCTCTCTGATGCTAAACATCAGAACCTGAAAGAATTAGAGGCTGAGTTAGATAGGCTCATTAAGCAAGAAGAAATAGGTTGGAAGCAGCGTGCTAAGACAAAATGGATTGACGAAGGAGATAAAAATACTGCATCCTTTCATCGTATGGCTAATGGACATCGAAGAGCTTCCTTTATATCTGAAATAGTCCATAATAATTCCATCATCAACGACCCTCATTAAATTTGTCACCTATTTACCAATTATTATTGTGACCTTCTTGGCACAACATCCTCCCCACCTCCAGAGATTGACTGGCATAAACTCTACCCTAGCCCCTCTCCCATTGATATCGACTAACCCTTTTCAGAAGATGAGATATGGAAAGCTCTGAAGGATATGGTTGTTGGTAAAGCTCCTGGGCGCGATGGCTTTGGCCCAGCCTTTTTTAAACATTTTTGGCCTACCATCAAATTCGATATAGTTGAGATGTGTTCAGAATTCCATCCAACCCATCTGTCATTACCAAGTTGAACTACATAAACATCATCCTCCTCCCCAAGAACACTGGAGCCAACACTCTCCCCTCCTTCAAACCCATTAGCCTCCTCAACACCACATTCAAAATCATCACCAAAGTCTTAGATAATAGGCTCCAGGCAGTCATTACTCCACTGATTAATATTGAACAATCTGCATTCATTTTGGAAAGAAACATATTAGATTTCATAGCTACCACTCAAGAAGTCGTCTCTTTCTGTCACATTTCCACTACCCTTGGAGTTTTACTCAAACTTGACTTCACAAAAGCCTTTGATTTCGTTAATTGGAATTTTATCCTTACAACTATGTCACATAGAGGTTTCTCACCAAGATGGTGTAATTGGATCAAACAAATTTTGGACACAAGCTTCTCCATAGTATGTATCAACAGAGAGATGGGTGGTAAAATCAAATTAAAGAGTGGTTTAAGACAAGGAAACCCCCTCTCCCCCTAATCTTTATTCTCATTGTTGATATCCTTAATCAGATGGTGAAATTATCTATTTCCAATAACATATTTGCTGGCATCTATCTTCCAAACTCTGAAATAGCCATCTCCAGTTTGCAATTCACAGATGGTACTATATTGTTTTCTTCTCGTACTCCCTCTAATATTCATTATCTTAAGGTCCTCCTTTACACTTTTGAAAATGTGTCAGGCTTCTCCATTTATTTCAGCAAAACATCTATCATTACATTAGGGAATTTTAGTACCCATGGCCCCAACATCGTCGCATGTTTAAACTGTAAGCTGGATTCATTCCCAATAACTTACCTTTGCATTCCTCTTCGTCCAACCAAACTCATCAGATTTGATTGTCTCCCCCTCATATATAAGATTGAATCCAAGCTTGCAATATGGAAGGCAAGCTCCTTATCCATCGATGGTCGCCTCATCCTCGTCTAATCTGTCCTTTCATCCATGACTTCTTATTGGATGTCCTTCCATAAGCTCCATTCTTGGGTGGTCAACAAAATTGATTCAATTCGAAGTTCTTTCTTATGGAATGGTGGTAAAATAAAGCGCTTAATTAATTAGCAAACAATGTGTCTGTAACAACCCGTATTTTTATAACGTGTGATAACCATAAATCAAGGCAGAATTAATTTTTAAAATAAGAATCAAGGGAAATGGGTTACGCCATTGCGTTCGTCTCGAAATTCTTCTTGGAAACAAGTCCGAGTTTTCGAAAATCGGAGTCCATATGATCGAGTTATGACCTTTCGAAGTTTTCAGAAGTTTTCAAGTTCAAAACAGCTCAGGATTCGAATTCGAATTTCGAATTCAAACCTCAGAATGGACTGGGCGGGAAATTTCCCGCCCAGGACCAGGTCGACCTGAGGGTCGACTATGTAGTCGACCTGCCCAGGACCAGGTCGACCTGGGGGTCGACCTGGTAGCCGAGCCCACTTTTGAAGCTGGATTCACTTTGATGTTCCTGGCCTCGTTTCTGTCTACATTCGTTGACCTGACCCTATATATGCAGCCCCAAATACTAGTCTCTCTACACAAAATTCTTTCTGACCTTATGCTGCTCTAATTATGGTCGAAAAGTTAGAGAAAGGGACTACTTCTTCTACGTCAAAACTACGCTGCTGATTTGGGGATTTCTGTTAGGACTTGACTAAGCATATAAAGATTCAACATCGACTATCTTTTTCTAATTCTCGAACCACGATCTATAAGCCCCAGTTATTTTTAGATTTAAACTATAAATGTAATATGAATATGATGTAAATTAAAATTGGACCTATGTATGATGACTGTTTTACATCCATTCTTGTTCATCTTGGATCTTGACTTTTGGATATATTACTATGACATTGATTTAGGGCTTATTCATGTTGTAAATCAAAAAGAAAAACCCCTCATATTATCATGTTGAATATGCAATTAGTCACAATTTTATGACTATCACCTTATGTCAATCGTTACCATGACTATACTATCACCTTATGTATACTATTATCTTGTCTAGTACCTTATTTTGCTAGATTTGGAATCTTTATGTTTGAGGCCAATATTCCATATGCCAGTAATGTTATAATCTTTTATCTCAAGTCATACCATGTTATTCTAGTAATCACTTTTGCCACCTTATATCCGTCTCTTTTTATGTTATTCCCTAATTAGATTTATTTGTATCGATTCGAGCTTATGTGCGATGGGAATACGATTTAGGTAGATTAGGTAAAACATAAATTGGCTTTGAACATGAACGTTATTATAACTTGAACCTGGATATGGACATGAACTTGACACGATTTGACATGAAACATGACATGAAAACTCGACATGAATTTTGACATGAAAACTTGAACGTGGGCATGACAACTAGATAAACTTGAAAATGGCCAACTCGAGGTTGGGTTGAGTTTGCAGTGTAAATCTGCCCGAAACCGCCTGGCAAATCCAGTGACTGCAAACAATAGGATCCAATGTGGGTAATTGGTCATATCGCACGAAAAACTCGAGCTTAGACTATGTTGTGGTGTAAATCTGCCCGGAACCGCCCGACGAATCCATTGACCACAACAATTAGTCTAATGTGAGAGGTTAGGGTACATTAATGAATTAATGCCACATGATAGGGTTAAGTCATGAACCACTTGAATATACTTAACCAACTTGACACGATGATTTGATAGGGTTAAGTCATGAACCGCTTGAACACACTTAACCAACTTGATACATGATTTGGATAGGGTTAAGTCACGAATTTGAATGACAACACTTAACCCATTAGAAACCCTAGTTACGCGGTCCTTTTCAGCAGTAACCCACTTAGATGTATAACGATACCCTGGGACTAGGCATGGTGGGGCACGATTACTGGGCTGATTTTAAGCGACCAGAACGACGGCTGAGTAGGTGCGCCATTATAGGTTCAGGCGGACTATGGTCGTGCATGTAGTCCGGAGTTGAAAAAGCAGGCATTGGGCACCCGTAGGTTTACACTGTGCGTGCTTGATTCGTGTCGATTGTTGGCACCATAGGGCTTGATACACCCTATGGTGGACCTAGCACAGGTAACTACATTTCAGGATAGGGCCGTATGACACAGACACATAACGAGCTAGAACTTGTAGGGAGTCGATCGATTAGTAGATCGCATTGTAGGACCCCGTAATGGGTCACTTCATGATATTGGGCCAAGGGATCATTTCATGATTAATACTTGATATGGGTTAGAACACTAGTACAGTTGGTGCAACGAATCTCGAATATGCGATGCTAGACTTGACTTATCCTGTTATCTTAATTATCCTACTTGTTCTGTTATCATCCTTACGTTTAATTCTAGTTTTCACATATCATGTTACCTTTACTAGTTTTCATACTGAAAGTCACTAGGGCTTACCAGTCTTTATGAATGACCCTTTTTCTTTTGCCTCTTTTTCTTTCGTTCCCCCCAGGTTCTCAGGGAGGAAACACTAGCTCTTAGCTTGGATTTAGCTTGCTTTCTGACAGCTCATGTACGGTTTGGTCTTGGGCTATGCTATGGCTGCTTCTGCTATTTATGGGGAATAATTTGCTTTTGTTATCTTAAGTTTATGCTTCTTTACTTGGAACTTGATGTAATGGAATAATTTGTACCTTGGATATATGGGGTTTTGACTCTTTTCTTGAAAGTAATAAAAATTTGGTTTTTAATTTCTACTGTTGCTTTATTTATGTTCTGCCTTGTGATATCTCTGTGTATGTTTACCTAGATAATACTCCACCAAAACTAGTGCATTCCCTTTGTGAGTGACCCTAGCGGGGGTGGGGTGTTACATTTGGTATCAGAGCAGAAGGTTACCAGGCTGGGCAAAAGTTTTAAAAACCTTATGAAACTATTTTCAAAACCATTTATAAAGAAGCATTTTTTCAAGAAAAGTTTTATGTTTAAAAAGGCTATTCCCCAAGAAGCCATTAGCACTTCCCTTTGTTTCCTCGTTTGAATCCTTTTCTTTTCTTTTTTCAGCATGGCTGATCTTAACCTGCCTGAGGGAATACCCATGCCTGGATGGTTCTGAAGGTACTTAGAAGCCAGGGCCAACGGTGCGGGCCCGGCAGACATCCCTCCTCCTCCTCCCCCAGTGGCCGCGGTTCCTCCTCCTCCTGGTACCGCCTTTGCCAAAATATGCAAAGACTTTAAAGCAATGGGCGACAAGAACTTCGGTGGAACTGAAACCTTTGTTGAGGCACGAAACTGGCTAAAGGAGACGAAAGACTTGTTCATTATCTTTGATATGGAGGACCATAGGAAAGTCCAGTTGGCAGCATGGTTGTTGAAAGAGGAAGCTGCATTTTGGTGGGAAATCACCAATGCTACCAGGCCAGTTGAGACTTGGGCAGACTTTAGAGAGAGGTTTGGGCTTAAATTCTTATCGTCAGCAGAAGAGAACCTTCAGATGGAGAGGTTCCTAGCACTCAAGCAAGGGGACATGTCTGTTAGGGAGTACGTGAATAAGTTTAATCAGCTTGCTCGGTTCGGTTTGGATTTGGTCAACACAGCCCAGAAAAAGGCTGTACGCTTTGCTCGAGGATTGAACGAGCCACTACACAGTTTGGCCATAACTCATATACCCATGGGGGCAACCTTTGAAAGCCTGGTGGATATGGCTCTACTTCATGAGGAAGACAAGAATAGCAAGAAGGAGGTTAAGCCTAATGAGACTCAGAATAAGAAAGCTGACTTCAAGAAGGGGACAACAAGAATAACAAGAGCAACAATAAACCACATGAGACGAGGAAGTGCAACTTCTGTGGTATTACTGGACATCTAGCTAAAAACTATAGAAAGAAGAAGAGGAAGTTGGGTGAATGCTTTCATTGTGGAGATACTGGACACATCAGCAAGGATTGCCCTAAGAAGCAAGGGCAGGGGAAAGGGCAGACCCAGCGAGCAGGAACTTCTGGAGGGCAGTTACATGCTCTCAACACCACTCCAGCTCTTGACCGAGGTAGTAATATTTCCGTAGAAAGCCTTGTTTACATTTCTGACTTTCTTGTTCGAACCTTATTTGACTCTGGCGCATCGCATACTTTTATTTCTTCTGATATTGTTGAAAATCTGCACCTAAGTACTAGTCTGATTGAGGATCTCGTTATAGTTTCAAATCTAATTGGGGGCTCCGCCCATTTATCTATGATGTGTGTGGATTTGAGGATCTCTATCTTAAGCGTAGAATTCGCGTGTAACGCTTATGTTCTCGGATTTATGGGATATGGTTTGATCTTAGGTATGGATTGGTTGTCTGATTATGGAGCCATTCTTGATTGTGAACAAAGGGTAGTGAGGCTCATGACTCACCTTGGTAATACCCTTGAAATTTCTTGTAACCCTAAGGGTTCGGTCATGTTGTGTCATCTTGAATCCCTTGACTCGTCCAACGATAATTTGCAATCTTTGATGAGGTAAGGGGGTTACCTCCTAAACGCGAGATAGACTTCCGAATTTATCTGGTTGATAATGCCAAGCCAGTTTCATTGCCCGTTAGGCACATGGCCCCGCGAGAAAGAAGAGAGCCCAGTAAACAAATTAATGAGTTGCTTGAGAAAAATTTCATAAGACGAAGCATTTCTGAATGGGGTGCTCCAGTGGTATTCGCTACTAAGGCGGATGGATCACTTCGTCTGTGCGTAGATTATCATGAATTAAACAAGCTGACAAAGAAAAATAGGCACCCACTGCCAAGAATCGACGATTTGTTTGACCAGCTTGTGGGAGCATCTGTTTTCTCTCAACTTGATCTAGCCACAGGATTTCATCAGCTTAGAGTGGCTGAGGATAGCATTGACAAAACTACGTTTAGGACTCCAGATGGGTTCTTCGAATGGCTCGTCATGTCGTTTGGGTTAACGAATGCACCCTCATACTTTGTAGATTTGATGAGTAGGGTGTTTCGGGAGTTCCTTAACAAGTTTGTGGTAGTTTTTGTGGATGATATTTTGATCTTCTCAAAAGATGAAGAAGAGCATGCTAGACATCTCAAGGAAGTCATGGAAACGCTTAGAGCACACCAGTTAAAGGCTAAGTTCTCCAAATGCCATTTTTGGAGGAAAGAAGTTCGGTTCCTTGGACATGTAGTTTCTAAGCAAGGCATAGCCGTGGACCCCGCAAAGGTAGTTGCGGTACAAGACTGGAAAATTCCTAAGAATGCAACGGAGGTGTGGAGCTTTCTCGGTTTGGTGGGCTACTAGAGGAAGGCAATTAAGGACTTCGCTAAGATTTCATCCCCTCTTACTAAGTTAACAAAGAAGAACCTAGCTTTTGCATGGGACATAGAGTGTGACTTTGCTTTTTAGAGACTCAAGAGAGCCCTCACCACAGCTCCAGTTTTGGCATTACCTGACGGAGGCAAAGTGTTTACGGTGTACATAAATGCGTGCAGCACGGGATTAGGCACTATCCTAATGCAAGAAGGAAGAGTAATATGCTACGGGGGCAGACAAATTAAAGTTCATGAGAAAAACTATCCCACACATTACTTGGAGTTGGCCGCGATTGTTTTTGCACTTAAAGCTTGGCGCCATTATCTTCTAGGGGAGAGGTTCGAGCTGTATACCGACCACAAATCGCTTAAGTACCTCTTCTCACAGAAAGATTTGAATCTGAGAAAACAACGGTGGATGGAGTTCTTGGCATCATATGAATTCGATATAGCTTATACCCCTGGCAAGGGTAATGTGGTGGCGGATGCGCTAAGTAGAAAAAGGTTGACTTTGAGCCCGTTGTTTGTTGAAAGGAAAAGCCTTGAGTTTATAGCAACCTTTGATTTCACACCTGATGTTGAGTCATTGACTGCTACGTTAGCATCTCTTGAGTTAAGACCTACACTTCTAGATCAAGTAGGGACTTCACAGAAGGAAGACCCACAAATAGACGAAATCATGGGCAAGCTGATTAGTGGTGAGACGTCAAGTCACCTCAGTAGACATGCCATAGATGACAAGGGATGGCTAAGGCGTGATGGAAGGCTATGTGCCCCACAAGTGGGAGACTCAGTAAGGAAAGTCCTCGAAGAGGCGCACCACATGACCATACATCCTGGAGGGGATAAGATGTACAGAGATATGAAACGCATTTTCTTTTGGACTGGAATGAAAAAGGACGTGGCAGAGTTCGTTTCGAAGTGCATGGTGTGCGAACAAGTAAAGACCGAGTCGAAGAAGCCCGGTGGGCTATCACATCCTTTGGAGGTTCCGCATTGGAAATAGGAGAGTATCTCGATGGATTTCGTGGATGGACTGCCTAGGTCAAGGAAGGAAATACTGGCATATGGGTCATAGTTGATAGACTCACAAAAAGTGCTCACTTCATTCCAGTGAAAAGCAAGAGGACCGCATCATGGCTAGCATCTATTTACCTTCGAGAGATAGTACAGTTGCATGGAGTTCCTTCTAGTATAGTTAGTGATCGTGACCCGATTTTCACTAGCTAGTTTTGGAGTAGTCTGCAAGAAGCAATGGGTACACGACTGAGTTTAAGCACGGCCTATCACCCACAGACGGATGGACAAACTGAAAGGGTAAATAGGGTACTAGAAGATCTCCTGAGGCTATGCATTCTTGACTTTGGTGGTACTTGGGAAGACCATCTTCCTCTCGTGGAGTTTGCATATAACAATAGTTACCAAGCTAGCATCGGAATGGCACCGTTCGAAGCCCTGTATGGAAGACCATGCAAATCTCCAACTTGTTGGTGGGAGACGACAGACAGACTTATACTTGGGTCCGACATGATAAGGGACATTTTTGAGAAGATTGTGTTAATACGAAGACGGATGAAAACGGCCCAAGATAGACAGAAATCTTATGCGGACCAGAGAAGGACGGACCTAGAGTTCGAAGTCGGAGATATGGTCTTTATAAAAGTTTCTCCGTTACGCAATGTAGTTCGTTTTGGAGCAGTTGGAAAGCTAGCACCAAGGTTCTTAGGACTGTTCCCTATCACTAAGAGGATTGGACGGATGGCCTATAAGGTAGACTTACCCGAGAAGCTGGCTAGGGTGCACAACGTCTTTCACGTCTTGCATCTCCGGAAGTGCTTGCATGAGTCAGCCGAAGTGGTTGAGCCAAGCATCCTTGAAGACGTAGAAGTGGAAAAAGAAGCAACATTGAGGCGAGTTCCAATTCGCATCTTAGGAACAGAGATTAAGAAGCTAAGGAATCGAGAAGTCAAGCTAGTTAAAGTGCAGTGGAGTGAGGCCTAAGAAGACGCAACTTGGGAAACCAAAGAGAAGATATGCGCGCTTTACCCATTTCTTTTTGAGGGTACATTCTCGATCTCTTTTTCCTATAAACTTGAAAACCTTTTCGTATCATGCTTCTACTATCTACGTTTGTATTGTTATCTTCTTGATCTTATCTTGAGAACCTTAGGTAGAACCATATGAATGTAAACATGTGATTGAAACATGTTATGGTTGATGTTTGCAAAAGGTTGCTAGTGGATGCATGACACACATTAGGCACTAGATCGGCTCAGTCACATTTTCATGTTGCATATGCATGAGTGCTTATACTTGTACATGGATGGAACTTGTTATGCTATCACTTGGATGTTGCATATGAATGGATGTTTGTGCACTCATGTAGAGATTATAAACTATGTTAGGAATTTTCATACATGTTGGATTCATTACACTAACATATTTTTCATTAAGGAGGTTTACTGAATCAGTAACCGTCTGATCTTTTGCATTAGATAAGTACATATACACACACTTTCTGCATATGTTCATACAGCACTAGAAATCTTTTAAGGACAATGGTTGCCTGTGGATGATGCTTTGAGTAGATGGATGATGGTTGGTAGGACACATCCTCCCTAACTTAGAGATTTCAGGGACGAAATCCTTTAAGGGGGGAGAATGTAACAACCCGTATTTTTATTACGCGTGATAACCATAAACCAAGGCAGAATTAATTTTTAAAATAAGAATCAAGGGAAACAGGTTATGCCATTGCATTCGTCTCAAAATTCTGCTTGGAAACAAGTTCAATTTTTCGAAAATCGGAGTCCGTATGACCGAGTTATGACCTTTCGAAGTTTTCCGAAGTTTTCAAGTTCAAAACAACTCAGGATTCGAATTCGAATTTCGAATTCAAACCTCAGAATGGACTGGGAGGGAAATTTCCCGCCCAGGACCAGGTCGACCTGGGGGTCGACTATGTAGTCGACCTGCCCAGGACCAGGTCGACATAGTGTCGACCTGGGGGTCGACCTGGTGGCCGAGCCCACTTTTGAAGCTGGATTCACTTTGATGTTCCTGGCCTCGTTTCTGTCTACATTCATTGACCTGACCTTATATATGCAGCCCCAAATACTAGTCTCTCTACCCAAAATTCTTTCTAACCTTATGCTGCTCTAATTCTGGTTGAAAAGTTAGAGAAAGGGACTACTTCTTCTACTTCAAAACTACGCTGCTGATTTGGGGATTTCTGTTTGGACTTGACTAAGAATATTAAGACTCAACATCGACTCTCTTTTTCTAATTCTCGAACCATGATCTGTAAGCCCTAGTTATTTTTAGATTTAAACTGTAAATGTAATATGAATATGATGTAAATTAAAATTGGACCTATGTATGATGACTGTTTTACATCCATTCTTGTTAATCTTGGATCTTGACTTTTGGATATATTACTATGACATTGATTTGGGGCCTATTCATGTTGTAAATCAAAAGGAAAAACCCCTCATATTATCATGTTGAATCTGCTATTAGTCACAAGTTTATGACTATCACCTTATGTCAATCGTTACCATGACTATACTATCACCTTATGTCAACTGTTATCTTGACTAGTACCTTATTTTGCTAGATTTGGAATCTTTATGTTTGAGGCCAATATTCCACATGTCAATAATGTTATAATCTTTTATCTCAAGTCATACCATGCTATGCTAGTAATCACTTTTGCCACCTTATACCCGTCTCTTTTTATGTTATTCCCTAATTAGATTTATTTGTATCGATTCAAGCTTATATGCGATGGGAATACGATTTGGGTAGATTAGGTAAAACATAAATTGGCTTTGAACATGAACGTTATTATAACTTGAACCTAGATATGGACATGAACTTGACACGATTTGACATGAAACATGACATGAAAACTCGACATGAATTTTGACATGAAAACTTGAACGTGGGCACGACAATTAGATAAACTTGAAAATGGCCAACTCGAGGTTGGGTTGAGTTTGCAGTGTAAATCTGCCCGGAACCGCCCGGCAAATCCAGTGACTGCAAACAATAGGATCCAATGTGGGTAGTTGGTCATATCGCATGAAAAACCCGAGGTTAGACTATGTTGTGGTGTAAATCTGCCCGGAACCGCCTGGCAAATCCAGTAACCACAACAGTTAGTCTAATGTGAGAGGTTGGGGTGCATTAATGAATTAATGCCACATGATAGGGTTAAGTCATGAACCACTTGAATATACTTAACCAACTTGACATGATGATTTGATAGGGTTAAGTCATGAACCGCTTGAACACACTTAACCAACTTGATACATGATTTGGATAGGGTTAAGACACGAATTTGAATGACAACACTTAACCCATTAGAAACCCTAGTTACGTGGTCCTTTTCAGCAGTAACCCACTTAGATGTATCACGATACCCTAGGACTAGGCAGGTGGGGCACGATTAATGGGCTGATTGTAAGAGACCAGAACGACGGCTGAGTAGGTGCGCCATTGTAGGTTCAGGCGGACTATGGTCATGCACGTAGTCCGAAGTTTAAAAAGCAGGCATTGGGCACCCGTAGGTTTACACTATGCGTGCTTGATTCGTGTCGAAGGTTGGCACCATAGGGCTTGATACACCCTATGGTGGACCTAGCACAGGTAACTACATTTCAAGATAGGGTCGTATGATACACACATGACGAGCTAGAACTTGTAGGGAGCCGATCGATTAGTAGATCGTACCGTAGGACCCCGTAATGGGTCACTTCATGATATTGGGCCAAGGGATCATTACATGATTAATACTTGACATGGGTTAGAACACTAGTACAGTTGGTGCAGCGAATCTCGAATATGCGATGCTAGACTTGACTTATCATGTTATCTTAATTATCCTACCAGTTCTGTTATCATCCTTACGTTTAATTCCAGTTTTCACATATCATGTTACCTTTGCTAGTTTTCATACTGAAAGTCACTAGGGCTTACCAGTCTTTATGACTGACCCTTTTTCTTTCGCCTCTTTTTCTTTCGTCCCCCCCCCCCCGGTTCTCAAGGAGGAAACACTAGCTCTTAGCTTGGATTTAGCTTGCTTTCTGACAGCTCATGTACGGTTTGGTCTTGGGCTATGCTATGGCTGCTTCTGCTATTTATGGGGAATAATTTACTTTTGTTATCTTAAGTTTATGCTTCTTTACTTGGAACTTGATGTAATGGAATAATTTGTACCTTGGATATATGGGGTTTTGACTCTTTTCTTGAAAGTAATAAAAATTTGGTTTTTAATTTCTACCGCTGCTTTATTTATGTTCTGCCTTGTGATATCTCTGTGTATGTTTACCTAGATAATACTCC
Organism: Allium sativum; assembly: GCA_030737875.1. Taxonomy (NCBI): domain Eukaryota; kingdom Viridiplantae; phylum Streptophyta; class Magnoliopsida; order Asparagales; family Amaryllidaceae; genus Allium; species Allium sativum. The sequence continues at coordinate 891,307,273 of CM060910.1, read as the reverse complement.
ACCAAAACTAGTGCATTCCCTTTGTGAGTGACCCTAGAGGAGGTGGGGTTTTACAGTTTCTTCATATGGATCATGGCGGACTTGGAGTTCTCGACCATGCTTCATTTAACCTTGCATTGCTCGCTAAACGGCTATGGCGTATTCTACCGCCTGCCCACTACATCTGGAAAGATTGGATGTTGCTTCGCCTTTATAATTCTAACTTTTTTTTTCCTCCACTTCCCTCTGCTCTTTCGGCCTTCGTCGTTCTGATCAGGCGTTTTGTCTACTCTCCACCATGTCAATTTTTTTTCAGGTGAAGGTTGGTAGTGGTGAATCTTGTTTATTTTGGTTTGACTTTGAAATGGGCAACTTCCTATCTCACTATTATTCCCAAACTTAGCCTCTTTCAATCAATCCATCCCACTAACTATTGCTGCTGCTTTAGAAATCGGTCCGCTGGGCTTTGCCCTCCTTCATTTTTGGGCTCAACAAAACGAAATATGCTCTTTTGGGCTGATCCTTCAATCATCTCATTTAACAGTGGTCTTGATACATACATATGGGCTCTGGGCCCTTCAATTTTTTTTTCTGTCGCGGCCTGCTATAAATTTCTAACCCATCCAGGTCGCTGCTTCTCCTTTTCCTGCATTTGGAAATGCCATGTTCCTCCTCATGTTATTCTCTTCTAATGAAATTTAATTCATGGCTGAATCAACACCAAGGACAGGCTCCATCGTTTCAATATCAACGTTGATCCCACTTGTGTTCTTTGCAACCAGCGAGATGAATCTCTCTCACATCTCTTTTTCGATTTTGATTTCTCTTTCGTGGTATGGGTTGCAACCAGTTCATTTTTGCTCGGCTTAATCCCCTCGTTTTAGTCTTTCTTCAAATATTGGTAACACAACCCCTCCCCGACCAGAAGCTTGATTCCTTGGTGGCTTTCTTCTCCTAAAGTATATGGTTAGAACGAAACGCTCACATCTTTGGCAGACCCAAGAGGCACATGATGGGAACATGTTATCACATTCTATATCTTTCGAACTATGGACAGGCACTGGTAGGCATGCACGCTTCAGGCTTTAGCTCCCACAACCGCAATTTCCAGGGACGCATGGCAGCGACTCCCTCTTTCCATAATGATGTTGTGTTTGGGGTTCATGATGCTTTGCTTTGCAATATATTGGTTGTGCTCTCGTATGTTCTGCTGCTTGTTATCTATGTTCATGTTATGTGATGTATTTTGGCTTGCTTTAAAGACATATAGGTCCTAGATTTTATTGCCACCGGTTGGGCCTGTCAACTAGATTTATATATATATATATATATATATATATATATATATATATATATATATATATATATATCCGTAATCGACTGTGTAGCTCCACTTAAACCCCCTTCTTCCTAAAAAAAGAAGTATATGGGGTTATTTTCATCTTAATATAAGTACCTTTTCGAAAGTGAAAAAACGTTATATTTCTATATTTACCATTTGTGTATTTAGACAAACAGAGCATTTCAATAATAAAGGAAAACAAATTTTAAATACAATTAAAACCGTACTTCGTTTAATTTTTTCTCTTCAATGTCTCAAAATAGTTTTGTTTTTTACTGGTTATTTATTTATTTTAATAATGATTAGCCTGGTGGAAAAGTTGTCTCCTACGTATGGTATGAAGCAAAAGATAAAATATTACATACACTCTTACCTTCAAATCGCGGTATATCAAGGACTATGAATGTGGCAGATAATGCACAGATTTCATCAAATTCAGAAGTATTATTAGTTCAGTTCAAAAGGATATACTAAGAAGATTATGGTACCTTTTATTTTCCAACTGGCCATTTTACATTCGCGTCTGCGTCCGACGCGTCTACAGTGGTACCCACACATTTGCCCCTTCAAGACGAACGGTTGGAAAGTTAGCTTTGGCGTCGGATGCATGTCCGACGCCACGAAATTTCTGGAACTGCCGATTCCCTTCCCTTCAACTATAAATTCCACTTTATTTCCAACCTTTTTCATTATCAAACCTCATTCCTCACCAAATCACTACATATCCTCCTTTCATGAATCGAGAAGAGCTGATTGCTTTATGCATGGTGGTTCGTCAAGATGAAGATGATTATCTGAAATGGGAGCTCGCAGTTATTATACCAACATTAGACACTAGAAGGGGTCCCAATCCTCTGTATTTACTGCCTGACAATCCCGCATAGCTTAGACGTTTTATTCTTTATTATGTTAATAAGCTGAGGACTGGACAACTGTAGGTTTTTATGTTTCTATTGTTGCTTTTTATTTTATGAACTGGTATTTTATGTTGTAAGGATGGTATTTTATGTTGTAATGTTATTTGAATTATGAAATTTATATTCTGCAATTTTATGTTAAAGTTATCTGAAGGAAATAATAACTTTGCCCCGTCCACAGTAGCCTGTTTTCTTTATTCTTCAGTCCGTATTCCGTAATTTGAATTCCGCAACTTTACTCTGTAAATTTTATTCTACAATTCGTGTCATGCGTTCTATTACGTTCAACAATAAACACACACACAAAAAAAAATTAAAAATAATATATACAAAAACCATAAAAAAATAACTCTGTCCCTTCAAATATGCCTCGTTCGTAAAAAAGACACATTCCCCGTTCGCAACAATTCCCCTTCAAATACCCCTTCAAAATAAACCTTCTAAATACCCTTTCACATTCAAAATCAAACGGACCCTATTGTGTTTGATTAGGCATGTTACCCTTTTTGCATTGCCAAATGGAAACGAATTATTAATCTAAGATTATGTCCAATTGATAAAAGGAAACAGAATACAAGGAGGATTAAAAGCATTAAGAATGATATTTCAAATTTTACTTGCTGTCTTGTGCCAGGCGTATCTTTGAATAATTGAACTTTTAACAGTGAAAATGTAGATGGAATGGAGGTCTATAAACAAAAGCAACAAAGTAGAAGTAATACATTATTGACCTACAGTCTTTAACCATGATTCGAGGTTTCGTCCAATTCCCTGAGTTTTCGGGGTTACTAGTAGGTGTCGGGTCTGAAACCGGCAATGAAACTGATTTTGGTTTTGGGAAAAGGAACCCACAAACCGAAAGAAAAAAGGACGAGTATTTGAAAGCTTATAATTAGTGATAAATCCAGAACATGATTATAGTATCAAGAAGAACTCAAATTATTGCTTTGATTAATTACCACCTTCTCCTTTTTTGCGCTCGTTGTTAAACGACACAAAAGTGTATGATCGACTGTCGTCAATTAATTTGTCATAGGCTTTATCCGTTAGACCAATTATTTAAAGGAAATTGCTAAAGTTAGTTGCTTTGATCTTCACTCGCTCTAAACTCACTTACCTGATTGGGTGGCTGCAATTACTTTATTTTTAATTTCAATTAAAGTGAACATATTAAAACTTATGTGACCAATGATTGGGTGAGTATTACATCAGTCACTTGATGCACGACTTATGCTAGCACCGCTCTTATTTAAATTCTACTTTATAGACTGTAGCAGTGGGAATGATATTATACCTCGTCATTGTATTAAACCACTCTATAATTAAGATTCATGCATTGAAGGTGGGTAATTGCTACCATAAATGATAAATGCTGTAGGTTATCATGTTAAAAATGAAATTATTTGTCACGGTCATTTTACAAATTTATTTATTGTTATTACAAGTTATTATTAAACCAATGAAAACAAAAAATCAGCAACGGAAGTTTCAAAATTTATGAAATCATCTAAAACTAACAAAATTTTAAAGGATAAATTGACAGCAATAATCCGAAGTTTGACGTGTCTTCCCATATTAATCCGAAGTTTGGATTATTTTTAATTAATCCCAAGTTTGGGGGGTCCCTTCCCATATTGATCCCGATGACTTATTAACTTGTTGTAGCCGGTTATCAAACTTAAATTCGTCTTCCCCAAACTAGTTTCCCACTCTAGAAAAATCGTTTGGGGAACACGAATTCAAGTTTGATAACCGACTACAACAAGTTAATAAGTCATCGGGATCAATATGGGAAAGGACGCCCTAAACTTGGGATTATTTAAAAATAATCCAAACTTCGGATTAATATCGGAAGACACGTCAAACTTCGGATTATTCCTGTCAATTACTCCAATTTTAAATGATCGGAACCGAGTTCTAAACCCTTGCTTTCAACATAAAAAACAACTAAAGTACAAACTACGAGCATAATAGCAAGAAATTAGGATACATATTATGAATTGAAAATAAAAATATAAATGAAGTCATTGTACAACCATAACTTGCATATATTATACCACTTAAATGTGAAAAATAATGAAAAGAAAAATATATGATCATAAAATAAACACCTTTACGCATATCTATTGTACAAAAAATGATGATATCGTCAAATGTTATAGATTGATACAAAATTACCATGCTCTTACAATGCATAATTGACAATGGTGACATCTGTGATACTTGACAACATCAGCAAAATAGTAAGATCGGTTAGGTTTGACTTTTTAGTTTTGGATGTACAACCAATTTGGAAAATTAAGTTAACATACAAAATAAAAAAGAAATTTAATTTATTTTTTGTGTTATGGAAAATAGCAAAAGCACGGTAAATAATTCATCCACTTCGTTGTTCTTTCATCCACTCTGTCGTTCTTCCATGGTTGTAATCGCAATTTTTTTGGTAAGACCGACCGATTTTTATAGTGATCCGTAACGCTTATTATTATAACATATAAGAATTACAAAATGATTACAGGAGGTTTGGAGATAGTCAAAGTACTAATAACGATTTTTATAGTGGATCGACTACGGGAGCTAAACAAGCTTATAAAGCTGGAGGTAGACTAAATGTTCTGGACTACAATATAACAGTTGGATTTTTAGATAGAATTGAAATGAGAAATTGTCTTTTTGTTATTGCTGAAAAATTATATCATACAAGAATGTGTTTGATGTATCTAAAAAGACTATAATCGTTGCTTTTATAAAGACAAGAGAGCAACGATAATATTTACAATGAAATGGGCTAAGCCCATGAAAAAAGAAAGAAAATAAAAAGGCTTAGCCTATCGGGAGAGTAATGTAATAACAGGTAACGATACACATTTATTTCTTACTCCCCCCGAAACCAAACCCTAGTTACGTTTCCAAAAAGAAAAATGGCAGCTAAAAATTCTAATTGATGGCGGAATCTCCATGTTAGGCCTCCACAACAGATGTTTCTAGAAATTACTTAAGTTTATTTCGAGCTTAAGTATGCTTCAGATCCATTAAGAGAGGTTAAAATGAAGTTTGAAAGGATTTGACTTGAATCTGTACAAACTCTAGCTGAATAGGTTAGATCTAACATCAATCGGAAGGATCCATCTCTTCAGTAAGGTATATAAACTATTCAGTTTGATCTATTGTGAAGATCTATTGAATCGACGTTGAGTTCTTCCTTTAATCTGGTGAAGTTTGGCCTGGAGAGAGGTTTAGTAATTATATTTGCCTTCTGGTGCTGAGATGATATATATCATACTCTCAATTTTCCTTGATGACTTGTCTCGAATAAAATATAGATCAAGTTCTATATGCTTTGTTTTCGAGTGAAAAACAGGATTGGATGTTAATGATATTGCACTAACATTGTCACACCAGATTACAACCTTTTTTCTGATTTAATTATAAGTTAACTTAACAATGATTCAATCCATAGGACTTCAGCAGCTGTACTAGCAACACATCTAAATTCTGCTTCAGTACTTGACCTTGAAACTGTACTCTCTTTCTTTGCACTCCATGAAACAGATTATTTTCCTAGGTAAATACAATACCCAGATGTTGATTTTCTATCATCAACGTCTATTCCCCAATCAGCATATGCATTGATATTTAGTGATTTTCTTGCTTTAAATACAAGACCATGGTCCAATGTACCTTTCAGATACCTAAGAATTCTTTTAACTGCAGCCCAATGTGTATCTAAAGGATTCTACATATATTGACTTGCTTGGTTAACACAATAAGATATATCTGGTCTTGTTATAGTAGCATATTGAAGAGCTCCAATTATGCTTCTATAAAAGTTGCATCCTGAAATACTTCACTTTTATGTTTAGAGAGATGACTGTTTGTAATCATGGGTGTTGGCAAAGGGTTTTCTTTATCCATTTTGGCTTTAAGAAAAATCTCTGATATATATTTTCTTTGATTAAGATGAATCTCTGACTTTGATGTTCTAATAACTTCAATTCCCAAAAAGGGCTTATTTCTCCTAAATCATTAATTGAGAATTCTACATTCAGTTTTCCTGTGATGTTCTCAATTTCTGACGTGCTACTTCCGGTAGTTACAAAATCATCAACATAAATTAGTACGTATGTTATATTAGTTCTAGAGAATATTGTAAATATTGAGTTATCAGATTTTGTATATTTGTAGCCATAGTTAACAAGTGTTGACTTCGACTTGTCAAACCAAACCCTAGGAGCCTGCTTGAATCCATAGATTGCTTTATTGAGCTTGCCCACCCATTCTGACTTGTTGCCTTGACTAAAACCTTCAGGCTGCTGCATAAAAACTTCTTCCTGCAAATTACCATTAAGAAAAACATTATTGACATCTAATTTGTAACACCCCGTATTTTCTATAAACATTGAAGTAACGAATTAAAGAATAATTGATTACAAATTTGAGAATTATGGGAAACAGGTTACGCCATTACGTTCATCTCGGAATTCTGCTTGAGATAGAGACCGATTTACGTAAATCGGACTCTGTATGAAGGAGTTATGACCTTCAGAAGATTCAAAAATTTAAATAAACAACTCAGATTAAAGTTCAGAAAATTCAAATTTCGAAATCAGAAGCAGAAGTGGGCTGGGCGGGAGTTTTCCCACCCAAGGCCAGGTCGACCAGGAGGTCGACTAAGGGGTCGACCTCCCCCCACATAGGTCGACCAGGGGTCAACCTGGGGGTCGACCTCCCCCTCGGGCCAGATCTGAAACCTGACGTGTTTCTCTGTGTGACGAGTTGTTATGTCATTAGGGCTTGTATGGCAAGTTCTGGTTGGTTCTCTTAGGTTTGAACGGCTTTGATTGACCCTAGTTTGATCTGACGGCTCCTATTAAATCAAACTTCTATATAAGCGACCTAAATCTAAACCCAAAGCCACACAAAAATATTCCTAAGACCTTTACGCTGTCAGTACTCAACTTAGAATAGCCGCCATTCTCCTTCAACTAGAAAGCAAGTTAGGAATTACAAATCAAATCTAATTCAACTAAGAGAATTCAATGTCTACAACAAAGGAGAGCTATTTAATTTCGAAATACAGATTCCAGAACACAAGACTAGTCTCCTTTTTGTAAGTCCAATTATCATTTAGACCTAAATGATATTAGAATCGTGACTAAATAACTGGATGTAGAACAATGCCTAATGTAAATTTATGCCTATCCTTTTTGTTAAAACTGAATTGATTAAGACTATGACTCTGATCATGTTAAGTTTGTGACCATGTTGTATGTAATTTGATGATAAATGTTAAATGCTTGGAAATGAATCCATATGTTGTATAATTTGGCAATGACATATATATTGTGTAATTTAGCGATGACATATTATGTTGTATACTTTGACGATGAGATATCATGTTGAATAAAGTGGCAATGACATATTATGTTGTATAATTTGGCAATGGCATACCATGTTGTGTAAATTGGTGATGACATACCATGTTGTATAATTTGGCGATGACATTTCATGTTGTATGATTTGGTAATGACACATATATGTTGTATGTCAATTTGGGAATTTTGCTATGTTTATGCAAGTTCAAACATGTTCACATATATGATTAGAACTACATGCTAATTTGCAAGTTCACAACTAAATGTCTAATTTTAAGTTTATGTAGTTCTATGTAAAACCCCTATTTCACCATTCATGTTGAGTAGATCTAAATTTGCAGGTTCATAATTAAATGTATATTGTTCTATGCCAAATTCATATGACGAATGTAGTTAGATCCATATTTTTATGATGTTGGAATATTACATGTTCCTCTTTTCCCCATTTTGTGTATAAGTTAGGCTATGTATCTAGCCTAACATTTTATGTAATTTGTGAAAACGTTTAACGGGGGTAACATTGGGGAAAAACTTGAAATTACATATAATTGGCATATTTGGCTCATAAACATATAGATGTTTTATGGCATAAAGTGGTATAAATTTTTATACCTAAAATTATGAACTTGATTTAAAAGGGAAAGTGGGGCTTGACTTGAATGACAATAATTTACATATAAATATAAAGAGGTAAATATGTAAATTTAGAAAAGACGAATATGCCTACCCCGGGGTTAGATTGAGTTACGGTGTAAGACTGCCTGGAACCACTCGGCACATCCAGCAACCGTAACAATATATATCTAATGTGGGAGGTTAGTGCATCAACCCAAAAGAACCGGAGGTTAGACTGAGTTGCGGTGTAAAACTGCCCGGACCCGACCGGCACATCCAGTGACCGCAACAATACCTGTCTAATGTGAGTGGTTGGTGCTTTAATGAATGAATTAAAGCTATGTCAGGAATGGTAGGGTTAAGTTAATTAAGGCAACACTTAACCAATACAACATGTTAACTAAACTGATGGGTGGGGTTAGGTTAACTTGGACACTTAACCAATTTAACATGTTGATTAGGAAACCCTAGTAACGGGGACCCATTTCAGCAGTAACCCACATAGATGTATCACGGTACCCTGAACTAGGCAGGGTGGGGCACGATTACTGGGCTGATTATAAGCGGTCAAAACAATGGCGGTTGGTGCGTCAGTGTAGGTTCGGACGGAGCACGGTCGTGCACGTACTCCGGAGTGGAAAAAGCAGGCACTGGGCATCAGTAGTTATACACTGTGCATCTTGAATCGTGTCAGGTTGCCACCATAGGATTTGATACACCCCATGGTGGGACCAGCACAGGTATCTACAATCGAGCGGGGCTGTATGACACAAGTAGTAAATGCGTGCGAGTAGGAGCCGATCGATAAAAGGGGATCACTGGGTTTGAACTCATGATGATGGTTGAAATGTCTACCAGGTGCAGAGAATATGGATTTGAGTGCGATAGTCTTGCCTTGTCCTATGTTACCTTATTTCTTTGTTATTGTCCTGCGTCCAGTTAATTCATGTCATGGTTCTCTTACCAGTTTACATGCTGAATAATCACGGGACTTACCAGACTTATGTCTGACCCATTTTTCTTTCGCTCTCTTTTCTTCCGTCCCCTCCCCTCCTCAGGTACCTAGGGTGGGAATATCTCAACTTAATTTGGACCGTTCATCTTTCCAAGCTTGAAGACTCTGTCATGTATACCTTGGAACCTCTTATCTTTGGCTATGGATTTAGACACACTACTACTTGGGGATTTATGCAGTTTTTTTTTATTCTTTTTTATGTTATAATCAAGACAAAGATTTTGATGTAATGATTTGGAAGTTGTTTTGAGACAGTTTGCTGTAATGTTTTTGTTTTGAACCACGTATGAGATAAATTTAATTTTTGCGCTGCTTATATATGTCTGTCTTGTAAATTATCTGTGTCTTTTACCTATAATGCTCCACCAAAGTTAAGGCATTCCCTTTGTGAGTGACCTTAATGGAGGTGGGGTGTTTCACTTGGTATCAGAGCAAAGGTTTACCAGATCTGATAAAAAATCTTGAAAACCGTTTTTCAAAAAGGAAATTTAAAGAAGCAATTTTCAAGAAAAAGTGTTTTATTTTTAAAAGGCATAATCCCCCAAAAGCCATATGCACCATCTTTCTATCCTTTGTTTTGAATCTTTCCTTTTTCGTTTCAGCATGTCTGGGGATCTTAACCTTCCAGAGGGCGTGCTGGTACCTGGCTGGTTCAGAAGGTACCTAGAGGTTAGGGCTAATGTCGCAAGCCCAGCAGACGTTCCTCCGCCCCCAGCTGTTGCGGTTCCTCCTCCTCCTCCTTGTGCAAATGCTTTCTCAAAAATATGTAGGGACTTTCGAGCAATTAGTGGAAAGTACTTCAATGGAAATGAATCCTTCGCGGAAGCAAGAATCTGACTCAAAGAAATTGAGGATTCGTTTGATATCTTCGAAGTGGATGATAGGCAAAAGATACAGTTGGCCTTATGGTTACTTAAAGACGAAGCCTCCTATTGGTAGAAAGTTACTAATGCTGAAAGACCAGTTGAAACTTGGATGGATTTCAGAATGAGGTTTGAAATGAAATTCCTCTCATAAGCTGAACGAAGCCTACAGATGGAGATGTTCTTAGCTCTCAAACAGGGAAGTATGTCGGTCAAGGAATACGTTAACCAATTCAACCAGCTGGCTAGGTTCGGATTGGAGTTAGTGAACACTCCACATAAGAAGGATCTCCGTTTTGTTAAAGGATTGAATGAGCCACTGCACAGCGTAGCTATGTCCCATATACCTATGGGTGCAACTTATGAGATACTGGTGGACATGGCACTGTTACAAGAGGAAGATAAGGTTGGCAAGAAAGAGACAAAGGTGGAAGTACCTCAAGATAGGAAAGTGGAAAGATCACAGAGCAAGAGGACAGATTCAAAGAAGGACGGGAAGAAAAACAAACCCCGTGATAAGAGAAAGTGTAATTTTTGTGGCATTCTTGGACATCTGGTTAAGGACTGCAGAAAGAAGAAGAGGAAGATGAGTGGCTGTTTCCATTGCGGCGAGACAGGACACATGACTAAGGACTGCCCAAGAAAGCAAGGGCAAGGGCAGAGAGCTGGATCTACTTTTGGAGGGCAGGTTCACGCTCTCATGGCACCACCGCAAGAACGAGGTAGAAATGTCTCTGTTGAGAGTTTAGTTTATCTTTTTGATCATCTTGTCCATACACTCTTTGATTCTGGTGCATCGCACTCTTTTATATATACTGCTTTAGTTGAATCTCTACACCTAGACACCAGTTTAGTAGAGGATCCCTTGGTTGTTTCGAATCCAATTGGGGGCTCCACTTATTTGTCAATGATTTGTTTGGATTTGGAAATTTATATACTAAGTTTTGGGTTTAGATGTAATGCCTATGTTCTGGGCTTCACGGGCTATGGGTTGATTCTAGGCATGGATTGGCTATCCAGTAATGGTGCCATCCTCGATTATGAAAAGAGAGTGGTTAGACTCATGACTCGCCTCGGTAACACTCTTGAAATTTCTTGTAATCCCATGAACTCTGTTATGCTTAGCTATCTAGAATCTCTTGATGCGTCTGTTGAGAATTTGCAGTCTATTAGAGTAGTCCGTGAATACTCGGATGTCTTTGAAGAGGTGAAGGTGTTACCTCCGAAGCGGGAGATAGAATTCCGCATATACCTCATTGATAATGCAAAACCCGTTGCTTTACCCATCAGACACATGGATCCAAGGGAGAGGAAAGAACTCAGCAAGCAAGTTAAAGAGTTGCTTGAGAAGGGGTTTATAAAGCGGAGTATTTCTGAATGGGGTGCTCTAGTAGTATTCGCAACCAAAACGGATGGTTCACTTCGCCTATGCGTTGACTATCGGGAGATAAACAAGCTGACCAAGAAGAATAGGCACCCACTTCCAAGAATAGACAATTTGTTCGATCAACTTGTAGGTGCATCGGTTTTCTCCCAACTAGATCTGGCTACCGGGTTTCATCAGCTAAGAGTGGCTGAAGACAACATTGATAAGACCGCGTTCAGAACCTTAGATGGTTTCTTTGAGTGGCTTGTCATGCCTTTCGGCTTGACTAACGCACCCGCTTATTTCGTTGACTTAATGAGCAGCGTGTTCAGGGAGTTCCTTAATAAGTTTGTGGTGGTCTTCGTAGATGACATTTTGATTTTCTCAAAGAGTGAGGAAGAACATGCTCAACATTTAAAAGATGTCATGGATACTCTTCGAGCACATCAGTTGAAAGCCAAATTCTCCAAATGCCACTTCTGGAGAGAGGAAGTAAGGTTTCTTGGACATGTGGTATCCAGGGAAGGGTTAGCTGTGGACCCTGCAAAAGTAGTTGCGGTGCAAGATTGGAAGGTTCCACGAAATGCGAACGAAGTCCGAAGCTTCCTCAGGCTAGCGGGCATTTACCGAAAGTTCATCAAAGACTTTGCGAAAATCTCAGCTCCACTTACAAGGTTGACGAAGAAGAACCTAACTTTCAATTGGGATTTGGATTGCGATGTTGCTTTCCAACGATTGAAGAGGGCTTTAACAACAACCTCAGTTCTGACATTGTCGGATGGGAGCAAGATGTTGACCGTATACACGGATGCATGTGGTACGGGACTAGGTGCTATCTTGATGCTAGAAGGGAAGGTAGTAGCTTATGGAGGTAGGCAATTGAAAGTACATGAGAAAAACTACCCAACCCACGATCTAGAGTTAGCTGCCATCGTCTTTGCGCTTAAGTCTTGGCGTCGTTATCTACTAGGTGAGAAGTTTGAATTGTATACTGACCATAAATAATTGAAGTACCTTTTCTCGCAGAAAGATCTTAACTTGAGGCAACAAAGGTGGATGGAGTTCTTGGCATCCTACGATTTCGAGATTTCCTATACCCTTGGCAAGGGAAATGTTGTAACACCCCACTCCCGCTAAGGTCACTCACTAAGGGAATGCCTTAACTTCGGTGGAGCATTTTAAGTGAATATAGAACAGAAAAATTACAACAAGACAGATATCAATAATACTTGAAAAATCTAAAACATCATTTCATTGCAGCAGAAGGTAAACATGTTTAGTTACAACACCATAAAAAGAGTCAAGTACCAAATATCCATCCTGATAAAACATAAGTACATAATCCCACTACATAACTAATAGCCACAATTGAACAGATAAGCTGGGCTTTACATCACGGTCCAAGCTCCAAAAGATAGATAAAGAAATCTGATCAAAGCCCACTAGTGCTAGGCCCAACCTGAGGACCTGAGGGGGAAAAAGATAAAAACAACGGGGTCAGACATAAGTCTGAGTGAGCCCTATAACTTTAACAACACAAACATTAAAGTAATTAGGGTATGATATAAACTTGGTACGGTGATGACTGGGGATAAATGACTACACTAAGTAGCCAACTAGACATAGGATGAACTAAGATAACGGTAAAGACGCATCTACCCACTCAAGGGTAATTACTAACTGCACCACACTAGTCATTCCTACTTAAAGGTTGATCCCACCCAAGGACTTAGAAAATTTACCCAGTAGTTTCGTGTACCCCTAGCTGACTACATAGGTGCCGTCTGCCCCTATCTCCACTAGGTGTACCCACTACTCCTCAAGCGATCGGCTCCCTACAGTAGATACCCGTGCTGGCCCCACAGTGGGGTGTATCACTCCCCAAAGTGGAAACCCGATACAACCAATGGTGCACGGCTTATACCTACACGATGCAACAACGTCTTACCTACCAGCCCGGGTCCACACACGCATATGAAACCCATTGGACTTGCGTTGCCACCGCTAACCCGTTTTGGCCTCTTATAGTCAAGCCCAGTACGCGTGTCCCGTCCTCGACATGGGTCGAGCCCAATAAGATACATATGGGTTACTGGTTGAAATGGGCCCCCACAAGCTACCCACCTAAGCATGTCCCTTTATCTAGTGCATCTCACTTAACCCTTTAATCATGTTTAATTACATGTTTCCACTTGGTTAAGTATTCTAATCGTATTTTCTATTGCCACCCAAGGCAACCCACTAGATTTCCACATGCCACCCAAGGCACTTACTAGATTTCCACATGCCACCCAAGGCACTCTCTTAACCCCTCATGCCCCACTTACATGCTTATCTGGTTAAGTGTTTCTTAATTGATTAAGAACGCAACCGTTGTAAAGACCTCTCACATTAGACTATCTTTTATGGCAGCTGGATTTGCCGGTCGGGTCCGGGCAGCCTTACGCCATAACCGAGTCTAACCTTGTGTCTTTACACTTGTCACATATTTAGTTTATGCCTAAGACCTCTCACATTGGGCCAATCATTTGTAGCCGCTGGATTTTCCAGTCGGTTCCGGGCAGTCTTATGCTACAAAAGGGTCCAACCTCGTGCCTTTGTCGATTAATTACACCTAATTAATCCCCCCATAATTTGTATTAATTATCCCTAATTAATTACAAATTTAACGATGTACATAATTGACTCAATTATGTCCATGCACTTTATGGTATGCATAATCATACCAACTTCACACCATTTCATTAACATGAATATTAACCCCATCGTTCCCCATGTAATTCGCTAACATGACATACTTAAAAGGGAAGATTCATCACACATACAATGGGTTCAACTGGCATAACGTTAGCATCAACATGGGTTTAAAAGGTGTCAACATGCGTATAGCATCAAACCCAACTAGCATAAATAATTAACCCAAACTTGCATGAATCGCATATGTCATAAAGAGGGTAACTTGCATAAGCTACTTATGTCATACAAAGGGGTAAACTTGCATATGTATGTATGACACACAAAGGTGTAAACTTGCACATGTTACTTGCATATAATCAAACACCAAACTTGCATAACATATCATATAAGAACTTGCATATAATCATACACCAAACTTGCATAACATATCATATATGAACCTGCATATAATCATATACCAAACTTGCATAACATATCATATATGAACTTGCATATAATCATATACCAAACTTGCATAACATATCATATATGAACTTGCATATAATCATATACCAAACTTGCATAACATGGTGTCATGTGGATCAATGTTTATCATAGCGATTTGCATAACTAGCATCATGAACACATAGCCTAAAACTTGCATAACTTGCATAACATCATGATCACATAGCATATGACTTGCATAACTTGCATAACATCATGAACATATAGCATATGACTTGCATAACTTGCAAAACATCATGAACACATAGCATATAACTTGCATAACTTGCATAACATCATGAACACATAGCATATGATAACATAACTTGCATTGATCAACATCATAGCCATAACCTCATTATATCCTATCATAATCATTTCAACAATTGGTTATTAAGGCTATAGAAACTCACAACTTGTTGATTAGCACTTCAATGAAGAAGATTAAGTTGCTAGAGTTGATTAGAGGTTGATTTGAGAAGCTATCTTCCTCTTTAATTTGTTGGTGGCTCCTCCTAGTTGCATTTTGACGGCATAACGACGTTGTCTCCAATTTTAGTATGAATTAGGGTAGTCTTAGGGTGTATTTATAGAATTAGGATTTAGTTTAGGCCCTTAGATTAACCCTAATTTAGATTAGAGCCGTCAGATTTCGTCACTAGCCACCAAGCACAGCCCAAAAGCCAAAATGGTGCACCCAGGTCACACAGACCGACAGGGGGGATCGACACCCATGTCGACCCCTGGGTCGACTCCCTCAGTCTGGCGGGAATTTGCCCGCCTCTTCTAAAACATGAAATATTTATATTTAAATCTGTTTTGAATTTTCTGAAAACTTCTTCGGGCCTTAACTGGGTCATACGGACTCCGATTTTCGAAAACTCGGACTCTATTTCACGTATTTTTCCGAGACGAACGCAATGGCATAGCCCGTTTCCCCTGATTCAGATTTTAAAATTTAATTCTGCCCTGATTTATATTATAGCAAGTTATTCAACATATGGGGTGTTACATTCTCCCCTACTTAAAGGATTTCGACCTCGAAATCTCTATGTCAAGAAGAACGTATCCTACCAACCAAACAACCATCTACTCAAACCATCAAACACTGGCATCCATCGTCCTTAAAGTTTCTAATGCTGTAAGAACATATGCAAAAAGTGTGTGTATATGTTCCCTGTCAAATGCAAAATCAGGCGGTCTACTGATTCAGTTGACCTCCTTAATGCAAACCATGATAGTGCCATGCATCCAATATGTATGCGAAAGAACCCTATCGGCACATACTATTTCTACATGAGTGCACAATCATTCACCAAAATGCATCATCCATATGATAGCACAACCATTATACATCCATTAATATAGCTACCTACACACAGTTATATGCAATATGCAATATGAAGTGATTGAGCCGATCTAGTGTCTATAGTGTGTGTATATGCATCCACGAGCAACCACTAGCAACCACTTGCATCCACTCGCATCCACCAAACATAACATGTCTCAAATACATGTTTCAACCATAGGTTTACCCTATCTAAAGGTCAAAGATACTAATGAGAGGACATACTAAAGATAAGATAAGTACTAGACAAGCGATAAAGGAGAAGTTAAAAGACATACCCTCAAAAAGGAATGGGTACAATGAACGCATCTTCGCTTCTGTCTCCCAAGTAGCATTGCTCTCATCCTCTCCCCATTGCACTTTGACTAGTCGAACCTCTCTGTTTCTCAACTTCCTAACCTCTGACCCAAGGATGCGGGTAGGAGCTCGTCGAATAGTCGCATCACGCTCTACCTCCACTTCTCTAAGCAATCTCGGCTCTACCACCTCTGCGGTCTCATGTAGGCACTTCCTCAAATGTGACACATGGAATACGTCATGTACCCCACTAAGTCTCTCGGGCAAATCCACTCTATATGCCATCCGTCCAATCCTTTCCTTAATAGGAAACGGTCCCACAAATCTTGGTGCTAACTTCCCAACGGACCCAAAGCGAACAACATTCCGTAATGGAGATACTTTGACAAAGACCATTTCCCCGACATCAAACTCCAAATCCGTCCTCCTCTTATCTGCGTAAGATTTCTGCCTATCTTGCGCTGCTTTCATCCTTCTTCGAATCAAATCAATCTGTTCCAAAGTCTCTCTAACCATATCAGGCCCAAGCAAGATCTTATCTGTAGATTCCCACCAACATGTAGGTGATCGACAAGGCCTTCCATAAAGAGCTTCAAAAGGAGCCATACCAATACTGAACTCAAAGCTGTTATTATACGCGAACTCCACCAATGGAAGATGCTCTTCCCATGTACCTCCAAAATCTAAGATACAAAGACTCAAAAGGTCTTCTAGAACACGATTCACCCTCTCGGTCTGGCCGTCCGTCTGAGGATGATATGCGGTGCTCAGACACAACTGAGTCACTACCGCCTCTTGCAAACTTTTCCAAAACTCGCTAGTGAAGATAGGATCTCGATCGCTCACTATGCTCGAAGGTACACCATGCAACCGAACTATCTCTCGAAGGTAAACTGAAGCTAGCCATGGAGCAGTCCTCTTACTCTTCACGGGTATGAAATGGGCACTCTTAGTAAGTCTGTCTACCACAACCCAAATTCCCGTATTACCCTTCCTCGATCTCGGTAACCCATCAATAAAATCCATCGAGACGCTATCCCACTTCCATTGCGGAACTTCCAATGGGTGAAGCAACCCACCAGGTTTCTTTTGCTGCGCTTTCACTTGTGGCACACCAAGCATCTAGCGACATACTCGGCCACATCTTTCTTCATACCGGCCCAAAAGAAAGCTCGCTTCATATCTTGGTACATCTTGTCCCCACCGGGATGAATGGTCATCTTTGAACGATGCGCATCATCAAGAATAGCCTTCCTCAAACCCTCGTCTTGCGGTACACAAAGTCTACCGTCTCTACGCAAGCACCCACAATCGTCTAGGGTGTACCTACTCAAATGGCTGGACGACTCCCCCCTTATGAGCCTCTCTACCAACTCAACCAACTGTGGGTCGTCCCGCCGTGCCTCGCCAATCCGTCCCAAAAGAGTAGGTCTGACCTCTAAAGATGCTAGCAAACCGGGTACAAAGTCAACGGAAGGTTTGAAATCAAACATCGAGATAAATTCCAAGCTTCGTCGTTCCACGAACAATGGACTCAAGGACAACCTTTTTCTGCTCAAGGCGTCCGCCACCACGTTACCCTTGCCAGGGGTATACGCTATCTCGAAATCATAGGATGCTAAGAACTCCATCCACCTTTGCTGTCTCAAGTTCAAATCCTTCTGAGAAAACAAGTACTTCAATGATTTGTGGTCAGTGAACAATTCGAACCTCTCTCCCAGAAGATAATGACGCCAAATCTTAAGCGCAAAAACAATAGCGGCCAACTCTAAATCATGGGTAGGGTAATTTTTCTCATGCTTTCTCAACTGCCTTCCACCGTAGGCTATTACCTTTCCCTCTTGCATTAAGACTGCTCCCAGTCCTGTCCCACAAGCATCAGTATAAACAACAAATGGCTTACTCCCATCTGGCAACACTAAGACTGGAGCTGTTGTTAAAGCTCTCTTTAACTGTTGGAACGCATCATCAAAATCTACGTCCCATGCGAAGACTAGATTCTTCTTCGTCAAGCGAGTTAATGGGGCTGATATCTTTGCGAAGTCCTTGATAAACTTCCTATAGTAGCCAGCCAACCCCAAGAAACTCCTCACCTCGGTAGCATTCTTCGGAACCTTCCAATCTTGGATGGATAATACCTTCGCGGGATCCACAGCTATCCCTTCCTTGGAGACCACGTGCCCCAAGAACCGCACTTCCTTCCTCCAGAAGTGACATTTAGAGAATTTAGCCTTAAGGCTACGCGCTCGAAGAGTCTCCAACACTTCCCTAAGATGTAGGGCATGCTCTTCTTCACTCTTAGAAAAGACTAAGATGTCATCTACAAAGACCACCACGAACTTATTAAGGTACTCCCTGAACACCCTACTCATCAAATCAACAAAGTATGCAGGGGCGTTCGTCAAACCAAATAGCATCACCAGCCACTCATAGAAACCATCCGGAGTCCTAAAGGCAGTCTTGTCTATGCTATCCTCAGCCACTCTCAACTGGTGGAACCCCGTGGCCAAGTCCAACTTTGAAAACACTGAGGCGCCAACCAACTGATCAAAGAGATCATCAATCCTCGGCAACGGGTGTCTATTCTTCTTTGTGAGCTTGTTGAGTTCTCTATAGTCTACACAAAGTCTGAGATACCCATCCGCCATCGTGGCAAAAACTACTGGAGGACCCCACTCCGATATACTTCGTCTTATGAACCCCTTCTCAAGCAACTCCCCTACTTGCTTATGGAGTTCCCTCCTCTCACGAGGAGCCATGTGGCGCACTGGCAAAGATACAGGTTTAACATTGTCTACCAGATATATTCGGAAGTCAATCTCTCGCCTCGGAGGTAAGCCCTTCACCTCCTCAAACACATCCGAGTATTCCCAGACCACTCTAACAGATCGCAAACTCTCGACCGAAGCGTCAAGCGATTCAAGATAACTTAGCATAACAGAATCCATGGGATTACAAGAGATCTCGAGAGTGTTACCCAAGCGGGTCATGAGCCTAACAACTCTCCTTTCACAATCAAGAACGGCAGCATTACTGGATAACCAGTCCATGCCCAAAATTAAACCATAGCCCGTGAAGCCCAAAACAAAAAGCATCACATCTAAACTCAATGCTAAATATAGAAATCTTCAAACCCAAACATATCATGGACAAATAAGTGGAGCCCCCAATTGGGTTTAAAACAACCAAGGGATCATCTACTATACTGGTGTCTAAGTGCAGTGACTTAACTAATGATGATGAGATAAACGAATGCGATGTGCCAGAGTCAAACAAAGTACGGATAGGATGATCAAACAGAAAAACCAGACTTTCAACGGAAATAGTTCTACCTCTTTCCTGAATCGGTGGAACCACGAGAGCCTGAACTTGCCCCCTTGCCTGACCTGATGCCACAAGAGCTTGCACCTGTCCTCCTAAGGTAGATCCCGTCCTTTGCCCCTTCTTAGGGCAGTCCTTCACTAGATGCCCTGCTTCGCCACAGTGGAAGCAGCTCGTCTTCTTCTTCTTCCGACAATCTTTGCTTAGGTGGCCTGGTGTCCCGCAATTGAAGCACTTCTTCATTCCCTTGCCACCGTTGCCTTTCCCACCCTTGTTTTGCTGTTGCCGTTGAGGTCTCTTCTGATCTCCTTTCTTCTCAGGTGCCTTATTTGCATTGGGACCCTTCTCTTCCTCATGCATGAGTGCCATGTCTACTAGCTTCTCAAAGGTAGCCCCCATAGGGATATGAATCATAGACAATCCATGCATTGGTTCATTCAAGCCCTTAACGAACCTCAAAGCCTTCTTCTCCGGTGTATTCACCATGTCTATGCCAAACCTTGCCAATTGATTAAACTTGTTGACATATTCCTTCACTGATAGGTTTCCTTGCTTTAGAGTCAAGAACCTTTCCATATACAAGTTTTCCTCCGCCCTTGAGAGAAACTTTGCCACAAACCTTTGCCTGAAATTCGCCCAAGAGTCAACAGGGCGTTCTCCATTAGTGACCTCCCACCAGAATGAGGCCTCTCCCTTCATCAACCAAGCCACTAACTTGACTTTCTTTCCTTCTTCCATCTCAAAGATATCTATCAACTCTTCCACCTCCTTAAGCCAATCCCTAGCTTCCACAAAAGTTTCTGATCCTTGAAAAGGTTTCCCTCCCATAGCCTTAAATTCCTTGCAAGTCTTAGCAAAAGTATCCATGCGAGGAGGAGGAGGAAGATCGGGTGCTACTGTTGGTGGAGGAACATTTGCTGGACCCGCAGTGGCGGCCCTAGCCTCCATCAATCTCCTATACCATACTGGTATCGTCACACCCTCCGGAAAGTTAAGATCTTTAGCCATGCTGAAACGAAAAAGGAAAGATTCAAAACGGAGAATTCGAAGGATAAATATATGGCTATTGGGGATTATGCTTTTCTTTCAAAAACTTTTCTCCTAAAAGACATGTTTTTTGAAAATACTTCTTCCAAAAATGTTTTTAGAAAAATAGTTTTCTAAAAATTTTATCTGTTCCGGTAACCTTCGCTCTGATACCACGTGTAACACCCCACTCCCGCTAAGGTCACTCACTAAGGGAATGCCTTAACTTCGGTGGAGCATTTTAAGTGAATATAGAACAGAAAAATTACAACAAGACAGATATAAATAATACTTGAAAAATCAAAAACATCATTTCACTACAGCAGAAGGTAAACATGTTTAGTTACAACACCATAAAAAGAGTCAAGTACCAAATATCCATCCTGATAAAACATAAGTACATAATCCCACTACATAACTAATAGCCACAATAGAAAAGATAAGCTGGGCTTTACATCACGGTCCAAGCTCCAAAAGATAGATAAATAAATCTGATCAAAGCCCACTAGTGCTAGGCCCAACCTGAGGACCTGAGGGGAAAAAAGATAAAAACAACGGGGTCAGACATAAGTCTGAGTGAGCCCTATAACTTTAACAACACAATCGTTAAAGTAATTAGGGTATGGTATAAACTTGGTACGGTGATAACTGGGGATAAATGACTACACTAAGTAGCCAACTAGACATAGGATGAACTAAGATAACGGTAAAGACGCATCTACCCACCCAAGGGTAATTACTAACTGCACTACACCAATCATTCCTACTTAAAGGTTGATCCCACCCAAGGACTTAGAAAATTTACCCAGTAGTTTCGTGTACCCCTAGCTAACTACATAGGTGCCGTCTGCCCCTATCTCCACTAGGTGTACCCACTACTCCCTAAGCGATCGGCTCCCTACCGTAGATACCCATGCTGGCCCCACAGTGGGGTGTATCACTCCCCAAAGTGGCAACCCGATACAACCAATGGTGCACGGCTTATACCTACACGATGCAACAATGTCTTACCTACCAGCCCGGGTCCACACACGCATATGAAACCCGTTGGACTTGCATTTCCACCGCTAACCCGTTTTGGCCTCTTATAGTCAAGCCTAGTACGCGTGTCCCGTCCTCGACATGGGTCGAGCCCAATAAGATACATATGGGTTACTGGTTGAAATGGGCCCCCACAAGCTACCCACCTAAGCTTGTCCCTTTATCTAGTGCATCCCACTTAACCCTTTAATCATGTTTAATTACATGTTTCCACTTGGTTAAGTATTCTAATCGTATTCTCTATTGCCACCCAAGGCAACCCACTATATTTCCACATGCCACCCAAGGCACTTACTATATTTCCACATGCCACCCAAGGCACCCACTTAACCCCTCATGCCCCACTTACATGCTTATCTGGTTAAGTGTTTCTTAATTGATAAAGAACGTAACCATTGTAAAGACCTCTCACATTAGACTATCTTTTATGGCAGCTGGATTTGCCGGTCGGGTCCGGGCAGCCTTACGCCATAACCGAGTCTAACCTCGTGTCTTTACACTTGTCACGTATTTAGTTTATGCCTAAGACCTCTCACATTGGGCCAATCATTTCTAGCCGCTGGATTTGCCGGTCGGTTCCGGGCAGTCTTATGCTACAAAAGGGTCCAACCTCGTGTCTTAGTCGATTAATTACACCTAATTAATCCCCCCATAATTTGTATTAATTATCCATAATTAATTACAAATTTAACGATGTACATAATTGACTCAATTATGTCCATCCACATTATGGTATGCATAATCATGCCAACTTCACACCATTTCATTAACATGAATATTAACCCCATCGTTCCCCACGTAATTCGCTAAAATGACATACTTAAAAGGGAAGATTTATCACACATACAATGGGTTCAACTTGCATAACGTTAGCATCAACATGGGTTTAAAAGGTGTCAACATGCATATAGCATCAAACCCAACTAGCATAAATAATCAACCCAAACTTGCATGAATCGCATATGTCATAAAGAGGGTAACTTGTATAAGCTACTTATGTCATACAAAGGGGTAAACTTGCATATGTATGTATGACATACAAAGGTGTAAACTTGCACATGTTACTTGCATATAATCAAACACCAAACTTGCATAACATATCATATATGAACTTGCATAACATATCATATATGAACTTGCATAACATATCATATATGAACTTGCATATAATCATACACCAAACTTGCATAACATATCATATATGAACTTGCATATAATCATATACCAAACTTGCATAACATATCATATATGAACTTGCATATAATCGTATACCAAACTTGCATAACATGGTGTCATAATGGATCAATGTTTATCATAGCGATTTGCATAACTAGCATCATGAACACAAAGCCTAAAACTTGCATAACTTGCATAACATCATGATCACATAGCATATGACTTGCATAACTTGCATAACATCATGAACATATAGCATATGACTTGCATAACTTGCATAACATCATGAACACATAGCATATAACTTGCATAACTTGCATAACATCATGAACACATAGCATATGATAACATAACTTGCATTGATCCACATTCATAGCCATAACCTCATTATATCCTATCATAATCATTTCAACATTTGGTCATTAAGGCTATAGAAACTCACAACTTGTTGATTAGCACTTCAATGAAGAAGATTAAGTTGCTAGAGTTGATTAGAGGTTGATTTGAGAAGCTATCTTCCACTTTAATTTGTTGGTGGCTCCTCCTAGTTGCATTTTGACGGCATAACGATGTTGTCTCCAATTTTAGTATGAATTAGGGTAGTCTTAGGGTGTATTTATAGAATTAGGATTTAGTTTAGGCCCTTATATTAACCCTAATTTAGATTAGAGCCGTCAGATTTCGTCACAAGCCACCAAGCACAGCCCAAAAGCCAAAATTGTGCACCCAGGTCACACAGACCGACAGGGGTTCGACCCCTGGGTCAACCCCTGGATCGACCCCTAGGGGGGGGTCGACACCCATGTCGACCCCTGGGTCGACTCCCTCAGTCTGGCGGGAATTTTCCCGCCTCTTCTGAAACTTGAAATATTTATATTTAAATCTGTTTTGAATTTTCTGAAAACTTCTTCGGGCCTTAACTGGGTTATACGGACTCCGATTTTCGAAAACTTGGACTCTATTTCGCGTATTTTTCCGAGACGAACACAATGGCATAGCCCGTTTCCCCTGATTCAGATTTTAAAATTTAATTCTTCCCTGATTTATATTATAGCAAGTTATTCAACATACGGGGTGTTACAAATGTAGTAGCGGACGCCTTGAGTAGAAAGAAGCTAACCTTAAGCCCTCTTTTTGTAGAAAGGAAGAGCTTGGAATACATAGCAACTTTGGCTTTAGACCCTCTATCGATCATGTGACTGGTTTTTTAGCATCGCTATAAGTGCTACCTACTCTTTTGGACTGAAGCGCGACGTGAAGATCCTCAGCTAGTTGATGTGATGGATAAGCTAATTAGGGGTGAGACTTCTAGTCACCTCAATAGATACTCCATCGATGATAAGGATTGGTTGAGGTGGGATGGAAGGCTATGCGTCCCACAAACAAGGGATTTGGTGAAGAAGGTTCTCGAAGAGGCACACCAATCCAAGTTGACCATACACCTAGGTAGAGACAAGATGTATAAAGACATAAAAAGGGTTTTCTTTTGGAATGGCATGAAGAGGGATGTAGCTGAATTCGTCTCTAAGTGCTTAATATGCCAGCTAGTCAAGGCGGAGCAAAAGAAGCCTGGTGGTTTGCTTCATCCTCTAGAGGTTCCACAGTGGAAATGGGATAGCATTTCAATGGACTTTATCGATGGGCGGCCTAGGTCAAGAAGGGGCAATACCAGTATTTGGGTAATAGTGGACATGCTCACAAAAACCACTCACTTTATACCCATTAAAAGTAGGAGGATTGCCTCATCATTAGCATCCATTTATCTTAAAAAGATAGTTCGACTCCATGGGATACCCTTCAGCATTGTAAGTGACCGAGATCCTATCTTTACGAGCGAGTTTTGGAAGAGCTTGCAAGAGGCTGTAGGCACACAGCTATGCTTGAGCACGGCCTATCACGCCCAAACCGATGGTCAGACGGAAAGGGTGAACAGAGTATTAGAAGACCTCTTGAGATTATGCATTATTGACTTTGGAGGAACATGGGAGGATCATCTTCCTTTGGTGGAGTTTTCCTACAACAACAGCTACCACGCCACCATAGGCTTGGCACCCTTCGAAGCTTTATACGGAAGACCATATCGATCACCGACTTGTTGGTGGGAGTTTACAGATAAGCTCATACTTGGACCAGATATGATCAGAGAAACTTCAGAAAAAGTGGACTTGATACGAAGAAGAATGAAGACTGCCCATGATAGACAGAAGTCCTACGCAGATAAAAGAAGGACCGACCTTGAGTTTGAGGTTGGAGACAGGGTTTTCCTTAAAGTATCTCCTTTGAGGAACGTCGTTCGCTTCAGATCCACAGGAAAGTTAGCACCAAGATTTTTTGGGCTGTTTCCTATCATTGAAAGGATTGGAAAGATGGCTTACAGAGTAAAGCTGCTCGAAAGATTGGTTGGAGTTCATAATGTCTTTCACGTTTCTCACCTACGGAAGTGCTTACATGAGTCTGCGGAAGTGGTGGAACCAAGCATATTAGAGTAAGTAGAAGTATAACGAGAGGCGACTGTGAGAAGAGTTCCAACTCGTATCTTGGGTACAGAAGTCAAAAAGCTACGCAACCGCGAAGTCAAACTTGTTAAAGTTCAATGGAGTGACGCTGAGGAAGAGGCGAGTTGGGAGACTGAGGCCAAGATACGCACAGCCTACCCTTTTCTTTTTGAGGGTACATCTTTGATCTCTTTTTCCTTAAGTTTGCTCATGCTCGTATCTATCTTTTTAGTATTTTTCCCTAGTGCTATTATCGATCCTTAAGTAGAAACCAATGGATGTAAATATGTATTTGAAACATGTTATGATTGATGGTTGCAAGTGGTTGCAAGTGATTGCTAGTGGTTGCTCATGGATGCATGTACACACACATTAGGTGTTAGATCGGCTCAGTCACTTTCATATTGCATATGCATATATGTACTTGTATATAATTGAAACTTGATGTGTTATCATGTGGATGTTGCATTTGTATGAATGATTGTGCACTCATGTAGAAAGTATGATTAAGGATGATTGTATACATAATGGACTCATGGCACCAACATGACTTACATTAAGGAGGTCAACTGAATCAGTAGACCGCCTGATTTTGCATTAGATAAGGACATGTACACACACTATGCATATGATCATGAATCATTAGAAGTCTTTTTAAGGACAATGAACGCCTGTGTTTGATGGATGAGTAGATGGATGGTTGGATGGTAGGATATACGTTCTCCTTGACTCGAAGATTTCAGGGACGAAATCCTTTAAGGAGGGAGAATGTAACACCCAATATTTTCTGTAAACATTAAAGTAACGATTTAAAGAATAATTGATTACAAATGTGAGAATTAAGGGAAACGGTTACACCATTATGTTCGTCTCGGAATTCTTCTTGAGATAGAATCCGAGTTTGCGTAAATCGGACTCCGTATGAAGGATTTATGACCTTCAGAAGATTCAAGAATTTAAATAAACTGCTTAGATTAAAGATCAGAAAATTCAATTTCGAAATCAGAAGCAGAAGCGGGCTGGGCGGGAATTTACCCGCCCAAGGCCAGGTCGACCAGGGGGTCGACCTCCTCCTCGGGCCAGATCTGAAACCTGACGTGTTTCTCTGTGTGACAAGTTACTATGTCATTAGGGCTTTTGTGGCAAGTTCTGGTTGGTTCTCTTAGGTTTAAATGGCTTTGATTGACCCTAGGTTGATCTGACGACTCCTATTAAATCAAACTTCTATATAAGCAACCTAAATCTAAACCCTAAGCCACACAAAAATATTCCTAAGACCGTCATGCTGTCAGTACTCAACCTAGAATAGTCTCCATTCTCCTTCAACTAGAAAGCAAGTTAGGAATTACAAATCAAATCTAATTCAACTAAGAGAATTCAATGTCTACAACAAAGGAGAGCTATTCAATTTCAGAATACAGATCCCAGAACACAAGACTAGTCTCCTTTTTGTAAGTCCAGTTATCATTTAGACCTAAATGATATTAGAATCGTGACTAAATAACTGGATGTAGAACAACGCCTAATATAAATTTATGCCTATCCTTTTAGTTAAAACTGAATTGATTAAGACTATGACTCTTACCATGTTAAGTTTGTGACCATGTTGTATGTAATTTGATGATAAATGTTAAATGCTTGGAAATGAATCCATATGTTGTATAATTTGGCAATGACATATATGTTGTGTAATTTAGCGATGACATATTATGTTGTATACTTTGGCGATGACATATCATGTTGAATAAAGTGGCAATGACATATTATGTTGTATAATTTGGCAATGGCATATCATGTTGTGTAAATTGGCGATGACATACCATGTTGTATAATTTGGCGATGATATTTTCATGTTGTATGATTTGGTAATGACACCTATATGTTGAATGTCAATTTGGGAATTTTGCTATGTTTATGCAAGTTCAACCATGTTCACATATATGACTAGAACTACATGATAATTTGCAAGTTCACAACTACATGCCTATTTTTAAGTTTATGTAGTTCTATGTAAAACCCCTATTCCACGATTCTTGTTGAGTAGATCTAAATTTGCAGGTTCATAATTAAATGTATATTGTTCTATGCCAAATTCATATGACACATGTAGTTAGATCCGTATTTTTATGATGTTGGAATATTACATGTTCCTCTTTTCCCCATTTTGTGTATAAGTTAGGCTATGTATCTAGCCTAACATTTTATGTAATTTGTGAAAACGTTTAACGGGGGTAACATTGGGGAAAAACTTGAAATTACATATAATTGGCATATTTGGCTCATAAACATATAGATGTTTTATGGCATAAAGTGGTATAAATTTTTATACCTAAAATTATGAACTTGATTTAAAAGGGAAAGTGGGGCTTGACTTGAATGACAATAATTTACATATAAATATAAAGAGCTAAATATGTAAATTTAGAAAAGACGAATATGCCTAACCCGAGGTTAGATTGAGTTATGGTGTAAGACTGCCCAGAACCGCCCGACACATCCAGCAACCATAACAATATATATTTAATGTGGGAGGTTAGTGCATCGAGCCTAAAAGAACCCGAGGTTAGACTGAGTTGCAGTGTAAAACTGCCCGGACCCGACTGGCACATCCAGTGACCACAAAAATACTTG
The DNA here is from genome assembly GCA_030737875.1 of Allium sativum. Classification (NCBI taxonomy): domain Eukaryota; kingdom Viridiplantae; phylum Streptophyta; class Magnoliopsida; order Asparagales; family Amaryllidaceae; genus Allium; species Allium sativum. Next base: position 891,279,286 of record CM060910.1, on the reverse strand, counting down.
TCTAATGTGAGTGGTTGGTGCTTTAATGAATGAATTAAAGCTAAGTCAGGAATGGTAGGGTTAAGTTAATTAAGGCAACACTTAACCAATATAACATGTTAACTAAACTGATGGGTGGGGTTAGGTTAACGTGGACACTTAACCAATTTAACATGTTGATTAGGAAACCCTAGTAACGGGGATCCATTTCAGCAGTAACCCACATAGATGTATCATGGTACCCTGAACTATGCAGGGTGGGGCACGATTACTGGGCTGATTATAAGCGTTCAAAATAACAACGGTTGGTGCGTCAGTGTAGGTTCTGACGGAGTACAGGCGTGCACGTACTCCGGAGTAGAAAGAGCAGGCCCTGGGCATCAGTAGTTATACACTGTGCATTTTGAATCGTGTCGGGTTGCCACCATAGGATTTGAAACACCACATGGTGGGACCAGCACAGGTATCTACAATCGAGCAGGGCCGTATGACGCAAGTAGTAAATACGTGCGAGTAGGAGCTGATTGATAAAAAGGGATCACCGGGTTTGAACTCATGATGATGGTTGAAATACTAGTAGGTGCAGAGAATATGGATTTGAGTGCGATAGTATGATTAGTTTACCTTGCCTTGTTTTTCTTGCCTTATCCTATGTTACCTTATTTCTTTGTTATTGTCCTGCGTCCAGTTTATTCATGTCATGGTTCTCTTACCAGTTTACATGCTGAATAATCACGGGACTTACCAGACTTATGCCTGACCCATTTTTCTTTCGCTCTCTTTTCTTCCGTTTCTCCCCCAGGTACCCAAGGAGGGAATAGCTCAACTTAGTTTGGACCGTTCATCTTTCCAAGCTTGAAGACTCTGTGATGTATAGCTTGGAACCTCTTATCTTTGGCTATGGCTTTGGACACACTACTACTTGGGGATTTATGCAGTTTTATTTTGTTTTATACTTCTTTATGTTATAATCAAGACATAGATGTTGATGTAATGATTTGGAAGTTATTTTGAGACAGTTTGCTGTAATGTTTTTGTTTTGAACCACGTATGAAATAAATTTAGTTTTTCCGCTGCTTATATATGTCTGTCTTGTAAATTATCTGTGTCTTTTACCTATAATGCTCCACTAATGTTAAGGCATTCCCTTTGTGAGTGACCTTAATGGAGGTGTGGTGTTTCATAATCATCCGATTCTCCAATTTCTACTTCAGGCTATTGTTAAAACTATTATAATGGATGAAGCTTCACAATAGGTGAAAAAGTTTCTGAAAAATCAAAACCTAACTGTTGTGAATAACCTTTAGCAACCAATCTAGCCTTATACTTAGAAATTGAACCATCAGAGTTTTTCTTTAATTTATAAACCCATCTACATCCAATTATGTTTTTATTTTCTGGTTTTTTAACCAGAGACCAAGTTCCTTTGTTAATTAAAGCATCATACTCCTCTTTCATTGCTTCTTTCCAGTTCTCACATTGCGATGCTTCATAAAAAAAACCTGGTTCATCTTGTAAGACAGCAATATTGATATTTTTTGGTTTGAAAATACCAGATTTTGCTCGAGTTAGCATTGGATGCTTGTTAACATTATCTCTGACATTACTGTCTTGACTGTTGTTCCCAGGTTTCTCATTGACAGGTGATTGATTACTGGTTGGTGATTGATCAGTTCTTTCATCGGAAGCTTGACATGATTCACGCTGATTGTCAATGCTTTCTTCAAAAGTATGCTCTTGACTTGGCCTTCTTGAGGGCACTATGTGTTGAGAGCTTGTGGTAGTGTCTCTCATAGTTATTTGAGGTGGCACTATCACTTGTATTTCTTCAGGCATTTCAGGTATAATAATTTTAGGTTCAACAACCTTTTCAGTTATTTTTATTTTTTCAATGCAGAAAGGATATATCTGTTCATTTAATTTTACATGTCTAGAGATATATATTCTACCAGTTTTATCTATACACTTATAACCTTTTTGCTTATTACTATATCCTAGAAAAGTGTATTGTATGATCTTAAACAAGGAAAACACTAACATCGAACACTTTCAAATGATTATAGTCTGGTCTGACTTTGTAAAGAATTTCCTATGGACATTTAAATTTTAAAACCATTGTCGGTAATAAATTTATTAAATGCACAACAGTATCAAAAACTTCAGGCCAATATTTCATAGGCATTGAAGCTTGAGCAAACAAAGTTAGACCAGTTTCAACAATATGCCTACCTTTTCTCTCAATTAACCCATTCTGTTCTGATGTATATGGACAAGTGGTTCTATGATTGATACCCTTTTTCTCAAAGAAAGATTTCAATTGTAAAAATTCTCTACCACCAACAGTCTGGAAAGTTTTTATATTATGACCAATCATATTTTCAACCTTATTTATATACTGAATAACCACATTACTTACATTTGATTTAGATTTCAGCATATATATATCCATATAAATCTAGAATATACATCAATGAAGGAAATATAATATTTGTAGCCATAAATAGAACATGTGGATGCAGGACTCCATAAATCAGTAGCAACTAGTTCAAGAGGATTAGAATAATTTGTTTGTGAATCTGGAAATGCAAGTTTGTGAGATTTTCCCAATTGACAAGAGGAACTAATATATGAATAAAAAATAGAACTTATATTCAACTTCATATCATCCATAATTTGTTTTACAATTCTAATACTAGGACGGCCTAACTTGAAATGGCAATGATCAAACTTTTTACTACACTCAGAATTATTAACAAAAGTTATCATGCATTCTTTGTTATTAAATTTAGGGTTCTTGTGATTTTCTATATCAAATCTGTATAACCCCTTATACTCATTACCCTGCAAAATGATTTCTTGAGTTAGTATATCTTTGATAATGCAAGAATTTGGATAAAATTCAAAGTAAACTTTATCCTTTGCAAATTGGGAAACACTCATTAAATTCTTTTTAATGGAAGGAACCCTCAATAAATTTTTTAAAATAAGTTCTTTAGGTCCACTTAGACTTGCATTTCCAGTATGTGTAATGTGTGCAATCTTACCATTACAAACTAAAAGATTTTTCGTACCTTTGTATTCTTTATTCCTCGAATTAAGATTGCTCAAATTGCTAGTTACATGATTAGTGGATCCTGAATCTGGGTACCAGCAGCCATAGTTAGTATCATCTGTTGAAGTAGTATCTGCATTGCTATTCTCAGCTTGACTTTTATTAGCATATTTTTGCACATTCACCATGTTGATATTTAAACTATTACTGGATTGACTGGAATTAACACTGGAATTATATCTGAAATAGCATTTATTTGCACTATGTCCAAATTTTCACAAATTTGACATCTAATTCTTGAGTTATTATTCCTGCCTCTGCCTCAATGAAAGTGACCACCTCTCTGAACATTATGTTGGTTTATTTGAAATTTTCTTGATTTTTTCCTCTACCATTAGTAGTGTAATTGATAGACAAATTTGAATTGACATTCTTTTTATGATCAATCCTACTTTCATAAGCCAATAAAGTTGATACACATACTATAAACTGGGTGTATGATCCATAAACAAGATTATTGGAGACACAACCTCTTAATCATCATCTAACCCACTTACAATTGATAACACATGCTCAGATTCAGGAATCTTCTGCCCTGTAGAATTCAGCTGATAACAAATGTTTTTTTACTTTTAACAAATACTCATTCAGTGTTGCATCTCCCTTTCTTATACTATAGAGAAGTCTTCTATGATGCATGATTCGAGTTGAGGATTGAGCAGAAAATTTTCTCTCAATTGTGGATCAGACTTCATTTGCAGTTTTAACACCAATTAACTGAGGCAAAATAGTTGCTCCAATGGATAACATCATCCATACACAGATAAGACTATCTTGCCTTTGATATGACAAGAATTCTAGATTTTGAACAAGTTTATCTTCATTGTCACGAGTAAGGAACCATCTTTGTTCCATATATGTAATCTTCGAGATCATATCCTCTAATAACAGTTTCTACTTGTAATTTCCACAACAGGTAATTTGATTCATCAAGCTGTATTGAGATCAGCTGACTTTGTGGTTTTGACTGACTTCATCAAATCTTGGATTGGATATAGAGGTTTATTCTAGCCAGTTGAGACTCTGGCACTGGACTTGTTAGCGCAGCTTGATTCATCAGGACCGACCATGATAGACAAAAGAAGCAGATTGACCCAAACAGGTAAAGAATTCTGAATTTAGAAAGTCTTTGAATTGTGATTTTAAAGAAAACCTTTATTTGATGACCGAAGCAACCTTAAAGGCTTGAATGATGATATTTTAAATTCAAGAACTAGATGAATATCAGGTAACAATACTGACAAGCCTTTCTAGATGGCTCTCTGATCAACTAAACTAGTTTCTTTATTTTCATCATCGGCTGTCTTGCGAAATTCAGATGCTTTTACCACAAAAGCTTCAATAAACGAACTGATGCAGCTAGTAACTATACTAGGTGTGGCACAGTTCTTTTGTTGTGGTCAACAACTCTCAAATGATAAGGTAAAAACCTTTGATGAGAGGGTCCAAATGTTGACACCTCTCCGATGGACACTAACCTCTAATAATCAGATATTATATTCAGTCAGGATCGAGCAGAGAATGCCATTAAGCACAATATCTTGCTCCGCTACCAAGTTGGATTTTTAGATAGAATTGAAATGAGAAATTGTCTTTTTGTTATTACTGAAAAATTGTATCATACAAGAATGTACTCGACATATCTAAAAAACTATAAACGTTGCTTTTATAAACTCAAGAGAGCAACGGTAATATTTACAATGAAATGGGCCAAGCCCATGAAAGAAAAAAATAAAATAAGAAGGCTTAGCCTATCGGGAGAGTAATGTAATAACAGGTAACGATACCTATTTATTTCTTGTTATGACTAATATCTCCAACGAATACAAATGATTACAGGAGGTTGTAATTGCAATTTTAAATCTTTCACCTACTTTCCTTTCGCATATGCTGTAATGAATGTTGATAACACAATAATAAACTCAAAATGAAGCCAAATGATATATTAGATTCTCCATTGGGTTAATACATTAATTTGTGGGAAAATGGTGCAATAATAAATGTAAATGTAAATTTCTTTTGTATCATATATCCACAAATACTTATTAGTAGAAAAATAGCTATTCTTCACTAAGCATTAGATTACTTGAGACCTAACAAGAAGACAAATTTTTAATCTGAAGCAGCAGTTGACATGTATATACTAGTTGTTTATGAAATTCCATAAATAAGAAAATGAAAATTACCTTATGTGGTATGTAAGTGACAACTAATTATGGTTTTTACCATGATTCATGAAAAAATATAAAGTACTATCCGCAGTACATGTTATAAAACATTATCAACAGCCTCGTGCAATTCGCAATAGCATGAGACTGATGATCACAAAACTCATGTGTAACTTACACGAAAAATGAAAATCACAAAACTCAAATAAAAAGCTGAGTAGTGTTTGGTTTAACATTTTAAGTTTTGATTTTTCGTCCTCACGAAAATGTGTACAACGCACACATATCATGGAAAACAACCATTTTAGAAAACAAAGTTAACACACAAAATAAAAAACAACTTTTATTTATTTGTCATGTTTTGAGAAATGAGAGTAACATGGAGACCAATTCTTCCTTCCATGATTGCTACATCCCCTTCGCAGTCCCCTCCATCTTCCTTTCGTTTTACCATTCCTCCTTTGACACCTTTAATGTTTTGCAATTAATTTAGAAAACTAAAAACCCAAAACTCATTTTTAACCAAATATGCCCCGCTTTTTAGTTTTTAGTTTTTGCTCATAGTAAAATGCAAACGATGCATGTATAATTTTAAAAATGGTCGTTTTAAAAAAAATAGTCAACACCCAAAATAGAAACAACTTTTATTTATTTTCCTTATTTTGGGATTAACACAATAAGGAGAGGTAATATATCATTCCATCGTCTCTTTCTCCTTTACGTGGTCCCCTTTATCACCCTTTTACTTTCTCCATCATTCCTTAACTTTTCTTATGTTTTATTATCAATATTGAAAACTCAAAAATGAAAATATATTTTAAAGCAAACACTAGCGTTTGGTTTATTTTGTGTTTTGAGTTTTGAGTTTTCAACGATAATTATGAAGTTTTTAAGATTTGAAGTATAGAGGAGATGGCGGATCAAAGACGAAAGGAGTGGCAGAGGGATGGTGGATTGAATAATTTGTTATCGTCCTTTCGTTGTTTCTTAAAAAATGTAAAATAATAAAAAGTTGTTTTCGGTTTTATGTGTTAACTTCATTTTGGGAAACGGTCGTTTTTCATGATATGTGTGTGTTGTTCGTACTTTTGTATGTGCGAAAACTCAAAATTAAAAACTATAAACCAAACGTACCCTTATAGTTTTGATTGTACAATTGATGAAGCAAAGAACTTAAAATATTTTCATTTGCTTGTGTTGTTTTTTATATTAATTTTAAAAAATGAACCACCTCCACAAATACAACTTGAGTATAACAAATTTTAAATAATGGAAGTAGCTGCAACTAGAATAAAACATGCAACCATGAATAAATTAAATTATTGTGGTTGTAAATAAATTCTCACAAAAATAATAGGTGTAATATTCATTTACTTTATAACTATAACAAAAATATCAATTTGTTAAAGATGGTAAAAATATTAGTATTTACTGAAAAAATATCCTAATCGATCGAAGCTCGAGTTGGCTTGTCTCGTATAGAAAAGACAGAAAAAATAAACATATCAGAGCTCAACAAACATCTCACAATGGAATGAATAAGATATAATATAATCAAATATAGCCTTACCGTAATAATATTATTTTCTAATCAGTATCTAAAGCTATCAAATCTCTGTCGTAAACCTAACCTGTGTGTATGTTATGACGAGAGGCTCAAAACACAATGTTCTGATGAATGGACAAAATTATACATTTTGAAATAAATTTACATACACATTTAGTTTTGTTTTCTTATTTACTAGGTTATTTGGTTTAACAACGCTCAAGACTCTATACTCTCATTGTATCTATCTACTTTCTAGCAGATCAACCTAATATATATATATATATATATAGCTACCCCCAATGAAAAAAGGTGCTCCCCATAGTTCCCTCCTTGTACGGTCTCCCTTGTAACGCCACTGAAAGATATACGACTGTCATCCTATGTTGGACGACGTACAGAAATCTAAATCATTACTCTACGTAATCGCACAAAACCATCATCATCATGCCACGTAAGCGTACAAATCGTCATATCCGAACTCCTCAGTCAAATTAAGCCTTAACAAGGAGTAATGCCTTCTCGTCCATGATACACCACCCAGTGCGTGTATCTAGACCCTCACACAAACCTACTGTCTATTGTAAACCGAGTCCCGTAATAGGGCTGCATCCAATGCACGAAACTCGGTCGGAGCTTTCCACATCTGTAAAGGTCCACCTTAGAGCATCTCCAACAAAGGAGAATTATGACCTTGAATACTGAATAGAGGGCAAAATTTGTTCCCCACCTCAGCCCTTGAATATTAAGGGTAATACTCAGGTGCCAATCCTGAATTCGGAAGTATCCCTAAACGCCGAAATTATTGGCGCTCTACGTAGAGCACCAAATAAATCGGCGCGTTAACTCAAAGCGCCGATAATTTCGGTGCTCTACTTCCTCCCTTTTCCAATGGTTGAAACAAACACTCCAATGACTATAAACGATCATATTTTCCTCCAACGACTATAAAACGATTATATTTTCTTCCAACGGCTATAACACAATCATATTTTCTTCCAACTACTATAAAACGACTATACTTTCAGTTGTAAATTACAAACTTCCTTATATTTTTCATCACAACACAGTTTCACTTCCTTTCAATTTACTAAATCCCGAAGAAACTTAAACTTAATAAAGTCTTCATCCTTTGGAGAACTTTCACATCTCACGATGGCCGGAAGCCAGTTTTCTCAAGATAACACCGACTGCGAACTAGATACTCCTCCAAGCAAACAATCGACTCTTCTATGGACAAGCCAAGAGGATATTGATCTATGCAACATGTACTACCATTTCTCATAGGATTCGGTTATAGGAAAAATAAAGACTGTTTTCATTGAGAAGCATCCTGAAGGCTTACGAATGGTATTGGCGATTCAGGGTCAATTCGAAAAAATCAAACATGTTTTTATGAATCACAACTTTATAAAATAAAGAAAGACAACCCTAGTGGCATGGGAGGCGAGGAAAATCTGGGAAGTTTTCGTATAACCTATATTAGTAGTTAACTAATTGTTATTTATTAAACTTATTTCCTTTTTCTTATTAGAAACGAATGTAAACGAGAAGTTCAAGTACCTTTTCGCTAGAGAAAATGGGGGCAAAAAGACCACATTATTTTCAGTTTTGCATTGTTATGATTTCCTTATCAGCCAACCAAAATGGAACTTTGAACTTGCTGAGAACCTATGCGATGTTCAAAGTTCTTCAAAGAGAAACAACAAAGCTTCAAAATCTACTTATTCATCTAGTCCTGGAGAATCATCGGCAAAAAATTCTGCATTTAAAGGTGAAAACCTACTTGATGAGTTCAATAAAACAATTAATGAAGATTTTAGACCTTAGGGAGTCAAAGTTGTGAAAAGAAAGGGTAAAGTTGATGTTGTCGTTGAAGGAAAAGTCAATGCCCGCTACGAAGTACACGATCTTAGACATCTAGATAGAAACGAAAATGCTAAGAAAAAAATAGAGGTAATGAGCAGGTTTGTTGTTCTTGAGGAGAATAAGTTGCAATTTCAAGCGAATGAGTTAGCATATAGACAAAAAAAGAAGAGACCAAAATTATGGCAAAATATTTGAGTGGAATGGATGACTACGAGAAGGAATATTGGATGTGATTGAAACATCATATTCTTACGTCGAAGTTTCCTCAATTGTAGATCGATTGTTCATCGGTTTCCTTATTACTAGCTGCTTGCATTCCTTGATGTAGTAACTTTATATTTCCCATTATAGTAACTATTTACTTATCAATGCAATGCATGTTTTATTTATTTTCCTACTTTTTCGATTATCTGGTAGCATTAGACATTTTAGTACTAATTGTTTAACACTTACAAATACATTAGATTACTTATGTTTAAATTAAGTACAAAATCATAGTTACTCCACATTTTTCGTACAATCATTTTTTAGACAGAAATGAATGATCCACATATAAAGGAGAGCACTCATGTAATTTTGTTCCACACTTAAAAAAGAGAGCTGTCAACAGGCGACAAATAGCAAAGCCCACCCCTTAAAATGAAAAAATAAAAGAAAAGGAAACCCCCAAACCTAAGACTTAAGTCCAAATGTAAAAAATACATAATACAATAATCACAAAATCTAAATCTATAGTCAACAAAAAGAAAAAATACTATGCTAAACATGAACCGCAAAAAGAGAAGCTCATAGAAGTTGAATAATATAAACAAATATAGGAATAAAAATTAAAAGACAACACAGATAGAACTAAAAATAACAGACAAATAGAAAAAGCAAATAAAACAATCACAAATAAAAGTAGAAAGATGAAACCATACTAGAGATCATGTACGACAACAAATTAATGTATATATACACACACATATACATACACATTTGTCTATATATATATGGCTATGAAGCATGATAAAGAACAGCTGAAGAAATAAGATATAAATAACAAAGTATCTCATATACAATCATAAAATAAAACACAAGTTCAAACAACCAAATAAAATCACAATACCATAAGCCTATTCAGCCTCATATCGGGTGAGCCAACTGTAGCAAAGTTTATATGCTTTATGACCAACAAATTCCTTACCGTATTCTAATAGGTAAAGAGAATCAAAAGTTGATTTAGTTGCTTGAAATATGTCTTCGTCTTCAACTGTTTCGATAATCTTATGATATCGATCACAAGCTTTTGCAAAACGATGATGAGTCATATGGATTTCAATTGACGATCGTCTAACAGGGCATTTACGATGGTTGTTATGTAATTTTGTGACCGTCGCACAATACTCTTCATGGGCTAAACCCCCTCCTCTTTGCAATAGTAACTCATCTCTTCGATCAACTTCAATTTAGGCTTTCATGAGGATAATTAATCCTGAAAAGAAAATTAAATGGTCGGAGTACCGGAGTTTGCAGTAGTGGGGTCTTGACGAGCAAGCACACTCATTTGCCTCGCATGGTATGATCATGGAGGTGGTTGTGGATTCTGTACTTCGACAATTCCGTGCATAGCACATACTAGTTCATTCTGAACCTCTCAACCCACCTCTTCTATTTATGTATCTGGAACGAATCCACCCTCTTCCTCGTCCTCTTTGCTCCATTTACTCATCAAACATTTTTCACATAGTTTCATCACAAATTTCCCAATCGTCCATTTAACCTACATGAAATCAATAGTACCAAAAATGTTGGGGGAATGCATTTTGTTTATAACAAAAACCGTAATCTTGATGAAAAGAAGTACAATGATTTCTCACCTTAAGGACTTGGATTATCTAGTGCGCATAGATTATAGTTTATGGTTGGACTTTGAAGTATAAACTATTTAAAAGAATGGAGTTGTATGTGGAGGTCGTCCTCAACCACATGGCTACAGTTAAAGGTTATGTGTATAGGCCTTGACTAACTGTGACATCTTAGCATGCTATTCCATACCTCGTGGGTTGGGAGTTAAAAGATTGGGTCGTCTTATGTTAACTACTTCGAATAGTTGACAACGAGTAGGGCGTCCCTGTTTATAGTTTAACTTTTTGTATACAATGTTTGTCGTATTAATTCAACATACAAGGTAATGTAAATGTAAAGGACTTAAAAAATTAGGGTCATACTTAACCGCATGCCTATAATGCTTGTGACTTCTCAGCACGATATCCAAAGTGGCTATAGTATACATTACAAGTCATGTCCACTTCCAGTACCATCATTGTAGCCACTTTCTTTAAACAATGAGAGAACAATGATTAGTCACATTTATGTCAAATTAATCTCAGTGTCGAGTCTCAATCGTAGACTCCATCCACGTTGCAAAAATTTCAAAACGCTTGCTAGGATTGACTCAATTATGATACGAACCGTTGGTAACTAATTTTCCACCTTTTCCTTTATAGCCTTACCCATAAATATTAGAGACTGAGTAATTAGAAAAATTACCTCAACTCAATAAGAATGCCAATTTCTTATCCATCCTCGTACGATTACATCGACGATCTGTATGGACCATCAAATCCTAATCCGTCTTTCCCTAGAGAACCGACTAAGTGGTATATTGAAATGGAAGAGGGACTTCATGACGATTTGCGACAAATAGAGCTGGAAGAAGGGATGCATTAAATGGATATAGGACATTAGCAACAATAAAAAGCTGAAAAGCATTCCCGAATGCCACACGTTGTAATTCCTCCTATCATATATACGGCTGAAGTCGACAAGGTACAATCTCCAAATATTGTATGCTTTTGTGGTTTTGAGGCACCACAACTAGTCGTCCTACATGAAAACGACGTCGGACTCCGATAATGTTGTTGTCCAGTAAATACGAACAAATGTGAATTCGGACAGTGGGTAGACGATCGTTTTCCTTCTAATGCTATTATATATGATTTGGAATTGGAAGAAGAAATAAGAAAGCTACGAAATCAAGTCAACGACCTTAGTAATGGAAATTACTGATTACAACATGGTTTAAATTAGATGTTTAATATTTTATGTTATGCCGGTCAAAAACGTTTATGACAAGTTGTATCTTTATGCTTATTATTAGTTGTATCGTTATGGTTAATATCATTTGTGTCATTATGCATAATATCAGTTGTATCGTTATGTTTATGGTCAATTATATCTATACACTTATTATCAGTTGTATCGTTATGATTTGGAGTACTAAATGTACATCCATACATTTAAATTTGTTTTCAATGTTGTATTGGAAATATAAAAGGAATTTTTAGAAGGAATTTATTAATTAATTGACGTTTGAATTTATAATTTATAAATTATTTAAAAATGAGCTCGTAATGTCATAGTAGTTCTTAGTTTTATGGTTTTAACCTCAATTGACTGTACAGGGCCCGATATAAGTCGGAATTCATTGAAATAAGAATCTTTCAGATCTATTTGATTATGGATTTCTAATGAAAGAGAAAAATCGAATTTTCATATTGTAGATTTTGAGTTATGTCAAACTAAAAATTTTAGAAAGTCGCTGCATGATGACGTAAAATTCGAATAAAAAAAATTAAAAAAGGAAAAATAAGAGGTTGTAAAAATGTTTTTGACCTAGGGCGCAATTTATCAACGCCCTAGGTCGAGCGCCAAATTTATCAGCTCTTTATCGTAAGGCACCGATAAGTTCGGTGCACACCTGTTGGGAGCATCAAACGATTCTCCCCTTAATCTTATGTCTTATAATATTACGAGACGTAGGATTGTTGAAGATGCTCTTATCAGGCTTATAATACAGATATCCAGAATATGGTCTGCATTTTCACGATGGCTATGGTCCCACCTTGACCCCTCCCTCAACTAATGAAACATTATATCAAGTGCTAAGTGACGTGCCCCTAGCAAACAGTCTAAAATCCAATTTGGCATCCCCGTCAACCAACGTCTTGATAGTGAAAGATCAATGGTCTCTAGGTCTAGCTCTAGTCTTCTAGCATCCCACTAACTACCGATGACACATACCCGACGATTACTATCCAGTATTGGTCCTGACCCACCTCTACCTAAGGCAAATCACCAAATCACACAAAGCCATCTGACACAGCCTTTTGGCTACCAAGCTATAGTTGCAGTCAAGGTTTAATCATCGGGTTGTACCGCACAAACCAAACCTCTATGAGTACCGCCTGAACATGCACTTTATAAAGGACCACCACGGAGTAACCTACCATGTCCCTCGAAAGCCGCGTGCTTCCCTCCAGTCCCGCAAAGCAATCAGACAGAATATCTAGGAAGAATAACTAGTAGAATAATTAGATGGACACGCTCCTCCCATATCTTTGAACACCACGATGATCTAACTTATTGGGTTCTTCACCTTCGTACATGCGGACTAGTCCAAGCACATCACACAGACGTGTTATAAGACCCTATGTCTAATCTTTTAATCACGCGCTTTATTTATCTTGTCAGATTACTATTTAACTTGATTATCTACATATTCACTTTTATTGAAGTTGCTAGGTTTTACCTGAGCTACTTATATCTTGTTGGAATGGAGCCCTATAACACCCCGTAATTTAAACACATTGTTAACAATAAATTAAGGAGTACTTAAATAAATATTCATAATTGAGTGAAACGAAATGTGCCACTGTGTTCGTCTCGGAATTCTTGTCAAGATAGACACCTTGTTTGTGTAAAACGAACATCGTATGAAGAAGTTATTAAGGCCAGAAGTTCGTCTACACATAAGAGAAATATATATAAATAAAATAAATCAAGAATTCAAATAAATTCAAAAATCTAATGGCGGAGGGGGAGCAGGAATTTTCCCACTATGGGTGTCGACCTATGGGTCGGCCCCATCAAGGGGGTGTCGACCCCTAGGTTGACACCCTAAGGGGGGTCGACCCCCATACGGATCTGGGCAAATCCCTTCCTCCGAACTTGGACTGATTTCTCTTTGGCTGGTGAATATAAATAAGACCTCATTCTCATTGTTTTATTTATCCAAAAACAATGGCAACAATGAGGTGCTGCCCCAACTTAGTTTGATCTAGCCTATTTCTTCTTCAACAATCAAGTTATTCATTTTCAGAGATCTATGCTACAACATCTGCAATTAATTCCCTGTTCTTCGATCCATTCTCTATGAGTCTACATTAATTTTTACATATAAACAACTAAAATGTGATCGTAACAAGTTTATGAATTGGATCTAAGCCTATGACTATTTGAATCATATCAGATCTAACATTACTTATATGTTTAATCCACTTTTAAATCTCACCATGCCTGTTTATGATATCCCTATCATGCTAGTTTACCTAATCATGTCACCTTATGCTTATTATGCTAGTTTTACTATCTTGTCATTATACCCAATTTTGTCACTATATGCTTGCTCAGTTTCTATGCCTATTTATGCCATTATATGCCTATCTTGTTATTATGCTTATGTTCTCTTCCCTTCTTCTTTCCCTTTTTATTTTTATAGCTAGGCTACCTTCGAGCCTAGGCATAAGGCTGAAATATATGAACGCGCGAAATTGGGAATGAAGGGAAATGTTAAAATTTGGGGCATAACTTATATTGTAAAATTTGGGCATAACTTGAGTTATATACATGAATATGGATTTGGGGCATAAACCAAACTGTAATTAAAGACCTTAACTTGGGATATTTGGTACATGATGAATATGACTTGGAAGGGGGCATGAAAAACCATAATAGTAGTAGTTTTCTAAGAATGAATATGCATAGAATTGCTATAATTAGAAACTGTAACTACATTTAGACACGAAGTTAGATTACACTTATGATAGAAGTCTGCCCGGAACCGCCCACCATATCCAGCGACCATAAGTGGTGAATCTAATGTGAGGGGTCTAAGTGTATAAACGTACACGTGATGGTGCTAAGACACGAGGTTAAGTCCAACTAGTGAAAGAGCACTGCCCGGACCCAACCGACATATCCAGCATCCATAAGTGGTAGACTTAATGTGAGGCGTCTAGCATAGTAAAACCATTAGTTAATGAATGGTAATAAATTCTTAACCTATTTAAATATGTTGGGCGTTACATGTACCTTTCAGTGGAGTAAGGTTTAAGTGAACTTGCTTGAAACAGTGTGTGGGTTAAGTAAATGTTGAACCGATGGGAAATATATATATATATATATATATATATATATATATATATATGCCCACAAACTTAACCTGTTGGGGTTATGAAATTTTGTTTAACCGTTAGGTATAACCGGTTGAAATCCTAGTAGTGGGGATGCAAGACAAAGGGGAGAACATGCATCATCTTGTGTGTGGGACTCGTATCAGTCAGTAACCTATCTTGGTATCAAATAGAGAACTCCGAACTAGATCGGGGTCAGGGCACGCTTACTGAGTTGGTTGTAAGAGGTCCATCTAAGGGATGGTGTGGGCGGCACTCATGTGCGTGTATGGGTCCGGAGTCAAGGAGGGGATGATAAGACGTCGTGACACCTGTAGATATAGTTGTGCATATTGTAAACAATGGGGTTCCACTTTAGGAAGTGATACATCCTACTGTAGGGACATCACAGGGTATCTACGAGTTAGGGAGCCAATCGATTAGGGATAGTAAATAGGGTACATTTAGTTTTGCTTATTTAAGGGCCCATTATTATAGTTGAAGATGACACTCGTCATGTAGGGCTACCTGTTATGATTGTATAGGGTGAAAACCTCTCATAAGAAGTACACCTAAGTTTACCATCTTGTTCTTGTTGGGATCATCATGTTATAGTTATACTAGTAGTGGTGCATAGTCAAATACTTGAGAAGCACAGTATATCATGTTCAGTTTATCTTGCTTATCACGCCTAGTTTGATATACCTACCTTGTATACTGTTATCCTGTTTGTCTAGTTTATATAGCTGTCATGATACTTTTACTTATTTATATGCTAAAATTAACTGGACTCGCCAGACTTTATGTCTGACCCTTTTTGTCTCCTTTTCTCTCCCATCCCTTCTCCCTTCAAGTTCTTAAGGTGGGAGTGCTTGGGCTTGATTAGGATTCTCTCTCTTGCTTTAGCTTGGATCTTGGATTTGCTTTGATGTACCGCTTTGGTTATTCTTCTTCTCTGTTATGGCTCTTTTTGGGATTATGATTTTACAGTATTATACTCTGATGATTTAAGTACAAGTCAGATATTTTATGTAACCGGTATTCCATATTTTAGACGTATGATGTAACTGAGTTTTGGACCACGATGTTTTCTATTAAATAAAGTTTTAAAAATACCACAGCTATTTTATATGTTTGTCTTGTGATATTTATGTTCCTGTTTACCTACAACGCTTCATGGAACTTAAAGCATTCTAATAGAGTGACATTAACGGACGTGGGGTATAACACTTGGTATCAGAGCTGAAGGTTACAAGATCGGATAAAAGATTTTGAAAATTATATTCAAACGGTTTCAAAAACAAAGTATTTTCGAGTAAAAAGTATATTTTTGAAAACATAATCCCAAAGCCATTAAGTATCTTTTTTTCTCTGTTCGAATCCCTTTTCCCTTTTCCTTTTCAGCATGTCTGGGTAACTAAATACTCCAGAGGGCATATAGACACCGGTTTGGTTTCATAGGTATCTTGAGGCTGCGACACCCGCCGAAGGCCAAGCAGATGCCCCTCCCCCAGCTACAACCGCTATTCCTCCTCCTCCACGTGCTAATAATTCTTGAAGATATGTAAGGATTTCAGTGCTATAAGAGAAAAGCCATTCCGAGGAACTGAGAATTTTGTAGAAATAAGGAATTGTCTCAAGGAGATAGAGGGTTTGTTGTGGATTTCGACGTTGACGATCGTTGGAAGATTCAGTTGGCCGTTTGGCAGATGAAAGATGAAGCTTCATTCTGGTAGGAAGTGACTCAAGAAGGATGTCCAGTAGAGACTTGGGATGATTTCCAACAGAGATTCGAAATGAAGTTTCTTTCTTAAGCCGAGCAAAATGTGCAGTTGGAAAGGTTTTTCGCACTTAAGCAAGGAAGCATGTCTATGAAAGAGTATGTTAATAAATTCAATCAATTGGCAAGGTTTTCTTTGGAGCTAGTGAATACCCCACACAAGAAAGCTTTGAGGTTTGATAGAGGATCGAATGAACCCCTTCATGGGTTGGCTATGTCTCATATTCTGATGGGAGCAACTTTTGAGAAGCTCATTGATATGGCATTCATGCACGAAGAAGATAAAGCTGAAAAGAAAGAGACTAAGCATGAGGAAATGCAAAATAAGAAAGTGTAGCCTAAGAAAGGACAACAACAACAGCAAAAGAAGGGCGAGAAGAACGACAAAGCCCAAGACAAGAGGAAATGTCATAATTGTGGTCGAGTGGGTCATGTGATCAAGTATTACAAGAGAAGGAAGAATGCTTGTTTCAATTGTGGAGAAGTCAGACATCTTATTAAGGATTGCCCGAAGAGGCAAGGACAGGGCCAGAGGACAGGATCTTCTGGAGGGCAGGTGCATGCTCTCATGATAAGTGTTCTAGATAGAGGTAGGAAAGTTTCTGCTGAAGGTTTGATTTCTCTTTCCGATAATCCTATTAGAACTCTTTTTGATTCTGGCGCTTCGCATTCTTTTATATATGATTATTTTGTTGAGTCTCTGCACCTTAGTACAGTATGGTTTTGGATCCCATAGTTGTCTCAAACCCCATTGGTGGTACAGCACATTTATCTATGATTTTTCGGGGTTTGAGGATATCTTTATTAGGCGTCGAGTTTGAGTGCGATGCATATGTGCTTGGGTTCATGGGCTTGGTTTGATTCTAGGGATGGATTGGCTAGCCATGTATTGTGCCATGCTGGATTGTGAGAGGAGCGTCGTTAGACTTTTGACTTGCCATGCGAGGACCCTCGAGATTTCTTGTGACCCTGAGGGGTCTGTTATGCTTAGTTTCCTAGAGTCACTTAATGCTGCGATCTGTTCTAATTGTCTGTGAGTATCCTAATGTTTTTGAGGAGGTTCGGGGCTTACCTCCGAGGCGCGAGATTGATTTCCGCATGTCCTTGGCGGACAATGCAAAGCCAGTCGTATTACCTGTGCGGCACATGGCTCCAAGATAAAGGAGGGAGCTTAGCAAACAAGTAGGGGAGCTAATTGAGAAAGGGTTTATTAGGCGAAGCATATCTGAATGGGGTGCTCAGTAATATTCGCCACTAAGGTAGATGGTTCGCTTCGCTTATGTGTGGATTATAGGGAGTTGAATAAACTCACTAAGAAAATTTTGCACCCACTTCCGAGGATAGATGATCTGTATGACCGGCTTGTCGGCACATCTGTTTTCTCTCAGTTAGACTTGGCTACGGGGTTTCTCGAAGAGCGAGGAAGAGCGTGCCTTATATTTGAGAGAGGTTCTGAAAACTCTTCGGGCGCACCAGCTTAAGGCGAAATTCCCCAAATGTCATTTTTTGGAGAAAGGAAGTGAGATTTTTAGGGCATGTGGTCTCTAAGGATGGGATAGCAGTAGATCCCACAAAGGTAGTTTCAGTTCAGGATTGGTAAGATCCAAAGAATGCAATGGAGGTGAGGAGTTTTCTTGGTTTAGCGGGCAATTATAGGAAGTTCATTAAGGACTTCACGAAGATATCAGCCCCACACACCAGGCCGGCGAAGAAGAATCTGACATTTTCTTAGGGTATAGACTATGAGGATGCTTTTCAGCGACTAAAGAGGGCTCTGACAACAACCCCAGTTTTGACTTTTCCAGATGGGAACAAAATGTTCACAGTATACACTGATGCATGTAGTACAGGGCTTAGTGCGGTTCTGATGCAAGAGGGAAGAGTAGTTGTTATGGAGGTAGACTGCTAAGAGTTTATGAGAAGAACTACCCTACCCATAACTTGGAACTGGCTGCCATAGTATTTGCGCTTAAGACCTGGAGCCATTATCTACTTGTAGAGAAGTTTGAGTTGTATACCGACCCTAAATCTCTCAAGTACTTGTTTTCACAGAAAGATCTCAATCTGAGGCAATAGAGATGGATGGAGTTCCTAGCGTCCTATGATTTTGATTGCTTATACCCCTGGCAAGGGTAATGTAGTAGTTGACGCATTGAGTAGGGAGAGGATGACTTTGAGTCCTCTGTTTGTGGAGAGGAAAAGCCTGGAATTCGTATCAACTTTTGATTTTAGACCCTCCACCGAGTTTACACTTGGTTTATTGGTATCACTAGAGGTGCGACCTACTCTTATGAATCAGATAGGAGCTTCACAGTGAGAGGATCCACAGAGGATAAAGGATGGTTGCGACGAGATGGATGGCTTTGTGTTCCCTGAGTTGGGAGTTTGTTAAAGACAGTCCTTGAGGAAGCCCATCATTATAGGATGACTATTCATCCAGGTGGTGATAAGATGTGCAGAGATATGAAGAGGGTTTTCTTTTGGGATGGGATGAAGAAAGACTTGGCAAAGTTTGTTTCTCGATGTTTGATTTTTTAGCAAGTCAAGACTGAGCAAAAGAAGCTCGGTGGTTTACTTCATCCTTTGGAAGTCCCACAGTGGAAGTGGGAGAGTGTCTCGACGGATTTCGTTGATGTTTTGCCTAGATCGAGAAAGAGAAACACCAGTGTTTGGGTTTTAGTGGACAGACTTACTAAGAGCGCTCATTTCATTCCAGTTAAGAGTAATAGAACGGCGACATGGTTGGCATCGGTTTATTTTCATGAGATAGTTCGTCAACATGGTGTACCTTCTAGCATAGTGAGTGATCGAGATCTTATATTCACCAGTGAGTTCTGGAAGAGTTTGCAAGAGGCACTTAGTACATAGCTATGTTTGAGCACCACATATCACCCTCAGACCGATGGACAGACGGAGAGGGTGAACGGATTTCTAGAGGATCTTTTGAGGTTTTGTATCCTTGACTTCGAAGGGACTCGGGAAGAGCATCCTTTTTTAGTAGAGTTCGCCTACAACAACAGTTACCAAGCTAGTATTGGCATGGCACCCTTCGAGGCATTCAACCTTGTAAATCATCGACTTGTTGGTGGAAGTCTGCAGACAGACTTCTACTTGGACCTGAGATGATTAGAGAAACTTCAGAAAAGGTCGATCTTATCCGCAGACGCATGAAGATAGCTTAGGACCGACATAAATCCAACGCAGATAGGAGAAGGAATGATACTAAGTTTGAAGTGGGAGACATGGTTTTCATTAAAGTATTACCTTTGAGCAATGTGGTTCGCTTTGGATATGTAGGTAAATTGGCACCAACATTTGTAGGGCCATTTCCCATACCATAAAGGATTGGCCCAATGGCCTTTAGGGTGAAGCTACTAGAGAGACTATCCAGTGTTCATGATGATTTCCGCATCTCTCATTTGTGGATGTACTTCACGATACTGCGGAAGTAGTAGTGCCGAGCTTACTTGAGGAAGTGGAGGTAGAAAGGGAAGCGACAATTAGACGAGTACCTACCCGCATACATGGATCGGAGGTTAAGAAGTTGCGTAACAAGGAAATTAAGTTAGTAAAAGTGCAATGGGAAGAGGACCGCGAGAATGCAACTTGGGAGACTGAAGACAAGATTCGCGCTTCATATCCTTTCCTTTTTGAGAGTACGTTCTAAACTTCTTTTTCCATAGCTTTTGCTCATGCTTGTTTCTATCATTTTAGTATATTCTATCGATCAAATTTTCGACCTTTAGGTAGAAATCTCATGGATGTAAACAAGTGTCTGAGACATGTTATGATTGATGGATGCAAGTGGATGCAAGCATTGCCCATGGTTGCTTGTGGATGCATATACACACACATTAGGCACTAGATCGTCTCAATCACTTACATATTGCATATGGATGTGTGTGCATTTTAATTTTTTATGATTGAAAATGGGTGTATCACCATATAGATGCTGCATTTGAATGGATAATTGTGCACACATATAGAACTTACATGTTACATTAATTATATTGCACACATTTTGGATTCATGGCACTAACATATATTGCATTAAGGTGGTCGACTAAATCAATATATCGCTTGATCTTTCGCATTAGTATAGGGACATATACACACAACCTCGCATATGTTCATATAAGCACTAGAAATCTTTTAAGGACAATGGATGTCTGTGATTGGTGGATGATTAGATGGATTATGGACGTTAGGATATACATTCTTCTTAACTTAGAGATTTCGGGGATGAAATCCTTTAAGTAGGGGAGAATGTAACACCCCGTAATTTAAACACACTGTTAACAATAAATTAAGGAACACTTAAGTAAATATTCGTAATTAAGTGAAATGGACTGCGCCATTGCGTTCGTCTCGGAATTCTGGTCAAGATAGACACTTGGTTTGCGTAAAACGGACATCGTACGAAGAAGTTATTAAGGTCAGAAGTTTGTATACGCATAAGAGAAATATATATAAATAAAATAAATCTACAATTCAAATAAATTCAAAAATCGAATGGTGGAGGGGGAGCGGGAAATTTACTTCTATGGGTGTCGACCCATGGGTCGACCCCATCAAGGGGGCGTCAACCCCCATACGGGTCTGGGCAGATCCCTTCCTTCGAACTTGGACTGATTTCTGGTCTAGATTCTTTGGCTAATGACTATAAATAAGACCTCAGTCTCATTGTTTTATTCATCCAAAAAAAATGGCGACAATGAGGTGCTTCCCTAACTTAGTCTGATCTAGCCTATTTCTTCTTCAACAATCAAGTTATTCTTATTCAGAGATCTATGCTACAACATCTGCAATTGATTTCCTGTTCTTAGATCCGTTCTCTGTGAGTCTACGCTATTTTTAGATATAAACAACTAAAATGTGATATTGACATGTTTATGAATTGGATCTAAGCCTTTGACTATTTGAATCACATCAGATCTGACATTACTTGTATGTTTAATCCACTTTCAAATCTCATCATGCCTGTTTATGATATCACATCGTGGTAGCTTGCCTAATTATGTCACCTTATGTCTGTTATGCTAGTCTGCCTATCTTGTCATTATGCCCAATTCTGTCACTATATGCTTTTTTAGTTTCTGTGCCTACTTCTGCCATTATATGCCTATATCGTTATTATGTTTATTTTTGTTCTCTTCCCTTCTTCTTTCCCTTTTTTACTTTTATAGCCAGGCTACCTTCGAGCGGCATACCACTGAAAAATGTGAACGCGCGAAACTGGGAATGAGGGGGAACGTTAAAATTTGGGGCATAACTTGTATTGGGAAATTTGGGCATAACTTGAGTTATATACATGAATTTGGATTTGGGGCATAAACCAAACTATAATTAAAACCTTAATTTGGGATAGTTTGTACATGATGAATATGACTTGGGAAAGGGGCATGAAAACCTATAATAGGAATAATTGTCTAAGAATGAATATGCTTAGAATTACAGTAATTAGAAACTGTAACTGCGCTTAGACACGAGGTCAGATTACACTTATGGTAGAAGTCTGCCCGGAACCACCCGGCATATCCAGCGACCATAAGTGATGAATCTAATGTGAGGGGCCTAAGTGCATAAACGTACACGTGACGGTACTGCGACACAAGGTTAAGTCAGACTTGTGGAAGAAGTCTGCCCAGACCCAACCAGCACATCCAGCATCCACAAGTGGTAGACTTAATGTGAGCGGTCTAGCGCAGTAAAACCATTAATAAATGAATGGTAATAAGTTCTTAACCTATTTAAATATGTTGGGGGTTATATGAACCTATCAGTGGAGTGAGGGTTAAGTAAACTTGCTTGAAACAGTAAGTAAATCTTGAGGTGGTGGGTAATATTTATATATAGGCCCATAAACTTAACCTATTGGGGTTATGCAGTCTTGTTAAACTGTTAGGCATAACTTGTTGAAATCCTAGTAGTGGGGATGCAAGACAAAGGGGAGAGCTTGCATCATCTTGTGTGGGGGACCCGTACCAGTCATTAACCAATCTTGGTATCAAACGGTGAACCCCAAACTAGGGCGGGGTCAGTGCACGCTTACTGAGTTGGTTGTAAGAGGTCCATCTAAGGGACGATGTGGACAGCGCGTTCCAACGGGGTCATTTGCGTGCATGGGTACAGAGTCAAGGAGGGGATGATAAGACGCCGTGACACCTGTAGATATAGTTGTGCATCTTGTAAACAATGGGGTTGCCCCTTTAGGAAGTGATACATCCTACTGTGAGACCAGCACAAGGGATCTACGAGTTAGGGAGCCGATTGATTCAGGGTAGTAAATAGGGTACATCTAGTTTGCTTGTTTAGGGGCCCATGATTATAATTGGAGATGACACTTGTCATGTGGGGGCAACCTGTTATGGTTGTATAGGGTGAAAACCTCTCACTAGAAGTACACCTAAGTTTACCATCTTATTCTTGTCGGGATCATCATGTTATAGTTATACTAGTAGTGGTGCAGAGCCAAATACTTGAGAAATGCATTATATCATGTTAAGTTTATCTTGCTTATCATACCCAGTTTGATATACCTTCCTTGTATACTGTTATCCTGTTCATCCAATTTATATACCTGTCGTCATCAAGGTTTTAAATCTCGGATATCGGTCGCGTTTCGTCTCGGTGATTTTATAGACTCGATCTCGTATCGGGGGAGATCTCGGACGAGATGAGTGTATCTTGGGAGTTCGTCTCGGATTTTCATCTCGGGTTTGAAAGTTCATATCGAAACAATCTCGGGGTACATGATTCGTTAAAAATGGTATTTTAACAAAAAGTTTTTTATGAATGCTATGAAAAACATAGTAACTTAAACTTAAAATGCAAAATAACTTTATTATTCTTTATTTTGCGAAGATCATTCATACTCTAAATCGTAATATGCTTAAAACAGAAATATTGTTAGACAGGAAACATTAAAAGGATCCAAAACATTAAAAAATTCAGCATAAAAAGACCATAAAATACATAATTTCATAATTAACACGTATGTAAAAAGACGAATATTGTAACGTCCTAGATTTTTCTGCAATTTAAATTGGAATATTTAAATCTGTTTATTGGAGATGTAATTGATTTTATATCAAATTTCTATTTACTAAAATAAGATTTGTTTTGAAGTTAAATATATTTTATTGTTAGTATATGAGCGTTAGAAATAAAATTCTTTTTAAACGACCTCCGTTTTTTATGAAACTAGTTTTAATGGAATGCGTACAATAAATTATGGCTATATTCGGATTTTGGAGTCAATTGGAGTTGTTTTGTCGGTAGATGGAATTTAACATTAACCGGTCCATATCTTAAAATTAAAATATGTCGTTTTTGCAGACGAAGCCGGAGTTTAACGTAATTTATTCCATCTGCGTCTCATTTAGAATCCGTGTATATCGATATGAAACTAACAGTCTACATAAAATTACGATAGCCGTATAAATATAAATCTACCCAAAACACTGCCTAAAATTAAGTACACAGTCCAACCCTAACTAAGACACAGGCACTGGTAACAATTAAAAACAAGAACAAATGTGAAGTAAAATAACATTAAAATCCTTTCTATACAAGCTAACCAAAATTTTCCATCACGGTCACGCTTTCCTCAATTTCTTTTCTTGCACACCACTGATAGCTTTCCATGCACGCCACCCATACCGTGACACCCACATTTACTTGCTCCCCACACCTTCTCTTATATATATATATATATATCGCGAGTTGCTCCTAAAAATTTCCAGTAAAACGTAAGGAAGCCTTTCAATTTAAACAATCAGTTCTTCCCCAGCAAATGAAGTAAAATGAAATATCCTCGCCCATTGTTCCTTGCCGAGCTGTCAGAGAGAAGGAAGTAAGGAGAGTCGCAACGTTGGTTTGCCAGTGAGTACACGAAGAGACCGGGGTTTTTGTTTAGTTGGCAAGAGATGGACAACTTCGGGAGTGCGGACTGGTGGTAGGCGGATCTATGGCGAACAGTAGAACAAAGAGAAGAAGCTGCGTCAGTTAGCAGTAGGAGAAGGAAGAGGTATGGGAGAGAAATACTGTAGTGCGGAGACATGCAAGAAAGAAGAAAAAAACTTGGGTTGCGAGTGAACAAAAGTGGGCGTGGTATGTTTATAATGGAAAGAAGTGGATCTTGCTGATCCATTTATAACAAAGGAAACAAAAAGTGAAGTGATGGCAAGAGGACAGTGCGCCATGCAGTTCGAAACACAGTAGAGATGCACGCAAGCAATGCGAGAAGCGGATGGTCGAGGAGATGTAGGTGTGGTTCGTCGGAGTCAGCTGATCATCGGTGATGGTGCAGTGGGGGCCACCGCGTGGGGTATTGTCTAAGGTGAACGTGGATGGGAACGTGAGGAGGGACTGCATGGTGAAAGATGGAAGGGTGCAGAACGTGGAAGCATGGAAGGGGAAGTGCGGTTTGACAGTGCGGAAGGAGAGCAATAAGTATGGAGCAAGGAGACGTACAGTAAACACTCTATTTTTCCTTACCGTTTTTCCTTGACTAATATGCGATTAAATTAAATAATATATACATACTTAGTTATCTATTATATTATAAGAAAGAACAATCTTCCTCCAATGACCTTTCAGTTCCATTTCTACCAAAAAATCAACACGTTGACATGTGTCCAAAAAAATTAATCAATGGTGGAAAATGAGTTTAAACATATGCGTCTCTTGGTTTTCTACAGTAACGTTCCTTCCTTCCATTGTTACACATTCACAATTTGAAACTTCCCCTATTAATGTTAAACTTACAATCCCAATTGTTTTTGACATACTTGCCAAAATTATTGCCAATTGAATGATTCTTTATCATTCTTATTATTAATTTTAAAATTATTGCCAATTGAATGGTTCTTTATCATTCTTATTATTAATTTTATTATATATAAATAAAGTTCAACATAATTGATTGTAAATCTTTCATATCTAAGTATTATTTCTTCATTGTTTTCCTCCTTGCTCCATTCAAATATAAATTAAGCTATTAACATTCAAAAGCATTGACTTCTATATTTTTAACGTCTACAAATTCAAATTGTTGTTAATCGCATGTATCTATTCTACTATTTATGTCAAAATTCAATACGCTAACCTATGTCCAAAGAAATTAATAAATAGTGGGAAAGTGAGTTTAAAACATATGCAACTCTTGGTTTTCTACACTAATGTTTCTTCCACCCTCTTTTGGACATTAACAATTTGAGAATTCCCTTATTAATGTTAAAAACGTACCATCTCTAAAAAAATTCACATACTTGCTAAAATTATTATTATCAATTGAATGCTTCTTTATGTGACTTTAAAACATATGCAACTCTTGGTTTTCTACAGTATTGTTTCTTCCACCCAATTTCAGACATTAACAATTTGAGATTCCCCGATTCAAGTTAAAAACTTACAATCCATATATTCTTTTCGCATACTTGCAAAATTTATTATGAATTGAATGCTTCTTTACCATTCTCATTATTTATGTTATTATATGCGTAAAATTCACTAGAATTAATTTTAATTCTTTCAAATCTACACACTTTATGTTCATATTTTGGCTCCTCATTTTTTTCCTTCCAGCACTACTCCATTCAACAATTAATACTCAAATATTATCACTAGGTTTTATTTATCTTTCTACTTTAATATTTTTATAATTTTCAATTTCATGAAAAAAATATTGAAGTAATAGGTAAATTTTCAATGTAATATGATAACGGATCTTTAAAATACACTTAAATTCATCTTATTTTTTTTCTCTTTAATTATTGTTGTCTCTGCCAATAATTTGGATTTTAGATTTTATTTTCTTCCAATTTCGGCTTTTTCATGGCAAGATACATATTATAATAATATAAAAAATATTGACTATAGTTCTAATATTTATTTCTACCTTTTCTTCTTAAATGCAAGAATTCTCTTTATTTCTAGCTCAAACTTTTCACTTACCCACTTTAAACATTTATTCATTGGTTTTCACATTGTCCTTATTTGCAAAAATTGTCTAAAATCATTAATGATGACCGTTTCTTTTCTTCATATTCCATCCCTAAATGTGGCCTTTTCATTCTCACTCTTCTATTTTCATTTCTTACATGTTGGCATTATTGCTTGCTTTTATTCTCATTTACTAAATTTATTTTCCAGTTACTATTTTCCAGTGTCAAATGTTAATTACTCCTTTCAAATATAGTTCACTATACAAGAAATCAAATATTGGCTAATTGGTTATCGATTTCCAACTCAAGTTTAGGTATTTCTTCCTTTGATTAAGTTCTATTGCTTTATACTTTTTGTTTCTTCAGTAAAATTTATATTATTCATATTAATCTGCTTAATTTTTTGCCTAACTTCAGGTATGCTCTTCCTTTTGTTATGTTCCATTGTATTATTCTTTTTGGTTCATCACCAATATTCATCTCTCGATCGTGATTTAATTGACTTTCTACTCTAAATAGGCAGATTCATTCTTCTTCATTCCTGTTTTTGGACATCGGCTTTGTTTCCAGGTATTCACTATTTTTTTAAATTTATAGATTTTCAGTATGTAGGTTGCTCTAAATATAATTAGTGATTTCAATGACTTTGAAAATTTTATAATGGTTGTTTATCTATTGATCGCTTCAACGGTTGACTTAATAACATCTATTTTATAAACTATTTTAAAGCATCAGTTTCATCATTCCCTTTGGATTTCTGTTTGAAATTATAATGCTACATTTGTGTTTATTTTGTTCCAATTATCCAAGTACACAAAAATAACGATTTATTTTGATGAGAATTTATGTGAAAATGTTGTACAAAAATAATTTTTGGTTTTATGTTACGATTTATTTTCAATTAGAATTTTCAAAATGTATTATATATAAAATTGAATATGGCCTCCGTAATTATCTCTCATCTCATCTCATTTGTTTTTCACCTTAAAACTAAATTCTCTTAATTTTTAACATATAGTTTTCATTTACCATTTTCAAACATGGATTTAATGGTTTCCTTTACTTTCTCTAAATGCAAAAGTTATCCAATATTATTAATAACGACCATTTCTTTCTTTAATTTTCTCTCTGTCTAACTTTATGTCATCCACTTTTGTTTTCTTATTTTCACATTTCCAATCTTTTTTTGAGAAAAATTTATCTTGCATATATATATATATATATATATATATATATGTATGTATATGTATATCATTTACCTAATTGCATTTTCAGTCAATACTACAGTATTAATTTTCAATGTCTTTCCTCAAATCTACTTCCTTATATGAAAATTGAATATGGGTTGAATATTTGTCGATGCCCTACTTGATTTTAGGTATGTAATATTCAACTCAATTTAGGTATGGGTTTAAATATTACATTGTGCTTTTTGTTTTTACCAAAAAAATATATTTCTATCTTAAGTAATTCACTATCTACTTTAAAATAAAGATATGTCGTCCTTCTTCATTCCTATTCTAAGTTTATAAATTTTCATTTTGTTTTATGTATAACTAACGACATTCACGATTTTTGATGATCAATATGTGGTTCCAATGGTTTATGCCTTAAGATTATCTTTACGAACTATTTTTAGGCATTTTCACCTTAAAAACTGAATTATCCTAATTTTAAACTTATAATTTTCATTTACCTCTTTCAAACATGTATTTAATAGTTACCTTAGCATTGTCCTTACGTGCAAAAATTGCTCGATATTATTAATAATGATTACTTCCATTTTTAAATTTTCTATCTTCAAAAATGCTCGACTTAAATTTCTCATGTTCATGTTCTCTTATAATCAATGCTTTAGATTTCACCTTAAGCTAAATTTAACTTGCAATCTATTAAATTGTTTATTTATTTCATTTTCATTTATAAAATTCCATTCTCAATTACTGTTTTCAATATTATAAGATATTTTTTTAATACCTTTCTTCAAATCTACTTTATTATATGAGAAAATAAATATAGGTTGAATATATGTCGATTTCTTGCTTAATTTTAGGTATGTATTTCCGTCAATTATGTTCTATTTTTTATCCTTTTTGTATATTCACCAGTCTTATTTCAGTTTATGCTAATTCATTTTATATCTTAAATAGATAAATGTCATCTTTCTTTATTCCTATCATGGGTTATAACTTTGTTTTCAAGTATTTATTAACGTCTAATTTTAGAAATTATCATTTTGTTCTACATCAAACTAAATGAATATGCAAATGGGATTTAAAATCATATGCATACGCATCTTAATGCACGTAAAATACTATTTTTCTATTTGTTTGTTTGTAAGCTAACTAATAAATTATATTTGCGAAAAAACCAACACTCTAATTTTTTTATAAGTACACGATGTCTTGACGTTGCTATGAACTGGAAAAATATTTGTTTTTTTTGTCATGGGCATTCCTCCTTGAGAATAGGTCCATTATGATTTTGAGATCTATTACTTTTGAATTTTAAATGATACAAATAGTTGTTAAATAGCATCATAAATTTTTAGTTCTATATGATGATTTGTTTGTAGTTAGGATATTTAAAATTTCCATTTATTATTTATAATGGTTTTTTCCATTTAGCTAATGATATGTTAAAAATTGCTTAATTCATTGTAACTCTATTACGTATTGAAATAGACGTGGTATTAGAATTTTGAATTCAATGTTATGTTTTTCCTTAAATTATGATTGCTTGAAGCTACTAATTGGTTGATTGTATATTAAGTGGTGCTTACGTAGCAAACGATGAGTAAATTGGCTTTATATTTCCAACGACGTTTGTACTTAGACATATTATAGATTTGAAAGCTAATTATCGTATAATGTTGGATAAAAATTGGTTACTCATTTATATTCCCAGAAAAGTTCCAATAAGTTCACATGTTTTTTAGGATTATTCCACATGCATACAGTACATGAATTTTTTTCTACTAAATTTAAAGTTGTATCTTTCTCTTTTCTGAACATTTTGTCCTTCATAATTTGTGTCTTTCCATTTTGCTCTATGCTTCATAATTATTCAAAGAAGATTTCTTATGCCAAGTGTGGATAAGCCTAATCAATTAGTCTATAACAGACTGTGAAAGTTTCATGGCTTAAAGGCAAATAAAAGCAAGATACAGAAGTTGATCATATTTTGTAGCAAAAATCATGAAATTCGAAAAAAAAAGTGCCAATAATGCGTAGACTAGAATGCAAATTTGTTGTTAGCATGGTTAAATTTGTAACATTATGCCTTCAAATTGTGAGATTTTTCTTCAAAATGGCAATGTTTCATGATCCAAATTTTATTAGTTAGAATTTTTTAATTGTATTTGATGTATAGTTCTTCTATAGTTTTTATAGACTTGAAGTATGATTTAGATATACAATGTTTTTCTAATTTTTGATCCAAATATTACGATTGGTTTACACATGAATATTTCTATTATACATAAATTGAATATGGTTCCAGTATTTATCTCTCACCTCTATCATTTTCACCTTAAAAACTTAATTCTTCTAAATTCCAACTTATAATTTTTATTTGCACCTTTCAAATATTCAGTGGTTTTCTTAACGTTGTTCTTAGGTGCAACAGTTACCCAATATCATTAATAACATGTTGTTCATTTTTTAAGTTTCTATCCTCAAATATATTGAACTTAATGTCCATATAAGTTATAGTTACTACAAAATTTGTTTCATAATAAAACGAAATTATTTGGACAACTTTTGACATTTTTCTACATAACATTCCAACTTCTATTTATTATCTTCTTACTGTGCAAATATAATCTCCTATTTCTATTGTTTACTGTACACCTATCCATAAAAAAAGGAAAATAGTGTTAAGGACAAAATTACAGGTTTTTCTATGTAAGGATGCCTTGCTGAAATTTTATACTAAAGGACAAAGCATCAGATTTTACGTCTAAGTTTTATAATGTGCATGGTATCAGAATTTGTCTACCATTTTTTAAGTATAAGTTTTACAGTGTGTATGGTATCAGAATAAAATATAAATTTTTAAGTATCAGTTTTACGGTGTGTATGGTATCAGTTTTATAATGTATTGTTGTTGAAAATAAATTTTTGATGGGTTGTTCTTGAACTTAAAAAAATTATGGAATTTATCCTTCACAATAAACTCCCTTAAAAAATCATTTTGATAATAATATGAATTTAATATATATTTCTATAATAAGGTTGATATTTTAATTAAGTTGTGCACTCATTATGATATCTCAAGGGATCCAAACCATACATCTACAACCATCGTCTAAAACGCAAACTTCTAACCACTGATACTAGAGGTCCTTGACTTTATTTCTAACAACTGAACGTGTTAATTGTTGTTCTTTACACCGTTCATCTTATTCTGTTTTTTTAATGAAATGTCATCAAAAATTAGCTTTATGCATGTTACATGTATTCCATTTTATGATATACAATTTTGTATTAAATTACGTTAATTGCTATGTTGGTTTAGTTGTTTCGTTTATGAATAATTAAATTAGTGGAAGATGATTATTATCAAGTTGTTCTATAATTTTAATTGTATATTCATATTCTACACATATTTTTTATGTCATATTATTCTATAGATGTTAAAAAATATGATGTGCTAAAGTTACTATAATATTTTTATAATGCAATTAGTATCGGATAATGTCGAAAAGTGGACATGATCTTATCTTAGATGGTATTTTTTAAAACAAAATTTTAACAATAATTCGACTTAGTGTTATTTTTGGTTAAGTAGGGAAAACTTCTATTAACCGAACTATGTGTCTACATATATGAGTATGTATTATAGAATAAATCTATATTGGATATATATTTCTTACATTGAGAAACATCACATAGTAATGCACTTCTTAACATGTTAAGAATAATTAATGGCAAACATTATCTTTTGTTGTATGCAGTTCATGTGAGTAAAAAATGTGTTATATGTTGTATGCTTTGAGATTACTTGAATACATTTTTCAGCAAATATTTATCAATAGTGTTTAAAAAAATGAAACCTATTTCAAAAGTATAAAATATATAAACATACTTATTCATCATTGAAATTTAAAAAACTAAGAAACAAAAAAAAATGCTGTGAATTCTGTGTGCGTAGCACGGGTTCGCACTAGTATTATATGAAAGCACAATCTTTCTCCAAAGACCTTTCGGTTCCATTTCTGCCAAAAAATCAGTACACTGACACGTGTCCAAAGAAATTAATCAACGGTAGAAAATGAGTTTAAACATATATGTCTTTTGGTTTTCTACAGTAACGTTCCTTCCTTCCACCGTTAGATATTCATAATTTGGAACTTCCCCTATTAATGTTTAAAATTTACAATTCCAAATTCTTTTCCCATACTTGCTAAAATTATGTCAATTGAATGCTTCTATATCATTCTTATTATTAATTTCTTTAGTTGATTATCTTCCATTTATATCTACATATATAACATCTATTCTAAAGTAAATATGATGCTGACTTTTATTGCATCGCATTTTCTCTTAGCTCAAATCCTCCACTCTGATTCATTTGGATAGAAGTTTACAATCAGCCCACCAAAATAAAAAATATTTCTCAACCATTCCATATATAATAAATTGTAATTAATGACACCTTATAAAATTTACGTTACAACCATTCATTTTGTTCTCAAATCCTTCTGTTTTCCCAAATCTATTAATTTACTATTATATAAGAAAGTAAATATAGCACTTTTACAATTCTCATCTCTAATTCACTCTCAAGCTGAATATTGTATTTAATATTTTATATTACAAACATTCATTTCAATATTTTACTACCATTGACTTTGCAATTAATGGCATCACATTATGTAACCGACAAAATATGAAAGGCTTATCCTATCTAAATATCATTTCTTTTGTTGCTCTAATAATCTCATTTCCTCTTCTCAGTCATTTTGCTACAAAATTCTCATTCCTCTACCAAGTGTTCTATTATTATTTTTATGTCTTCCATTTTTAATAATGTTTTCTCTTTGTATTTCCAATTGCATTTGTATACTTAATTCAAAAGGCGTAAATCTATTTCTAATGCTTTCATTTCTCATTTCAAACACTCCCATTTCTATGTCTATTTTTTGTACTCATTCCAATTATCCTAGGGTTTATTTAAAGAAAGGGTGTTGTTATTGACACTCCAACTATTATCAAGGGGATGATTTTTTTAAAGACACTCCACTCTTTAAAAAATACTTAAGGGGATACACAAACATATAATTTCACACTACTCAATATTCCTGAATTGCCCCTTCAAATTAGAATATATACATAAAAAATATTCGATAAGGGAAACCGAATTAAAATAAGCAGTTCGTTACCATTGCACCGAATGCAGCACATAATCAATATTCCAAAATCATTAATAATGACTGTTTCTTTTCTTTATATTATATCCCTAAATGTGGCATTTTCATTTTTACTCTTCTATTTTCATTTCTTACATGTTGGAATTATTGGTTGCTTTTATTCTCATTTACTAAATTCATTTTCCAATTACGGTTTTCTATAATGCAGTATCAATTGTTAATTCTTCCTCTCAACTATAGTTTACTATACAAGAAATTAAACATTGGTTGGCTGGTAATCAATTTCCAACTCAAGTTTAGGTATGTTCTTCCTTTGATTAAGTTCTATTGCTTTATACTTTTCGTTGCTTCAGTAAAATTTATATTTTTCATATTAGTCCAATTGATTCTCTGCCAAATTCAGGTATGCTCTTCCTTTTGTTATGTTCCATAGTATAATGCTTTTTGGTTCATCACAAAAATTAATGTCTCGATAGTGATCTAATTGTCTTTTTACTCTAAATAGGCAGACATCATTCTTCTTCGTTCCTATTTTTTGACATTGACTTTGTTTTCAGGTATTCACCACTTTTTAACTGTATAGATCTTCACTATGTAGGCTGCTCTAAATATAATTATAGATTTCAAAGACTTCAATTTTTTCTATGATTGTTTATCTATAGTTCACTCTAATAGTTGAATTAATAACATCCGTTTTATAAACTATTTTAAAGCATATGTTTCATCGTTCCTTTTAGATTTCTGTTTGAAATTATAATGCTCCATTTGTGTTTTTTTGTGTTCCAATTATCTAAGTACACAAAAATACGATTGATTTTGATGAGAATTTATGTAGTAGTGAAAATATTGTACAAAAATAATTTTTGGCTTTATGTTACGATTTATTTTCAATTATAATTTTCAGAATGTATTCACATCTCATCACATTCATTTACACCTTAAAACTAAATTCTCTTATTTTTAACTTATAGTTTTCATTTACCATTTTCAAACATGTATTTAATGGTTTCCTTAATATTTTCCCTTAATGCAAAAGTTACCCTATATTATTAATAACGACCATTTCTTTCTTTAATTTTCTATCCTGAATTGCCCCTTCAAATTAGATTATATATAAAAAAAATATTCAATAATGGAAACCGAATTTAAATAAGCAGTTCGTCACCATTGCACCGAATGCAGCACATAATCAATATTCCAAAATCATTAATAATGACCGTTTCTTTTCTTTATATTATATCCCTAAATGTGGCATTTTCATTTTTACTCTTCTATTTTCATTTCTTACATGTTGGCATTATTGGTTGCTTTTATTCTCATTTACTAAATTCATTTTCCAATTACGGTTTTCTATAATGCAGTATCAATTGTTAATTCTTCCTCTCAACTATAGTTTACTATACAAGAAATTAAACATTGGTTGGCTGGTAATCGATTTCCAACTCAAATTTAGGTATGTTCTTCCTTTGATTAAGTTCTATTGCTTTCTACTTTTCGTTGCTTCAGTAAAATTTATATTTTTCATATTAGTCCAATTGATTCTCTGCCAAATTCAGGTATGCTCTTCCTTTTGTTATGTTCCATAGTATAATGCTTTTTGGTTCATCACAAAAATTCATGTCTCGATAGTGATCTAATTGTCTTTTTACTCTAAATAGGCAGACATCATTCTTCTTCGTTCCTATTTTTAGACATTAGCTTTGTTTTCATGTATTCACCGCTTTTTAACTGTATAGATCTTCACTATGTAGGCTTCTCTAAATATAATTACTGATTTCAAAGACTTCAATTTTTTTTACGTTTGTTTATCTATAGTTCACTCTAATGGTTGAATTAATAACATCTATTTTATAAACTATTTTAAAGCATATGTTTCATCGTTCCTTTTAGATTTCTGTTTGAAATTATAATGCTCCATTTGTGTTTTTTTGTGTTCCAATTATCTAAGTACACAAAAATACGTCTGATTTTGATGAGAATTTATGTAGTAGTGAAAATATTGTACAAAAATAATTTTTGGCTTTATGTTACGATTTATTTTCAATTATAATTTTCAGAATGTATTCACATCTCATCTCATTCATTTTCACCCTAAAACTAAATTCTCTTATTTTTAACTTATAGTTTTCATTTACCATTTTCAAACATGTATTTAATGGTTTCCTTAATATTTTCCCTCAATGCAAAAGTTACCCAATATTATTAATAACGACCGTTTCTTTCTTTAATTTTCTATCCTTATCTAACTTAATGTCATCTTTTTTTGTTTTCTTATTTTTATGTTTTAGAATTTTTTTTAGAGCAAAATTTATCTTGCATTTTATTATGTTGTTTTTTGTTTTCATTTTCATTTGCCCAATCGCATTTTTAGTGAATACTAGAGTATTAATTTTCAATGTCTTCCCTCAAATCTACTTCTTTATACAAAAAAATAAATATGGGTTGAATATTTGTCGATGTCTTACTTGATTTTAGACATGTAATACTCAACTCATTTTAGGTATAGGTTGAAATATTATGTTGTGCTTTTTGTTTTTTTACCAAAAAAAATATATTTCTATCTTAATCTAATTCACTTTGTACTTTAAAATAGAGATATGTCGTCCTTCTTCATTCCTATTTTCCGGTTTTAACATTGTTTTCCAATTTTTATTGCTTTCTATGTTTATAAATTTTCATTTTGTTTTATGTACAATTAACGACATTCATGATTTTTGATAATCTGTATGTTATTCGAATGGATTATGCCTTAAGATTTGCTTTACGAACTATTATTATGCATTTATTTTTCATTTTCACCTCAAAAACTGAATTATCCTAATTTTTAACTTATAGTTTTCATTTGCCTCTTTCAAACATATATTCAATAGTTACCTTAGCATTGTCCTTACATACAAAAATATTTCAATATTATTAATAACGATTAATTCAATTGTTAAATTTTCTATCTTCAAAAATGGCTGAATTAAATTTTCCCTCTTATATTCTCTTATAATCAGTACTTTTGATTTCATCTTAAGCTAAATTTATGTTGCAATCTATTAAAATTGTTTGTTTGTTTCATCTTCATTTCTGAAATTCCATTCTCAATTATTGTTTTCAATATTGTAGGATAAATTTTCAATACATTTTTTCAAATCTACTTTATTATATGAGAAAATAAATGTAGGTTGAATATATGTGGATTTCTTGCTCAATTTAGGTATGTATTTCCTTCAATTACGTTCTATTATTTTATCCTTTTTGTATCTTCACCAAACCTATTTCAATTTATGCTAATTCATTTTAAATCTTAAATAGATACATGCCATCCTTCTTTACTCCTATTATGGGTTATAACGTTGTTTTCAAGGATTTATTACTTTCTAATTTTACAAATTATCATTTTGTTCTGCATCAAACTAAATGAATATGCATATGGTGTTTAAATCATATGCATATGCATCTTAATGCACATAAAATACTATTTTGTTATTTGTTTGTTTGTAAGTTGATTAATAAATTATATTTGCAAACAAACCAACATTCCAAATTTTTTTAGAAATACATGATGTCCCAACATTGTAATGAACTGGAAAAATATTTATTTTATTTATCGTGGATATTCCTCCTTGAGAATAAGTCCATTATGATTTTAAGATCTATTACTTTTGAATTTTTAATGATACAAATAGTTGTCAAATAGCTTCATAAATTTTTAGTTCTACATAATGATTTGTTTGTTATTTGGATATTTATTAAAATTTCCAATTATTATTTATAACGACTTTTTCCATTTAACTAATGGTATGTTAGAAATTGATTAATTCATTCTAACTCTATTACTTATTGAAATAGATGTGCTATTAGAATTTTGGATTCAATGTTATGTTTTTTTTATAAATTATTGTTGTTTGAAGCTACTAATTTTGTTGATTGTATGATTAAGTGTTGCTTAGGTAGCAAGCGATGAGTAAATTGACTTTATATTTCTAACGACATTTGTACTTAAACATATTATAGATTTGAAAGCTACTTGATGTATAATGTTGGATAAGAATTGGTTACTCATTTATATTCCTAGAAAAGTTCCAATAAGTTTATATGTTTTTGGGATTATTCCATATGTGTACAACACATGAATTTTTTTCTAATAAATGTAAAATTGTATCTCTCCTTTTTCCAAACTTTTTGTCCTTTCTAATTTGTGTCTTTCCATTTTGCTCTATGCTTCATAATTATTCAAAGAAGATTTCTTGTGCCAAGGGTGGACAAGCCTTATCAATTGATCTATAACAAACTTTGAAAGATTTTGTGGTTTGAAAGGTGAATGGAAGCATGATAAAGAAGTGGATCCTATTTTGTAGCAAAAATCATGAAATTCGAAAAAAGTGCCAACTGTGCGCAGACTAGAATGCAAGTTTGCAGTTAGCATTGTTAAATTCATAAAATTATGTCTTTGAATCGTGAGATTTTTCTTTAAAGAGGCAATGTTGCATGAATCCAAATTTTATTAGTTAGAATTTTTTAATGTATTTGATGTATAGTTTTTCTATAGTTTTGATAGATTTGAAGTATGATTTAGATATACAATGTTTTCTTAATTATTGATTCAAATATTACGATTGGTTTTCACTTGGAATATTTCTATTATACATAAAACTGAACATGGTTCCAGCATTTATCTCTCACCTCTATCATTTTCACCTTGAAAACTCAGTTTTTATAAATTCCAACTTATAATTTTTATTTGCACCTTTCAAATAATCAATGGTTTTCTTAACGTTGTTCTTATGTGCAATAGTTACTCAATATCATTAATAATATGGTGTTCTTTTTTAAAGTTTCTATCCTTAAGCATATTGAATTTAATATCCCCCTCTTTTGTTTTCTTAACTTCCATATGGTAGGTTTCTTTTGCAACGAAACTTATCTTGCAAAATTTATTAAGATTGTTTGTTGCTTTCATTTTCATTTATCAAATTCTATTTTCTATTATATTTTCCATAATAGAGTGCCAATTTTTAATATATTCCCTCAAATCTACTTCATGATACGAGAAATTCAGTACATGCATATTCTATTATAATAAAAGCTATAATTTTATCTTAATTTGTAATGATTAAGTACAGTTATAAGTATTCTGGATGTATACACAAAATATTACAAACATTTAGATTGGCAATGGAGTATTACCTCAGTTAAAATTCATAGATAACGTCAAATTAGAACCTCAAAGAAAAGCAACGACATGTGTTTAGAGCTATAAATTTATCCATACAGTAAAAAAGATGAAGGGCGATTGCATGAGAAGACAAAATAAAATTCAAAAATGATTGCCAAAAAGTTAAATTTAAATGAATTATATTTCAAAATTTGAGTTGCATATAAGATGTTTTTTATTTGCCTAAGGAGGGGTGTTAAAATATTTTCCTTATCTCAATAGCATTGGAAATATTGCTTATATTTATCATATTTAATTGATGCTCAAGTTTAATCTTAGCTTTTCATCAAAAAAACACATAATTTATCTCCTGATAAGTTATAGTTACTACCAAATATGTTTCATAATAAAACGAGATTACTTGCAATAGTAAATTTTGATATTTTGCTACATAACAATCCAACTTCTATTTAATTTCTTCTTTCTTTGCAAATATAATCTCATATTTGTGTTGTTTACAGTACACCTGTCCATAAAAAATCATTTTGATAATAATCTAAATTTAATATATATTTTAATAATAAGGTTGATACTTTAATTAAGTTGTGCTCTCATTATGATATCTCAAGGGATTCAAACCATACCTCTAGAACGATCGTCAAAAATGCCAAACTTCTAACCACTGAAACTAGAGGTCCTTGACTCTATTTCTAACAACTCAATGTGTTAATTGTTGTTCTTTACACCGTTCCATCGCATTCTGTTTTTGGTAACCAAATGTCATCAAAAAATAGCTCTATGCATGTTACATGTATTTGATTTTATGGTGATATATAATTTTTTATTGATTACGTTAATTGTTACGTTGATTTGTTTGTTTCATGTATGAATAATTAAATTAATAGAAGATGATTATTATCAAGTTGTTTTAGATTTTTGATTGTATATTAATATTATACACATATTTTTATGTCATATTATCCTATGTATGTTAAGATATATGATGTGCCAAAGTTCCTTTAATATTTTTATAACGCATTTAGTATCAGATAATGTCAAAAGGTGGACATGTTCTAATCTTAGATTGTATTTTTTTAAACCAAAATTTTAAAAATAATTCGACTTAAGTATTATTTTTGGTTAAGTATGGAAAAATTCTATTAACCAAATTATGTGTCTACATATACGAGTGTGTGTTATGGAATAAACCTATGCTTGATGTATGTTTCTTACATTGGGAAACATAACATAATAATGCATTTTTTAAGAATAATTAATGGCTAATATTTTGTTTTATTGTATGAAGTTATTCTGCTTTAAAAATGTGTTATATGTTGTATGCTTTGAGATTACTTAAATACATTTTCCAGTACCGATTAAAAAATGTCATCTATTCCAAAAGTATAAAATATATAAACATGCTTATTCATCATTGAAACTTAAAAAACAAAGAAACATAAAAAAAATTTTGATGTGGACTCCGTATGCGTAGCACGGGTTCGCACTAGTTAATATATAAAGGGCATTGGTAAATATAAACGGACCAAACCGTTCTTTGGTCCTAATTGGTAAAAACAGCCTAATTGGGTTGGACATTACGTTTTAGCTAATAATATATGGATTTAGCTATTTTAAATTTAATAATATATATACCATACCTGAAGCTTTTATAAGGGGCCTACTTATGTTCATTTCTTGTCAAATCCTGTATTTTTAAACCCGCCCAATTATATAATACATGACAAATAAAATATAACATTAGCAGGAGGACAATTCGATTAACATGGTACACGTTTATTTTTTAAACTCCCAAGAGGAAGCACTTGATCAACTACTAAAGTCGAGTTTCCTAATGCATTGACAAGCTCAGAAGCTCTACACACGCTGGCGAAAACAAAAAGATGTCGCCAACAAAGTTGAAAACTTCTAGTGCGTCAATCAAAATTAAAGAAACTCGATAAAGTTGATCACATCTAGCTTATGCAATTCATGATGACCTATGGTATGGGTCAACATAACCACATTGGAATGGAACAATGCTTAGAAAACATACCACAAGCTCATCACGACATTGCAATAAATAAAAGACTTACACTTGACAAAGAAGTGAAGACTTGCACTCGACAAAGAGGTGAATACATGAAAGTACACAAGCTAAAGTACAACAAACAAAGAGCAATTTTATTTCACTAAGCAAGTTTTTTACAAAGTTCAAAAGTGAAGCAAAAAGGTGGTAAATCATACTGGTTCACGCCTTGATATATTAACATGGTACATGTTTATGTCCCAGCAAATGAATAGTTATGATAATATTTATAGTATCAGGTGGGCTAGAATTAATGTGGCCAAACTTTTGATTTCGTACATAATTCATATTACAAACCTTATCGACTATTTTATACATAACCTTTAGAAAGAGTTTTTATACGCCAAAGTATATTTTACAGCGCCTAATGACGTTGCTAACAAGTCTAATGAAGACAAACGTGGCCGATTTAATTTTTAAACGGAAATTAGTTAATAAACATAAGATTTAATTAAATGTTAATTAGTTTAGATTTATAGAGCAACTTTAATTGTGTGTGACATTCTCGACTCTTATCAGAATTCAACGAAGCAATTGCGTCGGAACCGTATCAGAATGCTCGACACTATAGAGCTATTTTGGGACAGTGCTGGACGCAGTTTGTAACGACCCGTATTTTGGTTGGTAAATATTTAGCATATTTTATTTAAATATCGATTTATAATTTCTAAATGATTTTACAAGATATAGTTTGTTTATTTAATAATATATGGGCATATAATTTATTTTTAGTTATTAAGAGGTTTATATGTACATATGAGAAGTCATTTAAACCCAGAACCTTAAAAATCGGGTTTTAAATTCGATATTTTTGGAAATCGAGGAGATGGTTTAATTAATATGGTGACATTAATTTATTATCGTTAGCTTAACTGTTTAAAACTTTATTGAGATTAATATAATAACCCAAAACTCAAGCACGATATAAACACCAACCATAACTTCAATATATACACCCAACAAATTTTCACTAGTCTCGACAAAAAAAAACGAACACATATCATACTTGTATAATATAAACCAAGGTTGGTCCATGATCCATTCATGAAAAAATGGGAATACATATATATATGATAAAAACTGAAAATAACAAATCGCATTCATCATAAATGCCAAGCATTTTGACTAAATCAAAACACTGTAATGACCCAAGGATTTCTGCCCTGAAAATCGACTTAAATACCTTTACCGTAACTCATGCCGACCTTCGAAACACCGAAAACACTGGACGTTATTAGAAAGAATTTAGAGGGTGAGATAAGAGAGAAAGAAATATTAGAACAGAAGAAGAAGAACAAACATAATACAGAGTCTCACATCGCAGTGGAACAAAATATAATATGGAAATAATTTTATTGAGAGCTTGAAATAACTTACAATCATCAAAGTACATCAATTTATCTGGACAGTTATAATAATCTGTCCTTACATACAACACACAGCGGCAAGATACTAGATCTGAACACCTTCAGCTCGTCTTTGAACTTCACAGCATTCGATAACCTGAACCTGTACATCCCAGGCTAACCCGAGCATTTACAAAACACTAGGTCAGTCTGGTGAACCAGAGTGAGATAAACTCGCACAGTAATAAGGTACCACACAACTTGATTTTACTGTTAAAATCCTTTCGAAAGAAAAAGGTAATCGTAAGACCAAATCCACACATAAATATGGATGGTTTTTACCTTACGATAACCAAAAACAGTTTTGAAATCAATATCTTGTCTGATATTATGATAATGTCTAAATACAAGTAATATCAAATCTAGTAGAACGCTTGCATCTCACGCTCAACATATATAGTATACAAACAAAACCGCAGGCGCTTATTGAAGATTGGATTCCAACCATGACAAGGTATGGGACCACCTGCCGATCGTGTATCTCTAGAGACGAATACACTGGGTTCATCAAGAACGTCATGCAACACGGCCCACACACGACCGACCACTCATCTCGCTTGAGTGTATCGAATGTATATCACCAACGGTTGGGAGCTACCCACCGTCTTCTCGAAAAGGGACAACATCGAAATAGATTAAAGAAGCAAATAAGATTTCCTCTAGATAGGTGATTTTACACCCTAATGGGAGTGCCCCACATAGCCATGCTGCCTGCCCGATTTTTGTCATTTCCCGGCTATGAGGCTTGAGGTCAGAATTTACTTTGAAACATCTGATCGCCATTCACTTTGAATGCCACATCTTCAAATCAACTAGATATCTCTAATTGACGTCTACAAAAAATACTCTAGTGGTTAAGCTATGAGAACCGTCGTCCTCCGCCACCAACTGTGGTACGTTTGAAGAAATCAACGTACGCGATCCTTTTGGAAATACTCTGTCAGACATCCGTCCATACAAGTCATCTAGGAACATGATGAACCGAAGGCACCTTCCTGCTGCATCTCATATAGGAATCACCCCATGGATCAGTAGCGAGTAGTCCTTGCAATCCACAGACTTCAACCACGACAGATCCCCAGTATATCTCCAGGTCGAATCAGATATTTTAAGTGGTTGTTCCGTTTTATGAAGATCTATGGTCTTCCATGCTCCATCTCGATCGTCATCTGACATCTTCTATAATTTCGTATTTATTGGTCAGAATGGTTTTCGAATATAACTTCGATCCCGGTCTTTCCGTACCGACAAACGCATAGGCCAAATTTGATAGTCGGTGATTTAACTATCAAATAAAACAATCATTCAACCATAAAATAGAATAGGATTTACTGTTCAGTATTAAGCATTACTTGGCATTTAAT
This sequence comes from Allium sativum, assembly GCA_030737875.1. Classification (NCBI taxonomy): domain Eukaryota; kingdom Viridiplantae; phylum Streptophyta; class Magnoliopsida; order Asparagales; family Amaryllidaceae; genus Allium; species Allium sativum. Next base: position 891,236,298 of record CM060910.1, on the reverse strand, counting down.
TCAAATAATTAAAAACATCTTATCTCCCAATACTTGGAAACTTAGTATTTAAAAATTATCTATGAAAAATCTCTCAATTATCTTTCTGCTATTATTTGCAAAACATTGGCTAAAACATTATTTAAAAATCCAAAATAGAGAAATCAATCCAACTTATTATCTGTAAAACATTGTGAAATATATTTCATTTATTTACTTCACAGCTTCTAGTGTTTATTCTTATTGAATAAAACCAAATCTTACATTTCCCTTCTGTTGTAATTCTCTTATATTTCCTTTTGACTTTGGGATTCTCATTCTACATGTGTATACCCCAATGTTTCACTTAACATTGCATTATTATTTCTTAAATGAAATAAAAACTCTTACTGTCCTTTATATCATCACAACAAATATCATCTTCAGATAATTTCGAAGTCGTTTAAGTTGGGGTATTTCAATTACCTCTCAGACCTCGATCAACAACGTCCTTATCTTCAGATAAATATAAGTCATGATCCAAAACCCAATATCTCATTCCAGTATCAAATCAATTCTAATTAACTACCTACTTTACCCTTTTGGAAGTCTCTTTTCAACATATAATTGATATTTCTTAATTCCTCGATTACTTAATTTCATCACTTTTATAATCTTCCAATTTATTTAAATACTTCGTTCCCTAACTGGGTTATTATCCCAAACCCTATTACCTAATTCTTTTACCAAACTCAATTACAAATCCTTTTCCCCATCACTTTTCCTTTCTGGGAAATATCAAGGTCTAATTACCACCCTTAAGTATTTCTAATTCACAATCAACTTCCTCACTTCTCATTCGCCTTATAAACTTTTTTTTTTTTGCATCTCAGGTTTAAATATAACTTCTTTACACCTTCATTTTTCTTTAATTAATCCAGCCGTCAAGTAAACCCTTTATGTAAGCTATGAGTTTGCTTAAATCCCTTTATAACTCCATTGAGTTCAAGTATAAGAGTCGCTCAGAATCTCTTCTCAAAGTTTCATTATATCCTATTTCAAAATTAGTTACTATCTAAATGTATCTCATTTAAGAGGTAATTCCATAACTTAAACAAATAATTCATTTCAACATTTACTACTGTAAATCAGTTAACTGCTTTATTTACTGAAATAAGTAAAATATCTCTTTCAAAATCTTATTAAAATTTAACAATTTATTTATTTAGTTCATTTTTAACCAGCTCATTTAAAAGTCGATCTTAGTTGAAACAAAACTTGGTTAACACAATTATTTATTTAATCACTTCTAGTTAACTCCTTCTTTAAATTAATCCATAGTATAAAAATATAACTTCTTTAATTGTTCTTAGAAACAATTAAATTAAATTCTCGACTGTTAGGATATTTTCATCTCATCTGCTTACATATTCTACTAACCTAAGCGCTTACTTTATCAAAACAATTTAAAAATAACTTATAACTCTTGAATAATAGAAATACGGATTTTCTTCTAAAATTTCTCTATTCAAAATAGTATATTAAAAAACTAAAATAAATTTATAACCTCATAACGGTCGACCCACTTTATGATAAAAATCCATGATTGTCTAACAGACAAAGTGCTACCAAATTTCTCAACCAATTTTGCCACTGGTTAAAACAAATCAAGTGTTGAATTTCAATTCAACGGTTATTGATCAAATCAATTGTCCAACCAAAACTAACAACCATCAATCAGCAAACAGAATTACACAAACAATTCAAACCATTTCAGTCACGTTCATTTTATAAACGTGAACAATTAAGGGAAATTACCTTTATTGAATTAGAACAAGGTTTGGTGAGACGACCCGAGCTTCCCCGTGAAGGAAAGCACAGATTGAATTGAGAACAAGGCACATCGGAACGCAAACAGAAGAACTTTTCATTGTTTATTACAACAATTCATCAGAATACAAGAATATACAGAGTATAAATAAATATTACACAACAGAAAAATATCAGAGATTACAATACATTACATAGCAGCGGAAAAATAATATAATACACAACTAGAAGTAATACACGGATACAAAGCTTTCCGAGTATCGTTCCATCTGTAAATCAGGATCCTGTGAATATAAATCTGCAAAACCAAAACTACAAGCTTCCCGTGTCGAAAATAAGGGCACTCAGTGTTTATGTTAAAACAATAAACTCCAGGTCAGTCATGTGACTGGTGTGAGAACTAAAACAGTTATTAATATTGGTTTTTAAAGTTCGGTAAATCTAGAGACCACGCCGTATAACACGGAACGGGTTTCCTCCCAAGAATACTAGTGCATAAAACAAACAGCGCAATGCTAAATAAAGAAAAATGAAGCTATTATAAGAACCAGGTCCCATCACGCAATGCAACGCAAGCCGGAGTATAGGGTTTTTACCTTATAATAGCCAAAGCATGCTTGATACGTTAAAAACACATTATTTTGATATTACTATAAGTGTATAGTTTCAAAACAATTTCAATCAAAAATATCAATCATAGGCGGCATGAATGACCCATACCACTATGTCTCCATAATAGGTTCTACAAATAAAACTGCAATATCACATATTGGAAATTGGATTTTCGTCATGAGTCGAGGCAAGGGGCAAGCTCCTCTCCGATTCGAGACACTCTAGCAAATGTCTCAGGACCCCACTATGATCCTTGGATCTTCAGGGCTGGTCCTCTCTTACTTTTGAAGATTGGCAATTCCTGAGCACACGTTTCCCAGTCCTAACTGACCTATATCTGAGGCGCCTCGTATCCAACAACCACACAGGTGAAAATATATAAATGTCAGCCAGTTTAAGCACTGACACCACCACTAGCTAGAAAGAAACGTCGTGCTCTCCCTGCAGTCACTATCCCGTTTTTGACTCATACCGAGGTGTGAGGCTCGCGAATTCACGTTATACACAAAGACGCGCCGCACAGGCCGTGCTTTGATCATCAACCACAAGACTTTTTTTTTCAACGGAAGCCTTGATCATCTGCCACTTAGGCGTGCCACACAGGCAATTCACTCCATGCGACTGATGTCCATCGATATACAACCTCTGAGCTCGTACGTCTCAGAGAAGGGCGTTATACAAGAGAATAAATTCTCAGCCGCCAAACAGATGTATATTTAATAGAGATCAATCAACACAGAATAAAATCCAATGCCAGACACACAGTCCATTTACAAGTTCGTCCTGTGTTTGAACGAAACCGGAGGCACTTTCCTCGCATATCCATCAATCTCCAAGTACGTATGGACGATCACCGAATGATTCCCTCCTCTTGGGTGTACATCCCAATCAAGATCATCAATAATCATCCAAACGATGTGAAGACTTCCGGTCTTCAACCACTGTCTTCATCTTCGACATATCGTCGAATCGGTTATTCAGAATGGGTATAAACCCGACCTTTCCGAATAACCCGCGTATATAATAAACACGTATTACACAAACGCAACATACGCCTCATTCCATTTCAGAATATTCTTTTATTCACAAAATCACATTCTTAGGGAAAGGTTCCCATTAATTTTATCAAAGATAAATTCTTCTAAATTTATTCTTTAATCTTCATTTTGGTATCATTTCAAACCATGTTAAGGTTTTCCAAACTAGTCGGGATTAGCGAACTACAACGAAGTAATTATTTATTTTATTTCCCAATCCCAACCTATTTATCCCACGGAGCAAAACTGGTAATACTCCATATCTAACACCACTGTGTTATCGGTAAAACTAATTACCATTTCACGTTCAAATCTAATTAAATATTTAACTACCGCTTTGGAGCAAAACTGATGATACTCCATGCTAGATCACTTTCCAAATTTGATAATTTAAATTATCAATTCACATTTCAATCTAATTACAGATTCATTAAAACTCCACTTAGTTTTAATCTTCTCAAAAATCAATATCCTGTCTTTAACTGGGTTAAAGAACCAATGTCATCTAAAACACGATTCACGATAAACCCAAAATCACTTCCCATTATTAATCGGGTTAAAGAACATGTGTTATTCAAAACACCGCTCACGATAAACCCAAAGCCAATTTAAATTCAATTCCAATTAAATATCATTTAATTGGTACACTTCATTAAATCTAAATAGAAAGATTTAATCTTTTTCTCAACTGGGCTTAAGAACTGTGTTAATGAAGACACCATTCACGACAAACCCAAATCGCATTTAATGTTAAATACAAGGCTCTGAATTGAAAATATGTCAGCTTATATTCAATATCAAATTCTACGACCAACAAATATCGTATTAGAAATAACGATATAAATATATCTTTCAAATTCCCATAACAATATCTGTATAATCATGAAATCCAACATCGAAATATTCCAAAGACAATCTCGATTCAAATCCATTTCCAATCCGTATATTGGAAATTCTGATTATTTTTAAAACCACTTTCAGATTCAATTTATTTATTTCAAAAATAAATTGATTTTAATTCTAGTTCAAAACTAGTTCATTTCGATAAAAATCTATTTTTATCTTTTCAAATATGGAGTTTTTCATCCCAATTTTTCACAAATCATTTCTTATGATTTTACACAAATTATTGATATTTTTAGTAATTTTATCAAGGCCCGTACAGTCGATTTCCATCAACGGCCATCGAACTGCAATTACAGCGACCTTTTCTAAATTTGATTTGGATAGAATTCCAAATCAAACCGTTAGATTTCTAATTTCAAATATTCGTTAGAAAGCTCTTTTCGATACGAACCCAACGGTTCCGGTTTCAGGAGAATCCGATGGTCGGATCTCCCGTAATGTCCATTCGAAGTCAATGGTCGAAATTCACGAACTGCCACAGCGCGGCGCGTTCTATTCAGGCCATTATATATAATATATATATATATATATATATATATATATTTCATCGATTTCCTTTTAAAACGTATTTTATATATTGTTTTAAATTCGTTTTCGAAACGATTTCAACTTCATATTCAATTTTGAATCAAAATTGAATATTCCACATCATCGATATACAAATGATAATATTTTCAAAACGTTATATTTTGAAACCACTTCCTTTTCTATATTCATTATAAAAACAAATATAATCGATATAAATATCGCTCACGTCAAAAGGGCGCATCTCTAATCAACACGGCTTTATATATTTCAATAAATTCGTTATTCTATTCAACAAGTGAATATTTATTCTATTCAACACACGAATTTTTTTTTTCAACACCTGAATATTCTCAACACATGAGCACTGTCAACACATGACTATTTTTGTTATTTAATATATTTTATAAAATTATGGTATCTATTGTTTGATTTTTAATCAGACTTCAACTGTAAAGTAGTAAGAGAATGATTCCCTAAATATTAACCCCGAAGGCCGAAACCAATATTAGATCAATACCCAGGAAACCACTCATCTTATCTATTTTCCAATTAGTTTCTAACTTTAAATATGATAAAGATCTAAATTTTATTGTTAAAATATTTCTTTCAACACATGATAATTTTCAAAACATAATTATTCTCAACACATGAGCATCGTCAACACATGACTATTTATCCTATTCAACACATGAATGTATATTTTATAATATTCTTTATTTTCCCAATTGGAATGAGGCCCAATCAATTACCATATAATGTTAGTTATATAGATTCCATACAACACATGTATATAATAGCAACGATAAATAATCAACCATCATCCAAAGTGCATCACACAACTACATAAGCATTAAACATAGATAATTAATGCTCACACAGTCTATCGACCAATCGATCGACATACAATTAAATAATTGGGATTAGTGTATGCCAATATCATCCCAATACCCGTGTGGGGTTTCAAAACAACAAACACAGATTTTTATTCATTCACATACCCGTTAAAAATTATATTTTTAACGATAAAATATTTTTAACTATATAAATATTTTATTTCCTTTCACATCACACAATCAATTTTCACCACAACAAACAATCAAACATACAAGTCATCCATGGTCTGTGGACGATGGGTGTCGGGTGCTACTAAGCACTGTTTGCATCCTAGTATATATTTTAACTAGAAAAGAAAATTTAAAGTGGGAAGTTCTCACCGACTAGCTATCCCAAACGCCACGACTCTTCTTATGTAGAAATCTTCGTCATTCTCTCCTTTTGTCACTTTCGTTGCCCGTAGCCACTACATATATAAAAATCACATTTTTATACTGCTGTCTTTAAAATAAAAATCACATTTTTATTTGTTCACTTTCAATTTAAAAATCATATTTTTCCTTAAGTATTCTAATGATCAAAATCGTATTTTTTACTTTGCTATATATATGATAAAAATCCCTTTCTTTTATTCGCTACTACATACAAGCAAAAATTATATGTTTATAACACTCTTTATAGATAAAATTCTATTTTTCTACCGCTACTATATAGATAAAAATTCTATTTTTCTACCGCTACTATATAGATAAAAATTCTATTTTTCTACCGCTACTATATAGATAAAAAATTCTATTTTTCTATCGCTACTATATAGATAAAAATTCTATTTTTCTACTGCTACTATATAGATAAAAATTCTATTTTCCTACTGCTACTATATAGATAAAAATTCTGTTTTTCTACTTGCTAGTAATATAATAAAAAATATATTTTTATTACTCTACATGAACAAAAATCATATTTTTATTCTTCCTATAATATAAAGATTGAATTTTTATTATCTATATAATATAAAAATCATATTTTTATATGGCTACGTCTATAAAGATCACATCTTTATTATTTCTACTATATGAAAATCACATTTTTATTCTTCTACCAATATAAAAATTATATTTTTAATCTAAGGATTTTCATATTCAATGAAAAATCAGTTTTTGAATTGATTAGCCTTAATTAAATGTTTAAAATAAATTAAAACAAAGCAAACTAAAAATAAAAACAAAAAAAAACACTTACAGCAAAGTGGGGGTGAGAAACGACGGATGGAGGAGTTGGGGGAGTCGGCGTTGGTGGAGGGTTGGAGGGGTGCCAGGCACGGGCGGAGGTCGGTGGCAGGGGATGGGCGGCGCGGCTAGGGCAAGGGGGCGGGGGACTCGGCCAGAAAAGAAGAAGGGGAAGAGGAAGCGGAGGAGGGGGTCGAGGCTGGAGGAGGAGAAGGAGAAGCGGCGAGAGGAGGAGGAAGAAGAAGAAGCGGCGGCGGCGGCAGTAGAGGGGGCGCGATCGATTTTTTTTTCTGATTTGGAAAATAACCCAGGGGGGTATTGGAGATAAATAAGGGTTTTTATATATTAATTTGTATTATTTAATTTCAAAAAGTTGACTTTTTCATACGACCTCTAAACGAGGCCCACCGCCTGTCGTCCATAGCTAATTACCCCCATTACGAACACAATGGGATATGTACCGTAAGCTGATTCGACCGTTTCAATCAGTTTTCGTCAAAATCAAAATATAAGCCTATATATTGAATTTGAACGCACATTTCAATTTACTGGGGCCAAATACGAACTCTGAAAATTCCTAAAAAATATGTTCTAGCTTCGTCTTGACGATATGGTCCTAACAAAACTAATTTCGTTAAATTTTAAGACCGTTTGAAAAATGGCCATTTTCCAGTCGATTAAATTCGACTGAAACTGGTCAAACGCGTTTTCCTTTTCCACACTCACATATTGATTCGAAAAATTACGAAATTTGAAATCTAGCAATTACTTGACATCATGGATCTAACAAAAGTGGTTTTGTCGAAAACCGAGGTCATTTGCAAAATGGCTATTTTTAATGGCCGAAATTCCATAACGATTATTTTGAAATTTCAACTTGACATAACTTTTTATCCCCACTATGAAATCTTGATTTTTCGGATTCGTTGGAAAGATATTCTCAATTAGATTCTAATATTTTTGGTTTCGCTAAAATCCGGTTTGTTTTACACCCGGTACATTCATTTGAAGTCTGAAATCGAATTATCGAACTATTGTGCCATTTTCAATTCCTTTTATAATTATTTATATTCTAACGACGACGTATATAAATATATACGTTCTATTTCTATTCAAAATAAATTTCTCGTCGTTTTTATTTAAAATAATTCACTTTAAATATTCAAAACTCACTAAAATTGCCAAAAATAAAAAATTTAAATTGGCTCGCATTTTCCGGGTTGTTACATTTGGTGATTTACTGGAATTAAATATCCGTTTAATTCCATTGATTAAATCAAAAATAAATATCTATAACTAGTAGATGGTCAACTACTAGAAATCAGAGCACACAGAAATAAAACCCAATTTATATAAAATATAAACGGGAAGAACTGAGAGAGGTTAACTCACTTTGATTGATTTGGTCATAAATCGCTGGGTTTTAATTAAATTAAACAACGTTTAATTTAATTAAATTTTTTTTGTGCTTCCAGTCCTGACAGACACTGCTCCATCTTAATCTTCTCGTTTCTACGGTCCCAACGAACCTGATTGTGTTAAAATCCGTTAACGTACGAACGAGATATTGTAAAAACAAATTTATAAAGTAATTAAACTTTAAAACTTAAATTTAATTTATTTAAAGTGGGCCTTAACCCTTACCAGTTCGGCCCGCATCCCCCTAGCCCACTTATCCTCATCAAAACCCTATCTGACCCAAATGTTTCCTTCAAACCTTCAAACAAACCTACCGCCTTCACAAAAACACATCCTCCAGAAGATTCGATCATGGCAGAAACCCTACCCACCTCTCGCCTTTAAACCGACGCTGCCTCTTCCTAGAGCCATCGAATCCTACTGTGACGACCCTCACGACTTCGAAAGCCACCACGAACCACTTGAGGCTTCCAATCGAAGTTCTCCCGAACCCTAAGCCGTGGTTCGAGCTGAACATCAGTGGATCCATCGGCTTATACGGATCCGAAGCGCAGGCACCTCCAAGCTAAGTATTTTAACTATTTTTTTTCTATAAGTGGTTTGAACGATTTTTGTTCACTGTATTGTGTTGGAATTTGATGAAATACCCATGGACGACACCCCTATTTAAAGTATATTCAATTTTAGATAGGATCAATGTCTTTCACAGCTCATCCTTGGGCTTCGGGTACCATATCATTAGGCCATTGGGGTTTTTCTTCAGATTTGCATACTGTGATGGAATTGTGTGATGTGTATTAATCACTGCATACTGGTTTTGTTGAGATTTGATGAGCTTAGTTAGATTTTTAGTACACTTCTGTTCACAGTGATTGAAATGGTGTAGGTTTAGGTGAGATAGGATCTATGACATGTTTATTTACTTCAGAGATTTAATCTGTATGTAAATCATGTGTTAGAGTATAGCATAGTCCTTTTGTACCTAAAATCGACTGCCTATGTATACATTGGCAGTTTTTATCTAGATTTAATGGTCTGTATACATATACATATTTCAGTTTTTCTCTTCCTGTTCATGTCCTATTTTCTTAGCTGCTCCAAAATCTATATAGATTTGATAATACCCTTATTTCTTTAGCAGTCTAGTTTCGATGTAAATATATACATGTTTTTTTTTCTTGTGTAGATTTAGTATATGCATCTTTCCAGATTTGTTTCATATGTATACATAGATTTGATTTTGCAAATGTTCAACTTATGCTTAGCTGTTCATATATATTTCTTTAGCTATTTCCAAATCTTGTATGGATTTGATAGCATATATAGACCCCTATGTTTAGCTATATGGGTTTGATGTATACACATATTTGCTGCTTCTCCTGATTCCTTAGCTGTTAGCTATAACTATAGCTGTTTATTGTCAACCCCTATGATCTGATGTATGAATATATACATCTGTTTAAAATACAACTCTGTATTGTACTGGTTTGAGCTGTTCATCCCCCTCTTCTTTGCTGTTACATACCGTATTTTCTAGTCGTTCTAGCTGTTCATAAGCTGTCATTGATTTTGAATATATATATATATATATATATTTGTCTATTTAGAATATTTGTCTGGTTAATATATACATATATGTATATTTTTACTAATAGGTTCACTGTTTTCCTTGCAGTTCATGATCAAGGCAGAAGATCTCGTTTTACTGTTCTGGAAAGGATCAAGACATGCGCAGGGGTTAAAAATGATGTTCCTTTGTTTTCCTTTTTTTTCTTTCTTTTAAGACAAAACATGTACATGTTTGGCATTTGTACAAGTGTGATATTTACTTAAGGGATTTTAAACTAATATATGTTATTTCGACAATATGGATTATACTTAATGGATGCTTCCAATATATACTATAAGTGTTTTGATTTAGTCAATATGCTTGGCATTTATGATGAATGCGATTTGTTATTTTCAGTTTTTATCATATATATGTATTCCCATTTTTTCATGAATGGATCATGGATCAACCTTGGTTTATATTATACAAGTATGATATGTATTCATTTTTTTTTGTCGAGACTAGTGAAAATTTGTTGGGCGTATATATTGAAATTATGGTTGGTGTTTATATCGTACTTGAGTTTTGGGTTATTATATTAAATCTCAATAAAGCTTTAAACAGTTAAGCTAACGATAATAAATTAATGTCATCATATTAATTAAACCATCTCCTCGATTTCCAAAAATATCGAGTTTAAAACCCGACTTTTAAGGTTCTGGGTTTAAATGACATCTCATATGAACATATAAACCTTTTAATAACTATAAATAAATTATACGTCCGTATATTATTAAATAAACAAACTATATCTTGTAAATTCATTTAGAAATTATAAACCGATATTTAAATAAAATATGCTAAATATTTACTAACCAAAATACGGGTCGTTACGTTCCTTTCCCCTTAAAATAATTTCTTCCTCGAAATTGCTAAATAAGAGGTATGTTCCAATTCAGATTATTCTCCAAATAATTATGGAATTATTTTCAAAATTCTAAATTATAAAATTCATGAAGGATTTGTTAGCATCTCCGTTGCGTTGCTCAACCAAACCAACTGCAAACGCCACTTTGGGCCTCACTTTGATCCAAGAAAACAAAAACCCAAACGAGTACCCACTCGGGGTAATATAACAAATCACCAATCCACCTAATTAATGTTTACCTTTTTGTCGAACCACCCATCCCAAATTTCAAAGCAATTAGCGACCCTTTTTATTTTCAACTTAGCTCGATATACAATAACCATTATAGGGTTAAATCCTCTCAGTTCTATTTCAAATTTTATTTTATTCAAAGTCGTTATATTGGATTCTATTATCTTCGTTTTCAACTTATTTATCTCCTATTGAACTATTTGATGAATTTTGTTTAATCCACCTTACCAACAACCAATCAACAATGCACAATCCAATTAACCAAATCAAACAACTTTGATTTCCAAATTCCAAATCTTAACTCTTAACCATGTTTATGTTTCAAAATCCTATTTAGTTAACTATTTTCTTCTCTAATTTAGATATCTCCATTTCAAATTCAATTTTTAATTTCTATTTCAAACATTATCCATTATCTCTTTTCAATTCATATATGAAAAATTAGAGTTATATTAGATCATTTCAAATTCGTAGTCTAATTCGAATTTGATTCAAATAAATCAACCTACTCAAAATCAATCAAAAACTTATTCCTTTTCTATACAAAATATAATATGGCCAAAATTATTTCATCTGACCACTTTATAAAACATTATTGTATCAGTTGCTAGTTTAAAATCGGACTAGTCAAATAACACAATATAAAACAATTTTATATAGAACTTACAAATACGCTCTCATATATATATATATATATATATATATATATATATATATATATATATATATATACACACACACATACACACTCAAACTCAATCTAGGGTGTTACTAACCCCATCTCTATTGAGTTATGCCACAGAGCCAAGGTTACTACTCAACCAATAGCTCTGATACCACTGCAACAACCCACGGCAGTGGGCTAATCTCCCACCGTGGCTTACAGAGATACCTCAGAACTGCTTTTACGGCCAGCCTCTCGACTTGACCAACCCACATTGTTGGGAGATGTAGGGGTAAGAGTCTCCCGTTCGCCACCAAACGCGAAGCAAGAACCCCTATCATCCGTACCAATTAAGAAACCAGCTCTGATACCACTGTAACGACCCAAGGATTTTCGGCCCTGAAAATCGACATAAATACCTTTACCGTAACTCATGCCGACCTTCTAAACACCGAAAACACTGGACGTTATTAGAAAGAATTCAGAGTGTAACACCCCACGTCCATTAATGTCACTCACAAAGGGAATGCATTAACTTCCATGGAGGTTTTAAGTGAATATAGAACAGAAAAATTACAACAAGACAGATAATAAGTGGTACTTAGAAATCTAAAACTTCATTTTATTGCAGTGGAAATTAAACATGTTTGTTACATCGTAAAACCATAAGTCAGAGTCAAGTACAATATCCATCTTGATAAAACAAAATACATAACCCCATTACACAAATAGCCATTAAAGAAGATAACAAGCTGGACTTTACTTTAACGGTCCAAGCTTTCCAAGAGAGAGATAAAGCAATCCAATTCAAACTCCACTAGAGCTGGGTCCACCCTGAGGACCTGGAGGGGGAAAAAGGATAGAAATGGAGGGGGTCAGAAATAAAGTCTGTCGAGTATGATAATTCTAACAATACTATTACCAAAATAAATAGACTAAGGCATAAGCTGGAAAAATAGGAAATGTCTATGGAGTATTGGGTATGGAAGAGCAGATAAAGATAACGTTAAAGATAACGTTAAAGGCATACCTAATTACTAATGAATAATTACTACACTGCACCACACCAGTCACCCTCAAAATTGATCCCACTTGCTTCACACAGAAACTATATAAATAGCCTTGCGTACCCCTAGCTGACTACATAGGTGCCGTCTGCCACTATCTCCGCTAGGTGTACCCCACTACCCACTTTCGATCGGCTCCCTACTCGTAGATACCCGTGCTGGCCCCACAGTGGGGGGTATCACTCCCCTAAAGTGGCAACCCGATACAACTTGAGAATGCACGGCTTATACCTACACGATGCAACAACGTCTTACCTACCAGTCTGGGTCCACACACGCATATGAAACCCGTTGGATTTGCGTTGCCACCGCTACCCCATTTTGGCCTCTTATAGTCAAACCCAGTATGCGTGTCCCGTCCTCGACTTGGGTCGAACCCACAAAGATACGTTTGGGTTACTGGTTGAAATGGGACCCCACAAGCTACCCACCTAAGCTTGTCACCACTAGTGTATCCCACTTAACCCTCTTAGTCATGTTCATTTACATGTGTGTTTGGTTAAGTCTTACTAATCGTATTTCAAATGCCACTAAAGGCAACCACTAGATTCCTCATGCCACCCAAGGCACCTACTTAACCCCCATGTCCCACCTTACATGTTTATCTGGTTAAGTATTTCTTAATTCATTCAGGCCATAACTTCATAAAGACCTCTCACATTAGACTGGCATTTATGGCAGCTGGATTTGCCGGGTGGGTCCGAGTAGTCTTACACCATAAAAGAGTCTAACCTCGTGTCTTTACAACTGTTATGCTTCAGTTCGGGCCTAGGACCTCTCACATTGGGCTGACATTTGTGACTACTGGATTTGCCGGGCGGGTCCGGGCAGGTTTACGTCACAAACGAGTCCAACCTCGTGTCCTAAGCATTGATTATCACTTATAATCTTTTGCCCCAGTTTTGAATATATCCCTATTCAAATCATTAATTATTTCCAATTTTTATGTTGTCCATAATTGACTCAATTATGGCCATCCACTCATGGCATGCAAAATCATATCAATTGCACCCCAACTTCATAATATTAAATCCTTAATATTACCCCTACCCCACGTTATACGTTCGCTTATTCAACGCAGAATATACGTTAGACTCGAGTAGTCTAAGTCATAGCACAAAAATAAATTATCACAACTTATAGGCAAATAAAATAATCTAATCATAATAGGGGTGAAACTTGCGTAAAACTACACATGTTAAGGATCTAAAGGTGTCAACTTGTTAAATGTCACAATTTACATGATATGATCATAACCCCAAATTTGTGTATAAACTTGCATATGGAGTTTTATGCAACATAATGATGGTGTGAACTAGAATCTAATACATAGAATTCACATATGTCATAGCATGATTCTAGATCTAAATAGATGTCATGGCATATGTTCATAATCTTTACTAATCAATCTAAACTTGCATACATGGTTTGTCATATAGACCAACATAGCCCAAACATTATGATTTGATTAACATGAACTAATTAGCATAGATGATAACATCATGACTTTATAACATGTATGATTTATCACAACTTAGCATAGAAACTTACAACCTATACAATATCATCATAGCATGATTTACAACATATAGGATATCATCATCACATAACATAGGATTTACAACATATAGGATATCTTTAATTTGATGGCGGCTGCACTAGGTCTCAAAATAATAGCATGACGGCCATGGTCTTTGTTTATTTTCTGATTTAGGGTTTGTGTATAGGGGTCTTTTTATAGAGTTATAAATTAATTTAAGCCGTCGGATGTTCTTAGGGCTAATCAAAACCATTCAATTATGATAGGGTGATGAATCAGCCCTAATGACTCAGCAAGGAGTCAGAATGGACTCAACAACACGGGTTAGCCTGAACCAGAAAGCTGTGCAGGCTCCAGCCTCGGCCTGGGCGCACTTGGCAGGTGCGCCAGTGTAAATATGTACTAGCGCACTTCCCAAGTGCGCCAGTGCATTTATTTATTTATTTATTTATTTATTCTTTACTTTGCCACCAAACTTCGTTCGTCCATAACTCTTTCATCCGGTACTCGTTTCCCGCAAACTCGGACTCTATTTCAACCAGAATTCCGAGACGAACACAATGGCGCAACCCGTTTCCCACAATTCTCACATCTGAGATTAGTTATTCTTTAATTTGTGAATATTAATATTAACGGAATTATGGGGTGTTACATTCTCCCCTCCTTAAAGGATTTCGTCCCAGAAATCTTCAAGTTAAGAAGAATGTATATCCTAACATCCAAACAACCATCTACTCAACCATCAAACACAGGCATCCATTGTCCTTATAGACTTCTAATGCTTTCATGTTTAAATGCACAGTGTGTGTATATGTCCATATCTAATGCAAAATCAGGCGGTCCACTGATTCAGTTGACCTCCTTAATGCAAATCATGATAGTGCCATGCGTCCATTATGTATGCAAAAGTTCCTTAATGCTACATATTATCTCTATATGCATGCACAATCATCATCTGAATGCAGCATCCATATGATAAAAAAAACAAATCCTCATACATCCATTTTACTAAACACATCCATAAATATGCAATATGCAATACGAAGTGACTATATGCGTCCAATATGTATGCAATAGATTCCTAATGTTACATATTAATTCTATATGCGTGCACAACCATCCACCCGAATGCAGCAACTATATGATAATACAACCATTATACATCCATTTTACTAAATACATCCATATATATGCAATATGAAGTGACTGAGACGATCTGGTGCCTAATAGTGTGTGTATATGTATCCACGAGCAACCACTAGCAAACACTTGCATCCACGTGCATCCATCATACATAACATGTCTCAAACACATGTTTCAACCATAGGATTATCCTAACTAAAGGTGAAGGATACTAGCGAGAGGATATACTAAAGATAAGATAAGTACAAGCTAAGCGATAAAGGAGAAATTAAAAGACATACCCTCGAAAAGAAAAGGGTATAACGAATGCATCTTCGCTTCTGTCTCCCTAGTAGCGTTGCTCTCATCATCTCCCCATTGTACTTTGACTAGTCTGACCTCTCGATTTCTCAGCTTCTTAATCTCTGACCCAAGAATGCGCGTAGGAGCTCGTCGAATCATCGCATCATGCTTTATCTCCATCTCTCTAAGCAAGTTCGGCTCTACCACCTCCGCGATCTCGTGCAAGCACTTCCTCAAATGTGACACATGGAATACGTCGTGTACACCACTAAGTCTCTCAGACAACTCCACTCTATACGCCATCTATCCAATCTTCTCCTTAATAGGAAACGACCCTACAAACCTTGGTGCTAATTTCCCAACGGACCCAAAGCAAACAACGTTCCGTAATGGAGACACTTTGATAAAGACCATGTCCCTAACATCAAACTCAAGGTCTGTCCTCCTCTTATCCGCATAAGATTTCTGCCTATCTTGCGCTGCTTTCATCCTCCTTCGAATCAAGTCGATCTTTTTTGAAGTCTCCCTAATCATATCGGGCCCAAGTAAGATCTTATCCGTAGATTCCCACCAACATGTAGGTGAACGACAAGGTCGTCCATAAAGAGCTTCGAAAGGTGCCATGCCAATGCTAGACTGAAAGCTGTTATTATATGCAAATTCCACCAATGGAAGATGCTCTTCCCATGTACCCCCAAAGTCTAGGATACATAGCCTCAAAAGATCCTCTAGAATACGATTCACCCTCTCGGTTTGGCCGTCCGTCTGAGGATGATATGCGGTGCTCAAACATAACTGAGTCCCTACCTCCTCTTGTAAGCTTCTCCAAAATTCGCTAGTGAAAATAGGATCGCGGTCGCTCACTATGCTAGAAGGAACACCGTGCAAACGAACTATTTCTCAGACGTATACAGAAGCTAACCATGGAGCAGTCCTATTACTCTTCACGGGAATGAAATGGGCGCTTTTAGTAAGTCTATCTACTATAACCCAAATCCCCGTATTACCCTTCCTTGATCTTGGTAATCCATCCACAAAGTCCATCGAGACACTTTCCCACTTCCATAGTGGAACCTCCAATGGGTGAAGCAACCCACCGGGTTTCTTTTGCTCCGCTTTTACTTGTTGGCACACCAACATCTAGTGACATACTCGACCACATCCCTCTTCATATCGTCCCAAAAGAAAACTCGCTTCATGTCTTTGTACATCTTGTCCCCGCCGGGATGAATGGTCATCTTCGAATGATGTGCTTCGTCAAGAATAGCCTTCCTCAAACCTTCGTCTTGAGGTACACAAAGTCTACTATCCCTACGTAACCAACCCTTATCATCTAGGGTTTATCCACGGAGATGGCTTGATGACTCCCCTCTTTTGAGCTTTTCTACTAACTCAACCAACTGTGGGTCGTCTCGCTGTGCCTCGCCAATCCGTCCCAAAAGTGTAGGTCTGACCTCCAAGGATGCTAGCAAACCGGGTACAAAGTCAATGGAAGGTCTAAAGTTAAACATCAAAATGAATTCTAAGTTTCGCCGCTCAACAAACAAAGGACTCAAGGACAGCCTTTTCCTACTTAAGGCGTCTGCAACCACGTTACCCTTGCCAGGGGTATATGTTATTTCGAAATCGTAGGACGCTAAGAACTCCATCCACCTTTGCTGCCTTAAGTTCAAGTCCTTCTGAGAGAATAAGTATTTTAAAGATTTTTGGTCAGTGAATAATTCGAATTTCTCGCCAAGAAGATAATGACGCCAAGACTTAAGCGCGAGAACAATAGCGGCCAACTCTAGGTCATGTGTAGGGTTATTTTTCTCATGCACCCTTAACTGCCTTCCACCATAGGCTATTACCCTACCCTCTTGCATTAAGACTGCGTCTAGTCCTGTCCCACAAACATCGGTATAAACAGTAAACGGCTTACTCCCATCTGGCAACACTAAGACTGAGGCTGAGGTCAAAGCTCTCTTCAAACGTTGGAACGCATCATCACAATCTATGTCCCATGTGAAAACTAGGTTCTTCTTCGTCTAGCGTGTTAATGGAGCGGATATCTTTGCGAAGTCTTTGACAAACTTCCTATAGTAGCCAGCCAACCCCAAGAAACTTCTCACTTCGGTAGCATTTTTAGGGACCTTCCAATCTTGGATGGACACTACCTTCGCGGGATCCACAGCTGTCCCTTATTTGGAAACCACGTGCCCTAAGAATCGTACTTACTTCCTCCAGAAGTGACACTTAGTAAATTTAGCTTTAAGGTTATGCGCTCGTAGAGTCTCCAACACTTCCCTAAGATGTAGGGCATGTTCTTCTTCATCCTTATAAAAGATCAAGATGTCGTCTACAAAGACTACCACGAATTTATTAAGGTACTCCCTAAACACCCTACTCATCAAATCAACAAAGTATGTGGGGGCGTTTGTCAAACCAAAGGGCATCACTAGCCATTCATAGAAACTGTCCGGAGTCCTAAAGGAAGTCTTGTCTATGCTATCCTCAGCCACCCTCAACTGATGGAATCCAGTGGCTAGGTCCAACTGCGAAAACACTGAGGCGCCAACTAACTGATCGAAGAGATCGTCAATCCTCGGCAGTGGGTGTCTGTTCTTCTTAGTAAGCTTATTAAGTTCTCTATAGTCCACACAAAGTCTAAGGGACCCATCCGCCTTCGTGGCAAATACTACTGGAGCACCCCACTCCGATATACTTCGTCTTATGAACCCCTTCTCAAGCAACTCCTTCACTTGCTTATTGAGTTCCCTCCTTTCACGAGGAGCCATGTGGCGTACTGGCAAAGATACTGGTTTCGCATTATCCACAAGATATATTCAAAAATCTATCTCCCGCTTCGGAGGCAAGCCCTTCACCTCCTCAAACACATCCGAATATTTTCGGACCACTCTAACAGATCGTAGATTTTCCACCGACGCGTCAAGTGATTCTAGATAACTTAGCATAACGGAATTTATGGGATTACAAAAGATTTCGAGAGAGTTACCAAGGCGAGTCATGAGCCTAACTACTCTCTTTTCACAATCAAGAACGGCCCCATTTCTGGATAACCAATCCATTCTTAAAATTAGCCCATAGCCCGTGAAGCCCAAAACATAAGCATCACATCTAAACTCAATGCTAAGTATAGAAATTTTCAAATCCAAACACATCATGTACAAATAAGCTGAGCCCCCAATTGGATTCGAAACAACTAAGGGATCCTCTACTAAACTGGTGTTTAAGTGCAGTGATTCAACTAATGATGATTAAACAGAAAAACTAAGCTTTCAACAGAAATGGTTCTACCTCGTTCTTGCAGCGGTGGGACCGCGAGAGCCTGAACTTGTCCCCTTGCCTGCCCTGGTGCCATAAGAGCCTGCACCTGTCCTCCCGAGGTAGACCCTGCCCTCTGCCCCTTCTTTGGGCAGTCCTTCACTAGATGTCCCGCTTCACCACAGTGAAAACAGCCATTCTTCTTTTTCTTTCTGCAATCCTTGCTGAGATGGCCTGGTGTCCCACAGTTAAAGCATTTCTTCTTTCCCTTGCCATTATTGTCTTTACCACCCTTCTTGTTTTGCTGTTGTGGTTTCTTCTGGTCCCCTTTCTTCTCGGGTGCCTTATCAGCTTTAGTGCCTTTCTCCTCGTGCATGAGTGCCATATCTACTAGCTTCTCAAAGGTGGCCCCGATAGGGATGTGGGTCATAGCCAACCCTTGCAACGGTTCATTCAAACCATTAACGAACCTCAGAGCCTTCTTCTACGGCGTGTTCACTAAGTCCAAGCCAAACCTTGCTAACTGATTAAATTTGTTGACATATTCTTTCACTGATGAGCTTCTTTGCTTTAATGCCAAGAACCTTTCCATATATAGATTCTCTTCTACCCTTGAGAAAAACTTTGCCTCAAACCTACATCTGAAATCCGCCCAAGAATCAACAGGACGCTCCCCATTAGTGACCTCCCACCAAAATGAGGTCTCTCCCTTCATTAACCAAGCTGCTAATTTGACTTTCCTCCCTTCTTCTACTTCAAAGATTTCTAGCAATTCTTCCACCTCCTTAAGCCAATCTCTAGCTTCCACAAATGTTTCTGACCCTTGAAAGGGTCTTCCACCCATAGCCTTAAATTCCTTGCACGTCTTTGCAAAAATATCAACGCGAGGAGGAGGAGGAACGGGTGCAACTGGTGGTGGAGGAACATTAGCTGGACCTGCGGCGACCCTAGCCTCCAATAGCCTCCTATACCATCCTGGTATCGTCACACCATCAGGAAGGTTAAGATCTTCAGCCATGCTAAAACGAAAAAGGAAAGATTCAAAATGGAGAATTCGAAAGATAAAGATATGGCAATTGGGGATTATGTTTTTCTTAAAAACTTTCCTCTTTAAATTACTCATTAAGACATGTTTCTGAAAACACTTCTTCCAAAAAAAATACTTTAGAAAAATAGTTTTTCTAAAAAATTTATCTGTTCTGGTAACCTTAAGCTCTGATACCACGTGTAACACCCCACGTCCATTAATGTCACTCACAAAGGGAATGCATTAACTTCCATGGAGGTTTTAAGTGAATATAGAATAGAAAAATTACAACAAGACAGATAATAAGTGGTACTTGGAAATCTAAAACTTCATTTTATTGCAGCGGAAATTAAACATGTTTGTTACATCATAAAACCATAAGTCAGAGTCAAGTACAATATCCATCTTGATAAAACAAAATACATAACCTCATTACATAAATAGCCATTAAAGAAGATAACAAGCTGGACTTTACTTTAACGGTCCAAGCTTTCCAAAAGAGAGATAAAGCATTCCAATCAAACTCCACTAGAGCTGGGTCCACCCTGAGGACCTGGAGGGGAAAAAAGGAAAGAAATGGAGGGGGTCAGACATAAAGTCTGGCGGGTATGATAATTCTAACAATACTATTACCAAAATAACTAGACTAAGGCATAAGCTGGAAAACAAGGAAATGTCTATGGACTATTGGGTATGGAAGAGCAGATAAAGATAACGTTAAAGGCATACCTAATTACTAACGAATAATTACTACACTGCACCACACCAGTCACCCTCAAAATTGATCCCACTTGCTTCACACAGAAATTATATAAATAGCCTTGCGTACCCCTAGCTGACTACATAGGTGCCGTCTGCCCCTATCTTCGCTAGGTGTACCCCACTACCCACTTTCGATCGTCTCCCTACTCGTAGATACCCGTGCTGGCCCCACAGTGGGGTGTATCACTCCCTTAAAGTGGCAACCCGATACAACTTGAGAATGCACGGCTTATACCTACACGATGCAACAACGTCTTACCTACCAGCCCGGGTCCACACACGCATATGAAACCCGTTGGACTTGCGTTGCCACCGCTACCCCATTTTGGCCACTTATAGTCAAACCCAGTATGCGTGTCCCGTCCTCGACTTGGGTCGAACCCACAAAGATACGTTTGGGTTACTGGTTGAAATGGGCCCCCACAAGCTACCCACTTAAGCTTGTCACCACTAGTGTATCCCACTTAACCCTCTTAGTCATGTTCATTTACATGTGTGTTTGGTTAAGTCTTACTAATCGTATTTCAAATGCCACTAAAGGCAACCACTAGATTCCTCATGCCACCCAAGGCACCTACTTAACCCCCATGTCCCACCTTACATGTTTATATGGTTAAGTATTTCTTAATTCATTCAGGCCATAACCTCATAAAGACCTCTCACATTAGACTGGCATTTATGGCAGCTGGATTTGCCGGGCGGGTCCGGGCAGTCTTACACCATAAAAGAGTCTAACCTCGTGTCTTTACAACTGTTATGCTTTAGTTCGGGCCTAGGACCTCTCACATTGGGCTGACATTTGTGACTATTGGATTTGCCGGGCAGGTTTACGTCCCAAAAGAGTCCAACCTCGAGTCCTAAGCATTGATTATCACTTATAATATTTTACCCCAGTTTTGAATATATCCCTATTCAAATCATTAATTATTTCCAATTTTAATGATGTCCATAATTGACTCAATTATGGCCATCCACTCATGGCATGCAAAATCATATCAATTGCACCCCAACTTCTTAATATTAAATCATTAATATTACCCCTACCCCACGTTATACGTTCACTTATTCAACGCAGAATATACGTTAGACTCGAGTAGTCTAACTCATAGCACAAAAATAAATTATCACAACATATAGGCAAATAAAATAATCTAATCATAATAGGGGTGAAACTTGCATAAAACTACACATGTTAAGGATCTAAAGGTGTCAACTTGTTAAATGTCACAATTTACATGATATGATCATAACCCCAAATTCGTATATAAACTTGCATATGGAGTTTTATGCAACATAATGATGGTGTGAACTAGCATCTAATACATAGAATTCACATATGTCATAGCATGATTCTAGATCTAAATAGATGTCATGGCATATGTTCATAATCTTTACTAATCAATCTAAACTTGCATACATGGTTTGTCATATATATCAACATAGCCCAAACATTATGATTTGATTAACATGAAATAATTAGCATAGATGATAACATCATGACTTTATAACATGTATGATTTATCACAATTTAGCATAGAAACTTACAACCTATACAATATCATCATAGCATGATTTACAACATATAGGATATCATCATCACATAACATAGGATTTACAACATACATGATAGCATAAGGCTTACAACAACATATATGACAATTCTCATCATTCACTTATAATCCATTCATAACTTAATCTAATTAGTTTAATAATAATCTTGTTAAGATCATCATATTCACAATTAGAGAAGAAAGAGAGTCGAATTAGCACTCCTTTGATGAAGAATCGCTGTTAGGGTTGGGTAGTTCTAATTTGGTTGCTGTTCTTTATCTTTAATTTGATGGCGGCTGCACTAGGTCTCAAAATAATAGCATGACGGCCATGGTCTTTGTTTATTTTCTGATTTAGGGTTTGTGTATAGGGGTCTTTTTATATAGTTATAAATTAATTTAAGCCGTCGGATGTTCTTAGGGCTAATCAAAACCATTCAATTATGATAGGGTGATGAGTCAGCCCTAATGACTCAACAAGGAGTCAGAATGGACTCAACAACACGGGTCAGCCTGAACCAGAAAGCCGTGCAGGCTCCAGCCTCAGCCTGGGCGCACTTGGCAGGTGCGCCAGTGTAAATATGTACTGGCGCACTTCCCAAGTGCGCCAGTGCATTTTTTTCTTTACTTTGCCACCAAACTTCGTTCGTCCATAACTCTTTCATCCGTTACTCGTTTCCCGCAAACTCGGACTCTATTTCAACCAGAATTCCGAGACGAACACAATTGCGCAACCCGTTTCCCACAATTCTCACGTCTGAGATTAGTTATTCTTTAATTTGTGAATATTAATATTAACAGAATTACGAGGTGTTACACAGAGGGTGAGATAAGAGAGAAAGAAATATTAGAACAAAAGAAGAAGAACCGACATAACACAGAGTCTCACATCGCAGCGAAACAAAATATAATATGGAAATAATTTTATTGAGAGCTTGAAATAACTTACAGTCATCAGAGTACATTAATTTATCTGGACAATTATAATAATCTGTCCTCAAATACAACACACAGCAGCAAGATACTAGATCTGAACACCTTCAGCTCGTCTTTGAACTTCACAACATTCGATAACCTGAACCTGTACATCCCGGGCTAACCCGAGCATTTTCAAAACACCGGGTCAGTCTGGTGAACCAGAGTGAGATAAACTCTCACAGTATTAAGGTATCACACAACTTGATTTTACTATTAAAATCCTTTCGAAAGAAAAAGGTAATCGTAAGACCAAATCCACACATAAATATGGACGGTTTTTACCTTACGATAACCCAAAACAGTTTTGAAATCAATATCTTGTCTGATATTATGATAGTGTCTAAATACAAGTAATATCAAATCTAGTAGAACGCTTGCATCTCATGCTTTACATATATAGTATACAAACAAAAACGCAGGCGCTTATTGGAGATTGGATTCCAACCATGACAAGGTATGGGACCACCTGCCGATCGTGTATCTCTAGAGATGAATACACCGGGTTCATCAAGAACGTCTTGCAACCCGGCCCACACATGACCGACCACTCATTTCGCTTGAGTGTATCGAATGTATATCACCAACGGTTGGGAGCTACCCACCATCTTCCCGAAAAGGGACAACATCGAAATAGATTAAAGAAGCAAATAAGATTTCCTCTAGATAAGTGATTATACACCCTAATGGGAGCGACCCACATAGCCATGCTGCCTGCCCGATTTTTTTCATTTCCCGGCTGTGAGGCTTGAGGTCAGAATTTACTTTGAAACATGACGTCTACAACAATACTCTAGTGGTTAAGCTAAGAGAACCGTTGTCCTCCGCCACCAAGTATGGTACATTTGAAGAAATCAACATACGCGATCCTTTTGGAAATACTTTGTCAGACATCCGTCCATACAAGTCATCCAGGAACAGGACGAACTGAAGGCACTCTCCTACTGCATCTCATTTAGGAATCACCCCATGGATCAGTAGCAAGTAATCCTTGCAATCCACAGACTTCAACCACGGCAAATCCCCAGTATATCTCCGGGTCGAATCAGAGATTTTAAGTGGTTCTTCCGTTTTATGAAGATCTATGGTCTTTAATGCTCCATCTCGCTCGTCATCTGACATCTTCTATAATTTCGTATTTGTTGGTCGGAATGGTTTTCAAATATAACTTCGATCCCAGTCTTTCCGTACCGACAAACGCATAGGCCAAATTTGATAGTCGGTGATTTAACTATCAAATAAAACAATCATTCAACCATAAAATAGAATAGGATTTACTGTTCAGTATTCAGCATTACTTGGCTTTTAATTCAAATAATTAAAAACATCTTATCTCCCAATACTTGGAAACTTAGTATTTAAAAATTATCTATGAAAAATCTCTCAATTATCATTCTGCTATTATTTGCGAAACATTGGCTAAAACATTATTTAAAAATCCAAAATAGAGAAATCAATCCAACTTATTATTCGTAAAACATTGTGAAATATATTTCATTTATTTACTTCATAGCTTCCAGTGTTTATTCTTATTGAATATAACCAAATCTTACGTTTCCCTTCTGTTGTAATTCTCTTATATTTCCTTTTGACTTTGGGATTCTCATTCTGCATGTGTATACCCCAATGTTTCACTAAAAATTGCATTATTATTTCTTAAATGAAATAATAAACTCTTACTGTCCTTTATATCATCACAACAAATATCATCTTCAGATAATTTCGAAGTCGTTCAAGTTGGGGTATTTTAATTACCTCTCAGACCTTGATCGACAACTTCCCAAGTGCGCCAGTGCATTTTTTTCTTTACTTTGCCACCAAACTTCGTTCGTCCATAACTCTTTCATCCGGTACTCGTTTCCCGCAAACTCGGACTCTATTTCAACCAGAATTCCGAGACGAACACAATTGCGCAACCCGTTTCCCACAATTCTCACGTCTGAGATTATTTATTCTTTAATTTGTGAATATTAATATTAACAGAATTACGAGGTGTTACACAGAGGGTGAGATAAGAGAGAAAGAAATATTAGAACAAAAGAAGAAGAACCGACATAACACAGAGTCTCACATCGCAGCGAAACAAAATATAATATGGAAATAATTTTATTGAGAGCTTGAAATAACTTACAGTCATCAGAGTACATCAATTTATCTGGACAATTATAATAATCTGTCCTCAAATACAACACACAGCAGCAAGATACTAGATCTGAACACCTTCAGCTCGTCTTTGAACTTCTCAACATTCGATAACCTGAACCTGTACATCCCGGGCTAACCCGAGCATTTTCAAAACACCGGGTCAGTCTGGTGAACCAGAGTGAGATAAACTCTCACAGTATTAAGGTATCACACAACTTGATTTTACTATTAAAATCCTTTCGAAAGAAAAAGGTAATCGTAAGACCAAATCCACACATAAATATGGACGGTTTTTACCTTACGATAACCCAAAACAGTTTTGAAATCAATATCTTGTCTGATATTATGATAGTGTCTAAATACAAGTAATATCAAATCTAGTAGAACGCTTGCATCTCATGCTTTACATATATAGTATACAAACAAAAACGCAGGCGCTTATTGGAGATTGGATTCCAACCATGACAAGGTATGGGACCACCTGCCGATCGTGTATCTCTAGAGATGAATACACCGGGTTCATCAAGAACGTCTTGCAACCCGGCCCACACATGACCGACCACTCATTTCGCTTGAGTGTATCGAATGTATATCACCAACGGTTGGGAGCTACCCACCATCTTCCCGAAAAGGGACAACATCGAAATAGATTAAAGAAGCAAATAAGATTTCCTCTAGATAAGTGATTATACACCCTAATGGGAGCGACCCACATAGCCATGCTGCCTGCCCGATTTTTTTCATTTCCCGGCTGTGAGGCTTGAGGTCAGAATTTACTTTGAAACATGACGTCTACAACAATACTCTAGTGGTTAAGCTAAGAGAACCGTTGTCCTCCGCCACCAAGTATGGTACATTTGAAGAAATCAACATACGCGATCCTTTTGGAAATACTTTGTCAGACATCCGTCCATACAAGTCATCCAGGAACAGGATGAACTGAAGGCACTCTCCTACTGCATCTCATATAGGAATCACCCCATGGATCAGTAGCAAGTAATCCTTGCAATCCACAGACTTCAACCACGGCAAATCCCCAGTATATCTCCGGGTCGAATCAGAGATTTTAAGTGGTTCTTCCGTTTTATGAAGATCTATGGTCTTTAATGCTCCATCTCGCTCGTCATCTGACATCTTCTATAATTTCGTATTTGTTGGTCGGAATGGTTTTCAAATATAACTTCGATCCCAGTCTTTCCATACCGACAAACGCATAGGCCAAATTTGATAGTCGGTGATTTAACTATCAAATAAAACAATCATTCAACCATAAAATAGAATAGGATTTACTGTTCAGTATTCAGCATTACTTGGCTTTTAATTCAAATAATTAAAAACATCTTATCTCCCAATACTTGGAAACTTAGTATTTAAAAATTATCTATGAAAAATCTCTCAATTATCATTCTGCTATTATTTGCGAAACATTGGCTAAAACATTATTTAAAAATCCAAAATAGAGAAATCAATCCAACTTATTATTCGTAAAACATTGTGAAATATATTTCATTTATTTACTTCATAGCTTCCAGTGTTTATTCTTATTGAATATAACCAAATCTTACGTTTCCCTTCTGTTGTAATTCTCTTATATTTCCTTTTGACTTTGGGATTCTCATTCTGCATGTGTATACCCCAATGTTTCACTAAAAATTGCATTATTATTTCTTAAATGAAATAATAAACTCTTACTTTCCTTTATATCATCACAACAAATATCATCTTCAGATAATTTCGAAGTCGTTCAAGTTGGGGTATTTTAATTACCTCTCAGACCTTGATCGACAACGTCCTTATCTTCAGATAAATATAAGTCATGATCCAAAACCCAATATCTCATTCCAATATCAAATCAATTCTAATTCACTATCTACTTTACCCTTTTGGAAGTCTCTTTTCAAAATATAATTGATATTTCTTAATTCCTCGATTACTTAATTTCATCACTTTTATAATCTTCCAATTTATTTAAATACTTTGTTCCCTAACTAGGTTATTATCCCAAACCCTATTAACTAATTCTTTTACCAAACTCAATTACAAATCCTTTTCCCCGTCCCTTTTCCTTTCTGGGAAATCTCAAGGTCCAATTACCACCCTTAAGTATTTCTAATTCACAATCAACTTCCTCACTTCTCATTCGCCTTATAAACTTTTTTTTTACATCTCAGGTTTAAATATAACTTCTTTATACCTTCATTTTTATTTACTTAATCCAGCAGTCAAGTAAACCCTTTATTTAAGCTATGAGTTTGCTTAAATCCCTTTATAACTCCATTGAGTTCAAGTATAAGTGTCATTCAGAATCTCTTCTCAAAGTTTAATTATATCCTATTTCAAAATTAGTTACCTATCTAAATGTATCTCATTTAAGAGGTAATTCCATAACTTAAACAAATAATTCATTTCAACATTTACTACTGTAAATCAGTTAACTACTTTATTTACAGAAATAAATAAAATATCTCCTTCAAAATCTTATTAAAAATTAACAATTTATTTATTTAGTTCATTTTTAACTAACTCATTAAAAAGTCGATCTTAGTTGAAACAAAACTTGGTTAACACAATTATTTATTTAATCACTTCTAGTTAACTCCTTCTTTAAATTAATCCATAGTATAAAATATAACTTCTTTAATTGTTCTTCGAAATAATTAAATCGAATTCTCGACTGTTAGGATATTTTCATCTCATCTGCTTACATATTCTACTAACCTAAGCACTTACTTTATCAAAACAATTTAAAAATAACTTATAACTCTTGAATAATAGAAGAACTGATTTTCTTTCCAAATTGCTCTATTCAAAATAATATGTTAAAAAACTAAAATAAATTTATAACCTCATAAAGGTCGACCCCCTTGATGATAAAAATCCATGATTGTCTAACAGACAAAGTGCTACCAAATTTCTCAACCAATTTTGCCACTAGTTAAAACAAATCAAGTGTTGAATTTCAATTCAACGGTTATTGATCAAATCAATTGTCCAATCAAAACTAATAACCATCAATCAACAAACAGAATGACACAAACAATTCAAACCATTTCAGTCACGTTCATTTTATAAACGTGAACAATTAAGGGAAATTACATTTATTGAATTAGAACAAGGTTTGGTGATTTACTGGAATTAAATATCCGTTTAACTCCATTGATTAAATCAAAAATAAATATCTATAACTAGCAGATGGTCAACTACTAGAAATCAGAGCGCACAGAAATAAAACCCAATTTATATGAAATATAAACGGAAAGAACTAAGTGAGTTTAACTCACTTTGATTGATTTGGTCATAAATCGCTGGGTTTTAATTAAATTAAACAGCGGATAATTTAATTAAAAAATTTCCATGCTTCCAGTCCTGATAGACACTACTCCATCTCGATCTTATCATTTCTACGGTCCCAACGAACCTGATTGTGTTAAAATCCGTTAACGTACGAACGAGATATTGTAAAAACAAATTTATAAAGTAATTAAGCATTAAAACTTAAATTTAATTTATTTAAAGTGGGCCTTAACCCTTACCAGTTCGGCCCGCATCCCCCTAGCCCACTTATCCTCATCAAAACCCTATCTGACCCAAACGTTTCCTTCAAACCCTCAAACAAACCCACCGCCTTCACAAAAACACGTCCTCCAGAAGATTCGATCATGGCAGAAACCCTACCCGCCTCTCGCCTTTAAACCGACGCTGCCTCTTCCTAGAGCCATCGAATCCCACCGCGACGACCCTCACGACTTCTAAAGCCACCACTAACCACTTGAGGCTTCCAATCGAAGTTCTCTCGAACCCTAAGCCTCGGTTCGAGCTGAACATCAGTGGATCCATCGGCTTATACGAATCCGTAGCGCAGGCACCTCCAAGCTAAGTATTTTAACTAATTTTTTTTTCTGTAAGTGGTTCGAATGATTTTTTTTCACTGTATTGTGCTGGAATTTGATGAAATACCCATGGACGACACCCCTATTTATAGTATAGTCAATTATAGATAGGATCAATGTCTTTCACAGCTCATCCTAGGGCTTCGGCTACCATATCTTTAGGCCATTGGGGTTTTTCTTCAGATTTGCATACTGTGGTGGAATTGTGTGATGTGTATTAATCACTGCATACTGGTTTTGTCGAGATTTGATGAGCTTACTTAGATTTTTAGTACACTTCTGTTCATAGTGATTGAAATGGTGTAGGTTTAAGTGAGATAGGATCTGTGACATGTTTATTTACTTCAGAGATTTAATCTATATGTAAATCCTGTGTTAGAGTATAGCATAGTCCTTTTGTACCAGAAATCGACTGCCTATGTATACATTGGCAGTTTTTATCTAGGTTTAATGGTCTGTATACATATACATATTTCAGTTTTTCTCTTCCTATTCATGTCCTATTTTCTTAGCTGCTCCAAAATCTATATAGATTTGATAATACCCTTATTTCTTTAGCAGTCTAGTTTCGATGTAAATATATACATATATTTTTTGTGTAGATTTAGTATATGCATCTGTCCAGATTTGTATCATATGTATACATATATTTGATTTTGCAAATGTACAACTTATGCTTAGCTATTCATATATATTTCTTTAGCTGTTTCCAAATCTTGTATGGATTTGATAGCATATATAGACCCCTATGTTTAGCTATATGGGTTTTATGTATACACATATTTGCTGCTTCTCCTGATTTCTTAGCTGTTAGCTATAACTATAGCTGTTTATTGTCAACCCCTATGATCTGATGTATGAATATATACATCTGTTTAAAATACAACTATGTATCGTACTGGTTTGAGTTATTCATCCCCCTCTTCTTTGCTGTTACATACCCTATTTTCTAGTAGTTCTAGCTGTTCATAAGCTGTCACCGATTTTGAAAATATATATGTATTTGTCTATTTAGAATATTTGTCTGGTTAATATATACATATATTTTTTTACTGATAGGTTCACTGTTTTCCTTGCAGTTCATGATCAAGGCAGAAGATCTCGTTTTACTGTTCTGGAAAGGATCAAGGCATGCGCAGGGGTTAAAAATGATGTTCCTTTGTTTTCCTTTTTTTTCCTTTCTTTTCAGACAAAACATGTACATGTTTGGCATTTGTACAAGTGTGATATGTCCTTAAGGTATTTTAAACTAATAGATGTTATTTCGGCAATATGGATCATACTTAATGGATGCTTCCAATATATACTATAAGTGTTTTGATTTAGTCAATATGCTTGGCATTTATGATGAATGTAATTTGTTATTTTTAGTTTTTATCATATATATGTGTTGCCATTTTTTCATGAATGGATCATGGATCAACCTTGGTTTATATTATACAAGTATGATATGTATTCGTTTTTTTTTTGTCGAGACTAGTGAAAATTTATTGGGTGTATATATTGAAATTATGGTTGGTGTTTATATCGTACTTGAGTTTTGGGTTATTATATTAAATCTCAATAAAGTTTTAAATAGTTAAGCTAACGATAATAAATTAATGTCATCATATTAATTAAACCACCTCCTCGATTTCCAAAAATATCGAATTTAAAACCCGACTTTTAAGGTTCTGGGTTTAAATGACATCTCATATGTACATATAAACCTTTTATTAACTATAAATAAATTATATGTCCATATATTATTAAATAAACAAACTATATCTTGTAAATTCATTTAGAAATTATAAATCGATATTTAAATAAAATATGCTAAATATTTACCAACCAAAATACGGGTCGTTACACAGTTGGAAACAGATTGTTTAACGACGAATCAAAGCAAGGTGAGTTCAACTCACTTTGTTTACCCCGTTTATATTTTATAAACCGGGTTTTATTGTGTGTGAAATATTTGCTGATGGTTGATGATTGGATGACTGTTTGTTCGTATGTTGAATATTTTCAGATGTCACTGATTTAATTAAGCATTTTGTTTAATTTAATCAAATTTAATCGTCATTTTAATGATTAGATTCCGAACGAGGTAACTTACCTTATTGGTTACGTTTATGATAATATAAATGTATTAAATAAATAATTGATTGCTTGATTGGATGTTATTAAATGATTGTTGATGGTTATTAGTTAAAATGTTTATTTCTGTTTGCCATGATAAATATACTATCGTATTAAATTTGAAGAAACCATTGTGATGAAGAGAAGGACAGGTTGGAGGAGTCCACCCGGATTCCTCAAATATATTGTTATATTATATGAAATGTTAACCAGTATGATTGAATGACTATTAATCGTTGAATTAAAAATTCAACATTTGTTTTTTATTAACCAATGGATAATATTGGTTGAGTAATTGGCAATGGTTGATCTAAAAATGAATCATGTTATGAACATTAATTTATAGTTAGATAAATCGATGGGGAAAGGGTTGTAAGAATTTACTTATAACCAAAATGGATTTTTGAAATATACTTTATATAAATTAGTTGAACAATGGTTTATTAAAGTAAATAGATGAATAGAAATTAAAAACTGAATATACAAAACAAATTTTTACATTGGTGAATTTTATAAGCAGATGAACAAGGATTATCCAAATGGTTAAGTTTGGATAAGTTATCCCAATCTAATAATGAAATGTGCTTATTTAATTTAATTAGATTATTAATTAAAGTAAATGAATTATTTAAAACTAATTTTATAAATTATTTTAAAGAAGGAACTAATGGAATTGGTTAATGAATTTACTAGGGTTTGGGATAGTTAAGTAAAGAACTTGAACGAGAATTGATTATTAAAAACAGCTATTGGATTATTAATTATTATTAGAGTTAATTGATTATTTTAAAACAATATTTAAAGGAAATTAACTATTTTATTAATAGTTAATGATAAAGTAAAATTTTAATGTAAAGAAGTTGAGGTTAATTGCTTAACCACATCAAGGAATTTATCTGGTAATCGGGACC
Source organism: Allium sativum (assembly GCA_030737875.1). Lineage (NCBI taxonomy): Eukaryota > Viridiplantae > Streptophyta > Magnoliopsida > Asparagales > Amaryllidaceae > Allium > Allium sativum. Next base: position 891,203,896 of record CM060910.1, on the reverse strand, counting down.
CGATTAATAGAGTCAGATAGGGTATTAAGACCTTGTTATAATTAAAAGGGATTTTTTTATAAGATTTACTCATATTTATGAGTTAGATTCTTGATTTGATTTCTAAAAGAGATTCTATAAAAGGAATGTTGTTAAACAAGATTCAAGTTGAATTTAAATCAAACGGAAGTAAATGAATTGATTCTTTTGATTATAAAAGTGAAAGAGTTAATGATATGATTTAAAGACAAAATGTTTAAAGATGAAATGTAGTTTATTGAAAACAAATTAAGATAAGTGGTTATAAAAGAGATTCTATGATAAGTCGAACTTTGGAATGGTTACTGAAATTTGGGATTTCGTTGATAAACTTCTATTTGTTCTGAAGATAAGAATGTTGTTGTCTCAAGGTCTGGGAGGTAAATAAAATACCCCAACTTGTAACGACTTCACGATTATCCAAGGATGATATTAGTTTAGAAACGAGGATAGTGGAAGTGATTAAAACAAGTATTTTCGTAAAGAATATCATGAATGTAATTCGAAGGATTATAAGTTTTCTTGGAATAAGTGAATGAGTATGATTTATTTTCTATTCTATGATCTTTAACCAACAGGAAGGGTATATGACTGTATTGTTTAAACCAAAAGATTTTGTTATCTTTTATAAATGAACAACTAAAGTGTGCGCGTCGCACACGGTAATTTATTCAGTTGTGACTGTACTTTGTAAATGAAGAATTAAAGTGTGTGCGTCGCACACGGTATTTTACTCCGTTTTTCAATTTGTTTATATGACATTTATTTGCAATTTATAACCTTTGTCACACTTTGTAAATTATCGTTTTATTTATAAGTCTATGCTATTCTATACAAATGTGAATTAAAATTATGTTTGAATGCAAATTTCAAATGTTAAGCACCATTACTTGTATGAATATAACAAGATAAAATATGCAAATAAGATTTTCAACTTATATTGTCCATTTTCTATTTCAGAAAATATCATTGATTATATTTGGAGAATAATTCAAAAATCATTAATTTGTTAATTTGAATTAAACCTATTCAAACATATTAGAAGTTGAACAAAAATTGGAAAGGCGGTAATCCAAATATCGAAAGGTTTTAGAAATCAAATTAACAACTGTTTAACTAAAGAGGCCAATTGACGCTATATACTGGACCAGTGAATCCATTTTATTTCTCTATGGATGATGGTTGTTTATTCTGATAGATAAAACACCGACTATCAAAATCTGGCCAATTCGATTATTGGTATGGAAAGAACAGGATCGAATTTATACTCGCAAACCATTCCGACCAACAAATACGTAACGTTGAAGATGCTGGTGAAGAAGGAGCAATTGAAGACCATGGATCTTCATAAGTAGAAGGATTACTTATCGAATATTCTCTAGATTGCAACCAAAGGTTGTCTGACGTGACTTAGTCGTGAGTGGGATTTTGCGGGTTGTAAGGACTACTCGCTACTGATCTTTTGGATGTGGTAGGAGAGTGCCTTCGTTCATCCTGTTCCTGGATGACTTGTATGGACGAGTGTCTGACAGAGTATTTCCAAATGGTTACGTACATTGATTTCTTCAAATGTGCCCAGTGTATTTTTGAGGTCATCAATTAGTGATTAAACGTATCTGACGCCCTGGCATTCAAAGAGAATGACGACCAAATGATCAGGAAGACGATTATAACCTCAAGCCTCATCAACCGAGAAATTACAAAAATCGGGCTGACAGCATGGCTATATGGGTCGCTCCCATTAGGGTGTATAATCACCTATCTAGAGAAATTTCATTTCCTTCTTTAATCTAATTCGATGTTGTCCATTTTTGGGAAACGGTGGTTTGAGCCCAACCGTTGGTGATATACATTCGATACACTCAATCGAAATGAGTGGTGAGTCAAGTGTGGCCGGGTTGCAAGACGTTCTTGTTGAACCCAGTGTATTTCCCTCTAGAGATACACTATCGGCAGGTGATTTCGTACCTTGTCATAGTGGGAATCCAATCTCCAATAAGTGCCCGCGGCTTTGATTGTATACTATATATGTGGAGCGTGAGATGCAAGCGTTCCGCTAGATTGCTATTTATTTGTATTTAGACACTATTATAATATAAGATGATATATATATTTCAAAATGTTTTGGGTTATAGTAAGGTAAAAACCATTCGTATTTATGTGTGGATTTGGTCTTACTATTATCCTTTTCTTCCAAAAAGATTTTTGAACTTTAAAATCAAGTTGGATGATTTCCCTTAAACTGTGCGAGTTTTTCTCACTCTGGTTGTAACGACCCGTATTCTACGTATCATAGGATCGTAGAGTATTTATTTCTTTCACTCACGAAGTCGTATGGTCATGTAACTTTGGGAGACGACTACTGGGGTCATTTCCCATGTTCATGATTTTTGTCGATTTTTAAATGACCGTTTCACCCCTAGTTGGCACTGTTTTGGTCATAACTTTTGACTGGAAAGGAAATTTGACCTGAAACCACTTCCATTGGCTCCGGATGATGGTTTACAATTCCGTAGAGTGGTCACATTAGCCAAACGGACTCACCGTTTTGGAGATATGGCTGAAACAAGTTTCAGATGGTGAAAAATAGCTTAATTAGGCTTAACCGGGTGATTAACAGCTAGGCCCAATGGGGGATTTCGGGATTAGGGTAAGGAGGAGGCTGAAATCAGTTAGAGAACGATCTTATCCTCATTTCCCAGCCGCCACTTTCATTCTTGAACCCTAACAATGGTTGCCAATGTCTAGAAACATCCCCAAATCACTTTCTAATCAAGTTTTGGCTTAATCAACATCAAATTAAGGAGAGGAAACACGAAAGCAAGGTTGGAGCTGCTGTTAGACGTTAGAATTCACCCAAATCAGCGAGGTTTTAGTTCTGAGAATTTCATTTGTGGCCAAGGTGAGTGATTTGCATAGTTTTTGCACTAATTACGGTAATTAAGGGTAATTAGTGAAGATTAGCGAATTTATACACTAATAAATTCTGGAAAAATATCTATAAATTCGAAAATAATATTTTATGCCTCTGGTAGAAATTTGGTTTAATTTGGTTAAGTTTTATTAACCCTATGATTAGTTTTGCTTAAACATGCTTAAGGGAAAATATGGGGTTTTGGGTATATTTGATCCATTTTGACATGTAAATCCATTGTTTTGGTGTTTGTGGTTATTTTGCCATGTTGCTATGACTGTTTGAAACGATTTGTGATTGATTAGAATAGTTAAATTGGTCGAAAACGTCGTCGAATGGCGTATAACACTTGCTGGAAAAGTTGTAGGAAAAGTGCAGGTTCTGGACCGGATCGGATCGGATATGGGGGCTCGGATCGGATGAGTTGAAATGGGCAAGGGATCTGATCGGATCAGAACTTGACACTTGAGACAACTGGCAAAAAGTAAGGCCACGCTAATTGAACTGGGATCGAATCGGATAAAGGAGGAGAGATCGGATTGACTTAAGGACGAAGGGCTCGGATCGGATCGGCTGAAGGATGAAGGGCTCGGACTGAAGTAAGGCGAAGGGCTCGGATCGGAGCAAATGAAGGACGAGGGAGCGGATCGGAGCAGAAGTACGAACTGGATGGGAGATGGCACCCGACCCGACCCGAAGAGGAACACCCGACCCGACACGACGCAACGCTGTGAACCCGAACCGAACCCTACAGAGGAAGACCCAAACCGCTACAGGAGCAGACTACAAACCAACTCAAAGTAGAGGACCCGACCCGAACCGATGGCTAGAAGGGAAACCCGACCCGACCCAGTGTTTACCAATAACCCGAGATGCAAAGATAGTCTAATATGGGAAGTTAGAGCTCAGGATCCAGTTGGGAACCGATGAGTTCACTTCATGATTGGGCTTTGCTGCGGGACGTGTGCCAAGGGGCAGTCGATGTCTGTAACTTTGGATCACTATGTATGGGAGGTACGTGAACGGATTCAGGGCCAAAGTGGCCTAGGTACGACTAAAGGGCTATAGACCAATGAAGTGGGGTCATTTGTAAAGATTTGGTCATGACTCCATGTGGTAAGCTTGGTAGTAGTAGTAGTTGTACAAGTTGAACTCCGTCACTACTTCGATGGGTCTAGTGATTGACAGTGGTGGACATCGTATGCTTTACGCACTGAGTGAGAGATGTGAGGATGGTTGCTATGGTTGATTTGTTTGCCATCATTACGACATGCACACCCCCACCCCCGTATTCTTTACACTATCTATTATGGCACCTTAGAATATTGTACGGTATGTGGTACTAACTCTTTGGTTGCAGGTCCAGGTTCAGGTATGGTTTAGTATACCTGTTATTGTTCTGTTTAGATGCTTATCGCTCATACCAAGCTTTATGTCTGACCCAGAGTTTTATGTCTCCTCTTATTTCTCTGGGTGCTCACACGAGCAGACTAGAGACAGGTTAGCTGGTGATGCACGGGTAGATGATCCGGAGACGAGCAGGAGGTTTCCACGTATGATATATATAGTATTCTCCCTGTGTTGTTGAAGATCACTGCTTGGGCATTAGTAGTGTATCTTCTACTTAAGTTTCCTTTTGTTTTAGAGATAGTAAATTTGGAAAGTTGTAATAAGCCGTATTTGGATTTCCTCTGCTCTGATGTTGATGTTGGTTTTAGTTATCAGCTTATGCACTGTCTCACCTGTTTTATGTCAAGTATGTTATTATTATATTTTATTGCATGCGCTGTGAGACATTCTACAGGTTCCTCGTTAGTTAATTCCCTTCTTTCTTTTTCTTCTGACGACCGTTCCGTGCTAGTCGGGCATGTGTACAGCGCACTTTCGGAGGAAATGCCAGCTGGTGCGGGGCGGGCCGTCACACTTGGTATCAGCGCTCTAGGTTGCGTAGTTAACCTAGGGAAGTTATCAGGGAGAGATAGTATATGTACATGAGAGAGCGTATTTGTGATTACTTTGGTTTTTGAAAGCTATATATGTATATACTATTAGTAGTATAAAAATGAAGTCGTACTGCACTAGCACCACTATGGGGTCGTTAATCGTTTCCTTTTTCAGATTGACGATGAGCCGATATGCTAGAGGTGCTGGTAGGGGAGCCAATAATGGGAATGCTGCTGACATGAGGACGATGTTTACTGACCTCATGAGAGAGATGCTTAGAGATGTGCAGAGGGCAGCTCCCAATGGTGGAAATGGTGGTGGTCCAATAGTGCAGGCACCTAGAGTCGACTTCGCCAAGCTGAATAAGGATTATACTAGCCTTGGTGGGAAGCCGTTCCACGGAACGGAGTAGGCTACAGATGTTCATGATTGGTTGGATAGTTGCGAACGTATCTTCGAGGATTTGGGTATCGAGGATGCGATGAAGAGAAAGCTAGCGTCCCGTCAGCTGCAAGGGCGGGCAATGAATTGGTGGAATGCTATAAAGGCAGCTACTCCCGAAGATCAGATTACTTGGGAGCAGTTTAAGGTTCGCTTTAGTGAGAAGTTCATTCCAGCTGCTCAAAAGTCAGTGTTGTTTAAGAAATTCTTGGAGCTCAAGCAGAATGGCAGAGCTGTCTCGGAGTATATTGCTGAATTCGACACTTTGTCGAAGTATGGGTTATCTCTTATTGATACTGCCGAGAAGAAGAATGAGAAATTCATAACTAGTTTGGATCAGTACTTGGGGTAAAGGCTTATTAACCACATCGATGAGACGTTTGAATCGATTGTGGGGAAAGCATTGAGGTCAGAAAGTCTCTAACCTAAGCCGAAGACTGAGTTTGCATCTGCAGAAGAGCCAAAACCACAAGCAAGTGGTGGAGGCAAGGGTGGTTCCGAGAATAAGAGAAAGCAGAGTCAGACTAAGGATGGCCAGAAGAAAACGAATAAGCAAGATGTGGAGTGCTTCAGCTGTGGTAAAAAGGGCCATTATGCTAGTAATTGTCGAGCCAAGCCAGCGGATAGGAAGTGCTTCAACTGTGGCCAAATGGGACATCACAAGGACAAGTGTCCGCAACCCCCCAAGGAAAAGCAAATGGTGAAAGCATATGCTCTTAATGCTATTCCTTCTTCGTCGAATGCCCCAACCGCGGTGGAGAAGGGAAAGAATGTCGTCATTCAAGGTATGCTTTCTGTTTATGATGCTCCTGTTAGAGTTTTGTTTGATATCGGAGCTTCCAGTTCTTTCATATCTAGTGACCAGGTAGATAGGTTGGGATTGGAGCCCGAGATTGTCGATAGACCTTTAGTAGTGACGAACCCGATTGGTGGTTCGACTAGCCTTAGCATGATTTGTCGTAATGTGGTCTTATCGAGTCATGGATGCATGTTTGTTTGTGATTGCTTTGTTTTGGGCTTTACTGGGTTTGGCATTATTTTGGGAGTAGATTGGCTCCAAAGATACGGGGTGGTGGTAGACTGTGAGGGCTTTTTGGTGACAGCTAGAGCGGATGATGGGCGGAGGATAGTGTTTGGTGGTCTACCCAGTGAGGGGGTATTGGCTAGTTTTCTAAACTCCCTCGACATTCCGCATAGTGAGTTGTCAGGTTCGCCCGTGGTTGGCCAGTATCCGGATGTTTTCGAAGAAGTGACCGGTCTTCCACCACATCGAGAGATTGAGTTCCGTATTGATTTGGTGAAAGATGCCAGACCTATAGTGATGCCACTTCGTCGTATGGCACCAAAGGAGCAGCGAGAGCTCGAGGTGCAAGTTAGCGATCTTTTGAAGAAGGGATTTATCAGAAGGAGTGTTTCTGAATGGGGAGCACCAGTTGTATTTTCTACCAAGGCGGATGGTTCCCTTCGTTTGTGTGTAGACTACCATGAGTTGAATAAAGTGACGAGGAAGAACAAGTATCCTCTACCGCGGATAGATGATTTGTTCGATCAGTTGAGTGGCGCGAGAGTATTTTCTCAGTTGGATCTTGCGACAGGTTTTCATCAGCTTAGAGTGGAAGCTGAGAGTATAGCTAAAACGGCATTTCAGACGCCGTCTGGATTTTATGAGTGGTTGGTCATGCCATTCGGGCTGACCAATGCCCCAGCATATTTTGTGGATCTTATGAATAGGGTATTCAGAGATAAGTTGAATAAGTTTGTCCTTGTGTTCGTTGATGATATTTTGGTCTATTCGAGGACAGAGGAAGAACACAAGGAACATTTAAGAATAGTGATGGAGGTGCTGAGAAAACACCAATTGAAAGCAAAGTTTTCTAAGTGTCACTTCTGGAGGAGGGAAGTGAGGTTCTTGGGTCATGTTGTTTCCGAGAATGGTATTGCCGTGGACCCTGCGAAGGTGGCTACGGTACAGGACTGGCCTACGCCCAAGAATGCAACAGATGTAAGAAGTTTCTTGGGATTAGCTGGATATAATCGTAAGTTTATCCAAGGCTTCTCCAAGATAGCAGCACCGTTGACCCAGTTGACCAAGAAGAATCAAGCCTTCGTCTGGGATGAAAGGTGCGAGAATGCATTCAAGAGTCTAAAGGACAAGTTGACATGCGCACCAATGTTAGTCATTCCTAAGGGGAATGAAGAGATGACGGTATACACCGATGCTTGTGGTACCGGACTAGGTGCTGTATTGATGCAAGGCGGTAGGGTTGTAGCTTATGCAAGTCGGTAATTGAAACCGCACGAGAGAAGATACCCTACCCATGATTTGGAATTGGCAGCGATCGTGTTCGCGTTAAAGATGTGGAGACACTATCTCTTGGGAGAAAGATTTGATCTGTTTACAGATCATAAGTCGTTGAAGTATCTCTTCTCTCAGAAAGATCTGAATCTCCGTCAGCAGAGATGGTTAGAGTTCTTAGCTTCCTATGATTTCGACATCGCATATACACCGGGAAAGGGCAATGCGGTGGCTGATGCATTGAGTAGGAGACATGCCAGCTTAGGGGCTATGTTTCTAGAATGGATGCAACTGGAGTACAACGCTGGGTTTGATTTCAGACCAAAGTGCGAATTGGATCCAGAAATGTTAGCAAGTTTGACGATCAGACCCCCTTTGATTGAGCGGATCGGCTCTAGTCAGAGGGACGATCCTAACCTATTGGAAATCATCTCCAAGTTAGAGATGGGTATCGATGAGGAGATGAATAAGTATAGGCTTGATCGAGATGGATGGCTTAGAAAGAATGGAAAGCTTGTTGTACCCAATGTCGATGGATTGAGGGATGAAGTGCTTAGAGAGTGTCATCACTCAAAACTGACTATACACCCCGGTGGTAATAAGATGTATCGAAATATGAAGCAGACTCACCACTGGGAAGGGATGAAAAGAGACGTTGGGAAATTTATATCCAAATGCATGAATTGCCAGCTAGTTAAAGCCGAGCAAAAGAAGCCTAGTGGGTTGTTGCAACCATTAGAAGTTCCCGAATGGAAATGGGAGCAAGTCTCGATGGATTTCATCGATGGTTTACCAAGGACTAGGTCGGGATATGATAGCATTTGGGTAATTGTGGATCAATTGACTAAAAGTGCAAGATTCATACCAGTCAAATCGACCAGAATGGCAGCTAAGTTAGCAGAATTGTATATGAAGTGGGTAGTGATATTTCATGGAGTACCTAAAAGCATTGTGAGTGACCGAGACCCGTTGTTCACTAGTGGGTTTTGGAAGAGCTTACAAGAGGCTCTGGGGTCAGAGTTACATCTCAGTACCGCATATCATCCTTAGACCGACGGTCAGACGGAGAGGGTGAATCGTATTTTGGAAGATCTCTTGAGAGCTGGTGTACTGGATTTTGGCGGATCATGGGATGACCATTTGCATCTAGTAGAGTTTGCATATAATAATAGCTACCAATCCAGTATCTGGATGGCTCCGTTTGAAGCTTTGTATGGAAGACCGTGCAACTCACCATCATGTTGGATAGAGACTGGCGAGAAGTTTATGCTTGGACCGGATGTGGTGAGGGAGACTTCAGATAAGATCAAGATCATTCAACAACGAATGAAGACTGCCCAAGATAGACAGAAGAGTTATGCTGATAAGAGGAGAAGAGACCTAAAATTCTCCATTGGTGACTTGGTGTTTGTCAAGATTTCTCCGTTGAAGAGCGTGATACGATTTGGCAGGAGAGGCAAGTTGGCACCAAGATTTGTTGGCCCATTCCCTATTCTTGAACTAGTCGGGAATTTGGCATATAGAGTTGACTTACAGAGAAGATGGCGAGAGTTCACAATGTATTTCATGTTTCCCAACTAAGGAAGTTCGTTCACGACCCATATATGACTATTTCACCTGATCAGTTAGAGGACTTCGAAGTAGAACCCGAGGCGATTGGGAACCGCAATCCGGCCCGTATTGTCGAGCACGACATGAAGCTACTTCGAAGGAAGGCGGTGAAGCTAATCAAGGTTCAGTGGGGCGAGGACGAGAATGATTGCACTTGGGAGACAGAGGAGAGCATTAGGAAGACTTATCCAGAACTCTTTACCTAGTAAGATTTTAACTTCGATTTAGTTTTCCGCATGCTAGGATAGGCTTGTTTGCTTGTTTTGCATGTTTGATTGTTGTATGTGGTTGTTAGGCAAGCGGGATCCTTTGTATGTTTAGGGTTAAGGAATTTCGGGGGCGAAATTTCTTAAGGGGGGGGGGGGGGGGGGAGGAGAGTGTAACGACCCGTATTCTACGTATCATAGGACCGTAGACTATTTATTTCTTTCACTCACGAAGTCGTATGGTCATGTAACTTTGGGAGACGACTATTGGGGTCATTTCCCATGTTCATGATTTTTGTCGATTTTTAAATGACCGTTTTACCCCTAGTTGGCACTGTTTTGGTCATAACTTTTGACTGGAAAGGAATTTTAACCTGAAATCACTTCCATTAGCTCCGGATGATGGTTTACAATTCCGTAGGGTGGTCACATTAGCCAAACGGACTCACCGTTTGGGAGATATGGCTGAAGCAAGTTTTAGATGGTGAAAAACAGGTTAATTGGGCTTAACCGGGTGATTAACAGCTAGGCCCAATGGGGGATTTCGGGATTAGGGTAAGGAGGAGGCTGAAATCAGTTAGAGAATGATCTTATCCTCATTTCCCAGCCGCCACTTTCATTCTTGAACCCTAACAATGGTTGCCAATGTCTAGAAACATCCCCAAATCACTTTCTAATCAAGTTTTGGCTTAATCTACATCAAATTAAGGAGAGGAAACACGAAAGCAAGGTTGGAGCTGCTGTTAGACGTTAGAATTCACCCAAATCAGTGAGGTTTTAGTTCTGAGAATTTCATTTGTGGCCAAGGTGAGTGATTTGCATAGTTTTTGCACTAATTACGGTAATTAAGGGTAATTAGTGAAGATTAGCGAATTTATACACTAATAAATTCTGGAAAAATATCTATAAATTCGAAAATAATATTTTATGCCTCTGGTAGAAATTTGGTTTAATTTGGTTAAGTTTTGTTAACCCTATGATTAGTTTTGCTTAAACATGCTTAAGGGAAAATATGGGGTTTTGGGTATATTTGATCCATTTTGGCATGTAAATCCACTGTTTTGGTGTTTGTGGTTATTTTGCCATGTTGCTATGACTGTTTGAAACGATTTGTGATTGATTAGAATAGTTAAATTGGTCGAAAACGTCGTCGAATGGCGTACAACACTTGCTGGAAAAGTTGCAGGAAAAGTGCAGGTTCTGGACCGGATCGGATCGGATATGGGGGCTCGGATCGGATGAGTTGAACTGGGCAAGGGATCTGATCGGATCGGAACTTGACACTTGAGACAACTGGCAAAAAGGAAGGCCACGCTAATTGAACTGGGATCGGATCGGATAAAGGAGGAGAGATCGGATCGACTTAAGGACGAAGGGCTCGGATCAGATCGGCTGAAGGATGAAGGGCTCGGACTGAAGTAAGACGAAGGGCTCGGATCGGAGAAAATGAAGGACGAGGGAGCGGATCGGAGCAGAAGTACGAACTGGATGGGAGATGGCACCCGACCCAACCCGAAGTGGAACACCCGACCCGACGCAAAGCTGTGAACCCGAACCGAACCGCTACAGAGGAAGACCCGAACCGCTACAGGAGAAGACTACGAACCAACTCAAAGTAGAGGACCCGACCCGAACCGATGGCTAGAAGGGAAACCCGACCCGACCCAGTGTTTACCAATAACCCGAGATGCAAAGGTAGTCTAATATGGGAAGTTAGAGCTCAGGATCCAATTGGGAACCGATGAGTTCACTTCATGATTGAGCTTTGCTGCGAGACGTGTGCCAAGGGGCAGTCGATGTCTGTAACTTTGGATCACTATGTATGGGAGGTACGTGAACGGATTCAGGGCCAAAGTGGCCTAGGTACGACTAAAGGGCTATAGAGCAATGAAGTGGGGTCATTTGTAAAGATTTGGTCATGAATCCATGTGGTAAGCTTGGTAGTAGCAGTAGTTGTACAAGTTGAACTCCATCACTACTTCGATGGGTCTAGTGATTGACAGTGGTAGACATCGTATGCTTTACGCACTGAGTTAGAGATGTGAGGATGGTTGCTATGGTTGATTTGTTTGCCATCATTACGACATGCACACCCCCACCCCCGTATTCTTTACACTATCTATTATGGCACCTTAGAATATTATACGGTATGTGGTACTAACTCTTTGGTTGCAGGTCCAGGTTCAGGTATGGTTTAGTATACCTGTTATTGTTCTGTTTAGATGCTTATCGCTCATACCAGGCTTTATGTCTGACCCAGAGTTTTATGTCTCCTCTTATTTCTCTGGGTGCTCACACGAGCAGACTAGAGACAGGTTAGCTGGCGATGCACGGGTAGATGATCCGGAGACGAGCAGGAGGTTTCCATGTATGATATATATAGTATTCTCCCTGTGTTGTTGAAGATCACTGCTTGGGCATTAGTAGTGTATCTTCTACTTCAGTTTCCTTTTGTTTTAGAGACAGTAAATTTGGAAAGTTGTAATAAGCCGTATTTGGATTTCCGCTGCTCTGATGTTGATGTTGGTTTTAGTTATCAGCTTATGCACTGTCTCACCTGTTTTATGTCAAGTATGTTATTATTATATTTTATTCCATGCGCTGTGAGACATTCTACAGGTTCCTCGTTAGTTAATTCCCTTCTTTCCTTTTCTTCTGACGACCGTTCCGTGCTAGTCGGGCATGTGTACAGCGCACTTTCGGAGGAAATGCCGGCTGGTGCGGGGCGGGCCGTCACACTGGTTCACCAGACTGACCCGGTATTTTTAATGCTCGGGTTAGACCGGGTTGTACAGGCTCAGGTTATTGGATATTACGAAGTTCAGAAGACGTGTTGGAGGATTTCAAACGTATGGTTTTATCTAGGATATTCCGTTGTGTGCTGTGTTTGAGGACAAGTTGTCATAACTATCCAGATTTGTTATGGTACTCTGATGTATGTAAGTATATTACTTCAAGCTTTCAATAAAGTTATTTATGTTTTATATTTTGTTCCACTGTAATGTGAGACTCTGCGTTGTGTTGGTTCTTCTTCTTCTTCTTCTATTCTAATATTTCTTTCTTTCTTATCTCACCCTCTAAATTCTTTCTAATAATTCTCTGTTATTTTCTGTGTTTGGAAGGTCAACATAAGATACGGTAAATGTATTTATGTTGATTTTCGGGGCGGAAAATCTTCAGGTTGTTATAGTGGTATCAGAGCTATTGGTTTAGTAATAACTTTGGCTCTGTGGTAACTCGATAGAGATAGGGTTAGTAACACCCTAGGTTGAGTTTGAGTGTACATACGAGAGAACGTATTTGTAGATTTTATGTAAAAATGTTTTGTATTGGGTTGATTGATCGGTTCAAGTGTTGGGAAATGATATGAACTGATAGTTGACACAATATTGTTTAATAAAGTGGGTAAATGCAATAATTTCCCCAAATTATATTTTGTTTTATATAAAAGAATATAATTTTCTATAGTATAGTAATATGGGTTGTTGGTTGTTTTGTTTGATTTGGATTCAAATTGAATTCTGAAATGAAATTGAACTAATTAAGGAGAAATAAATTAGTTAAACTGAATTGGATATGGAAACCGAAACTTAACCTGGTTAAGTGGAATTAATTTAATGAATGAAATTGAATAAAACTGGTATTTGAAAATCAAATGGATAATAATGAAAACCATTCGGATATTAACCGATTGATACTAATGTATGTCTAACCAAAGTGGATACAAACCGTAAATATAAATGCTGAATATAATATAAATTGGTTTGGTTGTATATTGGTTAATTTATTGGTCGCTATTTGATTAAATTAAATTCAACAATAAGGAATTGAATGAATTGGAAACAAGGAAATAAATCCTAGTAAATGAATTGGGAAATAAAAGTCAGTGAATGAAATGGAATTGGATGATTTGACCATGTGATTGTTATTTGTATTGTAAATAGAGTTAAGTGCAGATACCAGAAGACTATGGAAATTGGCTTGATTCCCAGGATTGAAGTACAAATTGGAAAACGAAGTTGATTTACTTCAAAAATTGGAGTCTGGAATGCCCAACAAAAAGGTAAACCTTAATATTGATTAGGGTGGTTGATTTTACCACTGAGATTAGGTAGACGGTTGGATTTTGGTTCTCTTTTGTTGAAATTGAGGCCCATAGAGGCAGTTGTATTTGTTCTGATCGAGTCATGCAGAAGCGGTGCTAGCGAAATTTTCAATTTTTTTTAAAAAGAGTTTGAATTTACTTTTATAATAATTCGAAAATAATTACTTTAATGTAACTAGGTTTGGAGTATTCTTCTTACCTTGTAATTTCGGGGACGAAATCCTTTTAAGGGTGGAAGAATGTAACGTCCTAGATTTTTCTGCAATTTAAATTGGAATATTTAAATCTGTTTATTGGAGATGTAATGGATTTTATATCAAATTTCTATTTACTAAAGTAAGATTTGTTTTGAAGTTAAATATATTTTATCGATAGTATATGGGCATTAGAAATAACATTCTTTTGAAACGACCTCCGTTTTCGACGAAACCAGTTTTAATGGAATGCATACAATAAATTATGGCTATATTCCGATTTTGGAGCCAACTGGAGTTGTTTTGTCGGTAGACGGAATTTAACTGTGAACCGGTCCATATCTTGAAATTAAAATATGTCGTTTTTGCAAACGAAGCCAGAGTTTAACATAATTTATTCCATCGCGACCGAAACGTTAAGACATATCGGTGTGACCAGTGCATTGCATTTAGAATCCGTGTATGTCGATATGAAATTAACAGTCTACATAAAGTTAAGGTAGCCGTATAAATATAAATCTACCCAAAACGCTGCCTAAAATCAAGCACACAGTCCTACCCTAACTTAGACATAGGCGTTGGTAACAATTAAAAACAAGAACAAATGTGAAGTAAAATAACATTAAACAAATTCCTATCTATACAAGCTAACCAAATTTTTCCTTCACAATCACGCTTTCCTTAATTTCATTTCTTGCACACCACTGATAGCTTTCCGTGCACGCTACCCATACCATGACACCCACATTTACTTGCTCCCACACCTTCTCTTATATATATATATATATATATATATATATATATATATATATATATATATATCTCGCGAGCTGCTCCTCTAAACTTTCCAGTAAAACGTAAGCAAGCCTTTCAATTTAACCAATTAGTTCCTCCCCAGCAAATGAAGTAAAACGAAATATCCTCGCCCATTGTTCCTTGCCGAACGGTCAGAGAGAAGGAAGTAAGGAGAGTCGCAAAGTTGGTTTTCTAGTGAGTACACGAAGAGATTGGGTTTTTTGTTTAGTTGGCAAGAGATGGACAACTTTGGGAGTGCGGACTGGTGGTAATCGGATCCGTGGCGAACAGTAGAAGAAAGAGAAGAAGTTGCGCCAGTTAGCAGTAGGAAAAGGAAGAGGTATGGGAGAGAAATACTGTAGTGCGGAGACGTGCAAGAAAGAAAAAAAAAACATGGGTTGTGAGTGAACAAAAGTGGGCGTGGTCTGTTTATAACGGAAAGAAGTGGATCTTGCTGATCCATTTATAACATAGAAACAAAACGTGAAGTGATGGCAAGAGGACAGTGTGACATGAAGTTCGAAAAACAGTAGAGATGCACGCAAGCAATGTGAGAAGCGAACGGTCGAGCAAATGCGGGTGTGGTTCGCCGGAGTCAGCTGATCATCGGTGATGGTGCAGTGGGGGCCACCGCGTGGGGTATTGTCTAAGGTGAAGGTGGATGGGAACGTGAGGAGGGACTGCATGGTGAAAGGTGGAAGGGTGCAGAACGTGGAAGCATGAAAAGAGGAAGTGCGGTTTGACAGTGCGGAAGGAGAGCAATAAGCATGGAGCAAGGAGATGCATAGTAAGCACTCTATTTTTCCTAACTGTGTTTTCTTTGCCTAATATGCGATTAAATTAAATAATATATACATACTTAGTTATTAATATATAAAGGGCCTAGGTAAATATAAACGTGACCAAACCGTTCGTTGGTCCTAATTAGTAAAAACTACCTAATTGGGTTGGACATTACGTTTTAGCTAATAATATATGGATTTAGCTATTTTAAATTTAATAATATATGAACCATACCTGAAGCTTTTATAAGGTGCCTACTTATGTTCATATGTTGTCAAATCCTATATTTTTAATCCCGTCCAATTATATAATACATGACAGATAAAATATAACATTAGCAGGAGGAGAATTCGATTAACATGTTACACGTTTATTTTTTTTGAAGCAAAAAGATAGTAAATCATATTGGTTCACGCCTTGATATATTAACATGGTACACGTTTATGTCCCAGCAAATGAATAGTTATGATAATATTTATAGTATCAGGTAGGCTAGAATTAATGTGGCCAAACTTTTGATTTCGTACATAATTCATATTACAAACCTTACCGACTATTTTATATATAACCTTTAGAAAGAGTTTTTATACGCCAAAGTATATTTTACAGTGCCTAATGATGTTGCTAACAAGTCTAATGAAGACTAACGTGGCCGATATATTTTTAAACGGAAATTAATTAATAAACATAAGATTTAATTAAATGTTAACTAGTTTAGATTTATAGCGCAACTTTAATTGTGTGTGACATTCTCGATTTTTATCAGAATTCAACGAAGCAACTGCATCGGAACCGTATCGGAATGCTCGACATTATAGAGCTATTTTGGGACAGTGCTGGACGTAGTTGGAAACAAATTGTTTAACGATGAATCAAAGCAAGGTGAGTTCAACTCACTCAGTTTACCCCGTTTACATTTTATAAACCGGGTTTTTATTATGTGTGCAATATTTGCTGATGGTAGATGATTGGATGACTGTTTGTCTGTATGTTGAATATTTTCAGATATCACTGATTTAATTAAGCGTTTTGTTTAATTTAATCTAATTTAATCGTTACTTTAACGATTAGATTCCAAACGAGGTAACTTACCTTGTTGGTTATGTTTATGATAATATAAACGTAGTAAATAAATAAGTGATTGCTTGATTGGATGTTATTAATTGATTGTTGACGGTTATTAGTTAAACTGTTTATTTCTATTTACCATGATAAATATATTATTGTATTAAATTTGAAGTAACCATTGTGATGCAGAGAAGGACAGGTTGGAGGAATCCAACCGGATTTCTCAAATATATTGTTATATTATATGAACTGTTAACCGGTATGATTGAATGATTGTTAGTAGTTGAATTAAAAATTCAAAATTTGTTTGTTATTAACCAATGGATAATATTGGTTGAGTAATTGGCAAAGGTTAGTCTAAAAATGAATCATGTTATGAACATTAGTTTATAGTCAGATAAATCGATGGAGAAAGGGTTGTAAGAAATTACTTATAACCAAAATGGAATTTTGAAATCTACTTTATATAGATTAGTTGAACAATGGTTTACTAAATTAAATAGATGAATAGAAATTATAAACTGAATATACAAAACAAATTTTTACATTGGTGAAGTTTATAAGCAGATGAACAAGGATTATCCAAATGGTTAAGTTTGGATAAGTTATCCTAATCTAATAATGAAATGTGCTTATTTAATTTATTTAGATTATTAATTAAATTAAATGGAATTATTTAAAAATAATTTTATAAATTATTTTTAAGAAGGAACTAATGGAATTGGTTGACGAATTTATCGGGGTTTGGGATAATTAAGTAAAGAACTTGAACGAGAATTGATTATTAAAAATAGCTATTAGATTGTTAATTATTATTATAGTTAAATGATTATTTTAAAACAAGATTTAAAGGAAATTAACTATTTTATTAATAGTTAATGATAAAGTGAACTTTTTAATGTAAAGAAGTTGAGGTTAATTACTTAACCACATCAAAGAATTTATCTGGTAATTTGGACCCGATTAATAGAATCAAATAGGGTATTAAGACCTTGTTATAATTAAAAGGGATTTTATTATAAGATTTACTCATATTTATGAGTTAGATTCTTGATTTGATTTCTAAAAGAGATTCTATAAAAGGAATGTTTTTAAACAAGATTCAAGTTGAATTTAAATCAAGCGGAAGTAAATGAATTGATTTTTTGATTATAAAAGTGAAAGAGTTAACGATAAGATTTAAAGACAAAATGTTTAAAGATGAAATGTAGTTTATTGAAAACAAATTAAGATAAGTGGTTATAAAAGAGATTCTACGATAAGTCGAACTTTGGAATGGTTACTGAAATTTGGGATTTCGTTGATAAACTTCTATTTGTTCTGAAGATAAGAATGCTGTCATCTCAAGGTCTAAGAGGTAAATAAAATACCCCAACTTGTAACGACTTCATGATTATCCAAGGATGATATTAGTTTAGAAACGAGGATAGTGGAAGTGATTAAAACAAGTATTTTCGTAAAGAATATCATCAACGATAATTCGAAGGATTATAAGTTTTCTGGGAATAAGTGAATGAGTATGATTTATTTTCTATTCTATGATCTTTAATCAACAAGAAGGGTATATGACTGTATTGTTTAAACCCAAAATATTTTGTTATCTTTTATAAACGAACAACTAAAGTGTGTGCGTCACACACGGTAATTTATTCAATTGTGAATGTACTTTGTAAATGAGCAATTAAAGCGTGTGCGTCGCACACGGTATTTTACTTCGTTTGTCAGTTTGTTTATACGACATTTATTTGCAATTTATAACCTTTGTCACACTTTGTAAATTATCGTTTTATTTATAAGTCCATGCAATTCTATACTTATGTGAATTAAAAATATGTTTGAATGCAAATTTCAAATGTTAAGCACCAATGCTTGTATGAATATAACAAGATAAAATATGCAAATAAGATTTTCAACTTATATTGTCCATTTTCAATCTCAGAAAATATCATTGATTATATTTGGAGAATAATTCTGAAATCATTTACTTCGTTAATTTGAATTAAACATATTCAAACATATTATAAGTTGAATAAAAATTGGAAAGGCGGTAATCCAAATGTCGAAAGTTTTTAGAAATCAAAGTAACGACTGTTTAACTAAAGAGGCCAACTGACGCTATATACTGGACCAGTGAATCCATTTTATTTCTCTATGGATGATGATTGTTTATTCTGATAGTTAAAACACCGACTATCAAAATCTGGCCAATTCGATTGTTGGTATGGAAAGACCGGGATCGAATTTATATTCGCAAACCATTCCGACCAACAAATACGTAACATTGAAGATGCTGGTGAAGATAGAGCAATTGAAGACCGTGAAAGCGGAAGGATTACTTGTCGAATATTCTCTGGATTGTAACCAGAGGTTGTCTGACGTGATTCGGTCGTGAGTGGGATTTTGCGGATTGCAAGGACTACTCGCTACTGATCCTTTGGATGTGGTAAGAGAGTGCCTTCGGTTCATCCTGTTCCTGGATGACTTGTATGGACGAGTGTCTAACAGAGTATTTCCAAATGGTCACCTACATTGATTTCTTCAAATGTGCCCAATGTACTTTTGAGGTCGTCAATTAGTGATTAAACAGATCTGACAATGTGACATTTAAAGAGAATGATGACCAAATGTTCAAGAAGACGATTATAACCTCAAGCCTCATCAACCGGGAAATGAAAAAAATCGGGCAGGCAGCATGGCTATGTGGGTTGCTCCCATTAGGGTGTATAATCACCTATCTAGAGAAATTTCATTTCCTTCTTTAATCAATTCGATGCTGTCCCTTTTCGGTAAATAGTGGTTTGAGCCCAACCGTTGGTGATATACATTCGATACACTCAAGAGAAATGAGTGGTCGGTCATGTTTGGCCGGGTTGCAAGACGTTCTTGTTGAACCCAGTGTATTCCCCTCTAGAGATACACTATCGG
Organism: Allium sativum; assembly: GCA_030737875.1. Lineage (NCBI taxonomy): Eukaryota > Viridiplantae > Streptophyta > Magnoliopsida > Asparagales > Amaryllidaceae > Allium > Allium sativum. Next base: position 891,184,596 of record CM060910.1, on the reverse strand, counting down.
CAGGTGGTTCCATACCTTGTCATAGTGGGAATCCAATCTCCAATAAGCGCCCGCGGCTTTGTTTGTATACTATATATATAGAGCGTGAGTTGCAAGCGTTCTGCTAGATTGCTATTTATTTGTGTTTAGACACTATTATAATATCAGATGATATATATATTTCAAAATGTTTTGGGTAATAGTAAGGTAAAAACCATCTGTATTTATGTGTGGATTTGGTTTTACTATTATCCTTTTCTTCTAAAAAGATTTTTGAACTTTAAAATCAAGTTGGATAATTTCCCTTAAACTATGCGAGTTTATCTCACTCTAGTTCACCAGACTGACCTAGTCTTTGTAATGCTCGGGTTAGACCGGGTTGTACAGGTTCAGGTTATTGGATATTACGAAGTTCAGAAGACATGCTGGAGGAGTTCAGACGTATGGTTTTATCTAGGATATTCCGTTGTGTGCTGTATTTGAGGATGTGACAACCCGCCTTTTCTGAATAATCCAAGTTGACAATATAACCACACATGTCCAACTCGAACGATTCAAAACTGACAGATAATCAATTTAGGGTGTATAATAGAATCAGATCATAGAATCACATATACAGAATAACACGGAATCTCGCAGCGGAAATGAAATAATATACATAAGCAGTTCATGAAGCTACTTAAACAGTTACAATTTAATTTTTACAATATAGCGACTCATAAAGTTCGCAAATACAAGCCAAACGGAAATTGGAACTAATACTGGATAGGATGGAGTCTTCGACGAGGTCTTCGGCTCCAGATAAAGTGCTCCTCGAGAACACTGCAATACTCAGTCTGACCCGAGCGAAATGAGAAAAACACAAAACACTCGAGTCAGGTCTAAACATTCTAATGTGATTAGATCTAAACTCAAATGCAAATAACTCAAGAGATGTTATGGTATTTTCCATCTCTTAAGGATCCATTAAACTATCTATATATAGTATAATACGCTATTATATGTAATGTCTATCAGTAATATAAAATATTAAAAATAGCGTTAAGGCTTTACATTGATCCCCCTTAACACATTTTTAAACAATGTGGTCTATGCAGGTCCTATAACACAACCAGTAGAACGTCGGTAGCCAGTGAGTCCCCTATAGGCACATGTTAAATAGAAACTCGTAGTGGTCGCGCATAAGGATAAAACATATGACAAGGCACGTGAGGCAATGCCCAAGGTAGGATACTACCAATTTGCCTGATCCGGACTGATGTTAACCCCTAACGGCCCACCGCAACACAACACTTCCAAAATCAAGGGTGATCACCAAATAACAAAGGATAGAATATACGAAGAAGTGTGTCTGCTAGAGGTAGCTAGCCTCAATGGTCCGGCACGGCTCCTGTTTTAGTCATTTCAAATTTGACACAAGTGTCGGTCATCAATTATCGTTCACTTTCTTCAATCCAACAAACGTACACCAAAAACAACCACTTCATTTTGTATCATCACTTCACGAACATAGTTATCAAAGTGGTTCCAGTATCGACAGAGAATGTGTCCATAACTGGCTCCGGTCTCTTTGACAACTAACGTCATTTTTTTTCATTGATTAATTTTGAATTGATCAAACCATAATTGTATTTCAACTTCCTTATTCAAACTAGAACTATCAAATATTCCACTTTGAAATATTAACAATATTTTGTCGTTTACAATTTACACTTAACTTTGTGTCTAATTCCAAAGTTCCAAATCAATAAACTAAAGTTGTATTTTTCTTTTGTAAAATTTACAATTTCCAAATATTGAATATTTCACTTAAGATCACTTTCAAATTTCATGATTTTACTTCACTTAAATAAATTGTTTTTCTCAACTAAATTTGTATCCAAAATTTACAATTTTGAAATTTATTTCCTTAAATATTTAGGCTAACGTTTTTTTTTCAATAAAGGTTCAACAATGGTTATTTCAACAAGTTTAAAATAAAATTTAAATCACTTAATATTTCATTTATCAATTTAAATCAAATTTTCATGTATATAATTTAAACCAAAGTTTAATCTTCAAAATTTGAAACAATTCTTTTTTTTTTTCATAACGGGAATTTGATATTTGAAATACGTATCGTGAAATGTAGTAGCTGTAAAAATTTCATCGAAAAATTTGAATGTCGTCGGTCGTGCAATTTTCAGTGCAAAGCTGCGCATAACAGTTCAAATTTTAACGATTTTAAAATCAGTTCAAAACAAGTTCAGACAAACATGAAAAATATTCTATTCGTTGACAGTAATCCAACGGTGGAATTTGTTTCGCGAAAATCGGACGTTTTGACCTCCGTTTCATGTCCGCATTCTTACGTCAAAGGGGTCCGTAACGCGTTTTTGAACGGAGCATGCAGACACTGCAAATTATATATCGTTGTGTCCGTCTCGTCGCGCTGATTACCGAAATATATCCATTTGTCAGTTTCGGTGTTCGGTTTGCGCTGAAACTGTGAAAAAGCTTGCACAGTTCATTTTTGAAACAGAGCCATTTGAGTTTGATATGTCCCTTTTACGATTTTACATATTTTTCTAAATATTTTGGGTCTGCAAAAGATGTCTTTTTATTTTATTTAACTGCCTATATTTTTTTTTTCCAACATAGTGAATGTAACATGTTCATTTTTGAAGCTATGTTTGTTTTCACGGCATGATGTTCACAGATACACATGTATATATTTATATATATACACACCACACTTGTATACACAACACGCACATACATGGCACATATTCATGCACACAGGGGATATACACACTCACACTACACGTGTAATACACTCACACATTCATGCATATTCAACACATGAAGACACATTTATGCACCTTTCTTCTTATAATAACGTAAGTCTCATTTCTCCTTCAATCCAAAATCAAGAACCATGCAAGCACCAGCCACATTCTCATTCATGCATGCATTTATATACTGATGAACACTTTCTATACATAACGCACGCACACAGTACACTCCACAAACACACTCAATACATGCATGAGCGCACACACTTTCACAAACACCGCAGCACCCCTTCATGTTTGCACAGACGTAGATAGTATTTGAAGCGGAGTGGGTGCTTCAGAGAAAACATGAACATGCAAAGGGAAACTTTTTTTCTAAAGGAAAATGGTAGAGAAGAATAACTAATCAGGTGAGAAGAGAAAACGTGGCAAGGTCAAGGAAAATCAAACGAAGTGGTAGAGGAATCTTCCTCCCTTTTTGTTCCATGCGTGTTTTTTTAATTTTATTATTATTATTATTATTATTATTGTAACACCCCACTCCCGCTATAATCACTCACAATGGGAATGCCATAACATCGGTGGAGTATTTTAGTGAATATAGAACAGAAAAATTACAACTAGACAGATATAAATAGTACTTGAAATTTTAAAACATCATTTCATAACAGCGGAAGTAAAACATGTCTGGTTACATCATAAACTCACAATAAAAGTCAAGTACAATATCCATCAAGATAAAGAAGTACATAATCCCACTCTCATACAATAGCCAAAACAAAAGGAAAGATAACTGGATAACTGGAGCTTTACATCTACCCAAGCTCCTAAAGACTGGAACAGCAATCCGATCAAGCTCCACTACTGCTAGGATCCACCACAGGACCTGAGGGTTGGGAAAAAGATAAAGACAACGGGGTCAGACATAAGTCTGAGTGAGTCCTATAACTTTAACAATACAATCGTTAAAGTAACCAGAGAAGACATAACTTGATATACGGTAACATATAGGGATGAACGGCTATACTAAGCAGTTAACTAAACTAAGATAAAGGATAAAGACGCATCTACCCTTCCTAAGGTAAATTACTAAACTGCACCACACCAGTCGTTCCTAACTTAAAGGTTGATCCCACCTAAGGACTTATAGAATTACTTTAATAATACTTGCGTACCCCTAGGTGACCAAGTAGGCGCCACGGGGCCCTACAATCCACCAGGTGTACACACTACTCCCCATTCGATCGGCTCCCTAACGTAGATACCCGTGCTGGCCCCACCTTGGGGTGTACCATTCCCCAACGTGGCAACCCGATATAATCAACGGTGCACGGCTTATATCTACACGATGCAACAACGGCTTATCTACCAACCCGGGCCCATTCACGCATATGAAGCCCGTTGGACTTGCGTTGCCACCGCTAACCCGTTTGCCTCTTACAGTCAAGCCCAGTATGCGTGTCCCGTCCTCGACATGGGTCGAGCCCACAAAGATACGTATGGGTTACTGGTTGAAATGGGCCTCCACAAGCTACCCACCTAAGCTTGTCCCTTTTTCTAGTATATCCCACTTAACCCTTTAATCATGTTTTAATTACATGTTCTATTTTGGTTAAGTATTCTAATCGTATTTTCTATTGCCACCCAAGGCAACCACTAGATTTTCTCATGCCACCCGAGGCACCCACTTAACCCCTCATGTCCCTCTACATGCTAATGTGGTTAAGTGTTTCTTAATTAATTAATTAAGAACGTAACCTTTGTAAAGACCTCTCACATTAGACTGTCTTTTATGACCGCTGGTTAAGCCGGTTGGGTCCGGGCAGCCTTATGTCATAACAGAGTCTAACCTCGTGTCTTTACATTAATTACGTATTTAGTTTGTGCCTAAGACCTCTCACATTGGGCTAACATTTGTAGCAACTGGTTAAGCCGGTTGGGTCCGGGCAGTTTTACGCTACAACTGAGTCCAACCTCGTGTCTTAGTCAATTAATTACACCTAATTAATCACCCTCATAATTTTATATTAATTATCCCTAATTAATCAAGTTTTCTTAACATGGGTAGACCTAACTTAATAGGTAAATTCCCATGGGGTAGACCTAACTCAATAGGTAAATTCCCAACACATAGTATGGGTACACCTAACCAAATATGCAAATTCCCATACTATGTTTATTTATTTTGTGTTATGCATAATTATATTAATTTCACACAATCTTATTAACTTATGCATTTAATTACCCCATCGTTCCCACGTAATTTCGTTCATGATATAACACATATAAAAGGTGTCAACTTGCATATGAATGAACATGTTTCAAAGGTGCCATCTTGCATATTAACAAACACATAACTTGCATATGAACTTGCATAACATGTCACATAACTTGCATATAATATGTCACATAACTTACATATTCATTTTGCATAACAAACTTGCATATTAGCTTATAGACTTGCATAATGTGTCATCATGAACTTGCATATTAATAAACATGTAACTTGCATATTTACATACATGTAACTCGCATATTAACAAACATGTAACTTGCATATAAAGAAACATGTAACTTGCATATTTACATACATGTAACTTGCATATTAACAAACATGTAACTTGCATATTAACAAACATGTAACTTGCATATTTACATACATGTAACTTGCATATTAACAAACATGTAACTTGCATATTAACAAACATGTAACTTGCATAGCATATTACCATGAACTTGCATAACATGCATATGATTACATAGCCCACAACTTGCATATTTAGCATCATGCAAACATAACATACATCATATTAAACTTGCATAAGCTTACATACTCAACATGCATAAACATAAGATTAATGCTAACATCATATCATATGATTCAAAGCTCATTAACCCACATACAAAACCATAAATCTCATCACATCTCATCTAATTAGTTTACCAAAAGATCATCAAAGTGATAGAAACTCACAACTAGCAACTTTGAACACCAAATGAAGAAGATTAAGATGCTAAGAAGGGATTAGAAGTTGATTAGAGAGTGATTAGTATGCAACCCTCTTCATAAAATTAGTGGAGGCCATGAGAGCTAGCATTTTGCCATAGTTTAGTCACTAGGTTTAATTATGAATGAATTAGGGTAGGGTTAGGGTCTTATTTATAGGATTAGAAAGTGTTTTAGGCCCTTAGATTAACCCTAGATTCAATCCAAGCCATCAAAGCATGTCTTGGGGAAGAAGTCAAGTGTAGGAACCATCTAGGGCCTTTAGATTAAAGATGGACCATGAGAACCATTCAAATGCAAAATCTGCACTTGAGCGAATCGGCCCACGGGTTGACAGCCAAACACCCTGGATTAACCCCTAGTCGACCCAGCGGGCTCGGGTCGACTTCAAAAATCGGCCGGTTCGGTTATTCCCCTCTCCCAATTCGCTGTTTTGAGCATTTTTGCATATTTATTTATTAAATTTTCAATTATATATATATATATATATATATCAATATATATGTATATATATCTACACAACCCATTTCACTTAATTAAGTATACTTTAATTTGGGAATTTTCGTGAAACTTCGCGAGGCCATATCCTGGTCATACGGACTCCGATTTTCGAAAACTCGGACTCTATTTCACGTATTTTTCCGAGACGAACACAATGGCATAGCCCGTTTCCCTTGATTCCCATTTTAGAATTAAATTCTGCCTCGATTTATGTTATTACAGGTTATTGAAAATACGGGTTGTTACATTCTCCCCTCCTTAAAGGATTTCGTCCCCGAAATCTTCAAGTTAGGAAGAACGTATCCTACCATCCAATCATCCATCTACTCAAAGCATCATCCACGAGCAATCATTGTCCTTACAAGATTCTAAATGCTGGATGGATATATGCAAAAGTGTGTGTATATGTACTTACCTAATGCGAAAATCAGGCGGTTACTGATACAGTAAACCTCCTTAATGCAAACCATGATAGTGCCATGCATCCAATATGTATGCGAAACCCTATTGACACATACAAATTTCTACATGCGTGCACAACCATACACAAAAATGCATCATCCATATGATAACACAGCCATGATACATCCATCAATCTAACTACCACATCCATTTATGCAATATGCAACATGAAGTGACTGAGCCGATCTAGTGCCTAATGTGTGTGTATATGCATCCACGAGCAACCACTAGCAAACAATTGCATCCATATGCATCCATCAACCATAACATGTTTCAAACACATGTTTCAACCATAGGTTTTACCCTATCTAAAGGTCATAGGTATTAGCGAGAGGATATACTAAAGATAAGATAAGTACTAGACAAGCAATAAAGGAGAAGTTAAAAGACATACTCTCAAAAAGAAATGGATACAAAGAACGCATCTTCGCTTCCGTCTCCCAAGTAGCATTGCTTTCGTCATCTCCCCATTGCACTTTCACTAGCTGAACTTCTCTGTTCCTCAACTTCCTAGTCTCTGACCCAAGGATGCGAGTAGGAGCTCGTCGAATCGTCGCATCACGCTCTACCTCCACATCTCTAAGCAAGCTCGGCTCTACTACCTCTGCGGTCTCATGTAAGCACTTCCTCAAATGTGATACATGGAATACATCATGAACACCACTAAGTCTGTCGGGCAACTCTACCCTATATGCCATCCGTCCAATCCTTTCCTTAATAGGAAATGGTCCAACAAACCTCGGTGCTAACTTCCCAACGGACCCAAAGCGAACAACATTTCTCAATGGAGATACTTTGACAAAAACCATATCCCCAACCTCAAACTCAAGATCCGTCCTTCTCCGATCCGCATAAGACTTCTGTCTATCTTGCGCTGCCTTCATCCTTCTACGAATTAAATCAATCTTCTCTGAAGTCTCTCTAACCATATCTGGCCCAAGCAAGATCTTATCCGTAGATTCCCACCAACATGTAGGAGATCGACAAGGCCTTCCATAAAGAGCTTCGAAAGGAGCCATACCAATACTGGACTGAAAGCTGTTATTATATGCGAACTCCACCAAAGGAAGATGTTCTTCCCATGTACCTCCAAAATCCAAGATACAAAGCCTCAAAAGATCTTCTAAGATACGGTTCACCCTCTCGGTCTGACCGTCCGTCTGAGGATGATATGCGGTGCTTAAACACAACTGAGTCCCTACCGCCTCTTGCAAACTTCTCCAAAACTCACTAGTGAAGATAGGATCTCGATCACTCACAATGCTGGATGGTACGCCATGCAATCTAACAATCTCTCTAACATAGACTGAAGCAAGCCATGGAGCGGTCCTCTTACTCTTTACGGGTATAAAATGGGCACTCTTGGTAAGTCTGTCTACCACAACCCAAATTCCCGTATTGCCCTTCCTCGATCTCGGTAACCCGTCGATGAAATCCATCGAGACACTATCCCACTTCCACTGTGGAACTTCCAATGGGTGTAGCAACCCACCGGGTTTCCTTTGCTCCACTTTAACTTGTTGGCACACTAAGCATCTAGCCACATACTCGGCCACATCTTTCTTCATACCGGCCCAGAAGAAAACTCTCTTCATGTCTTGGTACATTTTGTCTCCACCGGGATGAATAGTCATTCTTGAACGATGTGCATCATCCAAAATAGCCTTCTTCAAACCCTCATCTTGCGGTACACAAAGTCTACCGTCTCTATGCAACCATCCCTTATCATCTATGGTGTATCTACCCAAATGGCTGGACGACTCCCCTCTTATAAGCTTCTCTACCAACACAACCAACTGTGGGTCGTCTCGCTGAGCCTCGCCAATCCGTCTCAAAAGAGTAGGTCTAACCTCCAAGGATGCCAACAAACCAGGTACAAAATCAACAGAAGGTCTGAAGTCAAACAAAGAAAGAAACTCCAAGCTTCGTCGTTCCACGAACAATGGACTCAAAGATAGCCTTTTTCTACTTAAGGCGTCTGCCACCACGTTACCCTTACCAGGGGTATACGCTATCTCGAAATCATAGGATGCTAAGAACTCCATCCACCTTTGCTGTCTTAGGTTTAAATCCTTCTGAGAGAATAAGTACTTCAATGATTTATGGTCGGTGAACAACTCGAATCTCTCACCAAGAAGATAATGGCGCCAAGACTTAAGTGCGAAAACAATCGCGGCCAACTCTAGATCATGGGTAGGGTAATTCTTCTCATGCACTCTCAATTGTCTCCCTCCATAGGCTATTACCCTTCCCTCCTGCATCAAGACTGCGCCCAATCCTGTTCCACAAGCATCCGTATAGACAACAAACGGCTTACTCCCATCTGGAAGCACTAAAACTGGAGCGGTGGTCAAAGCTCTCTTTAATCGTCGGAAAGCGTCATCACAATCTACGTCCCATGAGAAAACCAGATTCTTCTTCGTCAAGCGGGTTAATGGGGCTGATATCTTCGCGAAGTCTTTAATGAACTTCCTGTAATATCCCGCTAACCCCAAGAAACTTCTTACCTCGGTAGCATTTCTAGGAACTTTCCAATCCTGGATAGATACTATCTTTGCGGGATCCACAGCTATCCCTTCCTTAGAGACCACATGCCCTAAGAATCGCACTTCTCTTCTCCAAAAATGGCATTTAGAGAATTTAGCTTTAAGACTATGCGCTCGAAGAGTCTCCAACACTTCCTTGAGATGTAAGGCATGCTCTTCTTCATTCTTGGAAAAGACCAAGATGTCATCCACAAAAACTACTACAAACTTATTCAGATACTCTCTGAACACTCTACTCATGAGATCAACAAAGTATGCGGGGGCGTTTGTCAACCCAAATGGCATCACTAGCCACTCATAAAAACCATCCGGAGTCCGGAAAGCAGTCTTCTCTATACTGTCCTCCGCCACTCTTAACTGATGAAACCCTGTAGCTAAGTCCATCTGCGAAAATACTGAGGCGCCAACCAACTGATCAAAGAGATCATCTATCCTTGGTAAGGGGTGTCTATTCTTCTTCGTGAGCTTATTAAGTTCCCTATAATCCACACAAAGTCTGAGGGACCCATCCGCCTTCGTGGCAAACACTACTGGAGCTCCCCACTCCGATATACTCCGCCTTATGAACCCCTTCTCAAGCAACTCCCCTACTTGCTTATGAAGTTCTCTTCTCTCACGAGGAGCCATGTGGCGTACTGGCAAAGACACTGGTTTGGCATTATCCACCAAATAAATTCGGAAATCTATCTCCCGCTTCGGAGGCAAACCCTTTACTTCTTCAAACACATCCGAATATTCCCGGACCACTCTGACAGAATGCAAACTCTCGACCGAAGCATCGAGCGATTCAAGATAACTTAGCAAAACAGATTCCATGGGATTACAAGAGATCTCGAGAGTATTACCCAAGCGGGTCATAAGCCTGACAACTCTCCTTTCACAATCAAGAACGGCACCATTACTGGATAACCAGTCCATGCCCAAAATCAACCCATAGCCCGTGAAGCCCAATACAAAAGCATCACATCTAAATTCAACGCTAAGTATAGAAATCTTCAAACCCAAACATATCATAGACAGATATATAGAGCCCCCAATTGGGTTTGAAACAACCAAGGGATCATCAACTAGACTGGTGTCTAAGTGCAGTGACTCAACTAACGATGATGAGATAAAAGAATGCGATGCGCCAGAGTCAAACAAAGTACGAACTGGATGATCAAACAGAAAAACCAGACTTTCAACGGAAATAGTTCTACCTCTCTGCTGAATCGGTGGAACTGAGAGAACCTGAACTTGCCCCCCTGACTGAGGTGGTGCTATAAGAGCTTGCACCTGACCTCCTGAGGTAGACCCCGTCTTCTGTCCCTTCTTTGGGCAGTTTTTCACAAGATGCCCTGCTTCACCACAATGAAAGCAACCGGTCTTCTTCTTTTTGCGACAATCCTTACTAAGGTGTCCTGGTGTTCCACAATTGAAGCACTTCTTCTTCGTCTTCTTTTTGTCACCATTGCCTTTTCCGCCCTTGCCTTGTTGTTGTTGTTGCGGTTTCTTCTGATCCCCCTTTTTCTCTGGTGCCTTAGAATTCTTATCATCCTCATGCATAAGTGCCATGTAGACAAGCTTCTCAAAGGTGGCCCCCATAGGAATGTGAGTCATAGCTATTCCTTGCAATGGTTCGTTCAAGCCTCTAACGAACCTCAAAGCCTTCTTCTCCGGTGTATTCACCAACTCTATGCCAAACCTTGCTAATTGATTGAATTTGTTGACATATTCTTTCACCGTGAGATTCCCTTGCTTCAAATTCAAGAACTTCTCCATAAACAGATTCTCTTCCGCCCTTGAGAGAAACTTAGCCCCAAACCTTTGCTTAAAATCCGCCCAAGAGTCAACAGGGCGTTCTCCGTTAGTGACCTCCCACCAGAATGAGGCCTCTCCCTTCATTAACCATGCCGCCAACTTGACTTTCTTTCCCTCTTCCACTTCGAAGATATCTAGCAACTCTTCCACTTCCTTAAGCCAATCTCTAGCCTCTACGAAGGTCTCTGAACCTAGAAAAGGTTTTCCTCCTATCGCCTTGAACTCCTTGCAAACCTTAGCAAAATTATCCACTCTAGGCTGAGGAGGAGGAGCGGTTGTCTCTGGTGTAGTAGCATTGGCTGGACCCGCAGCCGCGGCCCTAGCCTCTTGCAACCTCCTATACCATAGTGGTATAACTAAACCCTCCGGGATGTTAAGATCTTCAGCCATGCTGAAACGAAAGAGGAAAGATTCAAAAAGGAGATTCCGAAAGATAACGATATGGCTATTGGGGATTATGCTTTTCTTTTTCAAAAACTTTTCCTTTTAAAGACATGTTTTTTTGAAAATACTTTCTTCGAAAATACTCTTAGAAAATAGTTTTTTTTTTTTCAAAAATTTTATCTGTTCTGGTAACCTTAAGCTCTGATACCACGTGTAACACCCCACTCCCGCTATGATCACTCACAATGGGAATGCCATAACATCGGTGGAGTATTTTAGTGAATATAGAACAGAAAAATTACAACTAGACAGATATAAATAGTACTTGAAATTTTAAAACATCATTTCATAACAGCGGAAGTAAAACATGTCTGGTTACATCATAAACTCACAATAAAAGTCAAGTACAATATCCATCAAGATAAAGAAGTACATAATCCCACTCTCATACAATAGCCAAAACAAAAGGAAAGATAACTGGATAACTGGAGCTTTACATCTACCCAAGCTCCTAAAGACTGGAACAGCAATCCGATCAAGCTCCACTACTGCTACGATCCACCACAGGACCTGAGGGTTGGGAAAAAGATAAAGACAACGGGGTCAGACATAAGTCTGAGTGAGTCCTATAACTTTAACAATACAATCGTTAAAGTAACCAGAGAAGACATAACTTGATATACGGTAACATATAGGGATGAACGGCTATACTAAGCAGTTAACTAAACTAAGATAAAGGATAAAGACGCATCTACCCTTCCTAAGGTAAATTACTAAACTGCACCACACCAGTCGTTCCTAACTTAAAGGTTGATCCCACCTAAGGACTTATAGAATTACTTTAATAATACTTGCGTACCCCTAGGTGACCAAGTAGGCGCCACGGGGCCCTACAATCCACCAGGTGTACACACTACTCCCCATTCGATCGGCTCCCTAACGTAGATACCCGTGCTGGCCCCACCTTGGGGTGTACCATTCCCCAACGTGGCAACCCGATATAATCAACGGTGCACGGCTTATATCTACACGATGCAACAACGGCTTATCTACCAACCCGGGCCCATTCACGCATATGAAGCCCGTTGGACTTGCGTTGCCACCGCTAACCCGTTTGCCTCTTACAGTCAAGCCCAGTATGCGTGTCCCGTCCTCGACATGGGTCGAGCCCACAAAGATACGTATGGGTTACTGGTTGAAATGGGCCTCCACAAGCTACCCACCTAAGCTTGTCCCTTTTTCTAGTATATCCCACTTAACCCTTTAATCATGTTTTAATTACATGTTCTATTTTGGTTAAGTATTCTAATCGTATTTTCTATTGCCACCCAAGGCAACCACTAGATTTTCTCATGCCACCCGAGGCACCCACTTAACCCCTCATGTCCCTCTACATGCTAATGTGGTTAAGTGTTTCTTAATTAATTAATTAAGAACGTAACCTTTGTAAAGACCTCTCACATTAGACTGTCTTTTATGACCGCTGGTTAAGCCGGTTGGGTCCGGGCAGCCTTATGTCATAACAGAGTCTAACCTCGTGTCTTTACATTAATTACGTATTTAGTTTGTGCCTAAGACCTCTCACATTGGGCTAACATTTGTAGCAACTGGTTAAGCCGGTTGGGTCCGGGCAGTTTTACGCTACAACTGAGTCCAACCTCGTGTCTTAGTCAATTAATTACACCTAATTAATCACCCTCATAATTTTATATTAATTATCCCTAATTAATCAAGTTTTCTTAACATGGGTAGACCTAACTTAATAGGTAAATTCCCATGGGGTAGACCTAACTCAATAGGTAAATTCCCAACACATAGTATGGGTACACCTAACCAAATATGCAAATTCCCATACTATGTTTATTTATTTTGTGTTATGCATAATTATATTAATTTCACACAATCTTATTAACTTATGCATTTAATTACCCCATCGTTCCCACGTAATTTCGTTCATGATATAACACATATAAAAGGTGTCAACTTGCATATGAATGAACATGTTTCAAAGGTGCCATCTTGCATATTAACAAACACATAACTTGCATATGAACTTGCATAACATGTCACATAACTTGCATATAATATGTCACATAACTTACATATTCATTTTGCATAACAAACTTGCATATTAGCTTATAGACTTGCATAATGTGTCATCATGAACTTGCATATTAATAAACATGTAACTTGCATATTTACATACATGTAACTCGCATATTAACAAACATGTAACTTGCATATAAAGAAACATGTAACTTGCATATTTACATACATGTAACTTGCATATTAACAAACATGTAACTTGCATATTAACAAACATGTAACTTGCATATTTACATACATGTAACTTGCATATTAACAAACATGTAACTTGCATATTAACAAACATGTAACTTGCATAGCATATTACCATGAACTTGCATAACATGCATATGATTACATAGCCCACAACTTGCATATTTAGCATCATGCAAACATAACATACATCATATTAAACTTGCATAAGCTTACATACTCAACATGCATAAACATAAGATTAATGCTAACATCATATCATATGATTCAAAGCTCATTAACCCACATACAAAACCATAAATCTCATCACATCTCATCTAATTAGTTTACCAAAAGATCATCAAAGTGATAGAAACTCACAACTAGCAACTTTGAACACCAAATGAAGAAGATTAAGATGCTAAGAAGGGATTAGAAGTTGATTAGAGAGTGATTAGTATGCAACCCTCTTCATAAAATTAGTGGAGGCCATGAGAGCTAGCATTTTGCCATAGTTTAGTCACTAGGTTTAATTATGAATGAATTAGGGTAGGGTTAGGGTCTTATTTATAGGATTAGAAAGTGTTTTAGGCCCTTAGATTAACCCTAGATTCAATCCAAGCCATCAAAGCATGTCTTGGGGAAGAAGTCAAGTGTAGGAACCATCTAGGGCCTTTAGATTAAAGATGGACCATGAGAACCATTCAAATGCAAAATCTGCACTTGAGCGAATCGGCCCACGGGTTGACAGCCAAACACCCTGGATTAACCCCTAGTCGACCCAGCGGGCTCGGGTCGACTTCAAAAATCGGCCGGTTCGGTTATTCCCCTCTCCCAATTCGCTGTTTTGAGCATTTTTGCATATTTATTTATTAAATTTTCAATTATATATATATATATATATATCAATATATATATATATATATCTACACAACCCATTTCACTTAATTAAGTATACTTTAATTTGGGAATTTTCGTGAAACTTCGCGAGGCCATATCCTGGTCATACGGACTCCGATTTTCGAAAACTCGGACTCTATTTCGCGTATTTTTCCGAGACGAACACAATGGCATAGCCCGTTTCCCTTGATTCCCATTTTAGAATTAAATTCTGCCTCGATTTATGTTATTACAGGTTATTGAAAATACGGGTTGTTACAATTATTATTATTTACTCTTCTGTACGCTTCAATATTTTATAAAAAAAATATACATGAAAATGAATGCCTTCTGTTTGTGTGGAGCAAGAAATGTAAACTAGTCCCCCTTGGAAGAATACCAAAAAATTGAAAACTGGGAACATTGTTTTAGTTTGCTGTGAGTAAAGAATGAAAGGAGAAGGTGTCCAAATGTTAAAAAAAAATGGAGGACCAAATTTAACGGAGAGAGAAGGTTAAGTGAGAAGTGAAAACAGTAAAATTATACCTTGTTTTCATGCCTGCACATACATGTACAAGCCGCATGCACACACTAGATCACACACACAAACACATGAACACACGCCACACACAACTCAAATAAAACACACACACTTGTGAACATACATATAAAATACACACACGCAAACACTATAGAAAAGTTTATACGTGAGTAATGACTCACTTTTGGTTCCGAGAGCTAAACGTCGAGATGGACACGGCGAAAGAACGGACGACTACGGAAAACAAACAAGCGTGAGCTGCTGCCGCGGTTGTTGTCGAGGTTGCTGGAGCTTGAGACGAAGGCTGTCGGACTTGGAGCGGACTGTCGGAGCTTGAAGAGAGGACTCGAGAGTTTGGGATAAGAGGAGAGAGGAAAGGGAGAGGGCGTAAGCAAGAGAGGAGGGGCGAGAGCAAGAAGTGCTGGGCTGTTCTACTTCATGCGTTCCTCTGTACATGTTTTCTTTTATTTCTATGTTTTGTTTTTTCTTCTTTCTTTTTTTTATACGAACAAAATTTGTTGAAGCATGAAAATAATGAATGGAGAAGAGAAAATGAAGATGGAGCGAGAGCAGAGCAAGTTTTGGGCTGATATACATAAGTATGGTGGTAGGTGAATTGATGTGTTAGGTAAAATGATGCGTGCACGCCTCATTGATTGCATAGAAGAAAAATAATGTGCCTCATTTAATGCTCCATTCCCTTGGACACTTATTGGATTTGTGGTCGTTGTTTTTATTGTTTTTTTTCTCTTTTTACTTCATGCGCCTGGGAAGAAGTATCCCCCTGTAGCTTACATGAATGAAAAAAATGTGTCTTAGTTTGTTCATGCAATGGAAAAGAGAAGTTGTCTCTTTCTATTTGCAGTAAAATAAGTGATGATTAAAAAGATTTTTTTTTTGTAAACATTTGTAGGTCACATATATTTATTTCAATCCGATTGTTTACATTGCACTTCTTTACAGGGTCACCTGTATGAAAATAACTGTCTATCCATTTGTCTTTACGGACACCAAAATACCAGTATAAATATACCATTGGAATCAGGACGTCGTGATGAACACAACGGCACACAGTTATCAGTGATTTGAATGTTTTATAAAAATTCTATTTTTATTTTTAATTTCACTTGGTTTAATGAACGGTCATTTAAATTTATTCAGTTTAAATTTATCAGAATTACACGGAACGAACTTATAACATTTTGATTACAAAGTTAATTTCAAATACTTTTCATACAAATATTTTATTTTTATCAATAAACATTAAATATATTCATTCTAATAACTAAATTTAATCGTTTTATTTTATTTGCTTGTTTATTTCTTGGAATTTATTGTTAAATAATTTTTTTCCCGATTTGAAAACTCAGGTCGTTACATTCTCCCCTACTCAAGTCTTTTCGTCCTCGAAAAGAACGGAACAAGGAAAAGTAAAGAAATAAGCAGAAATATAAGAATGATTAAAGATGAATTGGATACCTTATACAAACAATTCAGGATTTGAGGTCCGGATACTCTCCTCAGTTTCCCAAGTGCAATCTCGGTCATCTCTACTCCACTGAACTTTGACGAGATTAACTATCTTCCTTCTAAGCTGCTTCGTATCTTTTCCAACTATACGAAGTGGTCTTCTTTCGATAGTAAGATTTGGCTCAACATGCATATCTTCAAATAAAGCAGGCTGGACTAAAGCTAACGGGTCATGTACATATCTGCGAATATGTGAAACATGAAATACATTATGCACACCCGATAGTTTCTCCGGTAAATCAACTCTATAAGCTAAACCGCCAATCTTTTCTAAGATAGGAAAAGGACCAACAAATCTCGGAGCAAACTTCCCTTTCTTTCCAAAACGAATCACGTTCTTCAAAGGTGAAATTTTCAGAAATACAAGATCACCAACAACAAATTCCAAATGTCTCCTCTTTCCATCAGCATACTTCTTTTGCCTATCCTAAGAAATCTTCATCCTCCTTTTGATTTCTCCTGCTTTTTCAGAAGCTTCCAAAATCATTTCGGGGCCTAGAACAAGTCGATTCCCAGATTCAATCCAACAAGATGGAGATTTACATGGTCGTCCATATAGAGCGTCGAACGGTGCCATTTTAATACTCGCCTGAATTTCAAAGATTTATTCAAGATTTACATTTATTTAAACATGAATTTTGATTTGAATTAAATTACCTGATAGCTATTATTATACGTGAATTCAACGAGATGGAGATGATCTTCTCAAGATCCCCCAAAATCTAAAGCACAAGCACGAAGCAAATCCTCCAGAATCTGATTTACTCTTTCGGTCTGACCGTCTGTCTGAGGGTGATAGGCGGTGCTCAGATTTAATTGCGTTCCCAAAGTTATCTGGAAAACTTTCCAGAATTTTCTAGTAAAAATAGGATCTCTATCACATACTATGCTAGACGGAACACCATGAAGTCGGACTATATCCTTCATATAGAGCTCGGCTAAACTTGAAGCAGTTCGAGTTGTATTCATAGGAATATAGTGGGCTGACTTGGTTAGTCTATCAACAATAACCCAGATGCTTTCATTTCCCCTTCTGGTCCTTGGTATTCCATCTATGAAATCCATAGAAATTTGATCTTATTTCCACTTAGGAATCTCTAAAGGCTGTAACAACCCTGCAGTCTTCTGATGGTCGGCTTTTACTTGCTGGCAAGTGGCGCATCTACTAATATGAATAGAAATGTCTCTCTTCATTCCACTCCACCAATAAAGCTTCTTCATATTCTGATACATCTTGGTGACCCCCAGGATGAATAGAAAGTTTGGACTGATGATTCTCCCTAAGCACCTCCTATCTTAGACCATCCACATTCGGAACACAAATACGATTGTTGATCCTCAAAATTCCATTGGTACCAATTTCAGCGCCCCATCCCTTCTGCACATTTACAACTTCTCTATTGAGAACGCTTTCCTTTATTCGCCTAAGCATTTCATCTTCTTCTTGCTTAGCAATAATGCGATCCATAAGGGCTGGAGAAGCAGTAATTTGGAATAACATTGCTTTGTTTCTACTCAAAGCGTCGGCTACCACATTAGCCTTTCCGGGGGTATAGTTTATGTCGAGGTCATATGATGCTAAGAACTCGAGCCATCTGCCTCTGATTCAGATCCTTCTGAGAAAAGATATACTTCAATGATTTGTGGTCAGTGAAGAGTTCAAATTTAATTCCCAAAAGATGGTGCCTCCACAACTTAAGAGCAAAAACTACAGCAAGTAGTTCTAAGTCATGCACTGCATAATTAACCTCATGGACTCTGAGTTGTCTACCAGCATAAGCAATAACTTTACCATGCTGCATAAGAACAGCTCCCAAACCTTCTCCGCAAGCATCAGTGTAAACAGTCAAACCTTCACTTCCATCTAGAACAGTAAGAACATGAGCAGAAGTTAACTTGGGTTTAAGTTCATTAAATGCTTTTATAAACTTATCGCTCCAATCGAACTTAACATTCTTTCCAGTCAAAGTTGTGAGTGGTGAAGAAATTCGAGCAAAATTTCCGATGAATCTCCTATAATAGCCAGCTAAGCCGAGGAAACTACGAATATCGGTTGGAGTTTCAGGAGTTTTCCAATCCTAAAATTTAAAGAATTATGAATACCTATATAAGAGAGATAAGATAAATCGAATAAGAATGAAAGGATGTTTTAAATAAAGGGCTTACTTTGATTACGACGATCTTAGCTGGATCGACTGAAATTCCATTCTCCGAAACAATATGTCCAAGAAATCTAACTTCATCTCTCCAGAAATGACACTTAGAAAACTTGGCCTTCAGTTGATGATCCCTCAAAGTTTCAAGAACAACTTGAGATGCTCCTCATGTTCTTCTTTAGTCTTAGAAAAGACTAGAATATCATCAATAAAGACAAGGACAAACCTATTCAGAACATCTCGGAATACTCTGTTCATAAGGTCAACAAAGTAAGCTGGGGCATTAGTTAAACCAAATGGAATAACTAACCATTCATAGAAACCATCTTCTGTTCGAAAAGCTGTTTTGGGAATACTATCTTCAGAAATTCGAAGTTGGTGAAAACCTGTGGCAAAGATGAGTTGAGAAAATATCTTGGCTCAGTGCAATTGATCAAATAGGTCATTAATGCGAGGCATTGGATATCGGTTCTTGTGAGTAAGCTTATTCAGTTCTCGATAGTCAACGCACATTCTCAGTGAACCGTCTGACTTAGAAACAATTACAACTGCAGCTCCCCATTCTGAATGACTTCGGCGAATTAGATCTTTAGAGAATAGATCTTCGATTTGCACCTTTAACTCAATCTTCTCCCTATGTGCCATTCTTCTTGGAGCAAGTAAAATGGGTCTAGCTCCTTGAATGAGATCAATACGGAATTCAATTTAACGATGAGGTGGTAAGGAAATTATCTCTTCCTCGATTCATCGTGAAAAGTCCAGGATAAGATAAGAACAAAATTTGAGAAATTTAAAATGAAGAGAATCCTAATCAAAGAAAATAGGCTAAAGTTTAAAAAGAGATTTTGAAAATAGGTTTGATTTTAAAAATTTTATACTTTTAAAATACGCTCTCTCGGAAATGATCCTCCTCATTCTAGGGTATATCTAACCCTATCTATAATGAGTTCTACCCCCAGGCTAAGGTGTTTCTAAACCTTAGCTCTGATACCAACTGTGACAACCCGCCTTTTCTGAATAATCCAAGTTGACAATATAACCACACATGTCCAACTCGAACGATTCAAAACTGACAGATAATCAATTTAGGGTGTATAATAGAATCAGATCATAGAATCACATATACAGAATAACATAGAATCTCGCAGCGGAAATGAAATAATATACATAAGCAGTTCATGAAGCTACTTAAACAGTTACAATTTAATTTTTACAATATAGCGACTCATAAAGTTCGCAAATACAAGCCAAACGGAAATTGGAACTAATACTGGATAGGATGGAGTCTTCGACTAGGTCTTCGGCTCCAGATAAAGTGCTCCTCGAGAACACTGCAATACTCAGTCTGACCCGAGCGAAATGAGAAAAACACAAAACACTCGAGTCAGGTCTAAACATTCTAATGTGATTAGATCTAAACTCAAATGCAAATAACTCAA
Source organism: Allium sativum (assembly GCA_030737875.1). Taxonomy (NCBI): domain Eukaryota; kingdom Viridiplantae; phylum Streptophyta; class Magnoliopsida; order Asparagales; family Amaryllidaceae; genus Allium; species Allium sativum. The sequence goes on along the minus strand of CM060910.1, from coordinate 891,164,321 downwards.
GAGATGTTATGGTATTTTCCATCTCTTAAGGATCCATTAAACTATCTATATATAGTATAATACGCTATTATATGTAATGTCTATCAGTAATATAAAATATTAAAAATAGCGTTAAGGCTTTACATTGATCCCCCTTAACACATTTTTAAACAATGTGGTCTATGCAGGTCCTGTAACACAACCAGTAGAACGTCGGTAGCCAGTGAGTCCCCTATAGGCACATGTTAAATAGAAACTCGTATTGGTCGCGCATAAGGATAAAACATATGACAAGGCACGTGAGGCAATGCCCAAGGTAGGATACTACCAATTTGCCTGATCCGGACTGATGGTAACCCCTAACGGCCCACCGCAACACAACACTTCCAAAATCAAGGGTGATCACCAAATAACAAAGGATAGAATATACGAAGAAGTGTGTCTGCTAGAGGTAGCTAGCCTCAATGGTCCGGCACGGCTCCTGTTTTAGTCATTTCAAATTTGACACAAGTGTCGGTCATCCATTATCGTTCACTTTCTTCAATCCAACAAACGTACACCAAAAACAACCACTTCATTTTGTATCATCACTTCACGAACATAGTTATCAAAGTGGTTCCAGTATCGACAGAGAATGTGTCCATAACTGGCTCCGGTCTCTTTGACAACTAACGTCATTTTTTTTCATTGATTAATTTTGAATTGATCAAACCATAATTGTATTTCAACTTCCTTATTCAAACTAGAATTATCAAATATCCACTTTGAAATATTAACAATATTTTGTCGTTTACAATTTACACTTGACTTTGTGTCTAATTCCAAAGTTCCAAATCAATGAACTAAAGTTGTATTTTTTTTGTAAAATTTACAATTTCCAAATATTGAATATTTCACTTAAGATCACTTTCAAATTTCATAATTTTACTTCATTTAACTAAATTGTTTTTCTCAGCTAAATTTGTATCCAAAATTTACAATTTTGAAATTTATTTCCTTAAATATTTAGGCTAACGTTTTTTTTTCAATAAAGGTTCAACAATGGTTATTTCAATAAGTTTAAAATAAAATTTAAATCACTTAATATTTCATTTATCAATTTAAATCAAATTTTCATGTATATAATTTAAACCAAAGTTTAATCTTCAAAATTTGAAACAATTCTTTTTTTTCATAATGGGAATTTGATATTTGAAATACGTATCGTGAAATGTAGTAGCTGTAAAAATTTCATCGAAAAATTTGTATGTCGTCGGTCGCGCAATTTTCAGTGCAAAGCTGCGCATAACAGTTCAAATTTTAATGATTTTAAAATCAGTTCAAAACAAGTTCATACAAACATGAAAAATATTCTATTCGTTGACAGTAATCCAACGGTGGAATTTGTTTCGCGAAAATCGGACGTTTTGACCTCCGTTTCATGTCCGCATTCTTACGTCAAAGGGGTCCGTAACGCGTTTTTGAATGGAGCATGCAGACACTGCAAATTATATACCGTTGTGTCCGTCTCGTCGCGCTGATTACCGAAATATATTCATTTGTCAGTTTCGGTGTTCGGTTTGCGCTTAAACTGTGAAAAAGCTTGCACAGTTCATTTTTGAAACAGAGCCATTTGAGTTTGATATGTCCCTTTTACGATTTTACATATTTTTCTAAATATTTTGGGTCTGCAAAAGATGTCTTTTTATTTTATTTAACTACCTAATTTTTTTTTTCCGACATAGTGAATGTAACATGTTCATTTTTGAAGCTATGTTTGTTTTCACGGCATGATGTTCACAGATACACATGTATATATTTATATATATACACACCACACTTGTATACACAACACGCACATACATGGCACATATTCATGCACACAGGGGATATACACACTCACACTACACGTGTAATACACTCACACATTCATGCATATTCAACACATGAAGACACATTTATGCACCTTTCTTCTTATAATAACGTAAGTCTCATTTCTCCTTCAATCCAAAATCAAGAACCATGCAAGCACCAGCCACATTCTCCTTCATGCATGCATTTATATACTGATGAACACTTTCTATACATAACGCACGCACACAGTACACTCACAAACACACTCAATACATGCATGAGCACACACACTTTCACTAACACCGCAGCACCCCTTCATGTTTGCACAGACGTAGATAGTATTTGAAGCGGAGTGGGTGCTTCAGAGAAAACATGAACATGCAAAGGGAAACTTTTTTTCTAAAGGAAAATGGTAGAGAAGAATAACTAATCAGGTGAGAAGAGAAAACGTGGCAAGGTCAAGGAAAATCAAACGAAGTGGTAGAGGAATCTTCCTCCCTTATTGTTCCATGCGTGTTTATTTTATTTTATTATTATTATTTTATTATTATTTTTTACTTTTCTGTACGCTTCAATATTTTATAAAAAAAAATATACATGAAAATGAATGCCTTCTGTTTGTGTGGAGCAAGAAATGTAAACTAGTCCCCCTTGGAAGAATACCAAAAAATTGAAAACTGGGAACATTGTTTTAGTTTGCTGTGAGTAAAGAATGAAAGGAGAAGGTGTCCAAATGTTAAAAAAAAAATGGAGGACCAAATTTAACGGAGAGAGAAGGTTAAGTGAGAAGTGAAAACAGTAAAATTCTACCTTGTTTTCATGCCTGCACATACATGTACAAGCCGCATGCACACACTAGATCACACACACAAACACATGAACACACGCCACACACAACTCAAATAAAACACACACACTTGTGAACATACATATAAAATACACACACGCAAACACTATAGAAAAGTTTAGACGTGAGTAATGACTCACTTTTGGTTCCGAGAGCTAAACGTCGAGATGGACACGGCGAAAGAACGGACGACTACGGAAAACAAACAAGCGTGAGCTGCTGCCGCGGTTGTTTTCGAGGTTGCTGGAGCTTGAGACGAAGGCTGTCGGACTTGGAGCGGACTGTCGGAGCTTGAAGAGAGGACGCGAGAGTTTGGGATGAGAGCAGAGAGGAAAGGGAGAGGGCGTAAGCAAGAGAGGAGGGGCGAGAGCAAGAAGTGCTGGGCTGTTCTACTTCATCCGTTCCTCTGTACATGTTTTCTTTTATTTCTATGTTTTGTTTTTTTTTCTTTCTTTTTTTTATACGAACAAAATTTGTTGAAGCATGAAAATAATGAATGGAGAAGAGAAAATGAAGATGGAGCGAGAGCAGAGCAAGTTTTGGGCTGATATACATAAGTATGGTGGTAGGTGAATTGATGTGTTAGGTAAAATGATGCGTGCACGCCTCATTGATTGCATAGAAGAAAAATAATGTGCCTCATTTAATGCTCCATTCCCTTGGACACTTATTGGATTTGTGGCCGTTGTTTTTATTGTTTTTTTCTCTTTTTACTTCATGCGCCTGGGAAGAAGTATCCCCCTATAGCTTACATGAATGAAAAAAATGTGTCTTAGTTTGTTCATGCAATGGAAAAGAGAAGTTGTCTCTTTCTATTTGCAGTAAAATAAGTGATGATTAAAAAGATTTTTTTTTTTGTAAACATTTGTAGGTCACATATATTTATTTCAGTCCGATTGTTTACATTGCACTTCTTTACAGGGTCACCTGTATGAAAATAACTGTCTATCCATTTGTCTTTACGGACACCAAAATACCAGTATAAATATACCATTGGAATCAGGACGTCGTGATGAACACAACGGCACACAGTTATCAGTGATTTGAATGTTTTATTAAAATTCTATTTTTATTTTTAATTTCACTTGGTTTAATGAACGGTCATTTAAATTTATTCAGTTTAAATTTATCAGAATTACACGGAACGAACTTATAACGTTTTGATTACAAAGTTAATTTCAAATACTTTTCATACAAATATTTTATTTTTATCAATAAACATTAAATATATTCATTCTAATAACTAAATTTAATCGTTTTATTTTATTTGCTTGTTTATTTCTTGGAATTTATTGTTAAATAATTTTTTTCCCGATTTGATAACTCAGGTCGTTACAGAGGACATGTAGTCATAACTACCCAGATATTTTATGGTACTCTGATGTATGTATGTATATTACTTTAAGCTTTCAATAAAGTTATTTATGTTATATATTTTGTTCCGCTGCGATGTGAGACTTTGTGTTGTGTTGGTTCTTCTTCTTTTCCTTCTTCTTCTATTCTAATATTTCTTTCTTTCTTATCTCACCCTCTAAATTCTTTCTAATAACGTTCTGTTATTTTCGGTGTTTGGAAGGTCGACATAAGATACGATAAATGTATTTATGTTGATTTTCGGGGCCGAAAGGGTCGTTACAAATATGAAAATCATAAGCATTGCAAAACATATATGAACATATATTATAGTCATTTAACATGCAAAATGTAAAATAACAAAAGATTGTTATGGCTAGATTTGAATTTTTTTTTAATTATTGTTCTAGTTCAGGAACATATTTAAATTTTAACAAAAAAAACTAAGATATCGGACGATATTCCAATATTTCGTCTCAATCGATATATCGTTCGATATTGCAATATCTCGGGTGATATATTCGAAAGGAGATTTAGAGCGATATTTGCTATTTCGTTTCGGAAGGAGCCCAAAACGAGATCTCGGAGATCTCGGGCGATATTTGCGATATTTTAAATAGTGGTCATGACACTTTTACTTATTTATATGCTAAAAGTAACTGGACTCGCCAGACTTTATGTCCTACCCTTTTTCTTTCCTTTTCTCTCTCTTCCCTTCTCCCCCCTCCCCTCGGGTTCTCAAGGTGGGAGTGCTCACACTTGATTAGGATTCTCTTTCTTTCTTTAGCTTGGATCTTGGATTTGCTTTGATGTACCGTTTTGGTTATTCTTCTTTGTTATGGCTCTTTTTGGGATTATGATTTTATAGTACTATACTCTGATGATTTAAGTACAAGACAGATATTTTATGTAACTGGTATTCAGTATTTCAGACTTATGATGTAACTAAGTTTTGGACCATGATGTTTTCTATTAAATAAAGTTTTAAAAATTTAACTGCTATTTTATATGTCTGTCTTGTGATATTTATGTTCTTGTTTACCTACAACGCTTCAGAAAACTTAATGCATTCTAATAGAGTGACATTAACGGATGTAGGGTGTCACAACCCCTTTCAAGATTAGCTTATTAATTAGACAAGTTTAACTTAATCATGTTTTAAGTTCATTAATAACCCAGTGACATAACATGTTATTTCTTAGGTTAATTAACGAAAGTAATCTACAACCTTTTACCCCTATATTGTTATTAACGAAAGTAATCTACAGCCCCTTTTTATTACCATCTCATTTACAGCCAATTACATGTTTACAAGTTCAGTAGCATGTTTTACTTAATGTATAATTAAGTATACCCTTTCTCAATCCTCATGTTTTCTTATAACATGTCTGCTTAATATATTATTATGTACAACTTATTTCATTTCATAAGTCTACTTTAGTCTTTCTTATTTAATCATAACCACGTCTTACACTATCATCACAACCTATTGTTGTCGTTTACTTAATAACTTAGTTCTCTTAACTAACGTTTATTAATAAGTTCTCTTTTTCATTTATTAAAACCCATGTTATAATTCTTCTTGTCCCTATGTAACAACCCGGAAAATCAGAACCAATTTAAAATTTTTATTTTGTCTATTTTATTGAATTTTAAAGAGTTGAAATAATTTATTTTAAATAATAACGATTAAAAATTTATTTAAATCGAAGTTTGAGCGAATATATTTATTTTAACTCTAAAAGGAGTTAGAAATAGCGCGGTAGTTTGAAAATTTGAATTTAAACTTTGACTGACCGCACCGGATGCAAAATAAATCGGATTGTAGTGAAACCAAAAATATTTAAATCTGTTTGAGATTATCTTTCCAATGATTCCGAAAAATTGGAATTTCATAGCGGGGATCAAAAGTTATGGTCAGTTGAATTTTCAGAATAGACGATATGGAATTTAGTAGAATATATAGCCTATATAAATAGCCATTTTGCAAACGACCTTTGTTTTCGATGAAACCACTTTCGTTGGAACTGGAATGTCAAGTTATTGCAGGATTACAATTTTCATAATATTTGGGATCAATATGTGAGCGTGGCAAAAGAAAATGTGTTTTGACAATATAATTCAAATTCGACCGACCAGAAAATGGCCATTTTTCAAACGATCTTCAAATTCGACGAAATTAATTTTGTTGAGACCGTATCATAAAAAACAACCAGATATAATTTTTCTGGAATTTTTAGAGTCAGTCTGTGGCCCCGGTAAATCAAAATGTTCGATCAAATTAAATAATTAAATGTTTTATTATTTAATTTGAAAAATAACTGACTGAAACAGTCGAATGGGCCTATGAGACATATCCCATTGTGTCCGAAATAGGGGTATTTAGCTGGGTACGCCACTCGTTGGGTTTGATTTAGGGTAAATAGAGATATAGAAATTAAAAGAATTTAATAATATAAAAATATGTATGTATACGCAGTATAAATACGCATATACACCGTATACGCCGTAATCGTTAAGAACCCGTACTCCAGAAAATCGATGGCGGCGCGTGCTCTCCTCTCCTTCTTCGAATAACTCTCTAACCGCTCACCAAAACTGATCCATCCTTCAAAGGATTTTGTAGAATTTCCTTCGAGCTCCACATCCATACTCACCTCATCACCCATCATCACTCATACTCCGAGAATCACACCCGAGAAGTGACGCCGATCGCCAGCACAGGGGGACACCGAGTTTGCCCGATTCCTGGCTAGTGGCGTGCCGCACGGAGCTCGTCGGCGTGGTCTGGTCCGATTGTCAGCAGACGCCTCGATCCCCGTGGAAAAACGTGACCTTGGTTGGAACCTGGGTGGTGAAACCGTTGGCTTTGTTTTCTTTGAAGAAGTGGTTGACCTTTTTATTTCAATATTTTATTTAAATTATTTACAAACTTCAAAAAAGCGTATCTTTCTCATACGTTAGTGAAATTCGATGAAACAAGATTCGTTGGGACCGTAAAATCGAGATCTACATTTCAGAACTAACCGCAGAATTTTTAAAGCTCGCTACAATTTTTAGCATCGTCGAATCAAGGTGAGATATATGAATTTGGAAATAAAATAAATAAAAATTATATTAGAATTCAGACGGAGTTTAGAAACTCTCGACACCCGTCGTCCACAGACCATGGATGACTTGATTGATTGATTTGTGATTGATTGAAATTTGGTGTTTGTTTGGTGTTGAAAAGAAATAGAAACAGAAATTGAAATTAATTGATATTATGGAAAATTCGTCTGCGTACGAACTAGATTATTGAAATCCCCCTTGTCAAAAACTGCAAGGCTTTAAGGTAGAGCGAGGAGCCGTACATTGGGACTGTACCGGTTTAATTTCCCTGTCGTTATGCTGCCGAAATTTTCTGAAATATTTGTGTGATGTGAAATGTTCATAGTGAAATTGGTTTGAAAATCAAAAATTCACTATTTTTATTGAAATTAGACATATGGAAAATATTCGTTATCTGAAAAGAAAATAAGCTAAACAATGGAAAAATTCACATTTTTATTGTATACGAAAATTGTACATGTTTTAACATAAAAATGATCACATTAAAAATCACATTTTTAATGTAAATTAGCAAAGTAGAAAAATGTGTATATTTTGAACATGAAAATATGATCACATTAAAAATCTCATTTTTATGTAAATATATATTGAAAGTGTTCATATGTTGAAATTAACAGTTATTCTTTTATTTGCATTCTTTGATGCAAATATATATTGAAATCAATAGTTATTCTTTTATTTGCATTCTTTGATGCAAATATATATTGAAATCAATAGTTATTCTTTTATTTGCATTCTTTGATGCAAATATATATTGAAATTAATAGTTATTCTTTTATTTGCATTCTTTGATGCAAATATATATTGAAATTAATAGTTATTCTTTTATTTGCATTCTTTGATGCAGATATAATTTGAAATAAAAAGTTATTCTTTTATTTGCATTCTTTGATGCTAATATACATTGCAATAAAAAGTTATACTTTTATTTGCACTATTGATACAGATAAAACATTGAAATTAAAAGATTATATTTTTATTTGCATATTTAGATGCAAATAAACATTGAAATTAATAGATTATATTTTTATTTGCGTATTTAGATGCAAATAAACATTTTAGCTAAAAGGTTATATTTCATTTGCATATTTAGATGCAAATAAACATTGTAGTTAAAAGATTATATTTTTATTTGCATATTTAGATGCAAAATATTTTAGTTAAAAGATTTTATTTTTATTTGCATATTCAGATGCAAATAAACATTGTAATTAAAAGATTATATTTTTATTTGCATATTTAGATACAAATAAATATTTTAGTTAAAAGATTATATTTTTATTTGCATATTTAGATGCAAATAAACATTGTAGTTAAAAGATTATATTTTATTTTCATACTTAGAGGCAAATAAATATTTAAGTTAAAAGATCATATTTTTATTTACATATTTAGATGCAAAGAAACATCGTAGCAAAAGATTACATTTTCAGATTGTAAGATAAAAGAAAGAAAAAGATTACATTTTCAAAATGTACAATAAAGGAAATAACATATTACATTTCCAAAATGAAATAGAAGATAAGAAAAGATCACATTTTACAAAATGTATGAAAAGATTACATTGAAATAAAAAGTTTTATTTTAAATGTAAATACATATTGAAATAGAAAGTTTACTTTTTAATGTAAATATACATTGAAATAAAAAGTTTATATTTTTCAATGTAATAACACATTGAAATAGAACGTTATATTTTCAATGTATACAAAGCTTGAAAAAGAAGATTACATTCTAAATGTACCATATATTGAAATGGAAAATTACATTTTTTAATGTAATCGGAGAAAAAGATTACATTTTTACTGTAATCAGAAAATGAGATCAAAATTTATGTAACGGCCCGGATTTTACCCGGACCCAATCGATCGCAAAATCGACTTAGACCATTCAAAACCCGAATAGGTTAACTCTGGTAATACAACACATTAGAACATTAACAACAGAATTTTATAAACATCATTATTATGTTACATTAGAATACAGAATATCAGAGTACATTGAATAAAATTACAGCGGAAGATAAATTACAGTAAATTAATACAATACACAGCGGAAATAAAATAACTAAGGTAGCGGAAGACAACTATGCTCTGGACACAGCTGTAGGCTTTGATCCATGATCCTGCTAAAGATAAATATCTGCAAAAAGCTACTCGACAGCCCGTGTGAAAAAGATGGGCACTCGAGTTTGCCAGTGAAACAAACTATAGGTCAGTCATGGGACTGGTATGAGAAATCTAACTTAACTAATCTAATAATAAGGCTAATCACAGGACCACGCCGCTAAAGAGGAACGGTTTTACTCCATTGGATTGCCAGTGCATAAAATAAAGTAAATTGTTAAACAACGCAATGCATTTTAGAAAAATAAAACCATTATAAGACTCAAGTCCCATTACACAATGCAACGCAAACTGGAGGATAAAGTTATACCTTATAATGGTCAAAGGATGCTTGATACGATAAAACAGATATTATTATTAGTGTATATATGTTTCAAAAACATTTCAAAGTAAATGTATCAATCCTAGGAAGCATAGCTACCATATATTATGCCTCCATACTAGTAATACAATCAAGTCCGTAGGGTCGTATTGGGAATTTGGGTTTCCATCATGAGTCAAGGCTAGGAACGATCTCCTTACCGATTCGAGACACTCTAGCTAATGTCTCAGGATCCCCCGTAGTGAACCCTTGGAAAGCTGCAGGGCCGGTCCACATATACGATTTTGCGGATTGGCAATTCCTGAACACACGTTTCCCGGTCCTATGGACCTAATATCCGAGGCGCCTCATTCCATCACCCACATAAGTAAAATGTCGGGTCGTGTAAAACCCAAACACCACTTCTAGCTAGAAAGAAACGTGCTGCTCTCCCTGTGTTCCCTTGCTCCGTTTTTGACTCAAGCGGGTTGTGAGGCTCGTGAAGCTACGTTATACACAAAGCTACGCCTAAACAGGCCGTGCTTTGATCATCAACCACAAGGCATGCTTTTCAACAAAAACCTTGATCGTTTGCATCTTGGCGTGCCACATTGACAATTCATGCCATGCATTCGACAACCATCAATATATAAGAGGGTGTTAAGAAAGAGAACAAATTCTCCACCACCAAACAATTATATATCAAATAGAAATCAATTTAAATACATGAAGTGAATTTCAACGTCGGACACACATCCATGTACAGGTCCGTTCTGGGTTTGAACGAAACCGGAGGCACCTTATTCCTCGCATATCCGAATAATCAACAAGTACGTCTGGACGGCCACCATTGTAGCCCCTTCAAGGTAGCTACTCCAATCATGGGCGTCAATGGTAACTCATCCATTCAACGTGAAGATCGTCGGTCTTCAATCACCGTCTTCAACTCTTCGACTTAGATCGACGAATAATCATTTGAAATGAGATTGATCTCGGACCTTTCAAATGATTCTCGCGTATATATCATTTAAAATCATTTCTTATCGTTAATATTAATTTATAACGATTAATCACTATTTTTATTTATATAAAAATAATTGAATTTTATTTAACAACACTTCATGTCAATAGGCGACCTTGGTGCTGTTTTCACCCAAATTTGTTTAAAAATTTCTCTAAATCTAACCGTTGGATTTTAACGCAATTCATATCGTTGGAAAGATCTTCCCAAGGCGAACCTAAAGGTTTCGGTTTTGGGAAAATCCGACGGTCGGATCTTTCGGTATAATCGTTTAAAGGCATGATTCCAAAATGCGAACTACCACGCTCGATTCGTTTAATTTTGATTTATATATATATATATATATATATAATCATCTAAATATAATTCCTTCGTCCATTTAATTATTGTTATGATTATCATAACAAGTAAAGAACACTTGGTTTCATAACATAACACGCAATAATGTTTGTTTTTATTATAATTCACATACACATGCTATATCCAACAATGTAATTTTTTCTTCTTTCATCTTTCAATTTACATCAAATGTATATTTGGTTTCATTATTCTTTTTAATGAAAATCCATTCCTTAAAATGTAAATTTCTAATCCTTTTATTTACATAAACAAAATGTAAATTTCAATTCCTATTTTATTTACATTGAGAAATGTAACTTATATTTCAATATATTATTATATTGAAAATGTTACTTTTATTTCATACTCTATTTACATTGGAAAATGCAAATTCCTAATCATTCTTTTATTTCTTTTGTTTACATTGAAAAATGTAAATTCTTTTATTTACATATAAAAAAAATATAATTTTTATTTCATCCTTATTTACATTGAAAAATGTAAGTTTCTATATTTCTCTAATTACATATAAAAATGTAACTTCCTATTTTTCTTTTATGTACATTGAAAAATGTAAATTCTTCTTACCGCCTCTAAAATGATGATAAAAATATATAATATTTAATCTATTCTTTTATCGCATCTAAAGTGACGAAAAAAATAAACGTTTCATTTCTACTCTTTTTATCGCATCTAAAATGACGATAAAAATATACATTTTAATTCTATTATTTTTATCGCATCTAAAATGATGATAAAAATATACATTTCATTTCTACTCTTTTTATCGCATATAAAATGACGATAAAAATATACATTTTAATTCTATTATTTTTATCGCATCTAAAATGACGATAAAAATATACATTTTAATTCTATTATTTTTATCACATCTAAAATGACGATGAAAATATATAATTCATTTCTACTCTTTTTATCGCATCTAAAATGACGATAAAAATATACATTTTAATTCTATTATTTTTATCGCATCTAAAATGATGATAAAAATATACATTTTAATTTTATTATTTTTATCGCATCTAAAATGACGATAAAAATATACATTTCATTTCTACTCTTTTTATCGCATCTAAAATGACGATAAAAATATACATTTTAATTCTATTATTTTTATTCACATTAAAAATGTAAACTTTTCTTTTTAATATAATCTACATTAAAAATGTGACTTTTCTTTTTAATATAATCTACATTGCATTAAATAATTTTGCAATGTCAAAATCTAATCTTTTCATTACATAAAAATGTAATTTTCTTACTTTAAATCTTAATTACATGAAAATATAAATTTTAACTTAATTACATAAAAATGTATTTTTCTTCTAATTCTTATTTACACTAAGAAAAATGTAAAACTTCTCTAATTCTTATTTACATTAAGAAAATGTAACTTTTCTAATTTTTATTCATATTAAGAAAATGTAAAACTTTTCTATTTATCTCCTTCTTTTTATTGCATATAAAAGGTCAATAAAGATGTAATCTTTATTTCTATACTTTTTATTCTGATTTACAATTTCTAACAAAAATGTCCCTTTTATTCTAATTTACATTTCCTAACAAAATGTCCTTTATATTCCAATTTACATTTCCTAACAAAATGTCCTTTATATTCTAATTTACATTTTGAGTGTAATTTTCCTTTTCATTGCTTATTTACCTAAAAAGTGAATTTTCCTCTTTCATTGTTTATTTACATAAAAATGTAAATTTCCTTTCTAATTTCCTTTACATTAAAAAGGTAAATATCATATCTAAATTCTTTTATTGAAAATCTATTTACATAAAAATGCAAATATCACTCCTTTATTCTTTTAATGAAAATCTAAGTTTTCACTTTTAATTACATAAAAATGTAACTTTTATCTTTTTATAAATCTAATTACATATAAATGTATTTTTCTTGCTTTAAATCTAATTACATGAAAATGTAATTTTATCTTTTGATTCACAAGGAAGGTGCAAAATTTTACTTTTAATCCTATTCATAAGGAAAATGTAAATTTTCATTTTTAATTCTATTTACAAAAAGATGTAAAATTTCTCTTTTATTTCTTTTTTTCATCACACGAAAATATAAATTTCTCCTTAAACTAATTGACAATGAAATCAAGGTTCTATTTTTATTTCTAACAAAATTGACAACATAATTAATGTGTTTTTCATATTTAACAAAACGGCGGTGAAAATAATGTCCATTTTCTAATTTAACACATTACGGTGTAAACCATGTCCATTTCCTAATTTAACACATTACGGTGTAAAATAATGTCAATTCTATTTTAACACATAACGATGTAAAATAATGTATATTCTGGTGTAACCCTTTTCAATTACCAAAAATGAATATTTTGGTCTTATCATTTTTAATTACCAAAAATGAATATTTTTATTTCACATTTTTCTAAAGTGACAAAAATGTCTCTTTTCAACTAATCCTTTTTAATAGGTAAAAAGGTTCATTTTCCAATTCACTAACATGTTCTAATTAACAAAAGTGTTAATTTTGTTTAACTAAAATCTAATTAACAAAAATGTTAATTTTGCTCTTGTCGTCAATTCTAACACAACAACAAAAATATAAAGTGTTATATATGTTTTTGTCGTCAATTCTATCACAACAAAATATATAAAGTTTTTGTCGTCATTTCTAACACATCAAAATATATAAAGTTTTTGTCATCAATTCTAACACAACAAGGGATCACAATTGATACAAACAGCAAACTCAAATTTCTAACTCAATCACCACAGATCTAAATTTATTTACATACATACAAGGATTTCAGATAGCAAGAATAATTTAATTTTAATTAATAAAAATAAGAAATCTCACCTTGGTTTCAATTCAGATTCAAAATTTGATCAAAATTGGATCTGCTCAGAATCAATCCTGGTTAGTTTCATGCTGTAGATCTCGTCAATACGGTTCTAACGGATTTAATTTTGTCAAATTCTGATTTCATGTGCAAAAGATATCCTAATTTAAACATTGTATAATTAATTAAAGTAATTAAATAAATTAACCCTCTTAACAACACTTAATAAAAACGTTACACCCCAAATCTTCTTCTACTTCGTTCACATTTCCAGGCCGATGAATTACACCCATTGTCTATGTTTAGGGTTCCACCTCTCAGCGCCTACAGATGATCGGATCGCCATCCAGTGGGCCCATGCAGACCGTCGCCGAAGCCTCCACCTCCACCAGCGAGCACGATCAACTCGGTGGTCCCCTCCACTCTCACAAACCCCACGAACGACGGCTCTTTGGAGGCCATTTTCGATCACCACAGCTCACTAGGAGCGATCATCACCGTTCACCCTCCTCAGCTTGACTGCCTCTTCGTATTTGCTTTATAATTGTTGGAAGAATATCGACTGGGTTTCACGAAATTGTTGAAAACATTTGGGAGCGCATCGGCCATTTGCTGGAAGAAGGTGGCGGCTTAGTATATTAGTTAGGGTTTTCTACTTTCGAATATTTATAATATATTTTAATGTTAATTAACCCTATAAAGGCCCGTTTTGAAACTGACTCCAATTCAGGCCCAACGACAGACATTTCTAGCTAATAACCCCTATTCCGAACCCAATGGGCTATGTCCCATGAGCCCAAACTGCTATTTTCAACCAGTTTTCTTTAATTTAAAATAAAAACATTTATTTATTTAATTTAACCGTAAAAAAAATTAATCGGGACTACATACGAACTCAGAAAAATCCAAAAAAATTATTTATGGCTTTGTTTTGACGATACGGTCCTAACAAAACTTATTTCGTCGAATTCCGAGACTGTTTGAAAAATGGCTATTTTTAAATCGATTAAATTCGACCGAAATAGACAAAACACATTTTCTTTTGCTATGCTCACATATTAAGTCGAAAAATTCTGGAAAATTAAACTTAACAATGTTTTGACATTTCGGTTCCAACAAAAGTGGTTTCGTCGAAAACAGAGGTCGTTTGCAAAATGGCTATTTTTAAGGGCCATACATTACAGTAATATATATATAAATTCTACATCGACTTTTCTAAATTTTAAATTGGACATAACTTTCTATTTTTAAAGTGAAATTTCAGTATTTTAGATTCGTTAGAAAGATATTGTTAAACGGATTCAAATATTTTTGGTTTTACTGAAATTCGATTTATTTTGAATCCTGTACATTCAGTTAAAGTTAAAATCAAAATTTCAAACTGTAGCGCTCTTTCTAACTCTTTTTCTATTTAAAATAAATTTAACTTCGACTAAATAAATTTTTGGTCATTATTATTTTAAATAAACTATTTCAAATATTAAAATTCAATTAAAATTTCTAAAATACAAATTTTAAATTGTCCCCAAGATTCCTGGTTGTTACAATTTACATTTTTCAATGTAAATTAAAGATTGTATAAAAATTTACATTTTTCAATGTAAATTAATAAATGATAAAGACAAAATGCATTTTTAATGTAACGCATGATTTCACATTAAAGAAATCAATATTAAAATTGAAAATGGTTTGAAATTGTTGAACGATTTATATTTATATATACATATAAAATAAAATAAAACGAATCGCGCTCTGCAGTTCGCGATTTGAAATCGTAAATTTAAATGGTTATACCGAGAGATCCGACCGTCGGATTTCCTTGAAACTGGAACCGTTGGGTTCACTTTGGAAAGAGCTTTCCAACAATATAAAATATACTAAGATCCAACAGTTAGATTTGGAGAAATGTGTAAATCAAATTTTGATGAAAACAGCGCCAATGCCATGTAATGACCCAAAGCGTCGTTTAATTATAAATGGCTATTTTTAAATAAATAAAAATAGCGATAAATCGTTATAAAATATTATAAGCGATATGGATTGAAAAGAAATGATTTTGAATTTTATATATTCGAGAATTATTTGAAAATACCGAGTTAAATCTCATTTCAAATAATTATACGACGATTGGAAGTCGAAGATTTGAAGACGGTGGTTGAAGACCGACGATCTTCACATCGAATGGTGGTGTGGCTACTGATGCCATGATTGGAGTAGCTACCTTGAAGGGGATAAGGTGGTAACCGTCAGGACGTATTGTTGATTGTTCGGATATGCAAGGTATAAGGTGCCTCCGGTTTCGTTCAGACCCAGAACGGACTTGTAAATGGATTGTATGTCCGACATTGTATTCCTTTATACCGTATTCGTTGATCTCTGTTAAATATATATATGTTTGGTGTTTTTAACACCCTTCTCTAAGACGTACGAGCTTAGAGGTTATATATTGGCGGAAATCAATGGTATGGTATGGAATGGCAATGTGGCATGCCAAGATGCAAATGATCAAGGCTTATTGTTGAAAAGCAGAGCCTTGTGGTTGATGATCAAAGCACAGCTTTAAAAAGCATAGCTTTGTATATAGCGTTACTTCGCGAGCCTCACACCCCGGTATGAACCAGAAATGGGAGTAAGGACTTCAGGGAGGACATACGTTTCTTTCTAGCTAGAAGTGGTGTCATGGCTTTTACAAGGCCTGACATTTTTACTTATGTGGATGATGGAATGAGGCGCCTCGGTTATTGAGTCCCTAGTGGCTCTATTTATGCCGCATAGGGCGGGGAAATGTATTGTTCAGGCATAACTAATCCACTAACATATTTGTGGACCGGCCCTGCAAGATCCAAGGGTCACTCGAGCTATGATCTTAAGACTCGGGCTAGAGAGTCTCGAATTCAGTAAGGACTATCTTTTGCTTGGGTTCATGATGGAAATCCAACTTCCAATATAACCCATGCAGTTTTGATTGTATTACTAGTACAACGACATAGTATATGTTAGCTATGCCGTCTATGATTGGTATTATGATTGAAATGTTTTTTAAACCATATACACACTAATAATAATATCAAATTTGTTTTATCGTATCAAGCATTTTTGACCATTATAAGGTAAAACTCTATCCTCCGGTTTGCGTTGCATTGTGTAGTGGGACTTAAGTCTTATAATGGTTTCATTTTTATAAAAAGCATTGCATTGTTTAAAGATTTACTTTACTTATGCACTGGCAATCCAATGGAGTAAACCCCTTCTGCGTTAGCGGCGTGGTCCTGTGATTAGCCTTATTGTCAAATACGTTAAATAAGATTCCTCATACCAGTCCCATGATTGACTCGTAGTTTGTTTCACTTTGCAAACTCGGGTGCCCTCTTTTCCACACGGGCAGCCTTGTTCACAGGTTCGGCAGTTTCATTCTGGATAGCTATGGAGCTGAAGATGGATATTCTCATTTCTATTTTGCTGTTCAGACTTCACTTAGTATATTATGTTTTTATTCCGCTGTACACATTTTATATTAAGCTGAAATTGTATTGTTACTAAGTAGGATCCTATATGCTGTGTAACTCTGATGAAGTATTATTTCTAGTGTAATTTGATGAACATTTTTTGCTGTAATTCTCTATTTTTGTTTTGTGGTTATTATTATGTGTTATATTCCAATGATTATCCTTACTTTCGTACTGCAGGAGTTTGGGGTTATCACGTTTGGTATCAGAGCTTTGGTTAAACTTAGCTCAGAATATAACATATTGACAAACTCATCAGAGATAGAATCAGAAGAATTCCAAAATGAATAACTCATCATAAATAGGACTAGTAATGTCCTAGAATGAGTAAAAGTGTACCCCCGTAGATTCATCTACATTTAATATATGTCTCTATGTTTTACAATATCCATTCTGTTGGCCTGACTCTTTGTCTGCTATTTGCGGACATAGTAGAAAATGAGTGGCAGAAACAGAAGAAGTAAATCTTTGGTTCAGCAATCTAATGAGCCAGTTATGCTCCAACAACCAGAACCAGATCTAGAAGCTCTGGTAAAGAGGTACCAGAATCTGGGTGGAGAAACATTCTCGAGCAAGGAGTCCATTATTGAATCACAAGCATGGATGCATTCTGCTAAGAGAATTTTCGAAGGCTTAAAGTTGAAAGATGATCAGAAAAGGCTAATAGCATCTTGGGTGCTTAAAGGCGAAGCTTTATTCTGGTGGGATACTGTTACAAAGGAGAATCCAGAAAGTAATATTACCTGGGATAAATTCAAAGAAATTTTCACCGAAAAATTTATTCCTCCAGGAGAAATTGATCGGTTATATGGTGAGTTCTACAATCTAAAACAAGGTGATATGACTATTCAGGAGTATCAAAAGAAATTCTAAGAACTTTCCCGCTTTGCCCCATAACTAATCGAAGATCCTTTGAAGAAGAATCGGAGATTATCAAAGGACTTCAAAAAAAGTACCTAAATAGAGTAACTGCACATATTCATCTCCCTTTTCCTGAAATGATAGCTATGGCCTGTCGCTATAAGGAAAATGATAAGTAAAATGATTCGGAAGATGAAAAGGAAAGCAATTCTAGCAGCAAAAGGAAGTTTGAAACTGACAGTCTTGAGGCAAGTACAAAGCCTGAGGCCAGCAAGAAGCCTAAAGCCAATAAGAAAAGGCCAAGATCTTAGAAAGAAACATTAATGACTGTCATATGATCTAACTGCAATAGGCAAGGACATTTGTCGATAAACTGCAAATCTTCGAATAAACAAAAAAATGATGGATCTAAATCGAATAAAAGGTTTCAATAGAGTAGAGAATGCAATAAGTGCCATCAGACTGGTCATCTTGCGAAGGGTTGCCCGCTATTAGAAAAGTCTGAAGTAGCTCATGTAAACGTGGTGGCAGAAACTCCAATACCCTCAGCTAATAGGGAAAGATCAGACGTTTTAGAGGGCACACTCATTGTCAACAATATCCCTGTTAAAGTATTGTTTGACACGGGCGTGTCATAAATTTTTATTTCGAGTAACATAGTTAAGAAATTGAAATTGAAATTGAGGAACCTTAAAGAATCGGTTAGAGTTCATAATCTGATAATAGGTTCCCTTATTCTTGGCGTGTATTGTAGAGTGCTTCTCTCCTATTCTTATTATCGATTTTCTTTTAATTTGATCGTCATGGATCTTTCTAATTTTGATATCACTCTTGGACTCGATTGGTTAACCGAATATGAAGCCGAGGTTAAGTGTGCAGAAAGAATCATCAAAGCGAAGACTAAGTTTGGGAATATTGTTACGATACCATGCATAGGTCCAAACTCAGATAGAAAAGAATTTTGGGCTGCTCTTGATGTTTCCCCCACTCCTATCGAAAATATTCCTATCGTCAAAAATTATGCGGATGTATTCAAAGAAGTTGATGGCTTACCTCCGCGTAGAGAAATTGACTTCAGAATTGATTTGGTTCCAAATGCAAGACCAGTTGTACATCCTATTCAGAGAATGGCTCCAAAAGAAAAAGAAGAACTGAGAAATCAAACCAAACAGCTTTTGTGGAAAGATCTGATCTGACCTAGTTTCTTAGAATGGGGAGCAGCAGTTGTTTTTGTTCCAATCAGACGGTACTCCCCGACTGTGTGTGGATTACCGAGATTTAAATAAGCAGACGCTCAAGAATAAGTATCCATTTCCCCGTATTGATGACTTGTTGGATCGTTTAAATGGAGACAAAGTGTTTTCAAAGATGGACCTAGCTACAGGTTTCCATCAATTGCGTATTACAGAAGAGTGTGTTCCTTTGACAACATTCAGAGGTCCAGACACATTTTATGAATGGTTAGTAATGCCGTTCGGCTTATGCAATGCTCCAGCCTATTTTGTTGATTTGATGAATAGAGTATTCTGGGATGTTTTAAATAAATTTGTGCTGGTCTTCATTGATGACATCTTAATCATTTCGAAGTCAGCTGCCGAGCATGAGAAACATTTAGAACAAGTTTTGGAAATCCCGAGAAAGAATGTATTAAAAGCCAAATTTTCTAAATGTGTATTCTGGCAAGAAGAAGTGAAGTTCCTCGGTCATGTAGTATCGAAGGAAGGAATTTCAGTGGATCCTAGCTAAATCACAGTCATTAAAGATTGGAAGCAGCCTACCACTATTATCGGAGATTCATTAATGATTTTTCGAGGACAGCTTGTCCATTGACGAAGCATACAAAGAAGCATACAAAGTTTATTTGGACACCCGAATGTGTGGCAGCTTTCCAAGAGTTGAAACAGAAGTTGATTACTGCTCCTGTGTTGACCATCATAGATGGCAATCAGGATCTGAAAGTTTGGTCCGACGCTTCTAAAGATGGTATCGGTGCAGTGTTAATGCAAAGAGACAAAGTTGTCTCATATGCTAGCCGTCAGTTAAAACCGCATGAGAAGAATTACGCCACTCATGACCATGAGCTAATGGCCATCGATTTTCTTTAAAGATATGGAGGAACTATCTTTTGGGTGAAAAGTTCGAACTGTATACTGATCACAAATCCCTGAAGTATCTGTTCACTCAAAGAGATTTGAACTTGAGGCAGCAACGTTGGGTTGAATTCCTTGCACCCTATGATCTGGACATCTTGTATACTCCAGGAAAAGCCAATGTTGTGGCATATGCACTTAGAAGAAAGAATGCGGGCGTCGCCAATCTTATCCTTGCTAATCTCATCATTACACCCACATTGATCGACAAAATCTCTGCTCTTCAGAAAGATGATGAATTTATACAGATAATTAGTAAAAGCGTTCGGGAAGGCGAACCCCCGAGTTTCCAGATTGATGACAAAGGGGTTCCGAGGCTAAAAGGCCGAATTTGTGTCCCGAATATTCCTAAGCTCCGAAGAGAAGTAATGGATGAATGTCATAAATCCAAGATTTGTATTCATCCAGGGGTAAGCAAGATGTATCATGATCTCAAGCGTACATTCAGGTGGAAGTCTATGAAAAGAGACATCTCCATTTATGTTAGCAGGTGTTCTACTTGCCAAAAAGTTAAAAGTGATCAGCAAACCTGCTGGCTTGTTACAACCACTACCAGTTCCAAGTTGGAAATGGGATCAAATTTACATGGATTTTATTGATGGCTTGCCCCGAACTAGAAAAGGCAATGATGGTATATGGGTGATTGTTGACCGTCTCACAAAAACCGCCCATTTTAATCTTGTCAAATCGACTAGAAAAGCTCAAAGTTTGGCGAAAATTTATTTCAAAGAAATTGTCCGACTACATGGAGTCTCCAGTAGCATTGTAAGTGATCATGACCCTATATTCGCTAGTAACTTCTGGGAAGCATTCCAAGGAGAACTGGGGACAACATTAAATCTGAGCACCGCTTATCATCCTCAAACAGATGGCCAGACTGAGAGGGTGAACCGTATACTGGATACTTATTGTGGGCTTGTATTCTTATCTACAGGTTTAGCAGTTTCATCCTGGATAGCTATGGAGCTGAAGATGGATATTCTCATTTCAATTTTGTTGTTCAGACTTCACTTTGTATATTATGTTTTTATTCCGCTGCAGACATTTTATCATGACGACCCAAACTTCCCCGTAAATGAAAGCCGGATTGCTTTGAGAACAACACACATCAGAACACAAAACAAAAGAGCATTTTATTGCTGTTACAACAATTACATCAGAGTACAAGAATTTTCCAGAGTATGAATAATAATATACATTGGAAATACAATAATATCAGAGTTTAAATTACATTTAAATAGCAGCGGAAAAATAATACAAAACACAACTGAAAGAAATACATGGATACAGAGCCTTCCGAATATCGCTCCAGCTGTAGACCAGGATCCTGTGAATATAATATCTGCAAACCAAAACTATTAGCTGCCCATGTGGAAAATATGGGCACCCAGAGTTTAGATTAAAACAATAAACTCTAGGTCAGTCATGGGACTGGTGTGAGAACTCAAAAACAGTTATTAGCTTTAATTTTTAAAGTTGGGTAAATCAAGGGACCACGCCACTTTCGCGGAACGGGTTTCCTCCCAAGAATACCAGTGCATAAAACAACGAAATGCTTTTTAGAAAAATGAAACCGTTATAAGACTCAATCCCTTGCACGTACGCCGAAGGATAGAGTTTTTTCCTTATAATGGTCAAAAATGCTTAATACGTGTAAAATAATTTTTTTTATATTATCATTAGTGTCTAAGCAGTGTTAAAATACTTCAATATAAATGTATCAATCCCAGATGGCATAGTACCCCATCCTACTATGTCGCCATATATAAGTTTACAATCAAGACCGAAATGTCGTATTGGAAATTGGTTTTCTGTCATGAAATCGAGGCTAGGGATCGTCCTCTCCAATTCGAGACACTCTAGCAAATGCCTCAGGATCACACCTATGGGCAACCCTTGGATGCGGTAGGGCCGGTCCCCACCTAACGGTAGTGGATTGGCAATTCCTGGACACACGTTTCCCAGTTCCTTTGAACCTATAGTATGACCACTTCCGGCCTATAAAACCCGAGGTACCTCAATCCAACATCCACATAAGTAAAATGCCATCCAGTTTAAGCACTGACACTACTCCTAGCTAGAAAGAAACGTGTGCACTCCCTACGGTCCATATCCCATTTTTGACACATACCAGGGTGTGAGGCTCGCGAAGTCACGCTATACACAAAGCTATGCCTAAACAGGCTATGCTTTGATCATCAACCACAAGGCTCTGCTTTTCAACAAAAGCCTTGATCCATGCATCTTAGCATGCCACATTATCAGACCATACCATATCATTGATTCATCTATCGATATATAACAGGGTGTTGAGCAAGAGATTAAATTCTCCGCCACCAAACAGCTATATATTAAATAGAGATTAACGAATACAATATAAAGGAATACAATGTCAGACACACAATCCATTTATCAGTCCGTTCTGGGTCTGAACGAAACCATACCTGGTAGATCTTCAAATACGTCTGAATGATCACCAATTTTTCCCTCATTTCGGGTGTACGGTCCAATCAAAATATCAATAATCATCCATTCGATATGGAAATTTCCCGGTCTTCAAAATCCGTCTTCATCATCGATCTTCAATCGTCGTATGAATTATTCAGAATGGGTTAAACCCGGTCTTTCTGAATAATTTGCGTAATTTAAAACCACGTGCATTAAAACACAGCCAACGCCTCATTACGATCAAGGATATTTCTTTAATTTAACTTAAACAAAATTAAGGTTCATTCAACTAGTCGGGATTAACGCCTTACCGAAGTAATTATTTATTATTATTCCAACCCCAACCTATATATCCCATGGAGTAAAACTGGTGGTACTCCATATCTAAAACCCAATGTGTTACGATAAATTTAATTACTGTTTAATCGTTTGAATCTAATTAAAGATTCGACTATCGCATGGAATAAAACTGGTGATATTCCATTTCCGACTCCTTAGTAAATTAAATTACTAAATCCCCATTTCAGTCTAGTTAAAGATTTATTAAAACTCTATTTAGTTTTAGTCTTCCAAAATCATATCATTTAATGATTGTAAAATTTTCAAGAAATTTATCTCGTCTTTAACTAGGTTAAAGAACAAATGTCACTGAAAACATCGTACACAATAAACCCAAAATCTTATTCCATTTAATTTCAATTTAATGTATTAAATTGAAATCTTCGCTTTCGAAAATTTTATTAAATCTTAGTTAAAAGATCAATAAATTCTAAATTTCAAATTTCATCGTTAATCGGGTATAAGAACTAATGTCATTTTAAAAACATTGTTCACAATCAACCCAACCATTGATTTTCAATTCTATTTTCAATTATGTTTATAAATTGAAAAACCTCATTTAAATCTTAATAAAGATTTATAATAATCCATATTACATTTTCACCGTCAATTGGGATTAAAGAACAAATGTCATTTGAAACATAGTTCACGGTAAACCCACAATCAACTTTCATTTCAATTCCAATTAATTAGTTAGAAAACCTTTCTAAATCTTAATTAAAAGATTTATTCTTTTCACACGGGTTTTAAGAACGGTGTTATTTAAGACACCATACACGACAAACCCAAAATCTATCTATTTACATTAATTCCAAATAAAAATTAATTAATTGGAAACCCCATTAAATCTTAATTAAAGATTTAACTAACAACTAGTTCATTTCAATAAAATATATCTTCATCTTTTGAAAGCCATATTACATAAAAATGTAATTTTTAATGTTAAGTCTTTTTATCGTAACAAACTATCAATGAAAATGAACTTTTAAATAACTATTCTTTTTATTGTAACAAATGACAAAAAAAATTCAAATCTTATATTTCAATCCTTTTGATGTAAACAAATGACATTAAAAATCACATCTTTAATTCAATTCCTTTTAATGTAAACAAATGACATTAAAAATCAAATCTTTAATTCGATTCTTTTTATAAAAAAATGAAATCTTTTTAGTTCAACTTCATTACATTGAAAAAAAATGTAATCCTTTATTTCCAACTTAATTACATTGAAAAATATAATCTTTTTAATTCAACTTTATTACATTGGAAAATGAAATCTTTCATTTAAAAACATTTATAAAATGTTCAATATAATCATTTGAAATGATTTCTACTTGTATTTTGAATTTCAATAAAGATCGGGTTCTTATAACATTAAAATAATATAATAATAATATTTTCAAAATGTAAATTTTGAAATTCAAACTTCTAATATTAATTGTTCATTAATTACTGCATTAACCTCTCACATTAGATTTATTGTTTGCGGTTGCTGGAGGTGCCGGGCGGGTCCGGGCAGACTTATACCGCAAACTCATTCAAACCTCGGGTTAAGCCATATTCATTTTATTATAATAATCATTAAATTAAAACTCTAAATTGTTAAATTTCAAATTTCAAATTTTAATCCTTCATCATTTATTATATAAAAATTGATATTCATGGAAATATCCATTCCCGTATAAATAGCGCAAATCTACCTAATCGATTTTATGCACATTAAATAATTTTAAAAGCATTAACATAACATTTAATTCTTTAACTGAAAACCCTTTTTGAAAACTTTAGAAATTCCTTCATTGGAATGAGACCCAAATCAAATACCATTAATTAATGGATTTCAAACAATACATGTATTCAATAATAACATTCATTTTACATCCCAATAACATAGCATTCAGAAGAAAAAAATCGAATAACATCCAAATAACAATAACTTATAATTTGTGCACATGGGCGATGTGTGAAAATAAATCAGCCCGATCACATATACAAGTCAGTCAACTCATATATGGCAGTGTAACATATTTCATATAACATAAATAATAATAAATTATCATTAATTAGCAGTTACAAATTTTCAAATTCAAACATTGCATCACATCCGACATCAATACACAACAAATCATGTATGCCACAAAAATAATTCACAACATTTCATCGCAGACAATAAAATATATTTATTAATGGAAATAAATAATAACTGTAAATATAGATTGAGTGAGAAAAGAGATCTCACCGAAATTTGACTTTATCGGGTTCAAATGGGCGATTTGGGCCCAATTTTGGTTCAAAATCCAACATGCTCAGAATTGGGCAAAATTGATGTTTATGCGAAGCTAAAAATTCACTGATCATGGCAAAACCTATTTCGAACGATTTCGAGTTCGTTACAACAAGTTATGAATTTCTGAAGTTCGGACAATTAAGTTAATTATTTAAAATTCGAAAAATACCTAAAATTTTTACTGTCTCCAAATTGGACGAAATTAGTGTCCACGCGAACGTCTCATCGCCACGATCGCGGCGGATCCGAAATCGTCAAATTTCGAATTCGTATGAGAGAGATATTCAATTACAAAGATTGGAATAAAATTAAATAGATTAAAATTCAAATTCTACCCAAAAAATTTCGGTCAACCCTCCTCTTTCCAAATTTGACCGCCCATAACTTCCACCTTCGACCTCCGATTGACCTAAAACCACCTCTCATATCTTCGTCTGGGCAAGCTGCATCATCCCACCAAATCGCAGCCGTCGTTCATGCTCCGGCCGCCGGAATCTGGCCTGAGAGTGAATTTCGCCTCGCGGGCCCCACAGGCCGTACCCCAACTCCAAAAAATCTGAAAAAATTCCATCATCCAGATAACGTGAAGACGAATAACTTTCATGTTGACAACTTTTTCCAGTTCTTCCTAGATTAGCGGGAAAAAAATCATTTACGTCTGCTGCTTTTTAATTTCAAAAATCAGAAAGTTTGATCCAAAATTTCGGCGAATCCGAGCGTTGTATGACAAAACTAATGGTATCAGTAGCTTCGTATCGTTGAGACCTTCGTTTTGATATATAATTTGCTATGCTTTTGAGAGATTTGATTTTCATCATGTATTTTGAGGAGAAGGGGACCGCCATTGCAAAGGGGAGGAAGAGGGAACTTAGAATTAGATTTTAGAGGATGACTAGGGTTAGGGAATATGAGACATTATATAGGAGTAGGTAGTTTTCAATTTAGGCCCATGTGTGTTTTAAAATTTAATATTTTATTTACATTTTAGTCCATTTTCACCGTCTTAAATTTCGTACGTTTTGTGACTTTTTGTGCAGCTACTTATTTATCCAACCACTAATTGTTCCTTTATTAACTTTTTGTCTTCTTGTGCATAAAAAGAAGCTAATTAGGAGAGAGATTTAATTTTAAATACATATATAAATATACTCACACACACACGCACATAGATATATACAAACATATATGCGTTAGTATTTTTTTAATATACAACTCCTAATATATGCATTAATTCTATATTCTAATGACAAAACGAATAAGATGGAAAGAAATTTTAGATAATATCACATACTAAAAATAATGTAATTTTTGATTTATATGTAAGTTCATCAATATAATTTAGTCATACACACACATATGAAGAAAATAATCAAAATAGAGATATATTTTATATTTTGATGACAAAATGTTTCCTCTTTTAGTGCAATTAATGTGCACACTCTCGGTGGATATTTTTTATTTGCGCAATGGAAATTACTTGTAAACTTTTAAGGTGTTACATTTGCTATCTAAATACATTGACTAATATATATATATATATATATATATATATATATATATATATATATATAGAGAGAGAGAGAGAGAGAGAGAGAGAGAGAGAGTCTATGCATGCATGTAAATTTTTATTAAATAATATATGCACTATGAAATTAACATTGAACAATAAATGTTATTATTCTTGCATGATGCATGCTTTTCTATTTACCTTTTTTATTGAATAATAAATGTTATTATTAACTATGAAATTAACTTTCAGCGCTTTCATATTTTTCTTGCAAATTTACGGCTAATTTGGATTTAGCAATTACACAAATAATACTATATATATTTATTATTTCGTTGATGTTTTTCTTTCACTCTAAACTTTCGATCATAACCTTTCTCGAATATATTTTCCATGATTACAATCAATGTTATTAGACATATGTTTAATGACAACCACTGTTAATATAAAAGCAATATAACAGGTTTGTATAAGTTTAATCCTTCGTTTAAAGCAATTGTGGCATGCAAGGTAAGTTAATATTTGTGTACATTTGAAACTTGCCACCATAGGTTATATCTTCGTATGCATGCCATTTAATTCTATGCACGTTAATTAATAATTTTTATTTTTTTCTATGTAATTTTCTTTTGAATTTTGGAATAATAATTAAACGTTGATAAGAGAGATACCTTCTGCTTAGTCAACGAATTAATTTACTTCGTAACCTACCTATAATGAAGTGTAAACCAATAACTTGCTACAATGTGAGGAAAACATGGAACAAATACATGGCTCAAATTAGAAAGGAAAGAGACATATTGAATATTTGTTTTACAATAAACATATTGAAAAAGGTGCTATTAAGATTGAGTCCATAACGTATATCTTTTTTTTTATGTATAAAAAAAATTATGTAAAGGATGTCATATTTAAAATAAATTGTTTAAAATATTCTAAATTCATTAAATTGACCAAAAATAATATTTATTTTTGTTCTAAATTCCGGGTTGTTACAATCGCCCACACTTAAAAATCTTTTCGTCCTCGAAAAGGTACGAAGCTAAAAGTTGTTATATTAATCAACTCAACTTTTATTATTTTAATACGGCATAAGTTTTACAATTTTACACTTTATAAGAATTTTTTAATTTCTCAAAATTTGGCTAACGCTCTAAATTTTTTTAATTTTTTTTGCCATAACCTCCTTTGTACGGGCAGTATCGGAAAAGCACAACTCGCCTCGTAGGGCTCTTATCATCCAAAAAGAAAAAAAAGAAGGGGAAGAAGAAGTAGAATGCCAAGCGGCTAGCCAATCGGCTCATAAAATCAAAACCCAAGAAATATAGTAAACATGTACCTATTTGTCGCGCATATAATTTTATTCCTCTGCTCTAGCCTCCTTGCTTGACCTGTTCATACATACATATGCAATTCCAACCAATTCTCTATACTTTTATTAGTTTAGCTAATAATCAAACATCACAAACATCAATCAATTGGTTAATTAAATTTCAAACATCTAACTTCTAGATATATACGTAAAAATCATGTTTTTGATGTCAAGTCACAACAATATGTAAGTTTTAGTTCTCACACCGGTCAAATGGAAATATATAGATATACCACTTTCGAAACTCGAACATAAATACTGATGATGATGCGCCATCATCAGAATCATTCCCGTGTGTCTAGAGTGTTATTCTATATCTACCCAGTATATTGAGACTTCGAATACACGCTAGCTAGGCGTATATGAAAAATCCACTAACACTTGATAGTCCAAAATATAATACTCAAATACGTATAATAAGTTAAAATTTTCAAAAACCAATTTTGTTTTAAAATAAAAACACTCTTTAGACTCATCCTAGGATACTACAGATCCTATCTCTGACGAGTCATTCTTATAGGATATTACTAATCCTATCTCCGATGAATTCTTTTGTTCGGTTTTAATATGTCTTGTTCTCTAGCTTTGTAAACCAAAGATCTGATACCAAATGTGACGACCCAAACTTCCCCGTAAAGGAAAGACGGATTGCTTTGAGAACAACACACATCAGAACACAAAACAGAAGAGCATTTTATTGCTGTTACAACAATTACATCAGAGTACAAGAATTTTCCAGTGTATGAATAATAATATACATTGGAAATACAATAATATCAGAGTTTAAATTACATTTAAATAGCAGCGGAAAAATAATACAAAACACAACTGAAAGAAATACATGGATACAGAGCCTTTCGAATATCGCTCCAGCTATAGACCAGGATCCTGTGAATATAATAACTGCAAACCAAAACTACTAGCTGCCCGTGTGGAAAATATGGGCACCCAGAGTTTAGGTTAAAACATTAAACTCCAGGTCCGTCATGGGACTGGTGTGAGAACTCAAAAACAGTTATTAGCTTTAATTTTTAAATTTGGGTAAATCAAGGGACCACACCACTTTCGCGGAACGGGTTTCCTCCCAAGGATACCAGTGCATAAAACAACGGAATGCTTGTTAGAAAAATGAAACCGTTATAAGACTCAATCCCTTGCACGTATGCCGAAGGATAGAGTTTTTTTCCTTATAATGGTCAAAAATGCTTAATACGTGTAAAATAATATTTTTTTATATTATCATTAGTGTCTAAGCAGTGTTAAAATACTTCAATATAAATGTATCAATCCTAGACGGCATAGTACCCCATCCTACTATGTCGCCGTATATAAGTTTACAATCAAGACCGAAATGTCGTATTGGAAATTGGTTTTCTATCATGAAATCGAGGCTAGGTGTAATAACCCGGAAATTCTGGGCCAGTTTAAAATTTTTATTTTGGCAATTTTAGCGAATTTTGAATATTTAAAATAGATTATTTTAAATAAAATCAACAAGGAATTTATTTTGAATAGAATTCGAACGTATATATTATATACGTCGTCGTTAGAATATATAAAAATTATATATAATTATAAAAGGAATTGAAAATGGCGCGGTAGTTCGAAAATTCGATTTCTAATTTCAAATGAATATACAAAATTCAATATAAGTCAGAATTGAACGAAACAAGAAATATTTGAATCTGTATAACTATATCTTTGTAACGAAGTTAACAAACTGAGATTTCATCTTAGAAATGATAAGATATGTCCAGTTTAAAATTAGAAATAGTCGCTGTGGAATTTATATATATATTTATATATATAAGGCCCTTAAAAATAGACATTTTGCAAACGACCTCGGATTTCGATGAAACCACTTTTGTTGGGTCCGTGATGTCAAGTTATCGCTAGGTTTCAAATTTCGTAATTTTCCGAATCAATAAGTGAGCGTGGCAAAGGAAAACGCGTTTGACCAGTTTCAGTTGATTTTAATCGACTGGAAATTGGTCATTTTTCAATCGGTCTCAGAATTCGACGAAACTAGTTTTGTTAGGACCGTATAGTCGATACGAAGCTAGAAAATATTTTTCTGGAATTTTTCTAGTTAGTATGTGACCCCGGTAATTTGAAATGTATGTTTAAAATTCAATATAAGGATTTAAACTGTAAATTCAACGGAAACTGATTGTAACGATCAAACCAGCTTACGATACATATCCCATTGTGTTCGGAATGGGGGTAAAACGCTATGGACGACAGGCGGTGGGCCTCGTTTCGAGGTCGGATATAAAAGTCAACCCTTGTGCAAATTTAAATAATTAAATAATAAAATAAAATATAATAAAAAAAAATCTATTTCCCCTTTTCTCTTCTGCTTGCCCCCCCCCCCCCCCCCCCGATTCTTCATCCACTTACCAGAAAATAAAAAAAAAAAAAAAAAAACCTAACCTAAACCTAATCGCGCCGCCTGACCCTCGAACCCGCCGACGAAGTCGCCGAAGCCCCCACCGCCGACCTCCTCCTTCCAGCGAAGACGACGCCACCCTCGAACACCCCTCCCTCCTCCGAACCCTCGACGAAGCCGCCGATTCCCCCCCCCCCCCTTTTTGGAAGTGCCGCCGACGACAGTTTCACACCCCCCCCCCCCTTTTCTTCAAAATCCTGTAAGTTTTTAATTTATTTACTTTATTTTTATTTTTTATTTAAAACAGAAAACCGATTTTTAAATGATATTAAAAACTGATTTTTATGTTTTTAAAAACTGTTTTCATTTTACAGATTAAATACTGTTTTTGTTTTTTTTTTAATTTTATTTTAACAGTTTAAAAACTGATTTTTAGATTTTCGAAAACTGATTTTTAAATGATTTAAAACTGATTTTAAATAAATAAGCAGTAACTTATTTTTCAGAATTTTAAAAATATAAAAAGATATGGTTTTGAAAATAGAAAAAAACATACCTTGTTTGAAAATAGAAAAAAACATACCTTGTTTGAAAATAGAAAAAAAAAAAACATACCTTTTTTGAAAATAGGAAAAAAAAAAAAAAAACATTCTTTGTTTTGTAAATAGAAATAGTGAAATAAAAATTCGATTTTTATATATTGAACTTTGAAATAAAAATTCGATTTTTATATATTAAACTTCGAAATAAAAATTCGATTTTTATATATTAAACCTTGAAATAAAAATTCGATTTTTATATATGGAATAGCGAAGTAAAAATTCGATTTTTACATATATAGTGAAAGCGGACAACGAAGGTGACCAAAAGGCGGGAGCGACGAAGATCTCTACAATAGAAGTGCCGTGGAGCTTGGATAGCTATAAGTGAGAACTTCTCACCTTTCAATTTAATTTTTCTAGTTATATATATACTAGGATGCAGACGGTGCTTAGTAGCACCCGACACCCGTCCACATACCATGAACTTGTTTGTTTGGTTGTGTAATCGGTTAGGTTATTTGATTTGGATTTGATTGATTTTTTGAATTGGAAATTGATTAAAATTGATATGTGAATGGCGTGGGCCTTCACTAGACCGGGGATAAGGCTAGGCCTCGTCCCGTTTCTAGTATCGTGCCGTTATGCCGCCGAAATTTTCTAAAATATGTTAGAAAAATAAAAATATCATTTTTATTGAATAAATGAACTGAATAGAAATTCATAAGTTGAAATAAAATGTTTTATCGTTAAAAATATAATTTTTAACGTGAATGTGAATAAATAAATATTCATTTACAAACCGGACGGTTTGTTTATGTACACCTATTTGACTGATATTGATTGGGCCGATAAATTTTACACATCGCCCAACTGCACAAATAAAATCTGTGTTTGATTGTTTGAAACCCCACACGGGTGTTGGGATGAAATATGAAGTTCACTCATCCTGATTGATTAAACATGTCGATCGATTGATTGACAGGCTGTTATAAGCGTTAGATATCTTTATTTGATGCTTCTACAGTGTAGTGCACTTTGGTTGATGGTTGATTATTTTTCAATGCTATTATATACATGTGATGTATGAAAATCCATATAATTAATTTTATATGGTGATTGATTGGGCCTCATTCCAATTTGAAAAATAAAGAATATATAAAATAAAGGTTCATGTGTTGACTATACTCATCCGTTGGGATTAGTCATGTGTTGAACGAATTATTTTTATAATAAAATTTACATCTTTACCAATATAAAATAAAGGTTCATGTGTTGACTATACTCATCCGTTGGGATTAGTCATGTGTTGAACGAATTATTTTTATAATAAAATTTACATCTTTACCAATATAAAATAAAGGTTCATGTGTTGACGGTACTCATTCGTTGAGATTAGTCATGTGTTGAACGAAATAATTTAACAAAAATAGTCACACATGGACGGTACTCATTCGTTGAGATTAGTCGTGTGTTGACAAAAAGAAATATTTGAAATAGAATATATAAAGCCGTGTTGATTAGTGATGCGCCATTTTGACGCGAACGACATATATAACGATTTCGAAATGAATTGAATATAAAATGATTTCGAAATGAATTGAATATATAACGATTTCGAAATGAATTGAATATAAAACGATTTCGAAATGAATTGAATATATAACGATTTCGAAATGAATTGAATATATAACGATTTCGATTTGAATTGAATATATAACGATTTCGATTTGAATTGAATATAAAACGATTTCGAATTGAATGGAATAGAAAACCAATTTGATTTCAAATTGAATATATATTGAACTTGATTCAAATAGAAAACGAAACGAATTTGATTTGAATAGAAAATGAATTTGAATCGAATAGAAAACCAATTTGAATTGAATTGAATTGAAAGCGAATTCAAATTGAATTGAAAACGAATTCGAATTGAATTTAAATTGAATTGAAATTTGAATTGAATAGAAATGAATTTTAAAACGAATTTATAAAGAAGAATTCAATTTTGACTTGAATTGAAAGGGAAGTTGAATTTGCTTTTGAAACGAATTTAAAACTATTTATATAACTCGTTTTAAATAGAAATCGACGAAATATATATTATATATATTATATATATAATATAATGGCCTGAATAGAACGCGCCGCGCCGCGGCAGTTCGTGAATTTCGACCATTTATTTCAAACGGACATTACGGGAGATCCGACCGTCGGATTCTCCTAAAACCGGAACCGTTGGGTTCTTATCGAAAAGAGCTTTCTAACGAATATTTGAAATTCAAAATCTAACGGTTGGATTTGGAGATACGTCCAAATCAAATTCGAGAAAGGTCGCTATAGGTGCAGTTCGATGGCCATTGTTGGAAATCGACTGTACGGGCCTTGATAAAATTATTAAAAATAGTAATAATTGATGTTAAATCATAAGAAATGATTTGGGAAAATTTGGGATGAAAAACTCCATATTCGAAATGATAAAAATAGATTTTTATCGAAATGAACTAGTTTTGAACTAAATTTAAAACCTAATTATTTTTAAATAAATAAATTAGATTTAAAAAGGGGTTTTAAATAATCGGGATTTCTAATATATTTGATTGGATTTGAAATGGGTTTATCGTGAACTGTGTTTTAAATAACACCTAGTTCTTTAACCCAGTAAAAGGAGTTTAACAAATCTGCAATTAGATTGAAATGCGAATGGATAATCTAAATTATCAAATTTAGAAAATGAGCGAGAATGGAGTATTACCAGTTTTACTCCAAAGCGATAGTTAAATCTTTAATTAGATTTGAACGTGAAATGGTAATTAATTTTACCGATAACACCACGGTGTTAGATATGGAGTATTACCAGTTTTGCTTCATGGGATGAATAGGTCGGGATTGGGAAATAAAATAAATAATTACTTCGTTGTGGTTCGCTAATCTCGACTAGTTGGAAAAACCATAATTTGGTTTTAAATGACATCCAAAGGAAGATTACAGGATAAATTTTAAAGAATTTATCTTGGATAAAATTAATGGGAACCTTTCCCTAAGAATGTGGAATTTAGAAACTAGCTGTAGGTTGGCTAAGAAGAATGGCTTCCTGGGTATTGATCTGATGTTGGTTTCGGCCTTCGGGGTTAATGTTTGGGAAATTGTTCTCTGGCTAATTTGCGGTTAGTGACTAATGAATTGGAATGAGGCGTATGTTGAGTTTGTGTAAAATTTGTTTTCAATATACGCGGGTTGTTCGGAAAGGCCGGGTTTATACCCATTCTGAATAACCGATTCGACGATATGTCGAAGATGAAGACGGTGGTTGAAGACCGGAAGTCTTCACATCGTTTGGATAATTACTGACGATCCTGATTGGGCAGTACACCCAAGAGGATGGAAATAGTTGGTGGTCGTCCAGACGTACCTGGAGATGGATGGATATGCGAGGAAAGTGCCTCCGGTTTCATTCAGACCCAGAACGGACTTGTAAATGGATTGTGTGTCTGACACTGGATTTTATTCTGTGCTGATTGATTTCTATTAAATATACATCTGTTTGGCGGCGGAGAATTTATTCTTTTGCTTAACGCCCTTCTCTGAGACGTACGAGCTCAAAGGTTGTATATCGATGGACATCAGTCGCATGGCATGAATTGCCTGTGTGGCATACTAAGATGCAATGATCAAGGCTTCTGTTGAAAAGCAAAGTCTTGTGGTTGATGATCAAAGCACGCCTACGTGGCAGCTTTGTGTATAACGTGTATTCGCGAGCCTCACACCTCGGTATGAGTTAAAAACGGGATACGGACTGCAGGGAGAGCGCACGTTTCTTTCTAGCTTTGGTGGTGTCAGTGACTTACCAGCCCTGACATATATATACTTTTCACCTTTGTGGTTGTTGGATGAGGCGCCTCGATTATAGGTCTGTAAGGACCGGGAAACGTGTGTTCAGGAATAACTAATCCTCTAACGTAAGTGAGGACCGGCCCTGAAGATCCAGGGGTTACCCAGTGTGCGTAATCCTGAGGCATTTGCTAGAGTGTCTCGAACGCGGAGAGGAGCTTGCCCCTTGCCTCGACTCATGACGGAAATCCAATTTCCAATACGTGTATTGCGGTTTTAATTGTAGAACTAGTATGGCGACATGATATATGGTACCCATGCCGTCTATGATTTATACTTATGATTGAAATTGTTTTGACACTATACACTTATTATAGTATCAAATGATTTGTTTAAAACGTACCAAGCATGTTTGGCTATTATAAGGGAAAACCCTATCCTCCGGCTTGCGTTGCATTGTGTGATGGGACCTGGGTCTTATAATAGCTTCATTTTTCGAAAAAGCATTGCGTTGTTTATTCTATATGCACTAGTATTCTTGGGAGGAAACCCGTTCCGTGTTATACGGCGTGGTCCCTTGAATTACTCTCTTTTAAAGTAAAGTTTTAAATAACTGTTCTAGTTCTCACACCAGTCACATGACTGACCTGGAGTTTATTGTTTTAACCTAAACTCTGGGTGCCCCTATTTTCCGCACGGGCAGCTAGTAGTTTTGGTTTTGCAGATTTATATTCACAGGATCCTGGTTTACAGCTGGAATGATATCCGGAAAGCTCTGTATCCGTATATCACCTTCAGTTGTGCTTTATATTATTTTTCCGCTGCTATGTATTTAAATGTAATTTAAATCTCTGATATTTCTGTGTAATATTTATTCATTTATACTCTGTATATTCTTGTAATCTGATGCATTGTTGTAATATACAATGAAATGTTCTTCTGTTTGTGTTCTGATTTGTCCTGTTCTCAACGTTCAGGGGTTTTGAACGGTCTAGATCGGTTTAACGACTGATTCAGATCGAGCGAAATTCCAGGTCGTCACATTTGGTATCAGAGCTTTGGTTTACAGAGCTCGAGAACAAGACACATTAGAACCATACGAAAGAATTCATCAGATATTGGATTAGTAATATCCAATTAGAATGACTCGTTAGAGATAGGATCAGTAGTATCCTAGAACGAGTGTGAAGAGTATATTTTTCAAATGAAAACCATTTTGTGTTGAAATTTAAACCATTTTAAAACGTATGTGACTATTTATTTATTTTGAATATGGACAATCGAGTATATAAAGATTTTGCATATACGCGTCATGAACGTATATTCGAAGTTTTAATATATTGGATAGATATAGAATCACACTCTAGTGGCCCGAAGATGATTCTGATGATTGACTAGTCGTCATTAGTATTCATGTTCGAGTAACGAAGGTGTGATATCGATATATTTCCATTAGACTGGTGTGAGAACCAAAACTAATATAGTTAGAACACATTGTTGTGAATTGGCATCAAAAACATGATTTTCTTTATATATATCAAAATTATGAATTTGAAACTCTAATTCACTAATTGATTGATGTTTGCATTGTTTGGTTATTTGTTTGCTAAATTTTAACCATTTATGCCTAATTGAATCAAATATTGAACTGTATTGATAATTGGTCGCATTTGCTTGTATATACATATACTAACATTGAACAGGTCATAGCAAGGAGGCTAGAGCCAGAGAATAAAATTTGTTTGCCCGACAAATAGGTACATGTTTACTACATAATTTCCTGTTTTGTTTGGGTGATGATGATTTTGTGAGCCTATTGGCTAGCCGCTTGGCTTTTTCTTTTTCTTTTTGAGATCTGAAGGACCGGGGAAGCTATTTGAAATTCCCCGATGCTCCCGGTGCAGGGGAGGTTATGGCGAAATTTTTCGAAAATTTAGGGTGTTAGCCAAATTTTTGAAATTTTGAAAATTCTCAGAAACTAAAGAGTTGGAGAATGAAAGCCAGATCGAACGTAGAGTTGATTAATCAAACCACTTTCGACTTTGTTCCTTTTCGGGGACGAAAAGTTTTAAGTGGGGGAGATTGTAATAACCCGGAAATTCTGGGCCAGTTTAAAATTTTTATTTTGGCAATTTTAGCGAATTTTGAATATTTAAAATAGATTATTTTAAATAAAATCAACAAGGAATTGATTTTGAATAGAATTCGAACGTATATATTATATACGTCGTCGTTAGAATATATAAAAATTATATATAATTATAAAAGGAATTGAAAATGGCGCGGTAGTTCGAAAATTCGATTTCTAATTTCAAATGAATATACAAAATTCAATATAAGTCAGAATTGAACGAAACAAGAAATATTTGAATCTGTATAACTATATCTTTGTAACGAAGTTAACAAACTAAGATTTCATCTTAGAAATGATAAGATATGTCCAGTTTAAAATTAGAAATAGTCGCTGTGGAATTTATATATATTTTTATATATATAAGGCCCTTAAAAATAGACATTTTGCAAACGACCTCGGATTTCGATGAAACCACTTTTGTTGGGTCCGTGATGTCAAGTTATCGCTAGGTTTCAAATTTCGTAATTTTCCGAATCAATAAGTGAGCGTGGCAAAGGAAAACGCGTTTGACCAGTTTCAGTTGATTTTAATCGACTGGAAATTGGTCATTTTTCAAACGGTCTCAGAATTCGACGAAACTAGTTTTGTTAGGACCGTATAGTCGATACGAAGCTAGAAAATATTTTTCTGGAATTTTTCTAGTTAGTATGTGACCCCGGTAATTTGAAATGTACGTTTAAAATTCAATATAAGGATTTAAACTGTAAATTCAACGAAAACTGATTGTAACGATCAAACCAGCTTACGATACATATCCCATTGTGTTCGGAATGGGGGTAAAACGCTATGGACGACAGGCGGTGGGCCTCGTTTCGAGGTCGGATATAAAAGTCAACCCTTGTGCAAATTTAAATAATTAAATAATAAAATAAAATATAATAAAAAAAAATCTATTTCCCCTTTTCTCTTCTGCTTGGCCCCCCCCCCCGATTCTTCATTCACTTACCAGAAAAAAAAAAAAAAAAAAAAAAACCTAACCTAAACCTAATCGCGCCGCCTGACCCTCGAACCCACCGACGAAGTCGCCGAAGCCCCCACCGCCGACCTCCTCCTTCCAGCGAAGACGACGCCACCCTCGAACACCCCTCCCTCCTCCGAACCCTCGACGAAGCCGCCGATTCCCCCCCCCCCTTTTGGAAGTGCCGCCGACGACAGTTTCACACCCCCCCCCCCCTTTTCTTCAAAATCCTGTAAGTTTTTAATTTATTTACTTTATTTTTATTTTTTATTTAAAATAGAAAACCGATTTTTAAATGATATTAAAAACTGATTTTTATGTTTTTAAAAACTGTTTTCATTTTATAGATTAAATACTGTTTTTGTTTTTTTTTTTAATTTTATTTTAACAGTTTAAAAACTGATTTTTAGATTTTCGAAAACTGATTTTTAAATGATTTAAAACTGATTTTAAATAAATAAGCAGTAACTTATTTTTCAGAATTTTAAAAATATAAAAAGATATGGTTTTGAAAATAGAAAAAAACATACCTTTTTTGAAAATAGAAAAAAACATACCTTGTTTGAAAATAGAAAAAAAAAACATACCTTGTTTGAAAATAGGAAAAAAAAAACATTCTTTGTTTTGTAAATAGAAATAGTGAAATAAAAATTCGATTTTTATATATTGAACTTTGAAATAAAAATTCGATTTTTATATATTAAACTTCGAAATAAAAATTCGATTTTTATATATTGAACCTTGAAATAAAAATTCGATTTTTATATATGGAATAGCGAAGTAAAAATTCGATTTTTACATATATAGTGAAAGCGGACAACGAAGGTGACCAAAAGGCGGGAGCGACGAAGATCTCTACAATAGAAGTGCCGTGGAGCTTGGATAGCTATAAGTGAGAACTTCTCACCTTTCAATTTAATTTTTCTAGTTATATATATACTAGGATGCAGACGGTGCTTAGTAGCACCCGACACCCGTCCACATACCATGGACTTGTTTGTTTGGTTGTGTAGTTGGTTAGGTTATTTGATTTGGATTTGATTGATTGGTTGAATTGGAAATTGATTAAAATTGATATGTGAATGGCGTGGGCCTTCACTAGACCGGGGATAAGGCTAGGCCTCGTCCCGTTTCTAGTATCGTGCCGTTATGCCGCCGAAATTTTCTAAAATATGTTAGAAAAATAAAAATATCATTTTTATTGAATAAATGAACTGAATAGAAATTCATAAGTTGAAATAAAATGTTTTATCGTTAAAAATATAATTTTTAACGTGAATGTGAATAAATAAATATTCATTTACAAACTGGACGGTTTGTTTATGTACACCTATTTGACTGATATTGATTGGGCCGATAAATTTTACACATCGCCCAACTACACAAATAAAATCTGTGTTTGATTGTTTGAAACCCCACACGGGTGTTGGGATGAAATATGAAGTTCACTCATCCTGATTGATTAAACATGTCGATCGATTGATTGACAGGCTGTTATAAGCGTTAGATATCTTTATTTGATGCTTCTACAGTGTAGTGCACTTTGGTTGATGGTTGATTATTTTTCAATGCTATTATATACATGTGATGTATGAAAATCCATATAATTAATTTTATATGGTGATTGATTGGGCCTCATTCCAATTTGAAAAATAAAGAATATATAAAATAAAGGTTCATGTGTTGACTATACTCATCCGTTGGGATTAGTCATGTGTTGAACGAATTATTTTTATAATAAAATTTACATCTTTACCAATATAAAATAAAGGTTCATGTGTTGACTATACTCATCCGTTGGGATTAGTCATGTGTTGAACGAATTATTTTTATAATAAAATTTACATCTTTACCAATATAAAATAAAGGTTCATGTGTTGACGGTACTCATTCGTTGAGATTAGTCATGTGTTGAACGAAATAATTTAACAAAAATAGTCACACATGGACGGTACTCATTCGTTGAGATTAGTCGTGTGTTGACAAAAAGAAATATTTGAAATAGAATATATAAAGCCGTGTTGATTAGTGATGCGCCATTTTGACGCGAACGACATATATAACGATTTCGAAATGAATTGAATATAAAATGATTTCGAAATGAATTGAATATATAACGATTTCGAAATGAATTGAATATAAAACGATTTCGAAATGAATTGAATATATAACGATTTCGAAATGAATTGAATATATAACGATTTCGATTTGAATTGAATATATAACGATTTCGATTTGAATTGAATATAAAACGATTTCGAATTGAATGGAATAGAAAACCAATTTGATTTCAAATTGAATATATATTGAACTTGATTCAAATAGAAAACGAAACGAATTTGATTTGAATAGAAAATGAATTTGAATCGAATAGAAAACCAATTTGAATTGAATTGAATTGAAAGCGAATTCAAATTGAATTGAAAACGAATTCGAATTGAATTTAAATTGAATTGAAATTTGAATTGAATAGAAATGAATTTTAAAACGAATTTATAAAGAAGAATTCGATTTTGACTTGAATTGAAAGGGAAGTTGAATTTGCTTTTGAAACGAATTTAAAACTATTTATATAACTCGTTTTAAATAGAAATCGACGAAATATATATTATATATATTATATATATAATATAATGGCCTGAATAGAACGCGCCGCGCCGCGGCAGTTCGTGAATTTCGACCATTTATTTCAAACGGACATTACGGGAGATCCGACCGTCGGATTCTCCTAAAACCAGAACCGTTGGGTTCGTATCGAAAAGAGCTTTCTAATGAATATTTGAAATTCAAAATCTAACGGTTGGATTTGGAGATACGTCCAAATCAAATTCGAGAAAGGTCGCTATAGGTGCAGTTCGATGGCCATTGTTGGAAATCGACTGTACGGGCCTTGATAAAATTATTAAAAATAGTAATAATTGATGTTAAATCATAAGAAATGATTTGGGAAAATTTGGGATGAAAAACTCCATATTCGAAATGATAAAAATAGATTTTTATCGAAATGAACTAGTTTTGAACTAAATTTAAAACCTAATTATTTTTAAATAAATAAATTAGATTT
Organism: Allium sativum; assembly: GCA_030737875.1. Taxonomy (NCBI): domain Eukaryota; kingdom Viridiplantae; phylum Streptophyta; class Magnoliopsida; order Asparagales; family Amaryllidaceae; genus Allium; species Allium sativum. Next base: position 891,123,180 of record CM060910.1, on the reverse strand, counting down.
AAAAAGGGGTTTTAAATAATCGGGATTTCTAATATATTTGATTGGATTTGAAATGGGTTTATCGTGAACTGTGTTTTAAATAACACCTAGTTCTTTAACCCAGTAAAAGGAGTTTAACAAATCTGCAATTAGATTGAAATGCGAATGGATAATCTAAATTATCAAATTTAGAAAATGAGCGAGAATGGAGTATTACCAGTTTTACTCCAAAGCGATAGTTAAATCTTTAATTAGATTTGAACGTGAAATGGTAATTAATTTTACCGATAACACCACGGTGTTAGATATGGAGTATTACCAGTTTTGCTTCATGGGATGAATAGGTCGGGATTGGGAAATAAAATAAATAATTACTTCGTTGTGGTTCGCTAATCTCGACTAGTTGGAAAAACCATAATTTGGTTTTAAATGACATCCAAAGGAAGATTACAGGATAAATTTTAAAGAATTTATCTTGGATAAAATTAATGGGAACCTTTCCCTAAGAATGTGGAATTTAGAAACTAGCTGTAGGTTGGCTAAGAAGAATGGCTTCCTGGGTATTGATCTGATGTTGGTTTCGGCCTTCGGGGTTAATGTTTGGGAAATTGTTCTCTGGCTAATTTGCGGTTAGTGACTAATGAATTGGAATGAGGCGTATGTTGAGTTTGTGTAAAATTTGTTTTCAATATACGCGGGTTGTTCGGAAAGGCCGGGTTTATACCCATTCTGAATAACCGATTCGACGATATGTCGAAGATGAAGACGGTGGTTGAAGACCGGAAGTCTTCACATCGTTTGGATAATTACTGACGATCCTGATTGGGCAGTACACCCAAGAGGATGGAAATAGTTGGTGGTCGTCCAGACGTACCTGGAGATGGATGGATATGCGAGGAAAGTGCCTCCGGTTTCGTTCAGACCCAGAACGGACTTGTAAATGGATTGTGTGTCTGACACTGGATTTTATTCTGTGCTGATTGATTTCTATTAAATATACATCTGTTTGGCGGCGGAGAATTTATTCTTTTGCTTAACGCCCTTCTCTGAGACGTACGAGCTCAGAGGTTGTATATCGATGGACATCAGTCGCATGGCATGAATTGCCTGTGTGGCATACTAAGATGCAATGATCAAGGCTTCTGTTGAAAAGCAAAGTCTTGTGGTTGATGATCAAAGCACGCCTACGTGGCAGCTTTGTGTATAACGTGTATTCGCGAGCCTCACACCTCGGTATGAGTTAAAAAAGGGATACGGACTGCGGGGAGAGCGCACGTTTCTTTCTAGCTTTGGTGGTGTCAGTGACTTACCAGCCCTGACATATATATACTTTTCACCTTTGTGGTTGTTGGATGAGGCGCCTCGATTATAGGTCTGTAAGGACCGGGAAACGTGTGTTCAGGAATAACTAATCCTCTAACGTAAGTGAGGACCGGCCCTGAAGATCCAGGGGTTACCCAGTGTGCGTAATCCTGAGGCATTTGCTAGAGTGTCTCGAACGCGGAGAGGAGCTTGCCCCTTGCCTCGACTCATGACGGAAATCCAATTTCCAATACGTGTATTGCGGTTTTAATTGTAGAACTAGTATGGCGACATGATATATGGTACCCATGCCGTCTATGATTTATACTTATGATTGAAATTGTTTTGACACTATACACTTATTATAGTATCAAATGATTTGTTTAAAACGTACCAAGCATGTTTGGCTATTATAAGGGAAAACCCTATCCTCCGGCTTGCGTTGCATTGTGTGATGGGACCTGGGTCTTATAATAGCTTCATTTTTCGAAAAAGCATTGCGTTGTTTATTCTATATGCACTAGTATTCTTGGGAGGAAACCCGTTCCGTGTTATACGGCGTGGTCCCTTGAATTACTCTCTTTTAAAGTAAAGTTTTAAATAACTGTTCTAGTTCTCACACCAGTCACATGACTGACCTGGAGTTTATTGTTTTAACCTAAACTCTGGGTGCCCCTATTTTCCGCACGGGCAGCTAGTAGTTTTGGTTTTGCAGATTTATATTCACAGGATCCTGGTTTACAGCTGGAATGATATCCGGAAAGCTCTGTATCCGTATATCACCTTCAGTTGTGCTTTATATTATTTTTCCGCTGCTATGTATTTAAATGTAATTTAAATCTCTGATATTTCTGTGTAATATTTATTCATTTATACTCTGTATATTCTTGTAATCTGATGCATTGTTGTAATATACAATGAAATGTTCTTCTGTTTGTGTTTTGATTTGTCCTGTTCTCAACGTTCAGGGGTTTTGAACGGTCTAGATCGGTTTAACGACTGATTCAGATCGAGCGAAATTCCAGGCCGTCACACTAGGGATCGTCCTCTCCGATTCGAGACACTCTAGCAAATGCCTCAGGATCACACCTATGGGCAACCCTTGGATGCGGTAGGGCCGGTCCCCACCTAACGGTAGTGGATTGGCAATTCCTGAACACACGTTTCCCGGTTCCTTTGAACCTATAGTATGACCACTTCCGGCCTATAAAACCCGAGGTACCTCAATCCAACATCCACATAAGTAAAATGCCAGCCAGTTTAAGCACTGACACTACTCCTAGCTAGAAAGAAACGTGTGCACTCCCTATGGTCCATATCCCGTTTTTGACTCATACCGGGGTGTGAGGCTCGCGAAGTCACGTTATACACAAAGCTATGCCTAAACAGGCTATGCTTTGATCATCAACCACAAGGCTCTGCTTTTTAACAAAAACTTGATCCATGCATCTTAGCATGCCACATTATCAGACCATACCATATCATTGATTCATCTATCGATATATAATAGGGTGTTGAGCAAGAGAATAAATTCTCTGCCACAAAACAGCTACATATTAAATAGAGATAAACGAATACAATATAAAGGAATACAATGTCAGACACACAATCCATTTATCAGTCCGTTCTGGGTCTGAACGAAACCATACCCGGTAGATCTCCAAATATGTCTGAATGATCACCAATTTTCCCCTCATTTCGGGTGTACGGTCCAATCAAAATATCAATAATCATCCATTCGATATGGAAATTTCCCGGTCTTCAATATCCGTCTTCATCATCGATCTTCAATCGCCGTATGAATTATTCAGAATGGGTTAAACCCGGTCTTTCTGAATAATTTGCGTAATTTAAAACCATGTGCTTTAAAACACAGCCAACGCCTCATTCCCGTCAAGAATATTTCTTTAATTTAACTTACACCAAATTAAGGTTCATTCAACTAGTCGGGATTAACGCCTTACCGAAGTAATTATTTATTATTATTCCAATCCCAACCTATATATCCCATGGAGTAAAACTGGTGGTACTCCATATCTAAAACCCAATGTGTTACGATAAATTTAATTATCGTTTAATCGTTTGAATCTAATTAAAGATTCAACTATCGCATGGAATAAAACTGGTGGTATTCCATTTCTGATTCCTTAGTAAATTAAATTACTAAATCCCCATTTCAGTCTAGTTAAAGATTTATTAAAACTCTATTTAGTTTTAATCTTCCAAAATCATATCATTTAATGATTGTAAAATTTTCAAGAAATTTATCTCGTCTTTAACTAGGTTAAAGAACAAATGTCACTGAAAACATCGTACACAATAAACCCAAAATCTTATTACATTTAATTCCAATTTAATGTATTAAATTGAAATCTTCGTTTTAGAAAATTTTATTAAATCTTAGTTAAAAGATCAATAAATTCTAAATTTCAAATTTCATCGTTAATCGGGTTTAAGAACTAATGTCATTTTAAAAACATTGTTCACAATCAACCCAACCATTGATTTTCAATTTTATTTTCAATTATGTTTATAAATTGAAAAACCTCATTTAAATCTTAATAAAGATTTATAACATTCCATATTACATTTTCACCGTCAATTGGGATTAAAGAACAAATGTCGTTTGAAACATAGTTCATGGTAAACCCACAATCAACTTTCATTTCAATTCCAATTAATTAATTACAAAACCTTTCTAAATCTTAATTAAAAGATTTATTCTTTTCACACGGGTTTTAAGAACGGTGTTATTTAAGACACCATTCACGACAAACCCAAAATCTATTTATTTACATTAATTCCAAATAAAAATTAATTAATTGGAAACCCCATTAAATCTTAATTAAAGATTTAATTAACAACTAGTTCATTTCAATAAAATATATCTTTATCTTTTGAAAGCCATATTACATAAAAATGTAGTTTTTAATGTTAAGTCTTTTTATCGAAACAAACTATCAATGAAAATGAACTTTTAAATAACTATTCTTTTTATTGTAACAAATGACAACAAAAATTCAAATCTTATATTTCAATCCTTTTAATGTAAACAAATGACATTAAAAATCACATCTTTAATTGAATTCTTTTTAATGTAAACAAATGACATCAAAAATCAAATCTTTAATTTGATTCTTTTTATAAAAATTGAATTCTTTTTAGTTTTACTTCATTACATTGAAATAAAATGTAATCCTTTATTTCCAACTTAATTACATTGAAAAATGTAATCTTTTTAATTCAACTTTATTACATTGGAAAATGTAATCTTTCATTTGAAAACATTTATAAAATGTTCAATATAATCATTTAAAATGATTTCTACTTGTATTTTGAATTTCAATAAAGATCAGGTTCTTATAACATTAAAATAATATAATAATATTTTAAAAATGTAAATTTTGAAATTCAAACTTCTAATATTAATTAATCATTAATTACTGCATTAACCTCTCACATTAGATTTATTGTTTGCGGTTGCTGGATGTGTCGGGCGGGTCCGGGCAGACTTATACCGCAAACTCATTCTAACCTCGGGTTAAGCCATATTCATTTTATTATAAGAATCATTAAATTAAAACTCTAAATTGTTAAATTTCAAATTTTAATCCTTCATCATTTATTATATAATAAATGATATTCATGGAAATATCCATTCCCGTATAAATAGCGCAAATCTACCTAATCGATCTTATGCACATTAAATAATTTTAAAAGCATTAACATAACATTTAATTCTTTAACTGAAAACCCTATTGAAAACTTTAGAAATTCCTTCATTGGAATGAGACCCAAATCAAATACCATTAATTAATGGATTTCAAACAATACATGTATTCAATAATAACATTCATTTTACATCTCCCAATAACATAACATTCAAAAAAAAAAAATCGAATAACATCCAAATAACAATAACTTATTATTTGTGCACATGGGCGATGTGTGAAAATAAATCAGCCCAATCACATATACAAGTCAGTCAACTCATATATGGCAGTGTAACATATTTCATATAACATAAATAATAATAAATTATCATTAATTAGCAGTTACAAATTTTCAAATTCAAACATTGCATCACATCCAACATCAATACACAACAAATCATGTATGCCACAAAAATAATTCACAACATTTCATTGCAGACAATAAAATATATTTATTAATGAAAATAAATAATAACTGTAAATATAGATTGAGTGAGAAAAGAGTTCTCACCGAAATTTGACTTTATCGGGTCCAAATGCGCGATTTAGGCCCAATTTTGGTCCAAAATCCAACATGCTCAGAATTGGGCAAAATTGATGTCTATGCGAAGCTAAAAATTCACTGATCATGGCAAAACCTGTTTCGAACGATTTCGAGTTCGTTACAACAAGTTATGAATTTCTAAAGTTCGGACAATTTAGTTAATTATTTAAACTTCGAAAAATACCTAAAATTTTGACTGTCTCCAAATTGGACGAAATTAGTGTCCACGCGAACGTCTCGTCGCCACGATCGCGGCGGATCTGAAATCGTCAAATTTCGACTTCGTATGGGAGAGATATACAATTACAAAGATTGGAATAAATTAAATAGATTAAAATTCAAATTCTACCCAAAAATTTTCGGTCAACCCTCCTCTTTCGAAATTTGACCACCCATAACTTCCACCTCCGACCTCCGATTGACCTGAAACCACCTCTCATCTCTTCGTCTTGGCAAGCTGCATCATCCCACCAAATCGCAGCCGCCGTTCATGCTCCCGCCGCCAGAATCTGGCCTGAGAGTGAATTTCGCCTCGCGGGCCCCACAGGCCGTACCCCAACTCCAAAAAATCTGAAAAAATTCCATCATCCAGATAACGTGAAGACGAATAACTTTCATGTTGACAACTTTTTCCAGTTCTTCCTAGATTAGCGGGAAAAAAATCATTTACGTCTGCTGCTTTTTAATTTCGAAAATCAGAAAGTTTGATCCAAAATTTCGGCGAATCCGAGCATTGTATGAAAAAACTAATGGTATCAGTAGCTTCGTATCGTTGAGACCTTCGTTTTGATATATAATTTGCTATGCTTTGGAGAGATTTGATTTTCATCATGTATTTTGAGGAGAAGGGGGCCGTCGTTGCAAAGAGGAGGAAGAGAGAACTTAGAATTAGATTTTAGAGGATGACTAGGGTTAGGGAATATGAGACATTATATAGGAGTTGGTAGTTTTCAATTTAGGCCCGTGTGTGTTTTAAAATTTAATATTTTATTTACATTTTAGTCCATTTTCACCGTCTTATATTTCGTACGTTTTGTGACTTTTTATGCAGCTACTTATGTATCCAACCACTAATTGTTCCTTTATTAACTTTTTGTCTTCTTGTGCATAAAAAGAAGCTACTTAGGTGGGAGATTTAATTTTATATACATATATAAATACACTCACACACACACACACACACGCACATAGATATATAAAACGTATATGCATTAGTATTTTTTTAATATACAACTCCTAATATATGCATTAATTCTATATTCTAATGACAAAACGAATAAGATGAAAAGAAATTTTAGATAATATCACATACTAAAAATAATGTAAATTTTGATTTATATGTAAGTTCATCATTATAATTTAGTCATACACACACATACGAAGAAAATAATCAAAATAGAGATATATTTTATATTTTGATGACAAAATGTTTCCTCTTTTAGTGCAATTAATGTGCACACTCTCGGTGCATACTTTATTTGAGCAATGGAAATTACTTGTAAACTTTTAGGGTGTTACATTTGCTATCTAAATACATTGATATATATATATATATATATATATATATATATATATATATATATATAGGGAGAGAGAGTCTATGTATGCATGTAAATTTTTATTAAATAATTTATGCACTATGAAATTAACATTGAACAATAAATGTTATTATTCTTGCATGATGCATGATGCATGCTTTTCTATTTTCCTTTTTTATTGAATAATAAATGTTATTATTAACTATGAAATTAACTTTCAGCGCTTTCCTATTTTTCTTGCAAATTTTCTACTAATTTGGATTTAGCACTTACACAAATAATACTATATATATTTATTATTTCGTTAATGTTTTTCTTTCACTCTAAACTTTCGATCATAACCTTTTTCGAATATATTTTCAATGATTACAATCAATGTTATTGGACATATGTTTAATGACAACTACTGTTAATGTAAAAGCAATATAACAGGTTTGTATAAGTTTAATCCTTCATTTAAAGCAATTGTGGCATGCAAGGTAAGTTAATATTTGTGTACATTTGAAACTTGCCACCATATGTTATATCTCCGTATGCATGCCATTTAATTCTATGAATGTTAATTAATAATTTTTTTCTATGTAATTTTCTTTTGAATTTAGAATAATAATTAAACGTTAATAAGAGAGACACCTTGTGCTTATTCAACGAATTAATTTACTTCGTAACCTACCTAATATGAAGTGCAAACCAATAACTTGCTACAATGTGAGGAGAACATGGAACAAATACATGGCCCAAATTAGAAAGGAAATAGACATATTGAATATTTGTTTTACAATAAACATATTGAAAAAGGTGCTATTAAGATTGGGTCCATAACTTGTACCTTTTTTTTATGTATAAAAAAAATTATGTAAAGGATGCCATATTTAAAATAAACTGTTTAAAATATTCTAAATTCATTAAATTGACCAAAAATAATATTTATTTTTGTTCTAAATTCCGGGTTTTTACATTTATATTAAGCTGAAACTGTATTGTTGGTAAGTAGGATCCTATTATGATGTGTAACTCTAATGAAGTATTATTTCCAATGTAATTTGATTAACATTTTCTGCTGTAATTCTCTATTTCTGTTCTATGGTTATTGTTATGTGTTATATTCCAATGATTATCCTTAATTTCGTACTGCGGGAGTTTGGGGTCATCACACCCTAGGACAAGCCTACCTATTATATTACATTCTCATTCATATAATTAATTGTAATAGGTTATATACCCTGTTCATCACATTTTTCCTTGGTACCTTAACATTAACCAAACTTTTACTGCTGTAACATCCATTTAATCACCGTCATATATATTCTCATTATTTTATGAAAATATTTCACAAACCTCATTAGATCGATTAGTGGAAAAAATATAAAAATCTATTTCCATAACGTACAAAAATCAAGACCCGTGGTTGCGAGCTATTTCTTTTATTTTCATCTTGTACATACATATATCCTTTTGTTTGATTACTGTGCATGTAACGACCCAGAATTTTCGGCTATTTGTATTTGAATATTTTAATCTATTCTAAATATTATATTAAAAATATTTATGGATTTTTATATTGAAGTCATTAATAAAATGACGATTGAACGTTTATATTATATTTAACATAAAACGAGCTCGAAATGTTGGGTAGTTCGTAACATTGGGTTTTGAACTTCAATTGATTATACAGAATCCGTTTTAAGCTGGAATTCTGTGAAATAAGAAACGTTGGAATCTAATTGTTTATAATTTTCTAATGAAAGAGAAAAATCGATATTTTTTCGTGTATTTTGTAAATTATGTCCAAATCAAATTTTGAAATAGTCACAATGGAAACCGTTTATAAATTATAACGTTTATTTAATTTATTTAATAAGGAATTTCTATATATTTGAATATAGTTCAAGTTGAAAATGTTAATATTGAGTTATATTTCATATTGGTTTACATTGGGAGTGATATAATTTTATTTAGATATATTCAATTATAATAATTTATTATTATTTAATTTAATTGTTTTGGATTTAACTTATAATTTTATTGATATTATATAAGCGTTAAAAATATTTGTTTTCCAAACAACCTCCATTCTCGACGAAACGATTTTTTTTTTTTTTTGGAATACGTATGATTAGTTATTGCTATATTCACAGTTTGGAGCCAACTGAAGTTATTTTATCGCTAGACGAAATTTTAACCGTGAACCGATGAATAATTTGAAATTAAAATAAAGCCATTTCTCTAAACGGGGTCCGTTTTTAGCGAAATGAATTTAATTGAAACCGTAAGGCTTGGACATAACAGTCTGTCCATTTTCGTCGTATTTTGGCAACATGAATATTGGGCGTTCAGCATAAACAACGGTAAATAAATTAACCGTTTTAAAAACAAAGTAAAATAAAATTTCTTAACTCGTAAGCAAAGCAATAAAAGTACAACCCTAACCTAAATTCAAAACCACATCCTACCACTAGCTCAAATCAAACATGTTGTGTTGAAATGAAATGCACATGGAAGAGGACACACATCGTATGGTCCAACTAATGAAAAGAAGACCCCATCGGAAAGGAAATAAGAACAGCATACCAGCTCTATACGAGCTAACCTATCAGTGTGCAATATCAGCATGTCCCATTTATTAATAACACATGCTAGCCTACCTAACCCGACTCAAATTCTTTTCAGTTTAGTAATATCCCACTTATACACAGAGTAATATTCTATCAGATAATTACCTACGCATGCTATATTAGAATAGCATACCCCAACTTTGTACCAAATATTACTTGCTGGCCAAACAAATTACTTGCACCCGACGTATACCTCCTCCTTTCCACGTTCTACCCCTATATAAACTAGTATGTCTCGATTCATTCTTCCTTTCAAAAAAATAAAATAAATAAAGGGCCTGTAACAACTGGGAAAATCTAAACCAATTTAAAAATTATATTTTGGCAATTTTAATGAATTTTGAATATTTAAAATAAATTATTTTAAATAATGACGAGGAGAAATTTATTTTGAATAGAATTAGAATGAATATACGATGTTTGAATATAAATTATTTATTTTTAATTATAAAAGGAATTGGAAATGGCGCGACAGTTTGAAAATTCGATTTCAAATTTCAAATGAATGTACAGGATTCACAATAAACTGGATTTTAGCGAAACTAAAAATATTAAAATCTATTTGAAAATATTTTTCTAATGAATTCGAAAAATTGAAATTTCATAGCGGGGATAAAAAGTAATGCCCAGTTGAAAATTCAGAATAGTCGCTGTGGAATTTTGGCCCTTAAAAACGGAAATTTTGCAAACGACCTCTGTTTTCGACGAAGCCACTTGTGTTGGATCCGGGATGTCAAGTTATTGATATATTCCTAAATTCATAATTTTCTGAATCAATATGTGAGTGTGGTGAAGTAAAACGTTTTTTGACAGTTTCAGTAATTTCGATTGACCATAAAATGGCCATTTTTCGAATGGTCTCAGAATTTGATGAAATTTGTTTTGTTAGGACCGCATCGTCAATACGAAGCTAGAAATAATTTTTTGGGAATTTTTAAAGTCCGTATGTGGCCCCGGTAAATTGAAATGTGCGTTCAAATTCAATATATGGATTTATATTTTGATTTTGACGGAAACTGATCGAAACAGTTGAATCGGCTTACGATAGATATCCCATTATGTTTAGAATGGGGGTAGTTAGTTAGGGATGACAGTCAGTGAGTTCGATTTTGAGTTCGAAATTAAAGGTTGCTTTATGGAATAAATAAATAAAATAAAATTAATATAAAATTCTTCCTCTGGTCAACCCCTTTGTTTTAATTCCTTCCCCCCTATCGTTTTTCACAGATCGAATTAGTAAAAAGAAAAAAAAACGCATCGCCCTCAGATCTGCTGCGCCTCCACCGCCGTTTCTGCCATCGCTCCACCACCAGGGAGCCACCGCGTCTCCCCTCATTGTCCCCCCTCTCCGTTGAAACTCGAACCCCCTCCCTCGCATCAGTGTCACGCCCCTTTCCGCCGCGAGGTCGCCTTTTCCCCTCTCCTGAGCCAAATGCGAGTCCCTTGGTTTCCCGAAGCCGTCGTGCTCCCCAGTGGAGCCACCACCGCCTGCGTGGCCCACCTTCGACACCCCTCCCTTCCGATTCGATGTAAGTTTTGTTTTATTTGTTTTGTTTTAATTTATTTTAAATGTTTAAATTAGCTAAAGTAATGTTAAGGTATTTAATTCATAAAAGAAAAGATTGGATTTTTCTTTATACGAACGAAGGATAAAGATTTGATTTTTAATTTAAATAAAAATATCATTTTTATATTATAGAAACAATAAAAATATGATTTTTATAATATAGAAACAATAAAAATATGATTTTCATATTATAGAAGAAATAAAAATATGATTTTTATATTAGAGGAATAATAAAAATATGATTTTTATATTATAGATGATATAAAAATATGATTTTTATATTATAGAAATAATAAAAATATGATTTTTATAATATATAGATAATAAAATTTTGATCTTTATATATGTAGTAGAGATATAAAAGTACGATTTTTATATATGAAGTGACGATATAGAAATGTGATTTTTATCAAATATGTAGCAAAGCAAAAAATATGATTTTTATCATTTGAATGGCAATGTAAAAACGTGATTTTTATATATTCATTAGCGATAGAAAGATTCAATTTTTATATATGTAGAATGGCGATAAAAAAATAATTTTTATTTTGTAGGAAGAATTATAAAAATGTGATTTTCATAATGTTTTCATTATGATAAAGATACGATCTTCATATTGATATCATTAAGATAAAAATTCAATTTTATTATATATGAAGCGAAATAAAAAAATTCGATCTTTATATAAAAGGTAGAAATATAAAAATATAATTTCTGTATAGAAAGAAGCGTTGTAAAAATATATGAATTAGAAATAAAAATGTGATTTTTATTTATTGGAATGAAGAGATAAAAATGTGATTTTTAATGTGAACAGCGTGAAAAGATCACATTTGAATTTTGGGCATATCCGAACCGTTCAGAAATAGATAATGGAGGAGTGGATCACAAAGATGAGAACTTCTCACTTTTAATTTTATTTTCTAGTTAATATATATAATAGGATGCAGACGGTGCTTAGCAGCACCTGACACCCGTCGTCCACAGACCATGGACGACTTGTTTGTTTGGTTGATTTTGTTGTGAAAATTGGTTGTGTGATGTGGAATGGAATAAAATATCTTATAGTTAAAAATATATTTTTTAACGTGTATATGAATTAAATAAATATTTATAAAAATATCGGATGATTTGTTTATGTACACACATTTGACTGATATTGATTGGGACGATAAATTTTACACATCGCCCAACTGCACAAATAAATCTGTGTTTGTTATTTGAAAACCCCACACTGGTGTTTGGATGAAAATTGGACATACGCTGATCCCCATAATTAGCTGTATGTCGATCGATCGATTGACAGGCTATTGTAAGCGTCAAATATTAATATTTGATGCTTATGCAGTGTAGAATGCACTTTGGATGATGTTCGACTGTATTTGATGGTTGTTGTGTACATGTATTGTATGAAATCCGTATAATCAAATTACATGGTAATTGACTGTGTCTGATTCCAATTTAGAAGAATAAATATTTTAAAATAACGATTATTTTAAAATAACTAATATTTTAAAATAATATTCAGAAAATATTGAAATGTGAAGCCATGTTAAGTAGTTAAATGCCATTTTAACATGAACAGGGATTTTTTTGTCGATTTTATTCATTTTATAATAAATATCAAAAAGTGATTTCAAAATCAAATATTTTGAAAATATTATCGTTTTAATATTGAAATGATATGGAAAATTTAATTTTGAATTTAAATTGAAATAGAATTGAAATTCGAATTAAATTGAAATAAAATTGAAATTCGAATTAAATTGAAATAGAATTGAAATTCGAATTAAATTGAAATAGAATTGAAATTCGAATTAAATTGAAATAGAATTGAAATTCGAATTAAATTGAAATATAATTGAAATTCGAATTGAAATAGAATTGAAATTCGAATTAAATTGAATATTGAAATTCGAATTAAATTGAAATAGAATTGAAATTTGAATTAAATTGAAATAGAATTGAAATTTGAATTAAATTGAAATAGAATTGAAATTCGAATTAAATTGAAATAGAATTGAGATACGAATTGAAATTGAAATAGAATTGAAATTCGAATATATTTGAAATTCGAATTAAATTGAAATAGAATTGAAATTCGAATTAAATTGAAATAGAATTGAAATCTTTTTGAATTGAATTTAAAACGGATTGAAATTGAATTGAAATCGTTTTGAAATGAATTTAAAACGGATTTATAAGGAAAAATTCAATTTTGATTTGAATTTGAAATGGAAGTTGAAATTGTTTTTGAAACGAATTTAAAATGATTTATAAAATTCGTTTTAAATGGAAATCGACGAAATATATATTATATATATAATATAACGGCCTGAATAGAACACGCCACGCCGCGGTAGTTCACGAATTTTGACCATTGACTTCGAACGGAAATTACGGGAGATCCGACCGTCGGATTCTCCTAAAACCAGAACCTATGGGTTTGTATCGAAAAGAGATTTCCAATGAATAGAAGAGATTTGAAATCTAACGGTTGGATTTAGAGATATGTCCAAATCAATTTCAGAAAAGGTCGCTATGGAGGATTGGAAATCGACTGTACGGGCGATAGTAAAATTATTAAAAATATGGAAAAATTATGTGAAATCATAATAAATGATTTGGAAAGAGTTAGGATGAAAAATTCCATATTTGAAAAGATAAAAATATATTATTATCGAAATGAGCAAGTTATTAACTAGAATAATAATTTACTTATTTTTAAATAAATAAATTTGATTTGAAATGGTTTTCAAAAACAACCAGAATTTCCAATATACGAATTGGAATGGATTTGAATCGAAATTATCTTTGGAATATTTCAATATTGGATTCCGTGATTATACAGACATTGTGGAGGAATTTGGAAGATATATAGATATATATATATCGTTATTCCAATACGATATTTGTTGATTTCAGAATTTGATATTGAATATAAGCCGATATATTTTCTATTCAGAGCCTTGTATTTAATATCAAATTGGATTTTGGGTTTGTCGTGAATGGTGTCTTCATTAACACTATTCTTAAACCCGGTTGAGAAAAGATTAAATCTTTTTATTTAGATTTAATGAAGTATACCAATTAATTAATATTTAATTGGAATTAAATTGGAATTTATTTTCGGGTTTATAGTGAACAATGTTTTAAATAACATTTGTTCTTTAACCCGATTAAAAATGGAATGTGAAATGGGTTTGTTGTGAACTGTGTTTTAATAACATTTGTTCTTTAACCTGATTTACAGTGAAATGTAGTTTGGAATTTATAAATCTTTTTATTAAGATGTAACGGGAATTTTTCAAAGTAAAAGATTTCCAGTTTAATATATTAAATTGGAATTGAATAGAATTCGATTTGGTAATAATCGAAGTGAGTTTCTGTGGAAGAAGACTGCTAATACATATGGAATTTAAAAGGCTTTGCCGTTATTCCATTTATATTATTAGTCGGATACGGAAATTGATACTTACGGAAATTGATACCGATTATATATTGATTTGTTTTCCGCGAAGATTCCATGAAATGGAATGTGATTTGGGTTTGTCGTGAACTGTGTTTTAAATGACATTAGTTCTTTAACCCAGTAAAAGACAGGATTACATGTCTATCGTTGTATTTCGAACTGTATGGTTGATCTCTGCTAAATATATATCTATTTGGTGGCAGAGAATTTATTCTCTTGCTTAACGCCCTTCTCTGAGATGTACGAGATCAGAGGTTATATATCGGCAGAAATTAATAGTACGGTGTAGATTGTCGATGCGACATGTTTGTGTTTCCAAAGTTAAATAATCATTAATATTGATTTTTGGGAAGATTAAAACTAAGTGGAGTTTTAATGAATGTTTAATTAGATTGAAATGTGAATTGATAATTTAAATTATCAAATTTGGAAATGATCGAGAGTGGAGTATCACCAATTTTACTCTAGACGATAGCTAAATCTTTAATTAGATTTGAACGTGAAATAGTAATTAATATTTACCGATAGCACTATGGTGTTAGATATGGTGTATTACCAGTTTTGCTCCATGGGATGAATAGGTTGGGATTGGGAAATAAAATAAATGATTACTTCGATGTGGTTCGCTAATCCTGACTAGTTTGGAAAACCTTAATACGGTTTGATATCCAAAGGAAGATTAAAGAATAAATTTAAAGAATTTATCTTTGATAAAATTAATTGGAAACTTTCCCAAAGGAAAAGAATATTTGAATAAAATAATATTCTGGATTGGAATGAGGCGTATGATGTGTTGTTATAGCACTTGATTATAAGATACGCGAGTTATTCAGAAAGACCGAGTTTAACCCATTCTGAATAACTGATTCGACGATAAGTTAAAGAGATTGAAGATGGTGCAAGACCGACGATCTTCACATCGAATGGATGGGTGCTACTGATACTCACGATGGGAGCAACTACCTTGAAGTGGGCTAAAGTGGTAGCCATTCAGACGTACTTGTTGATTGTACGGAAATGCAAGGAATAAGGTGCCTCCGGTTTCGTTCAGACCGAAAATGGACTTTTAAATGGATGGTGTGTCTGACATTGTATTCCTTAGTACTATATTCGTTGATCTCTGCTAAATATATATCTGTTTGGAGGCGGAGAATTTATTCTCTTGCTTAACACCCTTCTCTGAGACGTATGAGCTCATAGGTTATATCGGCAGAAATCAGTGGTACAGTATGGATTGATAGTGTGGCATGCTGAGATGCAGTGACCCATACTTTTGTTGAAAAGCAAAGTTTGGTGGATGATGATCAAAGCGCAGCTTTAATATAGCATGGCTTTGTGTAGCGTTAATTCGCGAGCCTCGCACACCGGTATGGTGGGAAACTGATGGTTAGATCAGTATGCTTTTGAGATGAGGATAGACACCCTATGGGTTGTCATGGATTCGGTCGACCGAGGTGAGGGATAGGGCACACCCCCCGATTTCCCTGATGGATAGAGTAAGTGGTGTTTTTGCATGCCTATGACGTAAACCACAGTAACTTGTTTTCGTGGGTAGTGCGGATGTGCATTACAGTGTTTTCGCATGCTTGTGACATAAACCGTGGTGAATTGCACTACACGATCGATCTTTCGAATCAGTAACCACCAGCATGGAAATCAAATTTCCAAATACGACATTTTGCGGTTTTGATTGTAGGGCCTAGTATTGGCGATATGATATTTGGTACCCATGCCGTCTATGATTGATACTGTTATATTTGAAGTTGTTTTCTTCACTTATAGTAATAATAAAAGATGAAATTTCGCGTATCAAGCATATTGGCTATTATAAGGGAAAACCCTATCCTCCAGCTTGCATTGCATTGTATGATGGAACCTGGGTCTTATAATAGCTTCATTGTTCTTTATTTAGCATTGCGCTGTTTGTTTTATGCACTGGTATTCTTGGGAGGAAACCCGTTCCGTGTTATACGGCGTGGTCCCTCGATTTACCTAACTTTAAAAATATTGATTGATGACTATTTTAGTTCTCACACTAGTCACAAAGCTGACCTGGAGTTTATTGTTTTGACCTAAACTCTGGGTGCCCCTATTTCCACACGGGCAGCTAGTAGTTTTGGTTTTGCAGATTTATATTCACAGGATCTTGGTTTACAGTTGAAGCGATATTCAGAAACTCTGTATCGGTGTATCTATTTTCAGTTATGCTTTGTATTGTTTTTCCGCTGCGATGTATTTAAATGTAATTTAAATCTCTGATATTTTCTGTGTAATATTTATTCATACTCTGTTATGTTCGTGTATTCTGATGGAATTGTTGTAATAAGCAATGAAATGTTCTTTTTGTTTGTATTCTGATTTTTCGTGTTCTCGGAGCAATCCGGGCTTTCCTTTGCAGGGAAATTTGGGTCGCCATAATTTAGTATCAGAGCTTTGGTTTACAGAGCTAGAGAACATGACACATTAGAACCGAACAAAAGAATTCATCAGAAATTGTATTAGTAATATCCAATAAGAATGACTTGTTAGAGATGGGATCAGTAGCATCGTAGAACGAGTGTGAAGAGTGTTGTTTTAAAATAAAATTGAAAACAAATTTTGTTTTGGAAATTTATATCAAATTATACGTATTGGAATATTTATTTATACTGAATTTGGACAATCTAGTATAGGGATATTTTGAGTATAGGCCTGACGGGGAGTATATTCGAAGCCTCAGATACTAGATGGATATAGAATCACACTCTAGTCGCCTGGAAATGATACTGATAATTGGGATCCCATCATCAGTGTTTGTGTTCGAGTTTCGAAAGTAGCATATTTATATAATTTCCAATCCACTGGTGTGAGAACCAAAACTTAACTAAAATTTGCTATTTGAGACTTGACACTGAAATATGATTTTTGAGTATATAAAAATTATATATTTTTTAAAATTTAATCAACAAATTGATTGCTGGCTATGATGTTTGATTATTGATTCAGCTAATGAATACTGGAATGATAAATAAAGTATGATCAAGATAATTGTTAAGAAAAAAATAATGCAAACTCTCTTGAAAAAATCCTAGAAATATTATATAGGATATGGATGACTATGGCTTATCTCATACTGAATTCTGGATGACCCCAAAACAAGCAAGGAGAGCTCACCAGAAAGCAGAAAAAGAACGAGAATTGAACTTAGGATCACACGCGGTTGTTTATTGTCGTAAATGCCGAAAAGAAGGGCATTATGCAATTGTGTTTCCTGGGAAAAAGAGGAAAGAGAAACAAATAAGAATGGACATAGTTTGTTTCAAATGCAAGGAGACGGGACATTTTGTGGATAAGTGTCCAAACGTAAAGAAAAAATCCAGAAAACTAGGAAAAGAAAAGAAATGCTTTCGATGCAAAGAATTAGGGCATCTAGCCCGAAATTTCCTGCTAAAGAAGGGTGATAAGAAATCCAATGGAAAGGGGGTATCTACTTTGGAAATTATGCAAGAAGAAGGCACAACTTCCTAGAAAGTTGGGTTTTAATGTAATAAACTAGGATTTTGGATATATGTATGTATATGTATGATGCTTGTATGAATGTAATTACGACTTTTGTTTTAAAAATGTATTGGTGTTGTAGAATGTAACTAAGGTAAGAAAAATGTTGAACCAATTTGAATTTAGCACCAAACATCGAACTGCATTGAAATTTATCGCATTTGCATGCATATACATGTCTATACATTGAACAGGTCATTGCAAGGAGGCTAGAGCAGGGGAATAAAATTGTATGCCCGACAAATAGGTACGTGTTTACAAATTTCTTAAGTTTGGGTGATTTTATGAGCCGATTGGCTAGCCGCTTGGCTTTTTCTTTTTCTTTTTGGATTGGAGAGGCCTGTATGGTAATTTCAGGATTTTCCCGATGCTCCCGTGCAGGGGAGGTTCTGGCGAAATTTTTCGAAAATTTAGGGTGTTAGCCAATTTTTTGAAAAATTTGAAAAGTTCTTAGAGACTGAAAAGTTGAAGAACTTAAGCCATAATGAAAATATTGAAAGTTGAGTTGATTAGTAAAACAACTTTCAGCTCCGTTCCTTTTCGGGGATGAACAGATTTTAAGTGGGGGAGATTGTAATGACCCGGAAAATCTGAACTAATTTAAAAATTTTATTTTGGTAAATTTAATGAATTTTGAGTATTTAAAATGAATTATTTTAAATAATGATGACAAGAAATTTATTTTAAATAGAATTAGAATGAATATATTTATTTCAATCGACATTAGAATATAAATTATTTATTTTTAATTATAAAAGGAATTGAAAATGGCGCAGCAGTTTGAAAATTCGATTTCAAATTTCAAATGAATGTACATGGTTCAAAATAAATCGGATTTTAGCAAAACCAGGAATATTAGAATCTATTTGAAAATATCTTTCAAACGAATTCAAAAAATTGAAATTTCATAGAGGGGATAAAAATTTATGCCCAGTTGAAAATTCAGAATAGTCGTTGTGGAATTTAGGCCCTTAAAAATAGAAATTTTGCAAACGACCTCTATTTTCGACGAGACCACTTTTGTTGGATCCGGGATGTCAAGTTATTGCTAGATTCCAAAATTCATAATTTTATGAATCAATATGTGAGCGTGGCGAAGTAAAACATGTTTCGACAGTTTCAGTCAATTTCGATCGACCAGAAAATGGCCATTTTTCAAACTATCTCAGAATTTGATGAAATTAGTTTTGTTAGGACCGCATCATCAATACGAAGCTAGAAATAATTTTTCGGGAATTTTTAAAGTCCGTATGTGGCCCCGTTAAATTGAAATGTGCGTTCAAATTCAATATATAGATTTATATTTTGATTTTGATGGAAACTGATCGAAACAGTCGAATCGGCTTATGATAGATATCCCATTGTGTTCGGAATGGAGGCAATTAGCTAGGGACGACAAACGGTGAGTTCGATTTTGAGTTTGAAATTAAAGCTTGCTTTATGGAATAAATAAATAAAATAAAATTAATATAAAATTCTTCCCTTGGTCAACCCCTTTTTTTAATTCCTTTCTCTCTCCCCCCATCGTTTTTCATAGATCGAATTAGTTAAAAGGAAAAAAACAAAAAAAAATGCATCGCCCTCAGATCTGCTACGCCTCCACCGCCGTTTCCGCCATCGCTCCACCACCAGGGAGCCGCTGCGTCTCCCCTCGTTCTCCCCCCTCTCCGTTGAAACTCAAACCCCCTCCCTCGGATCATCATAACGCCCCTTTCCACCACGAGGTCGCCTTCCCCCCTCTCCTGAGGCAACCATGAGCCCCCTGGCTTCCCGAAGCCGTCGTGCTCCCCAGCGGAGTCGCCACCGCATGCATGGCCCATTTTCGACACCCCTCCCCTCCGATTCGCTGTAAGTTTTGTTTTATTTGTTTTAATTTATTTTAAATGTTTAAATTAGCTTGAGTAATGTTAAGGTTTTTAATTCATAAAAGAAAAATTGGATTTTTCTTTATACGAACGAAGGATAAAGTTTTGATTTTTACTTTAAATAAAAATATGATTTTTATATTATAGAAACCATAAAAATATGATTTTTATATTATAGAAACAATAAAAATATGATTTTTATATTATAGAAGAAATAAAAATTTGATTTCTATATTATAGGAATAAATAAAATATGATTTTTATATTATAGAAATATTAAAAATACGGTTTTTATAATATATATATAATAAAAATTTGAACTTTATACATGTATTAGAGATATAAAAGTACGATTTTTATATATGAAGTGACGATATAGAAATGTGATTTTTATCATATATGTAGCAAAGTAAAAATATGATTTTTATCGTTAAAATGGCAATGTAAAAACGTGATTTTTATATATTCATTAGTGATAGAAAGATTCGATTTTTATATATGTAAAATGGCGATAAAAATATAATTTTTATTTTGTAGGAAGAATTATAAAAATGTGATTTTTATAGTGTTTTCATTATGATAAAGATACGATCTTTATATTGATATCATTAAGATAAAAATTCGTTTTTTATTATATATGAAACGAAATAAAAAAATTTGATCTTTATATAAGAGGTAGAAATATAAGAATATAATTTCTATATAGAAAGAAGCATTGTAAAAATATATGAAGTAGAAATAAAAATGTGATTTTTATTTATTGGAATGAAGAGATAAAAATGTGATTTTTAATGTGAACAGCGTGAAAAGATCGCATCGGAATTTTCGGTATATCCGAACTGTTCAGAAATAGATAATGGAGGAGTGGATCCCAAAGGTGAGAACTTATCACTTTTAATTTTATTTTCTAGTTAATATATACACTAGGATGCAGACGGTGCTTAGAAGCACCTGACACATGTCGTCCACAGACCATGGACGACTCGTTTGTTTGGTTGATTTTGTTGTGAAAGTTGATTGTGTGATGTGGAATGGAATAAAATATTTTATAGTTAAAAATATAATTTTTTACATGTATATGAATTAAATAAATATTTATAACAAATCAGATGATTTGTTTACGTACACACATTTGAGTGATATTGATTGGGACGATAAATTTTACACATCGCCCAACTGCACAAATAAATCTGTGTTTGTTGTTTGAAAACCCCACACGGGTGTTAGAATGAAAATTGGACATAGGTTAATCCCAATAATTAGCTGTATGTCGATCGATCAATTGACAGGCTATTGTAAGCGTTAAATATTAATATTTGATGCTTATGCAGTGTAGAATGCACTTCGGATGATGGTCGACTGTGGTTGATGGTTGTTGTGTACATGTATTGTATGAAATCCATATAATCAAATTATATGGTAATTGACTGTGTCTTATTCCAGTTCAGAAGAATAAATATTTTAAAACAACGATTATTTTATAATAATATTCAGAAAATATTGAAATGTGAAGCCGTGTTAAGTAGTTAAACGCCATTTTAACACGAACGGGGATTTTTTGTAGATCTTAATCATTTTATAATGAATATCAAAAAGTGATTTCAAAATCGAATATTTTGAAAATATTATCGTTTTAATATTGAAATGATATGGAAAATTTAATTTTGAATTTAAATTGATATAGTTTTGAAATTTGAATTAAATTGAAATAGAATTGAAATTCGAATTAAATTGAAATAGAATTGAAATTCGAAATGAAATAGAATTGAAATTCGAAATGAAATAGAATTGAAATTCGAAATGAAATAGAATTGAAATTCGAATTAAATTGAAATAGAATTGAAATTCGAATTAAATTGAAATAGAATTGAAATTCGAATTAAATTGAAATAGAATTGAAATTTGAATTAAACTTAAATAGAATTGAAATTTGAATTAAATTGAAATAGAATTGAGATTCGAATTGAAAATGAAATAGAATTGAAATTCGAATTAAATTGAAATAGAATTGAAATTCGAATTAAATTGAAATAGAATTGACACCGTTTTAAATTGAATTTAAAACGGATTGAAATGGAATTGAAATCGATTTGAAATGAATTTAAAACGAATTTATAAGGAAAAATTCAATTTTGATTTGAATTTGAAATGGAAGTTGAAATTGTTTTTGAAACGAATTTAAAACGATTTATAAAATTTGTTTTAACTGGAAATCGATGAAATATATATTATATATATAATATAATGGCCGGAATAGAAGGCGCCGAGCTGCGGCAGTTTGCGAATTTCAACCATTGACTTCGAACGGACATTACGGGAAATCCGACCGTCGAATTCTCCTAAAACCGGAACCTATGGGTTCGTATCGAAAAGTGCTTTCCAATGAATAGAAGAGATTTGAAATCTAACGATTGGATTTGGATATATGCCCAAATCAATTTCAGAAAAGGTCGCTATGGATGTAGTTTGGTGGTCGTTATTGGAAACCGACTGTACGGGCGATAATAAAATTATTAAAAATATGGAAAAATTATGTAGATCATAATAAATGATTTGGAAAGAGTTGGGATGAAAAATTCCATATTTGAAAAGATAAACATATATTTTTATCAAAATGAGCTAGTTATTAACTAGAATAATAATTTTTTTATTTTTAAATAAATAAATTGAATTTGAAATGGTTTTCAAAAACAACCAGAATTTCCAATATACGAATTGGAATGGATTTGAATCGAAATTATCTTTAGAATATTTCGATATTGGATTCCGTGATTATACGGACGTTGTGGAGGAATTTGGAAGATATATATTTCGTTATTCCATTACGATATTTGTTGATTTCAGAATTTGATATTTAATATAAGCCGATATATTTTCTATTCAGAGCCTTGTATTTAATATCAAATTGGATTTTGGGTTTGTCGTGAATGGTGTCTTCATTAACACTGTTCTTAAACCCAGTTGAGAAAAGATTAAATCTTTTTATTTAGATTTAATGAAGTATACCCATTAATTAATATTTAATTGGAATTAAATTGGAATTTGTTTTCGGGTTTATCGTGAACGGTGTTTTAAATAACATTTGTTCTTTAACCCGATTAAAAATGGAATGTGAATTGGGTTTGTTGTGAACTGTGTTTTATTAACATTTGTTCTTTAACCTGATTTACAGTGAAATGTAGTTTGGAATTTATAAATCTTTTTATTAAGATTTAACGGGAATTTTCCAAAGTAAAAAATTTCCAGTTTAATATATTAAATTAGAATTGAATGGAATTCGATTTGGTAATAATCGAAGTGAGTTTCTGTGGAAGAAGACTGTTATTACATATGGAATTTAAAAGGCTTTGCCGTTATTCCATTTATATTATTAGTCAGATACGGAAATTGATATCGATTATATATTTATTTGTTTTCCGCGAAGATTCCATGAAATGTTATGTGATTTGGGTTTGTCGTGAATAGTGTTTTAATTAACATTAGTTCTTTAACCCAGTAAAAGACAGGATTACATGTCTGTCGTTGTATTTCGAACTGTATGGTTGATCTCTGCTAAATATATATCTGTTTGGCGGCGGAGAATTTATTCTCTTGCTTAACGCCCTTTTCTGAGACGTATGAGCTCAGAGGTTATATATCGGCAGAAATTAATAGTACGGTGTAGATTGTCGATGCGACATGTTTGTGTTTCCAAAGTTAAATAATCATTAATATTGATTTTTGGGAAGATTAAAACTAAGTGGAGTTTTAATGAATCTTTAATTAGATTGAAATGTGAATTGATAATTTAAATTATCAAATTTGGAAATTATCGAGAGTGGATTATCACCAGTTTTACTCCAGACGATAGCTAAATCTTTAATTAGATTTGAACGTGAAATGGTAATTAATATTTACCGATAACACTGTGGTGTTAGATATGGAGTATTACCAGTTTTGCTCCATGGGATGAATAGGTTGGGATTGGGAAATAAAATAAATGATTACTTCGGTGTGGTTCGCTAATCCCGACTAGTTTGGAAAACCTTAATATGGCTTGATATCCAAAGGAAGATTAAAGAATAAATTTAAAGAATTTATCTTTGATTGTATAAAAGAATATTCTGGTTTGGAATGAGGCGTATGATGTGTTGTTATAGCACTTGATTATAAGATACGCGAGTTATTCAGAAAGGTTGGTTTTAACCCATTCTAAATAACTGATTCGACGATAAGTCAAAGAGATTGAAGACGGTGCAAGAACGATGATCTTCACATCGAATGGATGGGTGCTACTGATGCTCACGATGGGAGTAACTACCTTGAAGGGAGCTAAAGTGGTAGCCGTCCAGGCATACCAGTTGATTGTACGAATATGCGAGGAATAAGGTGCCTCCGGTTTCGTTCAGACCCAGATTGGACTTGTAAATGGATGGTGTGTCTAACATTGTATTCCTTTGTATTGTATTCGTTGATCTCTGCTATATTTATATGTTTGGTGGCGGAGAATTTATTCTCTTGCTTAATACCTTTCTCTGAGATGTACGAGCTCAGAGGTTATATATTGGCAGAAATCAGTGGTACGGTATGGATTGATAGTGTGGCATGCTGAGATGCAGTGATCCAAACTTTTGTTGAAAAGCAAATTTTGGTGGATGATGACCAAAGCGCAGCTTTAATACAGCACGGCTTTGTGTAGCGTTAATTCACGAGCCTCACACACCGGTATGGTGGGAAACTGATGGTTAGATCAGTATGCTTTTGAGATGCGGATAGACACCTATGGGTTGTCATGGATTCGGTCGACCGAGGTGAGGGATAGGGCACACCCCCCCCCCGATTTCCCTGATGGATAGAGTTAGCTGTGTTTTCGCATGCCTGTGACGTAAACCGTGGTAACTTGTTTTTCTGGATAGTGCGGATGTGCATTACGGTGTTTTCGCATGCCTGCGACGTAAACCGTGGTGAATTTCACTACGCGATCGATCTTTCGAATCAGTAACCACCAGTATGGAAATCCAATTTCCAAATACGATATTTTGCGGTTTTGATTGTAGAGCCTAGTATTGGCGACATGATATATGGTACCCATGCCATCTATGATTGATACATTTATATATGAAGTTGTTTTCTTCACTTATAGTAATAATAAAAGATGAAATTTCGTGTATCAAGCATATTTGGCTATTATAAGGGAAAACCCTATCCTCGGGCCTGCATTGCATTGTGTGATGGGACCTGGGTCTTATAATAGCTTCACTGTTCTTTATTTAGCATTGCGCTGTTTGTTTATGCACTGATATTCTTGGGAGGAAACCAGTTCCGTGTTATACGGTGTGGTCCCTCGATTTACCTAACTTTAAAAATAAAGATTAATAACCGTTTTAGTTCTCACACCAGTCACATGACTGACCTGGAGTTTATTGTTTTGACCTAAACTCTAGGTGCCCCTATTTCTACACGGGCAGCTAGTAGTTTTGGTTTTCCAGATTTATATTCACAGTATCCTGGTTTACAGTTGAAGCGATATTCGGAAAGCTCTGTATCCGTGTATCTGTTTTCAGTTGTGCTTTGTATTGTTTTTCTACTGCGATGTATTTAAATGTAATTTCAATCTCTGATATTTTCTGTGGAATATTTATTCATACTCTGATATATTCATGTATTCTGATGGAATTGTTGTAATAAGCAATGTAATGTTCTTTTTGTTTGTATTCTGATTTGTCGTGTTCTCGGAGCAATCCGGGCTTTCCTTCGCGGGGAAGTTTGGTTCGACATATGGCCGAGCTCCATTTCTTTTCTGATCTCCACCTTCTTTCCATTTCATGAAACCATGCTTCTTCACCGAAAGAATAAATCGAACCAATTGTTCATAAAATCAACTCGAACTCCAGCACGTATTAAATTAATAACCCCAAACAACATAAAACCAAAACTATCAAAGTTCCCTTCACTAAAACCAAAGTTTAACTCCTTCCGCATATACCTGGATAGCACCAAGTCGCTTATCAGAGGAGAAGCTCCTTCTTTCACTTTCATTTTTAGCCATAACTGGGTGGTTGGGGACTGACTGAGGCAAGGACGGTCTTAGGCGATGACAGGTGCGGGTCGGGCGGAGTTCTGGATGATGGGTGGTTCGAGTTTTGGAGAGAAGGAAGGCGCAGTGCTCGACGTTAGTGTGGGGAGGTGCAGTGCAGCATAGAAGTGACGATTGGAGCTGTTTGGCACGGTGATGTTACAATTCACAAGGGGCTTTGCGTTGTATGCATGAGAGGATAAGATCTGTGGAGTACCGATGGCTCGAGAGTGGGGTCCGGCGAGGTATCAAGTGGTGTTCAAGCAGACACGAAAGGGCAGCAGGTGGTGTTTTGATAGTTTGGACCTCGTTCAGTGCACCAATGGAGGCATGCCAGGCGGTGGAGTAATGCGGTGAGACTGTGAGGATGTCAAGCACTACAAGTCGGTGGAGTTCGACCCAGAAGTCGCGAGCAGGGGTTGGTTGCGACCTTGGGTTGGAGCTGATGGGAGTTGGCGGTATTGCTTTGTGAAGTGAGGTGGGGTTTAAGGAAGCATGTGTAAGCAAGATGGTAAAAGCACAGTTACTAGAAGAGAGAAGGCTTCTTGTGTGGTCGGTTCCATGCATGAAGGAACAGTTGGGTCCGTTTGTTTTTACATCAGGCGCTTTCGAAGTATTATTAAATGAAAAAAAGAGCCAACAGATTTTGATGGGTGCAGATGAGACAGACGCAGGATGTTGGCAAATGGAAGGGGGGATCAATGGCATTAGGGTAGGTCAGTTCTAGAATTTGATAACCGAAAAAAAAAATGTCCGCATGGTGTAAATAAGATACAATATGCTAGTTGGCAACAAGCAGTGTTGGGGTGGTTTGAGCAGTGGGTGCGATGGGTTTAAGTGGATATTCAATGCAGGTAGTAGGGAAAGGTTGGAGGAAATTTTCCATGCAAGAAGAAAGTTGTGAAATGGAAGAAACATATGAAATTGGGTTGGTTAATTATTTAATAAGTAGCGGATATCTGGGGTTGAGAAGCACGATGTTACGAAAAGTTGAGGTATCTAACGAAGTAAGCAGACCGGGTTTGTTATTCAAATTAGTTGATCGTCAATTACACATATAGAAATTAGTAATTAAGTTAAATAATTAATTTTAATTAAGCAAGGTTATTAGTTTAAATAAAAGTGTATGCTTATAATATGTGTAATTCGTTCGTTCATTAACAGAATCAGACCAAACGAAGGACTTTGGAATCGTATGGACGGACGCTACAGTCTGGAGTTGAGATGAAAGGAGATGATAATAGCTGAAGTTTAAAATTGAATTAAATGACAGTTTAATTTAATTTAAAACAAATCGTTTCAACGAAAAATCAAATCAAGGTGAGTTAAACTCACTTAATACCCCACTTATATTTATATAATTCAGGTTTAAATATATGTGTTCTTGTTTGCTAATTGTTGAATGATTTGATGGTTGTTTGCATATATACTAATATGACTGATTTAAATTAAACATTCGCTTAATTTAGTCAAACCAAATCGTTATTATTAACGATTATTTCCAAAGGAGGTAACTTACCCTGTCGGTTATGTTTATATCAATATAAACGTGTTTAATTTAATTGGATGTTTGAATTGTGTTCTTTATTGACCATTATCAGGTGAAGGTATTATTATTGTTTATTTTCATATTATCACTGTATGGATTGTTTATTGGATATGATTGGGTGATTATTGTTGAATCCAAGTTCAACTGTTATTGTGGTATTAACCAATGGGAATTATTGGCTGGGAAATTGATAGTTGATGACCTAAATATACATCGTTTAAGTAAATCCATAGAAATGAAGTTATTGAATTTATTTTATAACTAAATAAAAAGTTTGTTTAAATATATTGTTTTAAATGGAGTTTATAGGAAGAATGTAAACCAACCACACACACACACACACACACACAAATATATATATATATATATATATATATATATATATATATATATATTGATTGTTTTAACCACCAAACACCATTTTTATAAATCAAAAATCTGCTGTGTGTAAAGCACGTGCCCTATGTGAAGTACGTGCAAGGATTAATGTAACAATAAGTAACTGATATATTTGTTTTAAGAAACAATTATATGAGATTATTTTGAAATTGATTATAATTTATTTAATAATAATCGAAGTAAATGAGATTATTTAAATTAATAATAATGTTTTATTAATTTAAATGAAAAGACGAGTTAGAGTTGTTCAATGAGTTTATCATGTTCTAGAGTTGACCAAATCAACTGTTTTAACGTAAATTGATTATGAAATTAGTTTGTGCCGATTAATATAATGAAATAATCTAACGAATAGTTGTTTGACTTAATAAGATTTTAGAAAGGGAATTTGATATTAATTCTAGTTAGTAATAAAGTGAATTATATTTTTTATTATAATAATTTAAAAAAATTCCTTAAATAAAGTTCATTTAAGTAAGTAATCGAAGAGTAGTGAAATATAACTGAATTCCAAGTGAGTTTATGAACGAGTTTATATTTAAACCAAGTTTGGTAATTTAAGTTATAAAGGTGATTTTAAGTGAATGCGATAAGCTTAAAATAAATGTTCGAATTAAGAAAAGGAAATTGAGATGAAAGGGTTTATATTAAACCAGAGTTGTATAAATGAGTTATAAAAAGATATTTCAAAATTAAGAAGGTTTTATAAAACCGTATTTAAATAAAATAGTGAAATGGCAAAATTATTGGTATAAGAATGACTATGGTTTTTCTTAATTACAATTCATATCTATCTTAAGATAAGAATGTTGTTGATCAAGGTCTGAGAGGTAATTAAAATACCCCAACTTGAATGGCTTCAGGATTATCGGAGGATGATATGCGTTGTAATGGTAAAGTTGTTAGAAGTGAGTTATTATGAGAAATAATAATACAACATTATTTGAAGGATTTGTGGATAGATATAATGAGATTTCATTATAAAGGAAATAAAAGAATTTAAGGAAATATATATTGATATTTCCAAAGTAACGGAACTAAAAATGGACTAGAGGATATGAAATGATATTTTCATAATCAAGATAAAAAAGGAGTTGTGAAGTTATAACGATATTATCGAAGTAAAGAGATGAGTTTTAGAATGAATTATTTTATAAGGATAAGCGGCGATCATTGTTTTCAAATAGCGAAACAAAAAGAGAATTTGTAACGAATAATTTACAAATGATATGTTGAATCGATTTTCCAATTATAGATAATAAGTGATGTTGCAGTAAATGATTTGAAATAATAATTAAAGGGAAAACTTTATACATTTATAAGGTATTTTTCTAAGTATGAAAAATAAATGGTTTAAGAATATTTGTATATTGAAATAAGAAGTGAATACTGTGTTGAAAGATGTGGAAGTTAATTAACCATTCTATAATTATTTTTAATAAAAAAGGCCAAGTGACGCTATTTACTCAACCAGTATATCCATTTCAATTTTTGTTTATTTGATAGTTAAATAACCGATTATCAAATCTTGCCATACGATTGTTGGTACGGAAAGACCGTGTGACAATAAGGATTTTTGCTCGATCCGAATCGATTGTTAAACCGACCAAGACCGTTCGAAACCCTGATTGTTTTGAGAAAACAAAAAATTGGAACACAAACAGAAGAACATTTCATTGTTTATTACAACAATTCCATCAGAATACAAGAATATACAGAGTACGAATAAATATTACACAGAAAATATCAGAGATTTAAATTACATTTAAATTCATCGCAGCGGAAAAACAATACAAAGCACAACTGAAAACAGATACACGGATACAGAGCTTTCTGAATACCGCTTCAGCTGTAAATCAGGATCCTATGAATATAAATCTGCAAAACCAAAACTACTAGTTGCCCGTGTTGAAAATAAGGGCACTCAGAGTCTAGGTTAAAACAATAAACTCCAGGTCATTCATGTGACTGGTGTGAGAACTAAAACAGTTATTTAAAACTTTACTTTAAAATAAAGTATATCAAGGGGCCACGCCATATAACACGGAACGAGTTTCCTCCCAAGAATACCAGTGCATATAACAAAACAGCGCAATGCTTTTTGGAAAAATGAAGCTATTATAAGACCCAGGTCCCATCACATAATGCAACGCAAGCCGGAGGATAGTGTTTTCCCTTATAATAGCCAAACATGATTGGTACGTTAAAACAAATCATTTGATACTATTATAAGTTCATAGTGTATGAAACAACTTAAAATATAAATGTATCAATCCTAGACGGCATGTGTACCATATATCATGTCGCCAATACTAGGCTCTAAAATCAAAACCGCCAAGTCACATATTGGAAGTTGGGTTTTTCGTCTATGAACCGAGGCAAAAGATAGCCCTCACCGATTCGAGACTCTCTATCCCGAGCCTCAGGACCCAGACACAGGTGGGCCCTTGGATCGTCAGGGTCGTTCCACCGATGTAGATTAAAATGCCTGAACACTGCGTTTCCCCGCCCTTTGGGGCGTACAATAGCCAAATGACTCCGTCGGCTCCGTATAGTCACCGATATATCCAAGGCGCCTCGCAATCCAACAACCACATAGGTGAAAATAATATAAATGTCAGGGCTGGTAGGTCACTGACACCACCCTAGCTAGAAGGAAACGCATGTCCTCCCTGAGGTCCTCTCCCGTTTTTGGTTCACAACCGGGGTGTGAGGCTCGCGAATTAACGCTACACAAAGCTATGCCACACAGGCGGTGCTTTGATCATCAACCACAAGACTTTACTTTTCAACAAAAGCCTTGATCATTTGCATCTTAGCATAGGCAAACCACTCCATGCAACCGATATCCATCAATCACACAGAATGATATCCATTGTAAGACACACAGTCCATTTACAAGTCCGTTCTGGGTCTGAACGAAACCGGAGGCACCTTGTACCTCGCATATCCATAGATCTCCAAGTACGTCTGGACAATCACCAACTGATTCCCTACTCTTGGGTGTACAGCCCAATCAAGATCATCAGTAATTATCCAAACAATGTGAAGGCCTCCGGTCTTCGACCACCGTATTCATCCTCGACACATCGTCGAATCAGTTATTCAGAATGGGATAAACCTGGTCTTTGTGAATAACTCGCGTATATAACCGACAAGTGTTACACAAACACAACATACGCCTCATTCCAATTAAGAATATTCTTATACTTTGGGAAAGGTTCCCATTAATTTTATCAAAGATAAATTCTTTAAATTTATTCTTTAATCTTCTTTTGAATATCAATTCAAACCAAATTATGGCTTATCCAAACTAGTCGGGATTAGCGAACCTTACCGAAGTAATCACTTGTTAAATTTCCCAACCCCAACCTATTCATCCCATGAAGTAAAACTGGTCATACTTCATATCTAACACCACGGTGTTATCCGTAAATTCAATTACCATTTCACATTCAAATCTAATTAAAGATTTAACTATCGCTTGGAGCAAAACTGGTGATACTCCATTCTCGATTTGCTTAACTCCGTTGGGTCTTAGAACAGTATTATTAAAGATACCGTTCACGACAACCCAAAATCACATTCCATTTACAATGGAATCTTCATGGAAAACAAATCGATATATATATAATCGATATAAACTTCCATATCCGACTATTAATATAAATGGAATAACGACAAAGTCTTTTAAATTCCAGATATATTAGCAGTCTTCCTCCACAGAAATTCACTTCGATTATTACCAAATCGAATTCCATTCCAATTTATTTTACTAAATTGAAAACTTTACTTTCGAAAATCTCCTTTAAATCTTAACAAAAGATTTATAAATTCCAAATCACATTTCACTGTAAATCGGGTTAAAGAACGAATGTCATTAAAACATAGTTCACGATAAACCCAATTCACATTCCATTAATTATCGGGTTAAAGAACAAGTGTTATTTAAAACACCGTTCATGATAAACCCAAAAATCAATTCAAATTCAATTCCAATTAAATACCATTTAATTGGTATACATCATTAAATCTAAATAAAAAGATTTAATCTTTTCTCAACTGGGTTTAAGAACAGTGTTAATGAAGACACCATTCACGACAAACCCAAATCATTTGATATTAAATACAAGGCTCTGAATAGAAAATATATAGGCTTATATTCAATATCAAATTCTACGACCAACAAATATCGTATTGGAAATAATGATATAAATATATCTTTCAAATTTCCATAACAATATCTGTATAATCACGAAATCCAACATCGAAATATTCCAAAGACAATTTCGATTCAAATCCCTTCCAATTCAGTTATTGGAAATTCTGTTTACTTTTAAAACCCTTTCAAATCCAATTTATTTATCTAAAAAATAAATGGATTATAATTCTAGTTCAAAACTAGTTCATTTCGATAAAAATCTATTTTTATCTTTTCAAATATGGAATTTTTCATCCCAATTCTTTCCAAATCATTTCGTATGATTTTACACAGATTATTGCTATTTTTAATAATTTTATCAAGGCTCGTACAGTCGATTTCCATCAATGGCCATCGAACTGCCCTTACAACGACCTTTTCTAAATTTGATTTGGACATAATTCCAAATGCAACCATTATATTTCAAATTTCTAAAATTCATTGGAAAGATCTTTTCGATACAAACCCAACGGTTCCGGTTTCAGGAGAATCCGACAGTCGGATCTCCTGTAACGTCCATTCGAAGTCAATAGTCGAAATTCGCGAACTGCCGCAGCGCGGTGCGTTCTATTCAGGTCATTATATATATATATATAATATGTATTATATATATTTCGTCAATTTCCTTTTAAAACGTATTTTATAAATCGTTTTAAATTCGTTTTCAAAACGATTTCAACTTCATATTCAATTTTAAATCAGAATTGAATATTCCATATCATTAACATATAAATGATAATATTTTCAAAACGTTAGATTTTGAAATCTGTTCCTTTTCGATATTCATTATAAAAATGAATAAAATCGATATAAATCTCGTTCACGTCAAAATGGCATCAATCTAATCAACGCGGCTTTATATATTTAAATATATTCGTGTCCATCCCAAATCGGACATCAAAATCATATTTTGATTCTCTTCTGAATATTATTTGAAAAATATTCATTATTTTAAAATAATTGTTATTTTAAAATATTCATTCTTTTTATTCCCGCTATGAAATTTCAATTTTTCGGATTCGTTGGAAAGATATTTTCAATTAGATTCTAATATTTTTGGTTTCGCTAAAATCCGGTTATTTTGAATCATGTACATTCATTTGAACTTTGAAATCGAATTTTCGAACTACCACGCCATTTTCAACTCCTTTTATAATTAAAAATAAATACTTATATTCTAATGACAATCTATATAAATATATACATTCTATTTCTATTCAAAATAAATTTATCGTCATTATTATTTAAAATTATCATTTTAAATATTCAAAATTCATTAAAATTGCCAAAATAAAAATTTTAAATTGGCTCAGATTTCCGCGTTATTACAATCTCCCCTACTTAAAACTTTTCATCCCCGAAAAGGAACGATGCTGAAAGTTGTTTTACAAATCAACTACACTTTCATTATTTTCATTATGGCTTAAGTTCTTTAACTTTTCAGTTTCTAAGAACTTTTCAAATTTTTCAAAAATTTGGCTAACAACCTAAATTTTCGAAAAATTTCGCCATTACCTCCCCTGCACGGGAGCACCGGGAAAATCCCGAAATTGACATACAGGCCTCTCCAATCCAAAAAGAAAAAGAAACAGCCAATCGGCTCATAAAATCATCAAAAACCCAAGAAATACAATAAACATGTAACTATTTGTCGGGCAAACAATTTTATTCCTCTTCTCTAGTCTCCTTGCTATGACCTGTTCACGCATATATATGTACATGCATGCATTTCCAAACAATTTTCAATTCAGTCCAATATTTGATACAATTTGGCTAAATGGTTCAAATTTTAATTAATCAACAAATAATCACACAACACAACCAGCAATCAATTTGTTAATTAGCTTTTCAAATTCATTACTTTAATACATAGCCAAAAATCAGATTTTTAATACCAAATCACAACAATAAGCCCTATCTAGCTTTGGTTCTCACACCAGTCAATTGGAATCATATAGAAATCCCACTTTCGAAACACGAAAATAAATTCTGATGATGACGCATCAATCATCAGAATCATGTCCGAGCGACTAGAGTGTGATTCTATATCTATCCAGTATATTAAAACTTCGAATACACGTGGATCAGACGTATACGCAAAATCTTTATATACTGGATTGTCCAAATTCAATATAAAATAAATAATCAAATACGAATAATTGATTTAAATTTTCAAAACAAAAATTGTTTTCAATTTAAAAATATACTCTTCACACTCGTTCTAGGATACTACTGATCCCATCTCTAGCGAGTCATTCCCATTGGATATAACTAATCCAATCTTTGATGAATTCTTTCGTATGGTTCCAATGTGTCTTGTTCTCGAGCTTTGTAAACCAAAGCTCTAATACCACTGTGACAACAAGGATTTTCGCTCGATCCGAATCAATCGCTAAACCGACCAAGACCGTTCGAAACCCCTGATTGTTTTGAGAACACGACAAATTGGAACACAAACAGAAGAACATTTCATTGTTTATTACAACAATTCGAACAGAATACAAGAATATACAGAGTATGAATAAATATTACACAGAAAATATCAGAAATTTAACTTACATTTAAATTCATCGCAGCGGAAAAACAATACAAAGCACA
This sequence comes from Allium sativum, assembly GCA_030737875.1. Lineage (NCBI taxonomy): Eukaryota > Viridiplantae > Streptophyta > Magnoliopsida > Asparagales > Amaryllidaceae > Allium > Allium sativum. The sequence continues at coordinate 891,088,246 of CM060910.1, read as the reverse complement.
ACTAAAAACAGATACACAGATACAGAGCTTTCCGAATACCGCTTCAGCTGTAAATCAGGATCCTATGAATATAAATCTGCAAAACCAAAACTACTAGTTGCCCGTGTCGAAAATAAGGGCACCCAGAGTTTAGGTTAAAATAATAAACTCCAGGTCAGTCATGTGACTGGTGTGAGAACTAAAACAATTATTTAAAATTTTACTTTAAAATAAAGTATATCTAGGGACCACGCCGTATAACACGGAACGGGTTTCCTCCCAAGAATACCAGTGCATATAACAAAATAGATCAATGCTTTTTGGAAAAATGAAGCTATTATAAGACCCAGGTCCCATCACACAATGCAACGCAAGCCGGAGGATAGGGTTTTCCCTTATAATAGCCAAACATGCTTGGTATGTTAAAACAAAACATTTGATACTATTATAAGTGCATAGTGTATAAAACAACTTCAAATATAAATGTATCTATCCTAGACGACATGAGTACCATATATCATGTCGCCAATACTAGGCTCTACAATCAAAACCGCCAAGTCACGTATTGGAAGTTGGGTTTTTCGTTTATGAACCGAGGCAAAAGGTAGTCCTCACCGATTCGAGACTCTCTTGCCCAAGCCTCAGGACCTAGACATAGGTGGGCCCTTGGATCGTCAGGGCCGGTCCACCGATTTGGATTAAAATGCCTGAACACTGCGTTTCCCCGCCCTTTAGGGCGTAAATGAGCCAAATGACTCCATCGGCTCCACATAGTCACCGATATATCCGAGGCGCCTCGCAATCCAACAACCACACATGTGAAAATAATATAAATGTCAGGGCTGGTAGGTCACTGACACCACCCTAGCTAGAAGGAAACGCATGCCCTACCTGAGGTCCTCTCCCGTTTCTGGTTCATAACCGGGGTGTGAGGCTATTAAACGCTACACAAAGCTATGCCACACAGGAGGTGCTTTGATCATCAACCACAATACTTTTCTTTTCAACAAAAGCCCTGATCATTTGCATCTTAGCATGCCACACAGGAAAACCACTCCATGCAACCGATATCCATCAATCACACAAAATGATATCCTATGCCAGACACAAAGTCCATTTACAAGTCCGTTCTGGGTCTGAACGAAACCGGAGGCACCTTGTACCTCACATATCCATCGATCTCCAAGTACGTCTGGACGATCACCAACTGATTCTCTCCTCTTGAGTGTACAACCCAATCAACATCATCAGTAATTATCCAAACAATGTCAAGACCTCCGGTCTTCGACCACCGTCTTCATCCTCGACACATCGCCAAATCAGTTATTCAGAATGGGATAAACCCGGTCTTTCTGGATAACTCGCGTATATAATCAACAAATGTTACACAAACACAACATACGCCTCATTCCAATTCAGAATATTCTTATACTTTAGGAAAGGTTCCCATTAATTTTATCAAAGATAAATTCTTTAAATTTTTTCTTTAATCTTCTTTTGAATATCAATTCAAACCAAATTATGGTTTATCCAAACTAGTCGGGATTAGCGAACCTTACCGAAGTAATCACTTGTTAAATTCCCAACCCCAACCTATTCATCCCATGAAGTAAAACTGTTCATACTTCATATCTAACACCACGGTGTTATCGGTAAATTCAATTACCATTTCACATTCAAATCTAATTAAAGATTTAACTATCGCCTGGAGCAAAACTGGTGATACTCCATTCTCGATTTTCTTAACTCCATTGGGTCTAAGAACAATATTATTAAAGATACCGTTCACGACAACCCAAAATCACATTCCATTTACAACGGAATCTTCATGGAAAACAAATCGATATATAATCGATATAAACTTCAATATCCGACTAATAATATAAATGGAATAACGGCAAAGCCTTTTAAATTCCAGATATATTAGTAGTCTTCCTCCACAGAAATTCACTTTGATTATTACCAAATCGAATTCCATTCCAATTTATTTTATTAAATTGGAAAATATATTTTGGAAAATCTCCTTTAAATCTTAACAAAAGATTTATGAATTCCAAATCACATTTCACTGTAAATCGGGTTAAAGAACGAATGTTGTTAAAACATAGTTCACGATAAACCCAATTCATATTCCATTAATTATCGGGTTAAAGAATAAATGTTATTTAAAACACCATTAACGACAAACCCAAAAATCTATTCAAATTAAATACCATTTAATTGGTATACTTCATTAAATCTAAAGAAAAAGATTTAATCTTTTCTCAACTGGGTTTAAGAACAGTGTCAATGAAGACACCATTCACGACAAACCCAAATCCCATTTGATATTAAATACTAGGCTCTGAATAGAAATATATAGGATTATATTCAATATCAAATTCTATGACCAACAAATATCGTATTGGAAATAACGATATAAATATATCTTTCAAATTTCCATAACAATATTTGTATAATCACGAAATCCAATATCGAAATATTCCAAAGACAATTTTGATTCAAATCCCTTCCAATTCAATTATTGGAAATTCTGGTTACTTTTAAAACGCTTTCAGATCCAATTTATTTATCTCAAAAATAAATGGATTATAATTCTAGTTCAAAACTAGTTCATTTCGATAAAAATCTATTTTTATCTTTTCAAATATGGAATTTTTCATCCCAATTCTTTCCAAATCATTTCTTATGATTTTACACAAATTATTGCTATTTTTAATAATTTTATCAAGGCCCGTACAATCGATTTTCATCAACGGCCATCGAACTGCACTTACAACTACCTTTTCCAAATTTGATTTGGACATAATTCCAAATCCAACCGTTAGATTTCAAATTTTTAATATTTATTGGAAAGCTCTTTTCGATACGAACCCAACGGTTCCGGTTTCAGGAGAATTCGAAAGTCGGATCTCCCGTAACGTCAATTCGAAGTCAATGGTCGAAATTCGCGAATTACCGCAGCGCGGCGCGTTCTATTCAGGCCATTATATATATATATAATATTATATATATTTAATCGATTTCCTTATAAAACATATTTTATAAATTGTTTTAAATTCGTTTTAAAAACGATTTCAACTTTGTATTCAATTGTAAATCAAAATTGAATATTCCATATCATTAACATATTAATGATAATATTTTCAAAACGTTAGATTTTGAAATCTATTCCTTTTCGATATTCATAATAAAAATAAATAAAATCGATATAAATCTCGTTCACGTCAAAATGGCGTCAATCTAATCAACATGGCTTTATATATTTAAATATATTCGTGTCCATCCCAAATCGGACATCAAAATCACATTTTGATTCTCTTCTTAATATTATTTGAAAAATATTTGTTATTTTAAATTAATCATTATTTTAAAATATTCATTCTTTTTAATCCCGGTATGAAATTTCAATTTTTCGGATTCGTTGGAAAGATATTTTCAATTAGATTCTAATATTTTTGGTTTTGCTAAAATCCGGTTTATTTTGTATCCTGTACATTCATTTGAACTTTGAGATTGAATTTTCGAACTACCGCGCCATTTTCAATTCCTTTTATAATTAAAAATAAATATTTATATTCTAACGGCGATCTATATAAATATATACATTCTATTTATATTCAAAATAAATTTCTCATCATTATTATTTAAAATTATCATTTTAAATATTCAAAATTCATTAAAATTGCCAAAATAAAATTTTTAAATTGGCTCGGATTTCCGGGTTATTACAGACCGGGATCGAATTTATATTCGAAAACCATTTCAACCAATAAATAGAATACGTCGAAGATGGAGCAACAGAAGACCGTGGATCTTCATAAAACAGAAGAATCACTTACAATCTCTGGCTGATCCCTGGAGATATGCGGTGATTCTGCCATGGTTGAAATCTTTTGATTGCAAGGACTACTCGCTACTTATCCTTGAGGTGATACCTATATAGGATGTGATAGGAGGGTGCCTTCGGTTCATCCTTTTCCTTGATGACTTGTATGGACAAGTGTCTGACGGAGTATTTCCAAAAGAGTTACGTACATTGATCTCTTCAAATGTACCAACTTGATGGCAGAGAAGTGCACATTCTCTTAGCTTGATACCGAAGGTATTTTTGTGAATGGCAATTAGTGATATCTGGCGGATCTGACAATGTGGCATTCAAAGTGGATGGATACATGCTATGCTGAAGAATACTTTTAGCTTCTAGCCTCATCAACCGGGAAATGGCATAAAATCAGGTAGGTTGCATGGCTATATGGGTCACATCCATCAAAAGGGTATATCATTACCTGATCTGGAGAATTCAAATGCCTTCGGTTGTCCTTTTTATTTTTGTATGTATGCTATCGGTTCGGTTTGCTGGCCTCCAACCGTGGTAATGATATATTCGGTACTCTCAAGAGAAAGTGAGGGGCCGGTCATATTATCCTACGTTGCAAGATGTTCTTGTTGAATCCGAATGTATTCATATCCGGAGGTACATTGTCGGGAAGGTGGTCTCATACTTTTCCAGGAAATCCATTCTCCTATAAGCGCTCGTGGTTTTGATTTTATACTACATATGTGGAGCGTGAGATGCAAGAGTTCTACTAGATTGATATTTACTTGTATTTTGTGACGACCCCATTCCCCGTACAGACGGAGACAAGGGTAATCTTTGGAACATAACACAGAAACAGATAATAGCATAACAGAATTAAATAAATACACCAGATAATGTACAATAGAATACACTGGATAAACGTAATCATCAGAGTTACACAGTATACAGGATCATACTTAGTACAAATACAGTTCAGCTATACATAAATGTCTACAGCGGAAAGAAATAAAATATGTACAATAGGAGCTGAACAACATAAAAAGAGATAAATAATAGAATCCATCTTCAGCTCCAGCTACCCGGATAAAGCCTGCTAAACCTGAATACAAGGCTGCCCATATAGAAAAAGGGGCACCCAAGTTTGAAAGTGAAACAAACTACGAGTCAGTCATGGGACTGGTATGGGAAATATACTCAACACATTTATAATATGGCCAATCACAGGATCACGCCACTTTCGTGGAACGGGTTTACTCCATTGGATTTCCAGTGTTTTAAAAACAAATCTTTCTTTTAAACATCGCAATGCTTTTTATAAAAATGAAGCCATTATAGGACTCAGTTCCCATCACACAATGCAATGCAAACCGGAGGATAGAGTTTTTACCTTATAACGGCCAAAATATGCTTGATACGAATAAAACAAAAGCATTTGATATTATTGCTAGTGTTATATGTTTTAAAAGCAATTTCAAATCATAAATATCAATCATAGACGGCATTAATGCCCTATACCACTATGTCGCCATATATAGGTATACAATCAAAATCGAACAGTCACGTATTTGGAAATTGGATTTCCATCATGAACCAAGGAAAAAGATAGTCCTTACCGACTTCGAGACAATCTAGCCCATGTCTCAGGATCAGAGCTCGAGTGACCCTTGGATCGTCAGGGCCGGTCCACCGATGTGGATTAAAATTCCTGAACAATGCATTTCCCCGCCCTATGGGGCGTAAATGAGCCAACGAAAGACTCCATCGGACCCGGATCGTCTGATCAAACCGAGGCGCCTCGCAACAGTAACAACCACATAAGTCAAACTCGTCAAGGCGTGTAAAACCACTGACGCCACTTCTAGCTAGAAGGAAACGCATGCCCTCCCTAAGGTCCTTCCTCCCGTTTCTGGTTCATACCGGCTGTGAGGTTCGCGAATTCACGTTATACACAAAGTTACGCCACACAGGCAGTGCTTTGATCATCACCACAAGATTTTGCTTTTCAATAGAAGCCCTGATCACTGCATCTTAGCATGCCGCACAGGCAATTCACACCGTGCAACTGATGGCTATCAATCACACAGAAAAAATTCCAATGTCAGACACACTGTCCATTTGCAAGTCCGTTCTGGGTCTGAACGAAACCGGAGGCACTATATACCTCGCAAACCCATCGATCACCACGTACGTCTGGACAATCACCAATCATTATCCATATTTCGGGATGCCTCCCAATCAGGACCTCGGTTACCATCCAAACGAGGTGAAGATCTCCGGTCTTCGACCACCGTCTTCATCTTCGATTTCTTATCGTCGATTCAGTTATTCAGAATGGGATAAACCCGGTCTTTCTGAGCAACTCGCGTATATAATGAACAAGTGCTACACAAACATACATACGCATCATTTCAATTCATTAGTCACTAACCGTCAATCGGTAAGAGAACGATTTCCCAAATATTAACCCGAAGGCCGAAACCAACATCAGATCAACAACCAGGAAACCATTCAACTTAGCCAACCTTCAGTTAATTTCTAAATTTCACATCCATATAGTTTATAATATTTTATAACGATTTATCGCTATTTTTATTTATTTTAAAATAGCCAATTTATTCAAAACGACGCTTCGGGCCATAACGCGACTGTGGCGCTGTTTTTCTTCAGATTTGATTTACACATATCTGAAAATCAAACCGTTGGATCTTCACAAAATTTGCATCATTAGAAAGATCTTTTCAAAATGAATCCAACGGTTCCAGTTTCGGGAAAATCCGAGGGTCGGATCTCCTGGTATAATCGTTTGAAGTTTCGATTTCAAAATACGAACTGCAGTGTCGTTATTTGATTAAATATATATATATATATATATATATATATATATATATATATATATATAATCGATTATGGCACTGTTTTTCTTCAGATTTGAATTAAACATTCCAGACAATCCAACCGTTGGATTTTTACAAAGTTGGTGCCGTTGGAAAGATTTTTCCAAAGCGAACCCAACGGTTGTGGTTTCGGGAAAATCCGATGGTCGGATCTCCCGCGCTAATCGTTTGAAATCACGGTTTCAAAATACGAACTGCAGCTTCGTTATTCGATATATTTCAATTCTATTTATATATATATATATATATCGATTCTTCGATTTCAAAACTATTTGATTTTCATACATTTGATAAAAATGATATTTTTATCCAACTGTTTTCTATTTCAACACTTCACCATATTTAGCAATTCATGTATATAATAAAAATGTGATTTTTATTGTAAAGCAATTCATTTCAAAACACTATTATTTTATATAGTTCATATAGGTAATAAAAATAGGATTTTTATTATAAAACAATTTCTTTCAAAACAAGATTATTTTATATAGTTCATATAAATGATAAAAATGTGATTTTTATTATAAAACAATTTATTTCAAAATATGAATACCATTCAACACATGAATTTCAATTCAACGAATATCGATTCAACACATGAAGGTTTTCTATAGTTTATATATATATATATATATATATATATATATATATATAAATGTGATTTTTATATTTAAAACACGAATACCATTCAACACATGAATTTCTATCCAACGAATGAATATCGATTCAACACATGAAGGTTTTCTATAGTTTATATATATAGATAAAAATGTGATTTTTATATTTAAAACACGAATACCATTCAACACTTAAATTTCAATTCAACGAATGAATATCGATTCAACACATGAAGGTTTTCTATAGTTTATATATATAGATAAAAATGTGATTTTTATATTTAAAACACGAATACCATTCAACACATGAATTTCTATCCAACGAATGAATGTCGATTCAACACATGAAGGTTTTCTATAGTTTATATATATAGATAAAAATGTGATTTTTATATTTAAAACACGAATACCATTCAACACATGAATTTCAATTCAACGAATGAATATCGATTCAACACATGAAGGTTTTCTATAGTTTATATATATAGATAAAAATGTGATTTTTATATTTAAAACACGAATACCATTCAACACATGAATTTCAATTCAACGAATGAATATCGATTCAACACATGAAGGTTTTCTATTCAACGAATAACTATACTTTCAACAAATGAAAATAATTCAAACACATGAATATTATTCAAAATTTCAGCAGCATAACGGCAGGGTAGTTAAAACCGGGACCGTCCCTAGTACGACTCCTCGCTCTACCTTAAAACCTCGTGGTTTTTGACAATGGGGAATCATGCATCTAGTTCGCACGCAGGCGGCTTGTATATATTTATTTCATTTCCACAAACTAATCCTATGTGGTTTCAACCAAATATTTCTCAAGCACAAACGGGTATTTTTCAACCACAATCAATCAATATCAACCACAAACAATTCCAATCAACCATTCGCTATCAATCAATTTTCACACCAATCACAACCAATAAATATCGTCCATGGTTTGTGGATGAGGGGCGTATATATATATATATATATATATATATATATATATATATATATATATATATATATATAGCATTTCACTTCTATTTCAACACATATATAATTTTGACAACGCATATACAATTTATACATCGAACATACAACTTATACAACGCTTATACATGAGGTGTACAACGCTTATATAACTCATACATCGACTATATATTTTATACATCGTTGTTTTCCATATCGTTTATAAATTAAAAATCTCACTTTTCACATTTCGTATATATATACAATTCACAGTCACAACACAATCAAATAAATCGTCCATGGTATGTGGACGTATGTGAATAGTTCAGATATGCAGTTATAATATAAATAACTGTACAAGAAAATTTATAGTGAGGGAATTCTCACATTGGGATCCACTCCGTCAGTTTTATCTGAATTTTTGTTCTGTTTCGATTTGAAATTTTCTGAAACTCTGACGTGCTCTGCTTTCGACACGGTCAGTTTTGTTGCGAAGCTCTCGTCCGCACGATCGCAATGGATCCAGTTTCGTGCGATTTGAACCTCGTATGAAGAAATTATGAGTTTATAAACATTGATCAACTAAATTAGTAATTAATTATAGTTAACAACGTTTAATTAAACGCTACCTTTTCTCTTTCCTCTTCGTTTTAGCCTACACCGTGAAACCCATTGTCCTCCTCGCGTTGACCTCCGATTGCTCCACCCCCTGATCGCCGGACCTGGATCCGACTTCGCCACCTGACGCACCTACGTGAGGCGCCCCTTCAACCCCGACCACGACCAGTTCGAACCACCCCTCCGCCTGTAATTCCACCACAAAGTTGCGGTGTTCACGCCCAAAATTCGAGAGCACCACGCCACGATAAATCTCCATATGACCATGGATTTAAAAATCGAAGAAAATACTTCGATTTTGCCGCTGAAAGAGTTAAGAATCATTGAACAGTTTAGGAGAATTTGAGGGATGAAGATTCGAGCATTTAGGGCCTTTTATTTAGGGTTGGCGGCGCTGAAAGAAATTAGGGTTGGGGAGGGTTTTTTTTATAGAAATTTATATTATATTTTAATATTTTCAAACCAAATATACCCTCAGGTTGATACGAACTCAAAATCGACCCCAACGAATGTCGTCCATAGCTAATTACCCCCATTCCGAACACAATGGGATATGTTTCGTAGGCCCATTCGAATGTTTCAGTCAGTTTTCCTTCAAATTAAAATATAGAACATTCAATATTTGATTTGAACATACATTTCAATTTGCCAGGGCCACAAACTAATTAGAAAAATTCCATAAAAATAAATCTAGCTATGTTTTGACGATACGGTCCCAACAAAACTAGTTTCGTCGAATTCTGAGACCGTTTGCAAAAAACCCACTTCTGGTCGATCCAATTTAACTGTAATTGATCAATACATGTTTTCCTTTGCCACACTCACATACAAGCTTCAAAAATTATGAAATTTGAAACCTAGCAATAACTTCACATCAAACGGATCCAACAAAAGAGGTTTCGTCGAATTCCGAGGTCGTATGCAAAATGGCCAATTTCACGGGCTATATAAATTCCATAGCGACCTTTCTGAAAATTCATTTGGCCATAACTTTTGCTTTTCGCTATGAAACTTCGATTTTTCAGATTTAGAAAGGTATTCACTAACAGATTTAAATATTTTTGGTTTCACTCAAATCCGTTTTGTTTTGCAACTGGTATAGTCCGACAAAGTTTGAATTCAAATTTTGAAACTACCGCGCCATTTCAGGCCTTGTTTATAATTAGAATTAATTATATTCCTTTTCAATTGTCGATTCAAACTCACTTTTCGTTGCTAATATTTAAAATGTTTATTTTAAATATTTAAAATCCATTATTTTAGCAAATTAAAATTTTTTAAATTGTTTCAGATTTTCCGGGTCGTTACATATTTAGACACTATCATAATATCAGAATAATATCGTTTTCAAAAATATTTTGTGTTATTGTAAGGTAAAAACCGTCCGTATTTATGTGTGGATCCGGTCTTATGATTATCCTTTTCTTTCGAAAAGATTTTGATGTTAAAATCAAGTTGTGCGATGGCTTTAAACTTCGTGCGTTTTTCTCACTCTGGTTCACCAGACTGACCCGGTGTTTGTAATGCTCCGGTTAGACCGAGCTGTACAGGTTCAGGTTATCAGTTGTTATGAAGAGACGAGATCGAAGAATTCAGATATATGTTATTATATATTCCGCTGTGTGATTGTATATGAAGACAGATTATTATAACCCTTCAGATGTGTGTGATGTACTATGATGATTGTAAGTTTTATTTTAAGCTCTCAGTAAAGATTTATTTCTATATTAGATTTTGTTCTGCTGCGATGTGAGACTCTTGTTCTGATATGTTTCTTCTTCTTTTACTCTATATTTCTTTCTTTCTTATCTCACCCTCTAGTTTCTTTCTAATAACTATTTGTGTTTTCGATACTTAAGTTTTGACAAGAATACAGGATTTATGTATTATTGTCAGAATTCGAGCTCGAATTCTGACAGGTCGTTACAGTGGTATCAGAGCAATGGTTTAGTAATAACCTTGGCTCTGTGGTATAATTCGATAGAGATGGGGTTAGTAATAGTCTAGATTGAGTGAGTGTATATATATGAGAGAGCGTATTTGTAAATTTTACACATAAATGTTTTGTGTTGCGTTGTTTGATGGGTTCAAGTGTTGAAAAGCATTTGAATTAGCAATTGATGCGATATTGTTTTGTAAAGAGGGTAAATGAAATAAATTTTCCCAAATTATATTTTGTATAGCAAACAAATAGTTTTATCAAATATTTGAGATATTGGTTTGTTGAATGATTTGAATGGGAATTCAAACGAGATTGTAAATAGTTTAATACAGCCAACAGAATTTGAAAATAAGAATTTAGATATATGATTAAATAAGTCAGAATTTAACTTTAGCAAAGTTAAATAAGTACGAAAGGAAAATGGAATAATATGTTGTGTTAACTGTTGATTGTTTGTTTATTGGAAATAGATGGGTTATATAATAAAAAAAATCATTAGCAGAAATGAATTGAATACTAGGAAATAAATTTAAAAATTATGAATGAGAACATATTCAAATATGGAATAAAACTAGATGACTTAACCCTATAACTGTTATTAGCATTGAAAGTTGAGTTAGTGCCAGATGGAAGATGGAAGAGCTGTTGCTTTGCTTAGTGGTTAGAGTTTGAGTTGCCCGACAAATAGGTAAACCTTGATAATACTAATTAAGTGATTGATTTTATACTCCTGAGTTGGGTGGCCCCTTGGGTTTTATTTTCTTTAGGTCGATATGAGAGGCCCAAAGAGGCAGTTGTAGTTTGTTTAGATCGAACAGTACAAAGGAAGTGCTGGAAAAAATTTCGTAAATTTTAAAGACTTAGATTAGTTTTGATAATATTTTTCTATAATTATTTTGAAATAATTGGGTTTGGAGAATTCTTCTTTATTTAGGAATTTCGGGGATGAAATTCTATTAGGGGGAAGAATGTAACGACCCAGATTTTTTGGCTATTTGTATTTGAATTTTTGAATCTATTTTAAATATTATATTAGAAATATTTATGGATATTTATATCGAAGTCATTAATAAAATGACGACCGAACGTTTGTATTTAATATAAAACGAGCTCAAAATGTCGTGGAAGTTTGTAATATTGAGTTTTGAACTTCAATTGATTATACAAAATCCGTTTTAAGTTGGAATTCTGCAAAATAAGAAACGTTGCAATCTAGTTGTTTATGATTTTCTAATAAAAGAGAAAAATCGAGTTTTTTTCTTGTACATTGCAAGTTATGTCCAAATGAAATTTTAAAATAGTCGTTATGGAAACCGTTTATAAATTATAACGTTTATTTAATTTATTTAATAAGGAATTTCTATATATTTGAATATTGTTCAAGTTGAAAATGTTAATATGGAGTTATATTTCATATTGGTTCATATTGAGAGTGATATATAATTTTATTTGGATATATTTGATAATAATAATTTGTTGTTATTTAATTTAATTGTTTTGGATTTAACTTATAATTTTATCGATATTATATAAGCATTACAAATATTTGTTTTCCAAACAATCTCCATTCTTGACGAAACCGTTTTTTTTTGGAATACGTATGATTAGTTATTGCTATATTCCCAGTTTGGAGCCAATTGATGTTATTTTATCGGTAGACGAAATTTTAACCGTGAACCGATGAATAATTTGAAATTAAAATAAAGCCATTTCTCCAAACATGGTCCGTTTTCAGTGAAATTAATTTAATTGAAACCATAAGTCTTGGACATAACAGTCTGTCCATTTTCGTCGTATTTTGACGAAACAAATATTAAGCATTCAACATAAACAACATAAACAACGATAAAATAAATTAACCATTTTAAAAACAAAGTAAAAATAAATTTTCTTAACTCTTAAGCAAAGCAATAAAAGTACAACCCTAACCTAAATCAAAACCGCATCGTACCACTAGCTTAAGTCAAACATGTTGTGTTGAAATGAAATGCACATGGAAGAGGACACACACCATATGGTCCAGCTAATGAAAAGAGGACCCCATTGGAAAGGAAATAAGAATAGCACACCTACTCTATACGAGCTAACCTATCAATGTACAATATCAGCATGTCCCATTTATTAATAACACATGCTAGCTTACCTACCCCGACTCTCATTCTTTTCAGTTAAGTAATAGCCCACTTATACACAGAGTAATGTTCCATCAAATAATTACCTGTGCATGCTATACTAGAATAACATACCCCTACTTTGTACCACATATTACTTGCTGGCCAAACAATTTACTTGCACCCCACGTATACCTCCTCCTTTCCACGTTCTACCCCTATATAAACTAGTATGTCTCAATTCTTTCTTCCTTTCAAAAAAATAAAATAAAATAAAGGGCCGAGCTCCATTTCTTTCCAGATCTCCACCTTCTTCCCATTTCATGAAACCACACTTATTCACCAAAATAATAAATCAAACCCATTGTTTGTAAAAACAACTCGAACTCCAGCACGTATTAAATCAATAATCCCAAACAACATGAAACCGAAACAATCAAAGTTCCCTTCACTAAAACAAAAAGTTAGCTCCTTCCGCATATACCTGGTGAGCACCAAGTCGCGTATCAGAGGAGAAGCTTCTCCTTTCACTTTCATTTTTAGCCATAACTGGGTGGTTGGGGACTGATGGAGGCAAGGCCGGGGTCAGGCGATGACAGGAGCGGGTCGGGTGGAGATCTGGATGATGGGTGGTTCAAGATTTAGAGAGAAGGAAGGCGCAGTGCTCGGCATTAGTGTGGGGAGGTGCAATGCAGCACGGAAGTGACGATTGGAGCTGCTTTGGCATGATGGTATTACAGTTCACAAGGGGTTTTGCGTTGTATGCATGAGAGGATAAGATCTGGTGGAGCACAGATGGCTCTAGAGTGGGGCCTGGGGAGGTTTCAAGTGGCATTCAGGTAGACACGGAAGGGAAACATGTTGTGTTCCGATAGTTTGGTCCACGTTCAGTGCACCAATGGAGGCAGGCCAGGCGGTGGAGTAATGCGGTTAGATTGTGAGGATGTTGGCCACTGCAATTTGGTGGAGTTCGACCCAGAAGTCGCGAGTGGGGGTTGGTTCCGAGCTTGGGTTGGAGCTGATGGGAGTTGGCGGTATTGCTGTTTGTAGTGAGGTGGTGCTTAAGGAAGCATGTGTAAGTAAGAGGGTAGAAGCATGGTTACTAGAAGAGAGAAGGCTTCTTGTGTGGTCAATTCCATGCATCAAGGAACAGTGGAGTCCGTTTGTTTTTACATCAGGCGTTTTCGAAGTATTATTCAATGAAAAAAAAGGGCCGACATATTTTGATGGGAGAAGATGAGACAGACGCAGGATGTTGGCAAATGGAAGGGAGGATCCAAGGCATTGGGATAGGTTAGTTCTAGAATTTGATAACCGAAATAAAATAAAATAAAAAGAAAAGAAAAAAGTGTCTGCATGTTGTAAATAAGAGACAGTATAGTAGTTGGCAACAAAGCAGTGTTGGGGTGGTTTGAGCAGTGGGTGCGATGGGTTTAAGTGGGTGTTCCACGCAGGTAGTAGGGAAAGGCTGGAGGAAATTTTCCATGCAAGAAGAAAGTAGTGAAATGGAAGAAACATATGATATTTGGCCGGTTAATTATTTAAGAAGTAGTGAATATCTGGGGTTGAGAAGCAAGAGGTTATGAAAAGTTGAGGTATCTAACGAAGTAAGCAGACTGGGTTTGTTATTCAAAGTAAGTGATTGTGACTATTTGTTTAAAGGGTAAATTTCTGTATATTACATTTTAACCAAATTATATTGTTTGGGTTAATCGCGTATGAACACCAGACAGTGGGTGAACCGTCAAGTATACATATAGAAATTAGTAATTAAGTTAAATAATTAATTTTAATTAAGCAAGGTTATTAGTTTAAATAAAAGTGTATGCTTATAATATGTGTAATTCGTTCGTTCATTAACATAATCGGACAAAACGAAGGACTTTGGAATTGTATGGACGGACGCTATAGTGTGGAGTTAAGATGGACGCAGATGATAGCAGATGAAAGTTTTAAATTGAATTAAACGACAGTTTAATTTTAATTAAAACGAATTGTTTCAACGAAAAATCAAATCAAGGTAAGTAAAACTCACTCATTATCCCACTTATATTTTTATAAGTCGGTTTTAAATATTTGTGTGCTTGTTTGCTAATTGTTGAATGATTTGATGGTTGCTTGCATATATACTGATATAACTGATTCAAATTAAACATTTGTTTAATTTATCAAACCAAATTGTTATTTTCAACGATTATTTCCAATGGAGGTAACTTAACCCTGTTGGTTACATTTATATCAACATAAACGTGTTTAATTTAATTGGACGTTTGAATTGGGTTCTTTATTGACCGCTATCAGTTGAAGGTATTATTATTGTTTATTTTCATATTATCACTATATGGATTTTTTTACCGGATATGATTGTTTGATTTATTGTTGAATCCAAGTTCAATAGTTATTGTGGTATTAACCAATGGGAATTATTGGTTGGGAAATTGGCAGTTGATGTCCTAACTATACATCGTTTAGGTAAATCAATAGAAATGAAGTTATGGAATTTATTTTATAACTGAATAAAGAATTTATTTAAATATATTAAATTAAATAGATTTTATAGAAAGAAAATAAACCAACCACACACATATATATTGATTGTTTTAACCACAAATCACCGTTTTTATAAATCAAAAACCTACCATGTGCTAAGCACGTGCCGTGTGCAGAGCACATGCAAGGATTAATGTAACAATAAATAATTGATATAATTGTTTTTAGAAACAATTAAATGATATTATTTTGAAATTGATTATAATTTATTTAATAATAATCGAAGTAAATGATATTATTTAAATTAATAATAATGTTTTTTTATTTAAATGAAAAGACGAATTAGAGTTGTTCAATGAGTTTATCATGTTCTAGAGTTGACCAAGTCAACTGTTTTAACATAAATTGATTATGAAATTAGTTTGTGCTGATTAATATAATGAAATAATCTAAGGAATAGTTGTTTGACTTAATAAGATTTTAGAAAGGGAATTCGATATTAATTCCAGTTAGTAATAAAGTGAATTATAATTTTTATTATAATAATTTAAAGAATTTTTCCTTAAATAAAGTTCGTTTAAGTAAGTAATCGCAGAGTAGTGAAATATAACTGAATTTCAAAGTGAGTTTATGAACGGATTTATATTCAAACCAAGTTTGGTAATTTAATTTATAAAGGTGATTTTAAGCGAATACGATAAGCTTAAAATAAATGTTCAAATAAAGAAAAGGAAATCGAGACGAAAGGGTTTATATTAAACCAGAGTTGTACAAATGAGTTATAAAAACAGATTTCAAAAGTAAGAAGGTTTTATAAAACCATATTTTAAATAAAATAGTGAAGTGGCAAAATTATTGGTATAAGAATGAATATAGTTTTTCTTAATTACAATTCATATCTATCTTAAGATAAGAATGTTGTTGATCAAGGTCTAAGTGATAATTAAAATACCCCAACTTGAATGGCTTTAGGATTATCGGAGGATGATATGCGTTGTAATGGTAAAGTTGTTAGGAGTGAGTTATTATGAGAAATAATAATACAATGTTATTTGAAGGATTTGAGGATAGATATAATGAGATTTCATTATAAAGGATATAAAAGATTTTAAGGAAATATATAATGATATTTCCAAAGTAACGGAAATAAAAATGGGCTAGAGGATATGAAATGATATTTTCATAATGAAGATAAAAAAGGAGTTGTGAAGTTATAACGATATTTTCGAAGTAAAGAGATGAGTTTTAAGATGAATTATTTTATAAGGATAAGCGACGATCATTGTTTTCAAATAGCGAAACAAAAAGAGATTTTGTAACGAACAATTTACAAATGATACATTGAATCGATTTTCCAATTATAGATAATAAGTGATGTTGCAGTAAATGATTTGAAATAATAATTAAAAGGAAAATGTATACATTTATAAGGTATTTTTCTAAGTATGAAAAATAAATGGTTTAAGAATATTTGTATATTGAAATAAGAATTGAATACTGTGTTGAAATATGTAGAAGTTAATTAACCATTCTATAATTATTTTCAATTGAAAAGACCAAGTGACGCTGTTTACTTAACAAGTATATCCATTTCATTTTTTGTTTACTTGATAGTTAAATAACCGACTATCAAATCTTGCCATATGATTGTTGGTACGGAAAGACCGGGATCGAATTTATATTCGAAAACCATTTCGACCAATAAATACGAATACGTCGAAGATGGAGCAATTGAAGACCGTGGATCTTCATAATGCGTAAGAATCAGTTACAATCACTGGCAGATCCATAGAGATATATGGTGATTCTGCCGTGGTTGAAATCTTCAGATTGCAAGGACTACGCGCTACTGATCCTTGGGGTGATACCTATATATGATGTGCTAGGAGGGTGCCTTCCGTTCATCCTGTTCCTGGATGACTTGTATAGACGAGTGTCTGACGGAGTATTTCCAAAAGAGTTACGTACATTGATCTCTTCAAATGTACCAAGTTGATGGCAGAGAAGTGCACATTCTCTTAGCTTGATACCGAAGGTATTTTTATGAACATCAATTAGTGATATCTGGCGGATCTGACAATGTGGCATTCAATGTGGGAGACATGCTATGCTGAAGAATATGTTTAGCTTCTAGCCTCATCAACCGGGAAATGGAATAAAATCGGGTAGGTCGCATGGCTATGTGGGTCACACTCATCAAAAGTGTATATCATTACCTGATCTGGAGAATTCAAATGCCTTCGGTTGTCCCTTTTATCTTTTTATGTATGCTATCGGTTAGGTTGGCTGGTCTCCAACCATGGTAATGATATATTCAGTATTCTCAAGAGAAAGTGAGGGGCCGGTCTTGTTTAGCCTAGGTTGCAAGATGTTCTTATTGAACCCCAATGTATTCATATCCGGAGGTACATTGTCGGGAAGGTTGTCGCATACCTTGCCAAGAAATCCATTCTCCAATAAGCGCCCGCGGTTTTGATTGTATACTATATATGTGGAGTGTGAGATGCAAGTGTTCTACTAGATTGATATTTACTTGTATTTAGACACTATCATAATATCAGAATAATACTGTTTTCAAAAATGTTTTGGGTTATCGTAAGATAAAAACTGTCCGTATTTATGTGTGGATTCGGTCTTACGATTATCCTTTTTTGTTGGAAAGATTTTGATGTTAAAATCAAGTTGTGTGATGCCTTTAAATTTAGTGCATTTTTCTCACTCTGGTTCACCAGACTGACCCGGTGCTTGTAATGCTCGGGTTAGACCGAGCTATGCAGGTTCAGGTTATCGGTCATTATGAAGAGACGAGATGGAAGAATTCATATATATGATATTATATATTCCGCTGTGTGATTGTATATGAGGGCATATTATTATAACCGTCCAAATGTGTGTGATGTACTATGATGATTGTAAGTTTTATTTAAAGCTCTCAGTAAAGATTTATTTCTATATTATATTTTGTTCCGCTGTGATGTGAGACTCTGATTCTGATGTGTTTCTTCTTCTTCTTCTACTCTATATTTCTTTCTTTCTTATCTCACCCTCTAGTTTCTTTCTAATAACTATGTTTTCGATACTTGAGTTTTGACAGGAATACGGGATTTATGTATTATTATCAGAATACGGGCTTGAATTCTTTCAAGTCGTTATAGTGCAATACGGTGAAAGAATCTCTATTTCACCCTAATTTTTTCCTTTCTTTTCTTGCAACTATGTTCTTAGTAATTTTACATTTATGGAATTATCTCAATTTTCCCAAATCCATCTAACCCAGTCCACTACTAATTTCCCCTTTTTTATTTTCTGAGTTAGATATTTATCATTTCCAAATCAAGGTAAATTTTCCTTACTAATTAGGCACATCTATTCCTTTTTATTATTCCTAATTTCACTGTAATTTGATTTACAATATATCTAGTTTGTCATTAAACAATATATTCAGGTTTGTTGTAAATTCCACAATTTCAATATTACGGTAATTCTTAATCCAAACAGAAGATTAATAAAATGGGTTTGTACAACAACATATTCTTAACGTACTTGAAATTAAGTAATATCGCAATTATCAGCAATTACAGTTATTTAACATGTAAAGAATAATGGGGAACTTAAACGGTAAATATATCATTGTCCAAAAGGTATAATTCTTAATTCGCTTACCTAACATTTTTCCAATCCTTAAATCCGATTTAAATATATGATTTCATGATCTACCTAACTGAATCTAGTATTAAAATAACCACGGATTAACAAATCTGATACTAAAAGAAGAAGGAAATAAATCAGATTCACAGGACTTACCTCATGTTGATCAGAAATCTGAACACCTATGTTGTAGATTTACATTATTTATATTCAAATTTTGAATCAGAACCCTAAAAGCCAATTTTCTAGTTTCCGAATGATTTGTAGGGAAAAGAAAATGGCTAACCCAAGGCGTCGTCTCAGAAAATATGAGTTGGAGGTTAGGTCTTACTAGTCTTTTATAAGTGTACAAGGGATTCGGGTCTGTCGAATTTAATAATATAAAATCCGAACGGTTTTAACAAGAAAAACACGTCACCATAGAATTCAGATCTGGCTTGGATTGGCCGACCCCTATGTCGATCCACCTTAGAGGTGGGCTGACCCTAAAGTTGACACACAGATCGACTCAGCTCCTAGGCCTTGAACGTGTTTTCTGTCGATTTTAATTTCTAATTAACGTTAATATTAACATTTAGTTTATTTCTAAAAATTACTTAACCGAATTATTATTTTCCACTTATAACTCATCTATAATTTCAAATTTCAAATTTGTGCGCGTATATACGCATACAAATTTTTTTGTTTACTCTTTGATAACTTTCTCATGCGGACTCCGTTTTGGGCAAGTCATATATAAAAAAAAAATCAGAAAATTGCCATGGTCTATGTTTCAGGGCTATCGATATTTTCATTTGTTATTTATATAAAATATAGGGTGTTACATTCTCCCACCCTTAAGAAATATCGTTCACGAAATTTAGTAAGGGTAAAATTAAGTAATTCCTCGCATAATTTACAACCATCACGTGTATATCCAATTTTTCAACCATTTAAGCTCTTGTGCAAAGTATAATACATCATAATAATACTTGAATGCAATGAATGTCTAAGAGGTACCTCCTACATGAAGGCAAACTTTTTTTTGAAAACATGATGCACAAATCCTAAATATATTGGCAATTTCTATATGAATGCATATTTTGAAAATCAAAATACTTTTTCATCCAATTTTTCCTACACTTTTATAGAGTAAGAGCGTAGTTCATAAAATTTATGCATCCAAACCCTACCAATCAACTCTAAATTTGCGGATTTCAAAAAATTATAATTTTCTAAATTCAATTTTTTATGTTACAAAAAGATGGAAAACAGAAACTTCACATCTTCCTTTTTACCTTTATATACCTCATCTGTCTGTACTTGAACTTTATGCAACTATTATATAAAGATTTCCTCGCTTCCTACCCAAGCACAGTTTTTGACAAAATGCAATCTTTCCCAAGTTTTGTTATTTAATTATATCATACTTTATAGCTTAAAAACTAGCGAGCCATTCATGCTCTATAATGTACAAATTTTTCTGAAAGAATTCATTTTTGACAAAAATTTCATAAGAAATAACCATTTCCAAAATATACTCTATTTTTTCAAAACTCATTATGTGCTTTTCAAATATGCTACTTACATTTTTTTTCCCTCAAACATCAAAAATACCTCTTTTTTTCAAAAATTGTTTCTAGAAAATTTAGCTAGCACATATTTTATCATTGTAAAATTTTAAGGTTAAAACTTGAAAAACACCATAAACTATCATCCGAAAGCTTTTAGAATTCCAAATACTTAAAAGTTAACAATGGGGCTAGACTTTAATTGGTTTTAAACTTGTTTAGACCTCCTTAAATATCCCCACAAAGTCATTTTTCTCAAACGTATATATAATCCTAATCCATTTTCCTCTTTCTCAATTTATAAGGCTCAACTTCTAAACCCACTAACCCGAAATACTAACATTTCAGATACAAACTGTTAGACCAAATTATGGCTCTAACACCCAAATTGTCTAGAATCATAGGAGATTATAACTAGAAATGAGAGAAAATGCAACAAACACACCAAATTTATAGTGGTTTGGCATTAATGAGCCTACGTCCACTTTATATGACTTTGATTATATGATTGAATGCAAGTACAATCAATAACTTCTCTCAATCTCACTTTTACAATGATAATTCACTCAATAATTTCAAGATATTACTGATTAGAAATAATGAAGAAACAGTAATGGTGAAATGAGTGCTCTGAATTGCCAAAAGTTCCTCAAAAATACCAAGTGTTGGGCTATTTATATGTGATTTCTACAGGCGGTTCGTGAGGTCACGTGGCATGAATCCCGAGGATCTCGGACTCGTTTGTGGCTTGATATAGAAATAGTCAATATGGCAGTTATGGACAGGTGTCATTAGATCCTGAACATGCGGTTCATAGGGGACTGGGTCATGGCCATTAGCTTCTGAATTTGCAGTCGGTTTGTGCCTCCTTCTACAAGTGGGTTGCGGTCCTTATCACGGGCAGGTCGTGATGATCAGTCACGAGCCGGGGACAAAAACTATATCGTGAGCGGGCTCGCGAGGCTGGATCATGAGCGGGCTATAGGGCTTCACGAGCTGGGGTGACTCTACCCTGAACTTGTGTGCGCGTGCCTTCGTCCATTTGCCTGTGAATGTTTATTTTCTTGGTGGCTTGGCTCAAAAGCTAGCCAACATTTTGCCCCCTCGAAGTATGTTTTTATCGAAGATGGAACATGCTTCGAGATTAATCAGTACGCCTATTCTTGAACAGATGAATGTTGACAGTCGTGTCCGTTTGTATCGTTGCACTGTTTCAAAGGATCGCGTTCTCTGGTGAGCTTAAATACAGGATTGAGTTTCCCATTATTTTTCTGTTTATTGGTTGACTTCAATCTTGTGAACTCCGGAGCATGTCGCATTTATTTCTTCAGGTTTTCCTTAAACATTTGCTATATTGGTAGTTAAAACTCCATTTTTCCCTTCGGTGGTTATTCCCAGACTTCCATTCACCGAAGCACATCATGCTCGCGTCTCCTGGTGTGTGAAACAAAACGGCACGGGCTGTTCTCACGTGAGTCTCGACAGGCTCGTTTAGGCGCTCGTGGCCCATCGGGCTGAGCCATTCGAATAGGACAAGAAAGAGGAGGCCAAGAGTCTTCTTAAAGGCTATATAAGATGATCCCCATCAACTTTTTACTCTCCTTCTTTCCGTTTTTACTGCCGTCGCCTTGTTCTCCCGATTCAAAACCCTAATTCGCCATTTTCCAAAAACCACACAACTCTAAAATCCGATTCAAAGAGGTAATAACACTAAGATGGTTTTTAATCGTTTGATTGCTATTCTCCTCGCTATGAACTTCGCGTTGCCTCGGATGTCAATTCCCCTCTCGTTGTTCTTGGTTCCGATGGGTTTGCTGCTTGTTTCGGGACCGTCGCTAGTGCTGGTGATGACAGTGGAGCTCAGCAAGTTAAGAATTGAGAGGAAGGAAGGGTTGAGAGATTGTAGGGTGAAGGAGGGATTCAAGGACGGATCCGTCATGGAGGGTCTGTTTGTGGAGACGGAAGACAAAGAATTAGGAAGGAAGATCAGCTTCAGCAGTTCGGGTTGTGGGATGCATTGGCGTCGAAGTAGGTTGTGAAGGAGAGTTAGGTACTGGGTTGGATTACGTATAGAAGCAGGGCATTGATTCGTGGATGGGAGCATGGGTGCCGGTTCGTGGATGGGAACAAATTGGGTGGTTCGCGGCGGCGTCTTGCGAACCATCATGGTACATAAATGGTTATTTCTTCATGAGCCTTGTGCAATCACTAGCCGTGCCTTTTCCCGGGAGTCATCCTCCATCACATACCGCTAACTAGGCGAGCCGATGCATGTCGGCTGATTAAGCCCCCATCACGAGCCGGTTTTCTCATGCGATTGGACCCCTTATCACGAACCGTTTCACAAACCAACATAAATTGACTTATTTTCCAGCCAATTTTCGTTATACAGCTATACTTGACTTCATAGTGCTAATTAATCGAATATTCCACTTTACACTTCAGCTAAAAATTAATTATAACCCAAACAGCCTGATGGACAATTAGGTGAGAGCCCTCGGGACGAACTTCTTGAATTGGATTGAACGGGAACTTAACTTAAGGACATGCAATGACTTATTTCATGCTTTTCTTCTTAACTTTACGCTTTTCTTTTCAGTACTGCACACACTGGCACTTGCATATACATGGGGTTCAAGGGTAGCAGATTTCTAATCACTCCTATATTTGTTTATCAACAAAGCAGCCATGTCTGATAGACGCTCAACAAGATTGTCAGAGAAAAACACAGATCCGGAATCGTCAAATTATCATAATATCGATGTACTCTCTTCAGACCCAGATTGGGATAAGTTTGAATCTGATTATGAAACAGATCTTGGTACAGAATCAACATCTTCTGAGATCATATCACTTGAGGAAGATGAAGATGATCGAGCTCCTGACGAAATCGAGGGTGTTAAAGAAGTAGACAAGCTGAGTGATTCTGTAGCCTCCAAACTAGATGATAAAAAATTAAAGAAAATTTGCTTAAGGCATGGGATTTTATGGGATGACGTAAAAACCCCGGAGAAAGAGGATAGACCCCATTATGCTTTGGAAGAGTATTGGATATCAGTAAGGTCATGTGGTTGGTGCCTGTTATTCCTTCTTTTCCTCCGATCGTCGTTGACCTTCTGAGACGTTTACGTATCGCTCCCATGCAACTTTACCCCAATTCCTATGCTGCTCTGTACACATTGTATGTTGCGCATGCAGAGATTCTGGAGACTAATCTTTTCTTTAAAGATTTGAATTTCTACTACTATTTCAAGCATCGCTCCACGGGAGCCCCAAACTTTATTTCCTTTGATTCAATTCCCGGTAAGAAAGTCTTGTCAGATGGACACAATAACTTAAGGATGTCAAATCCGAATGGTTCTACATAAAGCATCAAACTGGATGTGCAAGGATATGGCTACAATCAAGTAGGTTCTAAATCCTTCAGTGTATGCTGCAATTACATGATTGAAATGCTAACATTTTCTTTTCTGTACTGCTCATGATTTCCAAAAGACAGAGGGTTCGGTATACGAAGATAGATTGTCCTGCCTTTTAAAAAGAGAGTCAGACTTCTGTAGAATCAGGAAGTGTATAACTGATGAGAATCTTCACAATCACCACCTTTTGGATGTAAGACTCGGGCTCGGTGCAGGTGGCAAGCCTCACAAATACGTGCCCCCTACTCAGACAATTGGGGAATCTAGCAGCATGCCCCGACCAAGGGGCAAGTGATCACGGAAACTGCAAAGACGACCGAGTTTTCGAAGAGTCCTTCCTCTATAGCTATCCAAGACGACGAAGAGATGAATGTTTACAATGGAGATGAACCCCGCGCTGGGGAGCCAGAGGAGGTTTCAGACCCAAAGGGGAAGTTTCCCCTGGGGACTCCACCATAAGCAGAGCCCATTACTCATGATTTATTAACGGATGAACAAATACATGGGGAATTAGAAAAGCTTCCTTTGCCGGAAAACATTTACACGTCTGATGATTTTTGAATGGAACCGTTCTTCCCAATCTCCAAGGGAGAACCTACCCATGTGAAGGAGAAAGCTATTGTATCGACGAACCTGGCTTTGGGCCCTGGTCTATTATGGGGGATAATGTGGGACATACACATCACATGCACCTCACGTAACAATGCACATACTTTGTATGTATTCATGATTCTTATACTTGATTGTCATTTTTGTAGGGAATATGACTCGTCGTTGCTCCTATTCTCATCGTCAACTTCGTGACTGCATGCCTAGATTCAATCCTGCATTTAAGCATGATCGTGGCGATAGTTGGGGAAGAGATATTCAAAGACATCAGGATTCTTCTCATTCTCACTCTACGCGTTCTCCCTCTCCTTCAAGGCAAGATCCGGGGAAGTTCCAAGGTCACTAAATACCACATGTGGGAGGCAAACAACTTCCAAAAGCTCCGACTCCTCCAAAGGGTATACCTCCTCGGGGAAAATCCTCCAAGAAGCATCATGAATCCAAGGACAAGCACAAGGATTTAAGCAAAGGTTCCAAGAAGGAAAAGGCAACTCTTTCCCTTCTGGTCAGCGCCAATTGGACACTACCACCGTACAGGAGGTGGCCCCTACTTCTGATAATAAGGCGAAGCTAGAGCATTTACGAAAGCAGCTCCCCGACATCTACTTTGAAAGGATGGTTTTCGTTCTAGATCTTGAACCGGTTCCTTATGAATGGAATACAGAAGTCATGGAACGAGTCGGCCATATGGCTAAACAATATAGGGCAATGAAGAAGCATGCCAAGACTCTTTCAGATGTTATCCGTTGTTTGGAAGTGGATGCGACCAGGGATGGAGTGAAGATCGATCACGAAATTAAAGCCAGAAACAAGGCTATAAAAGATCTTGAAGATACACAGGCTCATCTTGCCTTAGCTCAGAGGGACGCTAATAATCATAAGGAGCAGCATGAGGAAGAGAAGAGGCATTTCCAGTCCGAACTCGACTCAAACAGTCAAGACCAAGCAGCCATGAGAAAGGAAATAGAGGATCTTAAATTGGTCAATGTTGAGTTGTAAATGTCACAGGACCAATTTGCCGTGGAAAAAGATGCTTGGGAGAAAGAAAAGGACGACTTGAAAGCTAAACATGTTCATGCTGAGGAGGGAGCAGCTCTTACTAAAAGTAATGCTAACGAAGCTCTTGAGTCTGCCTCCACTACTACCGCTAAGCTTGCCGCGGATGAACATGAGATAGAGGGATTTGACAAACTACTAATAAACTTTTTTTGCTTAAGTCATTCGAACCTGAGATATTTCTTGGATCAGCAACTACCCCACTACCTTGGTTGATGTGTGTGACTAGATTATTGAGAGTGAGAAGCAATGCTTGGAGGTCGAGGATGTCAATGAGCTTATGCAGACCTTTCTCAGGGGTGGGGAGCCTGAAGCTTTAGCAGAGGGCAGGCGTCAAATTAAGGAGTCCATGGAGGTGGTGAGGCTCAAGCTTAAAGACAAAAACAAAATTGACGAAGGATCAATCTCAGCAACGGAGCCCAAGGCTTCTAAGGTTGAGGAGTATAGCTCAGATGATCCATTATTCCCAGACTTCCCAGTTCCTCCAACTGCTGGGTTTCTACTACAGTTTTGGGGGAGGGATTAACATAAGGTGTCTCCATATTCCCTCCACAACTTGTCAAAGCTATTGTAACTTGTCGTCGCGTTGTGGAGCAAACAATCGAGAAGACAACATTTTCTCCCAAGTTAACAATAGTTGCTTCTCATGATACAGGTGCCAAGCCGACTGAAGGGGATGTAGAGGGCAAGCAGAGGTCGGGAAGGCCGGCATACCATCAAGTACTGGGGTCTCCAAAGTTCCAAAGCAAGCCGAGGTCGAAGAAACTGAGAGGGTCATCGCGATACCGAGCACTGATGCTCCTAAGGAATCTGAAATCATCGAAGCCCTAAAGGATATCGACGGTGAGAACGGAGATGTAGAAGAGGAGGTCACCATCATGGAAGAGACAAAGGATGATGACAACATGACCTTAGCCGACATGAAGGCCAAACAGGATGGACAGATGAAATTAAAAGTAAAGGAGGAGCCTCTAAATGTGCTACCCGTCTATGCAGCTATTCCCAAATCTAGATTAAGTATAAAGTTCTCCTCCAAGTCAATTACTACACAGCTTGCATCTCAGTCCTCTGGGACTTCACCAAATCCTCCCTCGAATAAGAAAAAGAGGAAGAAGAGCGAAAAATCTGATGCCGACAAGGAGGAGCCAGAGAAGCAAAGGAAGGAGAAGAAGTCAAAATCATCTCCAAACCTCAAATAGAGCTTGTTTGTTTGTGTTTTGTTTTCAAATTTCCCACTGGCCTTGTTATGGAGTTGTGAGAGTGGCCCTCACTTTTTGTCTATCCTTGTTTTATAAACGTGCATTAGCTAATGAAGTTCTACTTCTTTTGCCTTGTCATGTACCTGCAATTTTATCATACGTAGTTATATATAAGTGTTTGGATGATAACTAAGTCAAAATAATGTGCAATGAAAATTTTAAATTCCTGCACTACGCGTATATGTGTGTATGCCGCCAATCAATCATTAACATGATGCCTGGCCAGGGCTGGTTGAGGATTGATTAGAGTTGAGCTTATGTTGCCCCTCATGTCTGGAAATGCGTGGTTCGGGCTCAACTTCCATTCTGGTCCTCGGTCCTGCAATGGGACAGGAGCTCTTTTGGGGAGTTTAATCCAAATGCCTTTATACTGTCCTGTCGTATGCCCAGGATAGAGTTCGAACTCAGCTTTCAGTTTGCCCCCCAATCCTTCAATGGGGTAGGAGTTCATTTGCAGCGCCCAGTCCCTGGTGCCTTTATACTCTCCCGTCGGATGCTAAGGATAGAGTTTAGTTGAGACAGTCTTTTTAATCATGGTGCACCTTCACGCCTCGTGGATAGTTTATTTCTTTGTCCTTTTGATTTAATAGATGACTCTTTGAATTATGTGCTTTAGAGTCATCGTACGATTTACGATAAACGCAATGATCACATGAAAGTAAAATAATAGTTAAAAAAATGGTGCGGTAAAAGTAAATGACACATGATATTTTTATAGTGGTTCGGTCGAATCATGACCTACGTCCACTTTACGATCTTTTGTTTATGAAATCAGATTATTCTAGGCAAGTCGTGCCTTTTTACATGGTCCTACAGTAAAAGAGTAAAAAATGACAATTTCATGTCAAGTAGCATAGCAAATGCTGGACATTCCACACTCTGGGGATTCCTTCTCCGTCCACGGTTGCTAGTTTGAAGGATACATTATCAAGCTTCTGTAAGATGGTATAAAGTCCTTCCCATTTTAGGCCTTAATGGACTGGGGGTGGAAAGACACGCTTTAGAACCAAGTCTCCGAGTTCATAAGATCGAGCCTGAACTTTCTTATTGTAATATTGGGCGACTTGTTGCTTGTGTCTCAGGGCACGTAGATCTGGCTCATCCCTTTTTTCCTCAATCATGTCTAGAGATTGAAGGAAAAATTCATTGTTGTTCATCGGGTCATAATAGGTGTTTCTGTGAGACGGTATTTTTAATTCGACCAGGATGACTGCTTCAGATCCAAAATCGAGGGGAAAATGGGTGTAGCCCATTGCTGATTTGTAAGTTGTTATGTAGACCCACAATGCCAAAGGTAACTCATCAACCCACATGGCTCTAGCTCGCTTCAATCTTTTCTTCAGAATGAACTTCATCACTTTGTTTGCCGCTTCTACTTGTCCATTTGACTTAGGATGAGCTACAGCGGTGTATCTTTACTCGATATGATATTTCTGGCAGAAATCTCGGAACTCGGCGCCGTCAAACTGGGTCCCATTATCCGTTATGATGACCTTCGGGATTCCAAATCGGCATATGATGTTTCTGACAACAAAGTTTATCACTCGTTTGGTTGTGATCGTGGTTTGCGGTTCAGCTTCAACCCACTTCGTAAAGTAATCCATGGCCACGATGGTGGATTTTTCTCCGCCCTTCGCAATGGGGAGGCATACGATAATGTCAATTCCCCAGACAGCAAAAGGCCATAGGCTCATCATCATCTTTAATCTACTAGGAGGTGCCCTGGGAATCTTAGAAAATTTCTGGCATCTGTCACAATGTCGTGCATATTTAGCCACATCTTTGTTTATGGTAGGCCAGAAATAGCATATCGTAATATCTTCTTCTCCAATGTTTGGCCTCCAGTGTGGTCGCCACATTCACCGTCATGCACTTCCCTCAATACTCGTTCAATGTCGTCATGGGCTATACACCGAAGGAGTGACATTGAGAACCCTTGTCGATATAGGACTTTGCCTTGCATGAAATATCTGGAGGCTTTACGAATGATAGCACGCCTTTCGCTATTTTAGTGGGGAGTGTTCCGTTCGTCAAAAAGTTCTTTAAGGGTGTCATCCGCGACTCCCTTTCTGGCTCAGTTTCTGGAACATGATCAACTTCCATCTGATCGATGCTCAGAGACTGTAGTATTTCAATTGGAACCATCTCTGTGTCCTTAGGGCTATCCGAGCTAGCCATCTTGGCCAACTTATAAGCCTTCTGATTCTGTGACAGGGGGATATGGGTTATGGTGTAGTGTTCGAATCTGTCCAACAACTTCCTTACTCCTTTAAATACAACACAAGTCTTGGCCCCTTGGCCTGAAACTCCTCATTGACTTGGTTCACAACCATCTTGGAGTCACAAAAGATATCCAACTTCGATATTCCCAACTCCTTTGCAAGTTTTAGTACGGCAATAAGGGCTTCATACTTGTAACGACCCGCATTCTGCGCATCATAGGATCGTAGGATATTTATTTCTTTCACATACGAAGTCGTATGGTCATGTAACTTTGGGAGACGACTATTGGGGTCATTTCCCATGTTCATGATTTTTCCCGATTTTTAAATGACCATTTTACCCCTAGTTGGCACTGTTCTGGCCATAACTTTTGACTGGATAGGAGTTTTGACCTGAAACCACTTCCATTGGCTTCGAATGATGGTTTCTCTTTCCGTAGAGTGGTCACATTAGCCAAACGGACTCACCGTTTGGGAGATATGGCTGAAACAAGTCTCAGATGGTGAAAAACAGCTTAATTGGGCTTAACCGGGTGATTAGCAGCTAGGCCCAAGGGGAATTTCGGGTTTAGAGGTATAGGAGGTCTGATTAGGGTTAGGTTATCACTTTCATTTCAGTTTTGAGCCGCCACAAACCTCCTTGACACCTTAGTAATGGCTTCCTACATCTAAAACACCCCAAATCACTCTCTAATTGAAGATTAGGCTTAGCAACACCAAATTAAGGAGAAAAAGCACCAAAGCAAGGTTGGAGCTGCTGTTAGACATCAGTATTCGCCCCAAATCAGAGGAGTTTCAGTTCTGAGAATTTCATTTGTGGCCAAGGTGAGTGATTTGCATAGTTTTTGCACTAATTACGGTGATTAAGGGTAATTAGTGAAGATTAGCGAATTTATACGTAAATAAATTCTAGAAAAATTCTTAAAATTCTAAAATAATGTTTTAAGGCTCTGTTAGAAATTTGGGTTAATTTCGATGTGTTTTGCTAATTGTACGCTTAAGCATGATTAAGAAGGATTATAGGAAAATGTGAGGTTTTAACCACTTTCGATCCATTTTGGTTCATTTGAATTGTTGTTATGGTGTTTGCAATTGATGTTATATGTTGCTGTGACAGTTTGACATGAATTATGATTGATTAGAATAGTTAGATTTGTCAAAAACGTCGTCGAATGGCGTAAACAAGTTGCTGGAAAAAGTTGCAGAAAGCTGTGCAGAGCTTCGGATCGGATCGGATGGGGGGGCTCGGATCGGACATGTGAACTGGGCAAGGAAATCCAACCCGAACCGGAGTTTAGCACATAGAAGACGTGGCAAGAAGGAAGGCCATTTCCTTAGGGTTGGAGTGGATAAGGGGATCGGATCGGAAGGGTAACAGAAGCCAAATCGGATCGGCTCAAGATGAAGGCTACGACTAGAGTAAGGCGAGGCGATCGGATCGGATCGGATTAGATAGGAACGAGGGAGCTGATTGGAAAAGGAGCATGAACTGGAGGAGGACAGCACCCCGACCCGACCCGGAGGAGGAGGATCCCGACCCGACCGGAGTGAGGTAACCGACCCGAACCAGAGGAAAGATGGCGAGGATGGAGGACCGACCCGAACCGGCGCTACCGAACCGAACAGAATTCTAGAGTTGCTGCTGCACGACAACTTTTCTGAAGACCCACTCCAATTCAACCAAACCCGAGATGCAAAGGAAGTCCAAATGAGAAGTTAGAGCTTAAGGTTCAGATGGGAATCAACAAGTTCACTTCATGGTTGGGCTTTGCTGCGGGACGCGTGCCAAGGAGTTATCGACACCTATAGCTTTGGACCACTATGGTAGGAGGTACGAAGGCGGATTCAGGGCCATTATGGCATTGGTAGAACCAAGGGCTATGACCAATGAAGTGGGTCATTGAAATGTTTGGTCATGACTCCAAGTGTTTGGCTTGGTCACAGCAGGGTTTCTACAAGTCGGGATTCGTCGTTGCCTCAGTTTGTCTAGTGTTCCAAAGTGGTAGATGTCGTACGCTTTACGCACTGAGTGAGAGATGCGAGGATGGTTGCTATGGATGATTTGTTTGCTATCGTTGTGACATGCACACCCCACCCCCGTATTCTTACACTATTTATTATGGCACCTTGGAGTATTGTACGGTATGTGGTACTGACTCTTTGGTTGCAGGTCCAGGTTCAGGTATGGCTTAGTATACCTGTTATTATTCTGTTTAGATGCTTATCGCTCATACCAGGCTTTATGTCTGACCCAGAGTTTTATGTCTCTTCTTATTACTCTGGGTGCTCACACGAGCAGACTAGAGACAGGTTAGCTGGAGGTGCACGGGTAGATGATCCGGAGACGAGCAGGAGGCTTCCACGTAATATACATATATAGTATTCTCCCTGTATTGTTGAAGATCACTGCTTGGGCATTGTTGGTGTATCTTCTACTTCAGCTTTCTTTTGTTTAGAGACAGTAAATTTGGAAAAATTGTAATAAGCTGTATTTGGATTTCCGCTGCTTTGAGATTGATGTTGGTTTTAGTTATCAGCTTATGCACTGTCTCGCCTGTTTTATGTCAAGTATGTTATTATTATATTTTATCCCATGCGCTGTGAGACATTCTACAGGTTCTTTGATTAGTTCATTCTCTTCTTTCCTTTCTTCTGACGACCGTCTTGTGCTAGTCGGGCATGTGTACAGCGCACTCTTGGAGGAAATGCAGGCTGGTGCGAGGCGGGCCGTCACACTTGGTATCAGAGCTCTAGGTTGCGTAGTTAACCTAGGGAAATTATCAGGGAGAGATAGTATACGTATACGAGAGAGCGTATTTGTGATTATTTTGGTTTTCAAAAGCTATATATATATATACTATTAGTAGTATAAGAATGGAGTCGTACTGCACTAGCACCACTATGGAGTCGTTAATCGTTTCCTTTTTCAGATTGACGATGAGCCGAGATACTAGAGGTGCTGGTAGGGGAGCCAATAATGGGATTGCTGCCGACATGAGGACGATGTTTACTGACCTCATGAGAGAGATGCTTAGAGATGTGCAGAGGGCAGCTCCCAATGGTGGAAATGGTGGTGGTCCAATAGTGCAGGCGCCAAGAGTCGACTTCGCCAAGCTGAATAAGGATTATACTAGTCTTGGTGGGACGTCATTCCATGGAACGGAGTCGGCTACGGACGTTCAGGATTGGTTGGATAGTTGCGAGCGTATCTTCGAGGATTTGGGTATCGAGGATGCGATGAAGAGAAAGCTAGCGTCCCGTCAGCTGCAAGGGCGGGCAATGAATTGGTGGAATGCTATAAAGGCAGCTACTCCCGAAGACCAGATTACTTGGGAGCAGTTTAAGGCTCGCTTTAGTGAGAAGTTCATTCCAGCTGCTCAGAAGTCAATGTTGTTTAAGAAATTCTTGGAGCTCAAGCAGAATGGCAGGGCCGTCTCGGAGTATATTGCTGAATTTGACACTTTGTCAAAGTATGGATTATCTCTTATTGATACTGCCGAGAAAAAGAATGAGAAATTCATAACTGGTTTGGATCAGTACTTAGGGGAAAAGCTTATTAACCACATCGATGAGACGTTTGAGTCGATTGTGGGGAAAGCATTAAGATCAGAAAGTCTCTACCCTAAGCCGAAGACTGAGGTTGCATCCGCAGATGAGCCAAACCCACAAGCAAGTGGTGGAGGCAAAGGTGGTTCCCAGAATAAGAGAAAGCAGAATCAGGCTAAGGATGGCCAGAAGAAAAAGAATAAGCAAGATGTGGAGTGCTTCAGCTGTGGAAAGAAGGGCCATTATGCTAGTAATTGTCGGGCCAAGCCAGCGGATAGGAAGTGCTTCAACTGTGGCCAAATGGGACACCACAAGGACAAGTGTCCACAGCCCCCTAAAGAAAAGCAAATGGTAAAAGCCTACGCTCTTAATGCTATTCCTTCTTCGTCGAATGCCCCAACTGCGGCGGAGAAGGGAAAGACTGTCGTCATTCAAGGTATGCTTTCTATTTATGATGTTCCTGTTAGAGTTTTGTTTGATACCGGAGCTTCCAGTTCTTTCATATCTAGTGACCTGGTAGATAGGTTGGGATTGGAGCCCGAGATTGTCGATAGACCTTTAGTAGTGACGAACCCGATTGGTGGTTCGACTAGCCTTAGCATGATTTGTCGTAATGTGGTTCTATCGAGTCATGGATGCATGTTTGTTTGTGATTGCTTTGTTTTGGGCTTTACTGGGTTTGGCATTATTTTGGGAGTAGATTGGCTCCAAAGATACGGGGTGGTGGTAGACTGTGAGGGCTTGTTGGTGACAGCTAGAGCGGATGATGGGCGGAGGATAGTGTTTGGTGGTCTACCCAGTAAGGGGGTATTGGCTAGTTTTCTAAACTCCCTCGACATTCCGCATAGTGAGTTGTCAGGTTTGCCCGTGGTTGGCCAGTATCCGGATGTTTTCGAAGAAGTGACCGGACTTCCACCACACCGAGAGATTGAATTTCGTATTGATTTGGTAAAAGATGCCAGGCCTATAGTGATGCCACTTCGTCGTATGGCACCAAGGGAGCAGCGAGAGC
Source organism: Allium sativum (assembly GCA_030737875.1). NCBI lineage: Eukaryota > Viridiplantae > Streptophyta > Magnoliopsida > Asparagales > Amaryllidaceae > Allium > Allium sativum. The sequence continues at coordinate 891,054,482 of CM060910.1, read as the reverse complement.
TCGAGGTGCAAGTCAGCGATCTTTTGAAGAAAGGATTTATCAGAAGGAGTGTTTCTGAATGGGGAGCACCAGTTGTGTTTGCTACCAAGGCGGATGGTTCCCTTCGTTTGTGTGTAGACTACCGCGAGTTGAATAAAGTGACGAGGAAGAACAAGTATCCTCTACCGCGGATAGATGATTTGTTTGATCAGTTGAGTGGCGCGAGAGTATTCTCTCAGTTGGATCTCGCGACAGGTTTTCATCAGCTTAGAGTGGAAGCTGAGAGTATAGCTAAAACGGCATTTCGAACGCCGTCTGGATTTTATGAATGGTTGGTTATGCCATTTGGGCTGACTAATGCCCCGGCATATTTTGTGGACCTTATGAATAGGGTATTCAGAGATCAGCTGAATAAGTCTGTCCTTGTGTTCGTTGATGATATTTTGGTCTATTCGAGGACAGAGGAGGAACACAAGGAACATTTAAGGGTAGCGATGGAGGTGTTGAGAAGACACCAATTGAAAGCAAAGTTTTCTAAGTGTCACTTCTGGAAAAGGGAAGTGAGGTTCTTGGGCCATGTTGTATCAGAGAATGGTATTGCCGTGGACCCAGCAAAGGTGGCTACGGTACAGGATTGGCCTACGCCCAAGAATGCAACCGATGTAAGGAGTTTCTTGGGGTTAGCGGGATATTATCGTAAGTTTATCCAAGGTTTCTCCAAGATAGCAGCACCGTTGACCCAGTTGACCAAGAAGAATCAAGCTTTTGTCTGGAATGAAAGGTGCAAGAATGCATTCAAAAGTCTAAAGGACAAGTTGACAAGCGCACCAGTGTTAGTCATTCCTAAGGGGGATGAAGAGATGACGGTATACACGGATGCCTGTGGTACCGGACTGGGCGCTGTATTGATGCAAGGCGGCAGGGTTGTAGCTTATGCAAGTCGGCAATTGAAACCGCACGAGAGAAGATACCCTACCCATGATTTAGAATTGGCAGCGATCGTGTTCGCGTTAAAGATGTGGAGACACTATCTCTTGGGAGAAAGATTTGAGCTGTTTACAGATCATAAGTCGTTGAAGTATCTATTCTCCCAGAAGGATTTAAATCTCCGTCAGCAGAGGTGGTTAGAGTTCTTAGCTTCCTATGATTTTGACATCGCATATACACCAGGAAAGGGCAATGCGGTGGCAGATGCATTGAGTAGAAGACATGCCAGCTTAGGGGCTATGTTCCTTGAATGGAAGCAACTGGAGTTTATCGCGGGGTTTGATTTCAGACCAAAGTGCGAATTGGATCCAGAAATGTTAGCAAGTTTGACGATCAGACCCACTTTGATTGAGCGGATCGGCTCTAGTCAGAGGGACGATCCTAACCTATTGGAAATCATCTCCAAGTTAGAGATGGGTATCGATGAGGAGGTGAACAAGTATGGGCTTGATCGAGATAGATGGCTTAGAAAGGATGGAAAGCTTGTTGTACCCAATGTCAATGGATTGAGAGATAAAGTGCTTAGAGAATGTCATCACTCAAAGTTGACCATACACCCTGGTGGTAACAAGATGTATCGAGATATGAAGCAGACTTACTACTGGGAAGGGATGAAAAGAGACGTTGGGAAGTTTATATCGAAATGCATGAATTGCCAGCTAGTTAAAGCCGAGCAAAAGAAGCCTAGTGGGTTGTTACAGCCCTTAGCAATTCCCGAATGGAAATGGGAGCAAGTCTCGATGGATTTCATCGATGGGTTACCAAGGACTAGATCGGGATATGACAGCATTTGGGTAATTGTAGATCGACTGACCAAAAGTGCAAGGTTTATACCAGTTAAATCGACTAGAACGGCAGCTAAGTTAGCAGAATTGTATATGAAGTGGGTAGTGAGATTTCATGGAGTACCTAAAAGCATTGTGAGCGACCGAGACCCGTTGTTCACTAGTGGGTTTTGGAAGAGCTTACAAGAGGCTCTAGGGTCAGAGTTACATCTCAGTACCGCATATCATCCTCAGACCGACGGTCAGACGGAGAGGGTGAATCGTATCTTGGAAGATCTCTTGAGAGCATGCATATTGGATTTTGGTGGATCATGGGATGACCATTTGCATCTAGTAGAGTTTGCATATAATAATAGTTACCAGTCCAGTATCGGTATGGCTCCATTTGAAGCTTTGTATGGAAGGCCGTGCAACTCACCATCATGTTGGATAGAGACTGGCAAGAAGTTTTTGCTTGGACCAAATGTGGTGAGGGAAACTTCAGATAAAATCAAGATCATTCAGCAACGGATGAAGGCTGCCCAAAATAGGCAGAAGAGCTATGCTGATAAGAGGAGAAGAGACTTGAAATTCTCCGTTGGCGACTTGGTGTTTGTCAAGATTTCTCCGTTGAAGAGCGTAATACGATTCGGCAGGAAAGGCAAGTTGGCACCAAGATTTGTTGGCCCATTCCCTGTTCTTGAACTAGTCGGGAATTTGGCATATAGAATTGACTTACCAGAGAAGATGGCAGGAGTTCATAACGTATTTCATGTTTCCCAACTAAGGAAGTTCGTTCACGACTCAGATATAACTATTTCACCTGATCAGTTAGAGGACTTCGAAGTAGAACCCGAGGCGGTTGGGAACCGCAAGCCGGCCCGTATTGTCGAGCACGACATGAAGCAACTTCGAAGGAAGACGGTGAAGCTAGTCAAGGTACAGTGGAGCGAGGACGAGAGTGATTGTACTTGGGAAACAGAGGAGGACGTAAGAAAGAAGTATCCAGAACTCTTTGTCTGGTAAGATTTTGACTTCAATTTAGATTTTCCGCATGCTAGGATAGGCTTGTTTGCTTATTTTGCGTATTTGATTGTTGAATATGGTTGTTAGGCATGCGGGATCCTTTGTATGTTTTGGGTTAAGGAATTTCGGGGGCGAAATTTCTTAAGGGGGGAAGAGTGTAACGACCCGCATTCTGCGCATCATAGGATCGTAGGATATTTATTTCTTTCACATACGAAGTCGTATGGTCATGTAACTTTGGGAGACGACTATTGGGGTCATTTCCCATGTTCATGATTTTTCCCGATTTTTAAATGACCATTTTACCCCTAGTTGGCACTGTTCTGGCCATAACTTTTGACTGGATAGGAGTTTTGACCTGAAACCACTTCCATTGGCTTCGAATGATGGTTTCTCTTTCCGTAGAGTGGTCACATTAGCCAAACGGACTCACCGTTTGGGAGATATGGCTGAAACAAGTCTCAGATGGTGAAAAACAGCTTAATTGGGCTTAACCGGGTGATTAGCAGCTAGGCCCAAGGGGAATTTCGGGTTTAGAGGTATAGGAGGTCTGATTAGGGTTAGGTTATCACTTTCATTTCAGTTTTGAGCCGCCACAAACCTCCTTGACACCTTAGTAATGGCTTCCTACATCTAAAACACCCCAAATCACTCTCTAATTGAAGATTAGGCTTAGCAACACCAAATTAAGGAGAAAAAGCACCAAAGCAAGGTTGGAGCTGCTGTTAGACATCAGTATTCGCCCCAAATCAGAGGAGTTTCAGTTCTGAGAATTTCATTTGTGGCCAAGGTGAGTGATTTGCATAGTTTTTGCACTAATTACGGTGATTAAGGGTAATTAGTGAAGATTAGCGAATTTATACGTAAATAAATTCTAGAAAAATTCTTAAAATTCTAAAATAATGTTTTAAGGCTCTGTTAGAAATTTGGGTTAATTTCGATGTGTTTTGCTAATTGTACGCTTAAGCATGATTAAGAAGGATTATAGGAAAATGTGAGGTTTTAACCACTTTCGATCCATTTTGGTTCATTTGAATTGTTGTTATGGTGTTTGCAATTGATGTTATATGTTGCTGTGACAGTTTGACATGAATTATGATTGATTAGAATAGTTAGATTTGTCAAAAACGTCGTCGAATGGCGTAAACAAGTTGCTGGAAAAAGTTGCAGAAAGCTGTGCAGAGCTTCGGATCGGATCGGATGGGGGGGCTCGGATCGGACATGTGAACTGGGCAAGGAAATCCAACCCGAACCGGAGTTTAGCACATAGAAGACGTGGCAAGAAGGAAGGCCATTTCCTTAGGGTTGGAGTGGATAAGGGGATCGGATCGGAAGGGTAACAGAAGCCAAATCGGATCGGCTCAAGATGAAGGCTACGACTAGAGTAAGGCGAGGCGATCGGATCGGATCGGATTAGATAGGAACGAGGGAGCTGATTGGAAAAGGAGCATGAACTGGAGGAGGACAGCACCCCGACCCGACCCGACCGGAGTGAGGTAACCGACCCGAACCAGAGGAAAGATGGCGAGGATGGAGGACCGACCCGAACCGGCGCTACCGAACCGAACCGAATTCTAGAGTTGCTGCTGCACGACAACTTTTCTGAAGACCCACTCCAATTCAACCAAACCCGAGATGCAAAGGAAGTCCAAATGAGAAGTTAGAGCTTAAGGTTCAGATGGGAATCAACAAGTTCACTTCATGGTTGGGCTTTGCTGCGGGACGCGTGCCAAGGAGTTATCGACACCTATAGCTTTGGACCACTATGGTAGGAGGTACGAAGGCGGATTCAGGGCCATTATGGCATTGGTAGAACCAAGGGCTATGACCAATGAAGTGGGTCATTGAAATGTTTGGTCATGACTCCAAGTGTTTGGCTTGGTCACAGCAGGGTTTCTACAAGTCGGGATTCGTCGTTGCCTCAGTTTGTCTAGTGTTCCAAAGTGGTAGATGTCGTACGCTTTACGCACTGAGTGAGAGATGCGAGGATGGTTGCTATGGATGATTTGTTTGCTATCGTTGTGACATGCACACCCCACCCCCGTATTCTTACACTATTTATTATGGCACCTTGGAGTATTGTACGGTATGTGGTACTGACTCTTTGGTTGCAGGTCCAGGTTCAGGTATGGCTTAGTATACCTGTTATTATTCTGTTTAGATGCTTATCGCTCATACCAGGCTTTATGTCTGACCCAGAGTTTTATGTCTCTTCTTATTACTCTGGGTGCTCACACGAGCAGACTAGAGACAGGTTAGCTGGAGGTGCACGGGTAGATGATCCGGAGACGAGCAGGAGGCTTCCACGTAATATACATATATAGTATTCTCCCTGTATTGTTGAAGATCACTGCTTGGGCATTGTTGGTGTATCTTCTACTTCAGCTTTCTTTTGTTTAGAGACAGTAAATTTGGAAAAATTGTAATAAGCTGTATTTGGATTTCCGCTGCTTTGAGATTGATGTTGGTTTTAGTTATCAGCTTATGCACTGTCTCGCCTGTTTTATGTCAAGTATGTTATTATTATATTTTATCCCATGCGCTGTGAGACATTCTACAGGTTCTTTGATTAGTTCATTCTCTTCTTTCCTTTCTTCTGACGACCGTCTTGTGCTAGTCGGGCATGTGTACAGCGCACTCTTGGAGGAAATGCAGGCTGGTGCGAGGCGGGCCGTCACAATACTCCAAGTCATTGTTCATGGCATGGAACTCTAATCTTAAAGCATAGTATATTTATTGCTTCTCAGGAGTGATTAATACAACTCCGACACCTGATCGCCTATCATTCTTGGCACCGTCTACATACAGCTTCCAAGTATTGGGATCGAACAATTCTTTTAGAGGATCAACTTCTTCAACCATGACATCTTCCTCAGGGATAGTGAACTCTGCCATGAAATCAGCCAACACTTGCCCCCTTACCGATCTCCGTGGCTGAAAGTTCAGATCAAACTGACTCAACTCTATATTCCACTTGAGTAATCTTCCTGATGCCTTTGGTCTTTGTAAAACTTGTCAGAGCGGATGGACGGTATAAACAGTGATGGGATGAGCTTCGAAATAGTGGCAAAGCTTTCTAGATGCGATCAGCAGACTGTACGCAAGCTTTTCTATCTTTGGGTAGTTTCGTTCTGCTGCCACTAGCTTCTTACTCACATAGTATACAGGTCTTTGTACTTTATCTTCTTATCTTACCAAGGCCGAACTTATTGCATGAGACGATACTGCCATGTGCATGAACAAATCCTCATTATCTATTGGTTTGACAGTATCAGGGGTCTTTCTAGATGATCCAGTAAGTTCTAAAAATCTTCCACACAATCGAGAGTCCATTCGAAATTGCGTTTTCTCACTTTATCAAGTCGAAGAATGGAATGAACTTATCTGTAGCTTTAGAAATGAATCTACTTAATGTGCCTATTTTTCCAGCGAGGCTCTGTATATCTTTAGTCTGCCTTGGTGTTTGGATATTCCTGATTGCTGCGATTTGGTTAGGGTTGATTTCAGTTCCGCGTGAGCTGACAATAAAGCCCAGGAATTTTCTGGAGGTAACTCCAAATGAACACTTCTGAGGGTTAAGCTTCATCCCACATCGTCGAAGGATGTCGAACAATTATGCTATATCACCTATATGGTCGGACAATTGTCTGGATTTTACTAACATGTCATCGACATAAACTTCCATCTTCTTTCCGATCTAATTGTAGAACATTCTATTTCCTAGCCGTTGGTATGTAACTCCAACATTCTTTAAACCGAAAGGCATCGCCACATAGCAGTATAAACCCAAATCCATGATAAATTTGGTATACTCCTGGTCCGTAACATGCATGGGAATTTGGTTATATCCTGAGTATGCATCCATGAAGGAAAGAAGTTCATAACCTGCAGTTGAATCCACCAACTGATCAATTCTAGGGAGAGGAAAACTGTCCTTCGGGCAAGCTTTATTCAAATCCAAGAAATCTATGCACGTACGCCATTTTCCATTGGCCTTCTTTACTAAAACGGGATTTGAGATTCATTCTGGGTAAGTCGAATCTCTAATGAATCCGTTGCTTCTCAACATCTTCCTTTAAGGCAGCCGACCTCTTCGGGCTAAGCATCCTCCTCTTCTGCTTAACGGTTGGATGTTTCGGGTTAATGATCAATGAATTTCTCATAATTGAGGGTGAAATTACACACATATTAGCATAGGTCCGGGCAAATACATCTAAATTTGCCTTTAGAAAGTCAGTCAATTCCTTTGCTCGAAGCGGGTCTAGCCGAGATCCAATCTTTAAAACCCTTGTCTAGTCATCACAGTCAATCGATATATCCATAGTTGTTTCATTGGGCATCGCCATTCTGCCCTCAGGCTCCTCGTCCTCTCTGGGATCTAAGTCCTTGGGCTGATCTCCGGGTGATTCCCTCGAGGTCGCTCCCCTTAGTTGCTATGTCGAATCCTCCTTCACGGAGAAGGGAGGACCTTCAGTCTTTATACTTTTCCCTTTGCATAACAACTTTAGTTACACTATATAGCATGCTTGTCCAGCAACTTGATCGCCTCTCACTGCTCCGACTCCTGCATCCATCAGGAATTTCAGCAACAAATACTAGGGCAAAATACAAGCCCTGAATTCTGTTAGGGCCAGTCAGCCCAAGAAAGCGTTATAAGGTGACTCAATGTCCAAAACTACAAATGGGAGAATTCTCACTTTCCGTCGATCTCCTTCCCCCAAGGTTACAGACAATTCTACAAATCCAATAGAGGATGTTGAGGCTCCATTTAAGCTGCGTACCCATCCATCACAGGGCTTCAAATCCTTCGCTTCAAGCTTCATTTGGTCAAACGCTTTCTTGAATAGAATATTCACCGAGCTTCCGTTATCTACTAAAACCTTGTGGACTAAAGCAGGACCAATAGAGGCTGTGATCACCAAAGGATCTTCGGTAGGTGAATGAACTCCAGTACTATCTCTGTCACGAAATACGACATCGTCAGACATCGTTTTCTGTTGTTTTAGTGGGGCGGTATCTTTAGGATTGTTGTGCTCCCCATCTTCAAGGTCTTTGACTGCATTTACAAATTGATCCATCGCTCTGAAGCTATATCCAGCCGGGTGTGGTCCTCCAACTATAGTACTGATAACAATATTCTTTCCCTTCTGCTGAGCAGTAGGTCTAGAAGCAGGTTGGTTTTGATTCGAGGCCTGTCCGGCTTGCGCCCTGTCTCTCGGAGCAACCTTGTACTCATCCAACTTCCTTTCTCTAAGGAGCTTCTCAACAACGTCTCTCAGGCGGCGACACTCGTAAGTGGAGTGGCTATGTGTCTGATGAAAAAGGAAGAATTTTCCTGTCTCATGCTCCTTCTCTATTGAATCTCTTGGTGGAGGCCTCTTATATAGGGGAACATTATAAGTGTCCAGGAAAATATTTTCTAATGTATCATCCAGTGGCGTAAAGTTCTCAAATGCTTTGAGCTGAGGCCTCTTTTGTGAATCATTTCCCCGATTCTTCTTCCGGCTACCATTCCCATTCCGACAACCGCCACCTTGGTTTTTATTTCCAACATTGACCTCCACTTTTCCAGAACTATCCCCGGATTGTTTGACGGCCTCATTTCTTTGTATATCTTCTTTATCAATGACCTTCCTCTTGCGATTAGAATATAGTTCTTCTCTACGTAGACGGATATTGGCTTTCTCGTAGAATATTTCCCTAGTAAGTGGTAGTTTTCCAGCTAGGTATCTGCCAAATTCTGTATCTTTGCCTACTCCGTCGATTAAAGCCATTAAAATTAATTGCTCATGAGGATCTCTAACTTCTGTAACTGCCAGGTTGAAGCGGTCTAAGTACGATCTCAAAGTCTCATCAGGGTGCTGCTTATTAAGTGATAACTCAATGATGTTTTTGGACCTTTGAGTATGAAGTCAAAATTGATTTATGAATCTTTCGCTCAACTCTGTGAAGATGGAGATTGATCGAGCAGGTAAATGAGTGAACCACATTAACGCCACATCATCCAGGAAGATCAGGAATGCTTTGTACTTCACTACGTCAGGTGCGGCACCAGCATTCATATACCATGAATATCTCATTAAGTATTGAACTAGATCCTTCCTGCCCGCATAGCGGTTCATAGTTGGCATGTTGAATCGCTTAGGGAATCGGACGTCCAATATGTCACAGTAAAGGGCATGTGGCTGCGGTCTATGCCCTAGTCTTCGTTCTTTTTTCCACGGCTATCTAGCATTATCTGCCTCACCATTGTCTCAACATCAGCATTAGTCAAGGTGGATTCTCGATCGGCACTTCTTGCCCTGCGGGGTCCGCCTAAATCCCTCCTCGGTGTTTCTCCCATATCAGGGGCTTGAATAGAGCTTCTTGCCCTCTATGGCCACGGTCAATCACGTGGCAAGGCGGTAGTACAGGTTGTGGCTGGGCAAGGTTATCAACACCCTGACCCCTGTGTAGTAAGGTAAGTCTCTTTACAGGTTGAAAAGCGGAATTATTCAAATTACGGTTGTTAGGTCCTATATTGAGTGCCATTTCTTCTCGAGAGGGAATGGATCCAAATCGGAGCTGCGTTATGTTTTCCGCCCTTTCATATTGTCGCCGTGGGGGTCTAGGAGGTTCTTCTAATGAAGAGGTATAGTCAGGAGTCAAGCGATGAGCTGGTGAAGGGGTTCTTTGTCTTTGGAGCTCATTGATTTGCCTTCTCATTGCATCCATATTATCTCGCATTAAAGTGTTCTCATGCCTTTGAGCTTCCAAGGCCTCGTGTATCATGTCAAGAGTGCGAGACATGTTTCCTTCAGTCGCCGGAGCAGAGGCAGGTAGTTGATCACCAATATTAGCAGTTAAATTTGGAGCGCTTGAGCCAGGTCGAGCTGAAGCATCTACATGAGTGGAACGAGACATAATTTCCTTTTGGGGTCGAGTTGTTGTCCCTTGGTGAGGGCGGTTCGTGACCCTCTCTGGATGGTGGCTTGTGGCACCTTCTGTGATGCAGCTCGTGATGACCTCAGCAGGGTGGCTTGTGGTTCCTTCGGCTGGACGGCTCGTGGTACCCTCCACGGGGTGGCTCGTGGTGACCATCTGTGAGCGAGTGGTGACCCCTTCTGGGGTAGGTTCGCCCCATGCAAACCGCGAGCGGGAGAACTCACTTCAACCTGCTCCTGAGTACTCTCTTCAACAACTTCGTTTGTAGATTCATTTGCCCGCAAAGCTCGTGAATCCTTGGATTTCTTTCCATATATAACGTCTTAACTTTGCTGAAATCTTCAAAAATCGAAACAGTTGAAGTTCAGACTATTTTCATTGGACTTGAAAATCAAAACAGTAGAGCAATAATCCAATGACCTGAGAATTCGATTTTTGGTGAAAGTACCAAAATGTTAGACCAAATTATAGCTCTAACAACCAAATTGTCTAGAATCATAGGAGATTATAACTAGAAATGAGAGAAAATGCAACAAACACACCAAATTTATAGTGGTTCGGCGTTAACGAGCCTATGTCCACTTTATATGACTTTGATTATACGATTGAATGCAAGTACAATCAATAAATTCTCTCAATCTCACTTTTACAATGATAATTCACTCAATAATTTCGAGATATTACTGATTAGAAATAATGAAGAAACAGTAATGGTGGAATCAGTGTTCTGAATTGCCAAAAGATGCTCAAAAATACGAAGTGCTGGGCTATTTATAGGTGATTTCTACAGGTGGTTCATGAGAACACGTGGCACGAATCCCGAGGATCTCGGACCCATTCATGGCTTGATGGAGAAATAGTGAATATAGAAGTTATGGACAGGTGTCATTAGATCCTGAACATGCGGTTCGTGGGGGACTTGGTCATGGCCATTAGCTTCTGAATTTGCAGTCGGTTCGTGCCCCTTTCTACGAGCGGGTCATGGTCCTTATCACGGGCAAGTCATGATGATCAGTCACGAGTCGGGGACGAAAACTGGATCGCGAGCGGACTTGCGAGGCTGGATCACGAGAGGGCTATGGAGCTTCACGAGATGGGGTGACTCTGCCCTAAACTTGTATGCGCGTGCCTTTGTCCATTTGCCTGTGAATGTTTATTTTCTTAATGGCTTGGCTCAAAAGCTAGCCAACACTAACATATGGGATCCATTTTTTTTCCATTACAAAACGCATTGAACACTTTTCACCCAAACCGCCTAAGGGTTTTTTATTTTAAAATTTCCATAATGGATTCTTTTTTTGGCAAAGGATGTCAGTTTTTATAGTGGACCGCACCACTTTTTCATTATAGAAAATAATGAATACAAGGTAAAACATGAGATAGGCCGAATAACTATCTACTATAAACATATTTGCCTTATCTAAGACTAATACCACAAACTATCACCACAGAGGGTGAGATGTTACACATAATATAGATAAGGTAAAAAAATAATACATACAAGATGTTGTTTTAAGTAATCACAATTTTATAGGCTACAAGCAGTCCTCATCAATGTATAAAATTTCTTCTTGAGTCTTTTATGCTCTAGGCTGAGAACAACAATCACGTACAACAACAAGGAAGCTATAACAGAGAGTTCAAATGCTGAGAATTGAAAGAAGAAATGCTGCAAGCACTAGAATATTTATAAGCTCGATAGATATCCTCAAACGGCTACTCTAACCCAAACTGCAAGTAGAAGAAAAAATACTACATCTAGGTTCAAGCCAAATTGCCAGATGTTAAGACCAGAAATCACTATGAACCAAGCGGAGAATTGGAGTTTTTAGATTTTGAATGGCAAGAACACAACAACTACTAGTACGAACAACTCCAATTATAGCACAAATTTTAACTTGAGGAAAATCTAAGTGTTGTATCCGCTAAGTTCATCTATTCTTATCAAAGAATAACAAAAATTTAAAATAATCAGTGTGAAGTATTTGTTCAAACATCAGTTCAAATCAGGATATTAAATTTGTTCAAAGGCAAATCGAGTGTAGCATCAGTATGAAGTTAACTTCATGATTAAAATTCCAGAAATTAAGGAACTAACCCAAAGCCAAAAGAATAAAAGACCATTCCAAAGTCCAGAAAATCTCACGCAAGTTTCCAGAGCGAGTTTGAAGATTTCAATCCAAAAATCACGCAAATTCAAAATCAAAATCAAAAACTCATCTGAAATCAAGCCCAAAATTACTCAAATATCAGACTAAATCTATTAACGAAATTAGAGATAATTTCGGACTTGAAACCCTAATTAACACCTACATCATCATCAACATTAACATCCATCCAAGTTCTAGAACCAATTAAAAACTGAATCTCAAATTAAAATTCATACCAGGAAAGGAGAAAGCTTGGATCGAGAATTCAATAACAAATCGAAGAGGATAGCCTCTGAATAACTCGAGATCATCACACGACAGAGCGGCTGCCTTCAGATTGAAAGAGAATCAAAACCCTAAAGTATATTGTCACTTTAATCTTCAATTTCAAGGAGGAAAGCAAACCCTAGACATTATCATAGCCGCCATTTTCATTTCATAGAAAAAGAGATTGGGATAAAAGAAGTGGTGAATCAACTTTGAAAAGGAGCCGAACTACTTAGTTTTTAAAAGGGGGATAACCCTAATTTAATCTCCTAAGGGTTTCTAAGTTTATAAGGATTTCAATTGTTTTCTTTGTTTTTTAAATTTCCAATTTGTAATCAAGTATAGTTTTCTAGTTTGTCTCTAAAACTAGGGTGACGAATTACGAGATTTGTAATTCGGGGAAATCTGGTTTCGGGGACAGAAACCATTGTAGGGTTTTTAGCGTAGGGTTAAGAACAGTTGGGAGCGAGTGTCGCGAGTTTATCGGGGATTGTAAGCGTAGAGATTGTTTTAGCTTCTAGTAGAAACCTTGGGGAATGCAGCAGTAAGCAGGGTTTTGCCGAAGCTGGGTATATTTGTGTGTTATTTATTTTTTGCATTTATTCTGATTATTATCTGTGCTGTTATTATTAAATTACTCTGTGAAAATCTGCGATAAACCATATTCACCCCCCCTCTAGGGTTAATTTAGACCCTACAAGTGGTATCAGAGTAGGTATTTTTTATTTTATTTTAACTCTAGAGTCATGAATCTATCTAATAACGTTTTTTCTGAGGGTCAGTCCATAGCTAGGCCACCAATGTTTAATGGAACTGATTATGCATATTGGAAAGCTAGGATGAAAGTTTATTTGAGTTCAGTCAATTATGATATGTGGGTTATTATTGAAATGTGTTATAGATCTCCCACTGTTATTGTTAGTGGTGTTAAAATTCCTAAATCAAAAGACGGGTGGGATGCTAATGATAAAAAATTATTTTCAACTAATGCCAAAGCGATGAATGCTTTAATTTTTGCTCTTGATAAAACTGAATTTAATCGAATTTCTCATTGTGAGACTGCGCAGGAAATATGGCATACGTTGGAGGTCACACACGAAGGTACATCTCAAGTGAAGGAATCTCGTCTCGCTCTTCTCAGCAACGAATATGAAAATTTCTCTATGCAAAAAGACGAAGATATAAAAGAGATGTATGGTCGCTTCTCATCAGTAGTCTACAATGCAAAAGCTCTTGGAAAAACCTACACCGAAGTGGAATTGATTAGAAAAATATTGAGAGTGGTACCGATGAATTTTGAAGCTAAGGTGACAGCAATACAAGAATCAAAAGATCTAAATAAAGTAAGCATGGAAGATTTGATCGGAAATCTTATTACTTACGAGATGGAGTTAAAAGCAAGAGAAGAACGAAAGGATTCTGAATCAAAAAAAAGACAATCACTCTAAATAATTCTGTCGAAAGTAATGATGATGATCCCGCTGAAGAGCTAGCCATGGTTTTGAAAAAGTGGGCCAAAGGAAAATACAAACAACGAAAGAAGAATTCAAAAACCGACACGTCCGAAAGTTTAGATAGTTCAGACGATGAAGTGTTTTGCTACAATTGCAAGAAACCCGGACATATCAAACCAAATTGCCCATATCTTAAAAATGAAAAGAGGAAGAAGTTCAGAAGGAAGAAGAAGGCTTTTGCTGCTACATGGAATGACGAGGAAGGAGAAGAAGTTTCTGAAAATGATGAAGAAGAAGCTAATTTGTGTCTCATGGCTCAATCTGATTCGGAAGGTAGTGAAGAGGATTATAGTGAGGTATCAAATTTTACCTATAAAGAATTAATTCTAATGTGTCACGACCTCACGAAAACTGTTGATTCTTTTGAATTATAAGTTAAAAAATTGAAATCTGATAGGTCAAAACTAGTTCAGGAAAATAACAGTTTAGAAAGAAAAATTGAAAAGGTTAAGAATTCGCTGTTTTCAAAATGCGAAAAAAGTCAATTTTTGAGTAATGATGCTTTGAAATTCAAAACTGATTTTGAATTACTCAAAAGTGAAAATGTGTATTTGAAAAATGAAAATCGTGATTTTGAGAAGGAAATTGAAAATCTTGGAGAATCTGAAAAACTTGATTTTGAAAAGCGAAAACAATTTAAAATTGAAATTTCTAAGTCCAATGCTAAAATCAAAGCACTTGAAAATGAAAATTTGGTTTTGAAACAAACTGATGCTGAATAGAGGAAAATCGCTATTAATCGTTGTTCAAATTTAATGAAATAAAATAACGATCTTAAATTTAAAATTCAACGACTTGAGTCAACTTTGACTAAATTTTCTAAAGGAGAGAAATTGTTGAATATGTTGTTAAAAAACAAATTTTTTGTTCAGAATAAAAAGGGACTTGGTTTTGAATTTGATCCAGTAGAAAAAAAATCCTATTGATTATAAAAATCCTTTAAATGGCTTTGAAAACGGTCAAATTGAATTTCTGAAATTTAATAATTGCAAAGGGTTTTTAAATCATAAACAAAATGAAAACTCGTTTAAAAACAATTCAGTTAAACGTGTTTGGATCCCAAAAGATAACAAAATGAATTCGATTAAAATTAAACGAATTTGGGTTCCAAAGGGTACGTTAGTGGATAGTAATGGATTGTTATATAAATGGGTTTGGGTACCAAATCGTGTGAATGAAGATAAGAGTGGTAAAACAGTTTTTGTTAAACCACTCGATCCCTTAAACATTTAGGTACTGAGGATAGGCTAAGGAACAACTGTGCTTAAGATAGATAAATTTTAAATTGATTCATATTATCGAATTATTTGGAGTTCCTTAGTCATAGATTCAGAGTAGGAGATTCATTGGATCACATCAATTATGGTAAGTCAGGTATGATCTCTAAACTCGTTTTTTATTCCTTTTAGTTTATTTTCTTTTTTAGTTTCTAATTCTTTTATTATTTTGTTTTTTACTTGGCTGAATTTGAATCATTCGTTATAAACATTTGATTTTTTTTCTCAAGTGATTTCAAATAATTATCTTCAGATTTGATAATTGACTGTTTCTTATGCTTGTTTTAAAAATTCTCTGCAAAAGTTTCATGTGTGATTCTTGTTTTGAAAATGATCTTGTGCTGCTCTCATAAGAAAATTGATTTAGTTCGTTTGAATATCTTGGTGACTAGACGATGAGTTGAAAAATCAGTGACTAAAATATCTTTAATTTCCACAGACAGTTTGAATTAAATATATAAGTTGTTTTAAAATTGTCTAAGAACAATCAGCATTAGAAATATTGGATAAATTCACATTCTACTGATTGACTTTTGAAAATGATTTTCAACTTGCATTGATATTTTCAAAACTCCTCTTGAAATTGATATTTTCAATTTTAAAATTATTTTTGACTATTTATTCAAAAATTGATATTATTGATTGATTTGAACCGTTTTAGTGATCCATCAAAATTATTAATAGATTTATGAATTTGTGCTGGGTTGTGACTATGGTATAATTCATAACCAGAGGAGATATTATTTTTAAATCCCATGATGATTGGACAGATTTTATAATATCTTTGAATTAGAGCTTATTTCATGACCATCTTCTATATCTACCATACTTCTGTCATTCATCATGGTTTTATTTAATTTGGAGAGTTCAGATTATTTTTTTAAAGAAAAATATCTTAGAAATAAAAATAATAAACAAAAAGAAAAATAAATAAATAATTTATCCTTGGTATTCACTCCCATTTAAAAGTCCTCGCGGTTATGCGTGGGTGAATTACCTTAATTTCTATGTGCTTCCATTCTCACTTAAAAGACCTTTGGGCTGTGCATGGATGGAACTCGTTAGAGAGGATAAAGTTAAGTTACTACTAACCCCATTTAAAAGACCTTTGGGCTATGCGTGGTTAGAAAGTGCTTAACTCATTTTTGAGCATATTTAAAATCTTTAACATTCATCTTCAAATATTCAATTTTAAATGAACTCTCCTCAATCTATAAAATCCATCGTAAATCCATTCATTCTGAAAGTGAAATTTTCTTTTGATTTAAAGATTATTATGATTTTTGTTTGATTAAATGGGTTTTACGATATATATTCTCTCTCTAGATTTGAATTAATATTTTTAGTCTATATTCATCACTGTTTCAATTTCTATTATCCTTTTGATGATAACAAAAGGGGGAGAATGGTCAAAATTTTCATTGATGAGTATTTAATTCAAAAATATTTTAAGATTGGAAATTAAATATCTAGAGGGAGAATGGTCAATTGGATATCATCATTAATATTTTCCACATATAGGGGGAGTTCAGTTGTAGGGGGAGCATACAAATAGGGGGAGTAATATATTTCACGTTCAAACACATTCAAAATCTTTTATTTGTTTGTCATCATCAAAAGGGGGAGATTGTTGTACATAACAGTGTTGTATACACAATTATATGATTTTTGTTTGATGATAACAACCAAATAAATATTATTTTAAATGTGTTTGTTATCGAACTGTTCTATATTTACATCACAGACAGGAATATAATATTTATATTTAAATAGAATACGAATGTACACTCATTCATATATTCATACAGTATTTTATTTAAATTAAATATTATATTTCAAACATTCAAACAGTATAACGTTTTGTTACTCCACTATTTAAACTCTTCACAGGAACTTGTAAATAAACTGAATTCGATAGACAAATTTGTTTGAACACAATAAAATAATATTTTATTTCAACCAAATCTGTTTATTATAAATATCAGTACAACTTTTTATTTTATGTACATCACCTCCTCACTACAGTTCATTCAACACTCATTAACATCTCTATACAATTCATATATACATATAGTTTCACATTGACTCATATTCACCGACTCATATACACTCTGCATTCTCTATCTTCTGTCAGTTCTGTCTTCACAGCTTTCAGTCTGTTCATCTTCAAACCTGTCATATATAGAAGAAAACACATAGTAGACTGCAACAAAAATAAAATTCAATACAAACAAATAAAAATTCATTTTTTATATTTTATTTGCCTCAGAATTACGGTGTGTTTAACATCAATTTTCTAGACTTGGTCTGATATGCAGGGACAGAAAAATTCGTCTGGGTGGCTGCATACACACACGTGTATGTATATACACGTGTGCACTGCCTCGCCAATCCAGTGTGCAGCGGAGGAGTAGCCACGTGGACCTTCTCGACTAAGTGCAAAATCAGTGTGAAAATGGTCGATCCAAAAGTGCAAATAAAAATAGAAAGCCAGAATGATCAACTACATAAGATGGTACATTTATGTCAAATGTATACAACATATTAGAAACAAGCCAAGTCAGCATATTCAAATTGGTCTAGAAAGTGTAAAAATGGTGTAGCTCAACAGTGTGTAGTTAAGCATTTAAAAGTATTTAAGTGACATGGCAAAATGTCCGAGAATGGTTCATGAACACTACAGCATATGGCCACTACACGGCACAACAAAATCAAAGTCAAGAGGCATGGTACAACATAGCAGGGGTTTAGCATGAGATAAAACAGACAAGAGCAAATAAATACAAGTGCATCAACAAAAGTTGAGCAGTAGAACATTGATTAACAACACTGCATATACAAGTATGAATGGCATGTCAATGTCTACACAAGGGTGTACACAGGTTTGTCAACAAAATGGAGCAGCATAGACCATTGGCCAACCCAAGCATAGAACTGAGCAGAAAGATAGGCCATAGAAGTACAGGCATGGAAGGTGTAACAACCTGTATTTTTGAATAACATGTTATAACATAAATGGAGGCAGAATTAAACTGTAAAATCTGAATCAAGGGAAACGGGCTGTGCCATTGCGTTCGTCTCGAAAAAATACGCGAAATAGAGTCCGAGTTTTCGAAAATCGGAGTCCGTATGAAGAAGATATGGACGAACGAAGTTAGGCAGAAAAACCGAAAACGAGCCAGAATGCACTGGCGCACTTGTGAGGTGCGCCAGCACAAAAATACACTGGCGCACTTGGGAAGTGCGCCCGTGTCGAGCCAGAAACCTGCACAGCTATCTGGCTTGACCCTAGCTGGCTTGGTGCGCCTATTTTGGTTCTCTGGTCTGTTCTGCTGGCCTATGACGATTTTTGATGGTTTAGATCTAAACTAGGGTTAATCCTATGGCCTAAACTAACCTAAACTTCTATAAAAGGACCCCTAAACCTAGCCTATATCACCATCATTCAATCCCACAACTAAACTATGTCAAATATGTTCCTCTCATGGCCTCCACTCTCATGCTAAAATTCCTAAGTTTATTTCTATGAGAGATTTTGAGTTCATACAAGTGTATTCAAGCTTTTATGAGTGTTCTTAGTTTGCATTCAAGTCAAGTTGCAACATTTCTATTACAAAGCAAGGGTTTTTATTGATTTGGCTCAATGGTTTTCATTTGGAGCTTGCATATTTGGGTTTTTGGTGCTTGCATAAGGGCTTCGTCTCAATCTTTATAATAAATATTCATTTGTGTCTTCATAGCATTGTAAGCCCTTTTCTACTTCCTTTTTATTGAACTCTAAAGTTAAATGAATGATGCAAGTTTGGTTGATCATTATATGCAAGTTTGGTTGATCATTATGCAAGTTATGTATGACACATGTTGCCATGTTATGCAAGTTTGGGTTGATCATGTTATCATGTTATGCAAGTTTGGGTTTATCATGTTATCATGTTATGCAAGTTTGGGTTGGTCATGTTATCATGTTATGCAACTTAAACTTGAGTTTGTGAGCTTAAAGCTTCAAGCTTTATGTTAAAGGTTGCATTTAGGCAACATGAAAGTTATCATATCCCTTATGATAACTTGCATGTGAGGCTATATGCGAACTTCTAGCAACTTCTACATGTCATTTATCACCATGTAACACTCATATGCTAAGTTTGGTTTTATGCATGCTTTTGAAGCCTAATAATGCAATATGCAAGTATATGAACATATGTACATTTCATATGCCACCATGATAAACTTGTGGCTTCAACACCTTTTTGTCATGATTATGCCAAGTTCCCTATTTTATCCTTTATGCGTTGTTGCGATTTTGTAAACGATGGGATTACGTTAGGGTTGGGTAACATTATGATATAAACATGGTTTTTATAACATGACGTGACATGCTAACTTGTAATTATGTTTTGGAAACATAATGGACATGACACTTAGAAAATATGAGTGTGGCCAACTCAAGGTTGGGTTGAGTTTGTAGCATAAATCTACCCGGTCCTGCCCGGCTTAACTAGTGGCTACAAACAATAGGACCCAATGTGAGAAGTTGGTCATGTTGTGCTCGAACCCGAGGTTAGAACTAGTTGTGGTGTAAAGCTACCCGGACCCGCCCGGCTTAACTAGTAACCACAACAAAGTCTAATGTGAGAGGTTAAAGCGCATTAAGTTAATTAATGCCTCCTGATTAGGGTTAAGTCATGGTCCACTTAATACTTAACCAATTTGGGCTTGATGGATTAATCGAGGTTAAGTCAGGAGCCTTGGGTACTCTTAACCGATTTAATCCACGTTTGGATCGGGTTAACCACATTTAACACGTTAAGAAACCCTAGTTGCGTGGTCCTTTTCAGCAGTAACCTTCTAGATAGTATCATAAGACCCTAGGACTAGGCTAGGGTGGGGCACGATTACTGGGCTGATTGTAAGAGACCAAAAGAGA
The DNA here is from genome assembly GCA_030737875.1 of Allium sativum. NCBI lineage: Eukaryota > Viridiplantae > Streptophyta > Magnoliopsida > Asparagales > Amaryllidaceae > Allium > Allium sativum. The sequence continues at coordinate 891,034,670 of CM060910.1, read as the reverse complement.
CGGCTGAATGATGCCCCGGTTGTTCAGGCGGACCATGGTCGTGCACATTAAGTCTGGAGTTGAACACGGGCAACGGTAGGTTTGGACTGTGCATCATGGAATGGTGTCTGAGGGTTACACCGTAGGGCCAGATACACCCTAGGGTGGACCCTGCACAGTCAACTACATTACATGATTAAGCCTCATGACACCGACACTTGACGAGTTAGGCTTATAGGGAGCCGATCGACTAGACCGAGTAGTTGGACCTTGATTTAGGTCATCTCATGATGTTCGGCCAAGATTGGGCCAAGGGATTAATTCTTGTTTTTACTTGACAAGTTGGAATGCTAGTACACCCGTGGTGCAAAACTTAACCTTGATTATGCGATGACACCTTTATCTATCTTGTTAGTTAATCATCATGCCAGTATGTTGTTATCCTTATGTTCATCTCAGCTTCTCATGCCAGTTAACTTTACTAGTTCATAGACAGATAGTAGTAGGGCTTACCAGTCTTTTTGACTGACCTGTTTTCTTTCACCTCTTTTCTTCCGTTCCCCCCCCCCCTCGGGTTCTCAGGGTGGGAACATTGGAGCTTAGCTTGTCTTTCTAGCTTGCTTACTGGATTTGCTCATGTACGGTTTTGGACATTGAGCCAGCTATGGTTTATCACTTCACTTTGGGGATAGTACTTTATGTATCTCAGTTTTTCAGTTTATGCTTTTATCTAGACTTTGTTTGTTGGAAAAATAATGACTAAGTACCTTGTTGTAACTTAACTATGGTTTTGGAAATGCAAGTTTTATCCGCTGCTTTACTACTCTGTTTTACTTATATGTTCTGTCTTGTGATATCTGCATGCATGTTTACCTTGTTTAAACGCCCCTCCAAAGCCAATGTCCTTGCAAGAGTGGCACTGGCGGAGGTGGGGTGTTACATTTGGTATCAGAGCATAAGGTTTACAAGATTGGAGCAAAAGTGTTTTTGAAACTTACCTTTTGAAAAACTATTTTCAAAACCAATTAAGTATTTTCCAAGAAAAGTCTAGTTATTTTAAAAGGCTATTCCCCAAAAGCCATAGCACTATCCTTCGTTTCTTCGTTCTGAATCTATCTTTTTCCTTTTTCAGTATGGCCGATCTTAACCTTCCCGAGGGAGTGACCATTCCCGGATGGTTCCGGAGGTACTTGGAAGCTAGGGCCAACGATGTGGGCCCAGCAAATACCCCCAATATAACAGAGGTTCCTCCTCCTCCTCAGAATCCACAAGCAGATTTCGCTAAGATTTGCAAAGACTTTAAGGCGATGGGTGGCAAGAACTTTATAGGGATGGAGACTTTTGTGGAGGCAAGAAATTGGTTGAAAGAAACTTAAGATCTCTTCGCCATCTTTGATGTGCAAGATCATAGAAAGGTCTTATTGGCAGCATGGTTATTAAAAGAAGAAGCTGCTTATTGGTGGGAGGTCACCAATGCTACGAGGCCTATAGAAACTTGGGCCGACTTTAGAACAAGATTTGGGCTTAAGTTCCTATCATCAGCTGAGGCGAATTTGCAATTGGAGAAGTTTATATCTTTGAAGCAAGGGGACATAACAGTGAGGGAGTATGTGAATGAGTTTAACAAGCTCGCCTGATTCGGTTTGGACATGGTTAATACTCCTCAGAAGAAGGCTTTGCGCTTTGCACGAGGGTTGAGCGAGCCATTGCAAGGTTTAGCCCTATCTCATATACCCATGGGGGCCACTTTTGAGGGACTAGTAGACATGGCATTGCTTCAAGGAGACGATAAGAATGGCAAGAAGGAAGTCAAGGCTAATGAGACTCAAGCCAAGAAGACAGACTCCAAGTGGGGAGGAAACCAGAGCAATCAGAACAACAAGAACAATAAAAACAACAAGGGCAACAAGGCCAAGGCAAAGGACCCAAGAAAATGCCACTACTGTGGGAATGTTGGGCACAAAGTTAAAGACTGTAAGAAGAGGAAGAGGAAGTCGGGCGAATGCTTTCATTGTGGAGAGACCAGACATTTTAGCAAGGATTGCCCCAAGAAGAAAGGGCAGAATCAGCGTGCAGGACCTTCTGGAGGGCAAGTGCATGCTCTCACTGCTGCTCCAGTTCAGGATCGAGGTAGTATTTCTGTAGAAAGTCTTGTTTATATTTCTGATTTTCCTGTTCGCACCTTATTTGATTCTAGCGCATCGCATAGTTTTATCTCTTCTGACATTGTTGAAAGTTTGCACCTAAGTACTAGCCTAGTTGAGGATCCCGTTTGTGTTTCAAATCCAATTGGGGGTTCCGCCCATCTATCTATGATTTGTGTGGATTTGAAAATTTCTATCTTGGCCGTAGAATTCACGTGTAATGCTTATGTTCTCGGGTTCACGGGATATGGGTTGATCTTGGGCATGGATTGGTTGTCCAGTTATGGAGCCATTCTCGATTGTGAATATAGGGTGGTGAGGCACATGACTCGCCTCGGTAATCCCCTAGAAATTTCTTGTAAACCTAGAGGTCCCGTCATGTTATGTTATCTGGAATCTCTCGACTCGTCCATCGATGATCTGCAATCTATAAGGGTGGTCCGAGACTATCCTGATGTCTTTGAAGAAGTTAAGGGGTTATCCCCTAAACGAGAGATAGATTTCCGCATTTATCTAGTCGATAACGCTAAGCCAGTATCATTGCCTGTTAGGCACATGGCCCCTCGTGAAAGAAGGGAGCTCAGTAAGCAGATCAAGGAGTTGCTTGAGAAGAATTTTATTAGGCGAAGCATTTCTGAATGGGGTGCTCCGGTGGTATTCGCTACTAAGGCGGATGGTTCGCTTCGTCTATGTGTTGATTATCGAGAGTTGAACAAGCTGACAAAGAAGAATAGGCACCCTTTACCGAGGATTGATGATCTCTTTGATCAGCTGGTTGGTGCTTCTGTTTTCTCTCAGCATGATCTAGCCACCGGATTCCATCAGCTTAGAGTAGCTGAGGATAGTATCGATAAAACTGCGTTTAGGACTCCAGACGGATTCTTTGAATGGCTTGTCATGCCATTCGGTTTGACTAATGCACCCGCATACTTCGTAGACCTGATGAGTAGGGTGTTCAGGGAGTTCCTTAACAAGTTTGTTGTTGTCTTCGTGGATGATATTCTGATCTTCTCAAAGGATGAGGAAGAGCACGCTAGGCATCTCAAGGAAGTGATGGATACGCTTAGAGCACATCAGTTGAAAGCCAAGTTCTCCAAATGTCATTTCTGGAGAAGGGAAGTTCGGTTTCTTGGACATATAGTTTCTAAGCAAGGCATAGCGGTGGATCCCGCGAAAGTGGTTGTGGTTCAAGACTGGAAGACTCCGAGGAATGCAATTGAAGTAAGAAGTTTTCTCGGTCTGGCGGGCTACTATAGGAAGTTCATCAGGGACTTCGCTAAGATTTCAGCCCCTCTTACTAAGTTGACGAAGAAGAACTTAGTCTTTGCTTGGGACTTGGAGTGTGAGCTTGCTTTTCAAAGGCTCAAAAGAGCCCTTACCTCAGCTCCAGTTTTGGCATTACCCGATAGTGGTAAGATGTTTACCGTGTACACAGATGCATGTGGCACGGGGTTAGGTGCCGTTCTAATGCAAGAGGGAAGAGTGATATGTTATGGGGGTAGGCAACTTAAAGTTCATGAGAAGAACTATCCCACTCATGATTTGGAGTTAGCAGCGATTGTCTTTGCACTCAAATCCTGGCGCCACTATCTTCTAGGCGAAAGGTTTGAGTTGTATACTTATCACAAGTCACTCAAGTACCTCTTCTCGCAAAAAGATCTGAATCTAAGACAGCAAAGGTGGAAGGAATTCTTGGCATCTTATGACTTCGAGATAGCTTATACCCCTGGCAAGGGTAATGTTGTGGCGGATGCACTAAGCAGAAGGAGATTGACTTTGAGCCCCTTGTTCATTGAGATGAAGAACTTAGAATTCTTGGCAACCTTTGATTTCACGACGGCTTTTGAGTCGATGACGGGTTCATTAGCATCCCTTGAGCTCAGACCCACACTTCTTGATCAAGTTGGGGCTTCACAGAAGGAAGATCCGCAGATAGTCGAGGTCATGGATAAGTTGATTCGTGGTGAGACGTCTAGTCACCTTGCTAGATACACTATTGATGATAAAGGATGGCTAAGGCATGATGGGAGATTATGTGTTCCTCGAGTGGGAGATTTAGTCCATAGAGTTCTTGAAGAAGCGCATCACTCGAAGATAACTATACATCCGGGAGGAGATAAGATGTATAGAGATATGAAGCGCATTTTCTTTTGGGATGGAATGAAGAAGGATGTGGCAGAGTATGTTTCAAAGTGCATGGTGTGCCAACAAGTGAAAGCCGAGTCAAAGAAACCAGGTGGGCTATTACATCCATTGGAGGTCCCGCAATGGAAGTGGGAGAGTATTTCTATGGATTTTGTGGATGGATTGCCTAGGTCAAGGAAAGGGAATTCGAGCATATGGGTCATAGTTGACAGACTTACGAAGAGTGTTCACTTCATCCCAGTAAAGAGCAAGAGGACCGCATCGTGGCTAGCATCTATTTATCTTCGGGAGATAGTGCGGTTGCATGGAGTTCCTTCTAGCATAGTTAGCGATCGCGACCCAATTTTCACTAGCCAGTTCTGGAACAGTTTGCAAGAAGCAATGGGTACGCGATTGAATTTGAGTACAGCCTATCACCCCCAGACAGATGGCCAAACCGAAAGGGTGAATAGAGTGTTAGAAGATCTGTTAAGGCTTTGTGTTCTTGACTTTGGTGGTACTTGGGAAGACCACCTTCCTCTTGTAGATTTCGCTTATAATAATAGCTATCAAGCCAGCATAGGGATGGCACCATTTGAAGCTTTGTATGGGAGGCCGTGTTGGTCACCAACTTGTTGGTGGGAGACAACCGATAGACTTATACTTAGGCCCGATATGATACAGGACACATCCGAGAAAGTTGAATTAGTGAGAAGAAGGATGAAAGCGGCCCAAGATAGACAGAAATCCTATGCTGACAAGCAAAGGGCAGAGTTGGAATTTGAAGTGGGAGACATGGTTTTCGTGAAGGTTTCTCCTTTGTGTAATGTGGTACGTTTTGGAGCAGTAGGGAAGCAGGCACCAAGGTTCGTAGGACCCTTCCCTATCATAGAGAGAATTGGAAAGATGGCCTATATGGTGGAATTGCCCGAAAAGCTAGCCGGAGTGCATAATGTCTTTCATGTCTCGCATCTCCGAAAGTGCCTGCATGAGTCCGCTGAGGTGGTTGAACCAAGCATTCTTGAAGACATTGAGGTAGAGAAAGAAACAACCTTGAGAAAAGCTCTAATTTGTATATTGGGAACGGAGATCAAGAAGCTAAGGAATCGAGAAGTCAAATTAGTGAAAGTTCAGTGGGGTGAAGCCGATGAAGACGCAACTTGGGAAACCGAGGAGAAGATGCGTGGGCTTTATCCATTCCTTTTTGAGGGTACATTCTCGATCTCTTTTCCTATCTTTCTTTTGCTATCCATGTTTATCTTGTTTATCTAGTTAATCATGTTATGAGGACCTTAGGTAGAAACCCTTTGGATGAAACATGTATTTGAAACATGTTATGCTTGATGGTTGCAAGTGGTTACAAGTGTTTGCACGTGGATACTCGTGGATGCATGATACACATTAGGCACTAAGATCGGCTCACACACTTTCATGTTGCATATGCATGAGTGCTTATACTTATACATGGATGAAACTTGTTATGCTATCACATGGATGTTGCATATGGATGAATGTTATGTGCACTCATGTAGAGATTATAAATTATGTTAGGAATTTGCATAAATATGCACTCATTTCACTAACATACTTTGCATAAAGGAGGTTTACTATATCAGTAACCGCCTGATTTTCGCATTAGATAAGTACATATACACACACCTTTGCATATGATCATACAACATTGGGAATCCTTTAAGGACAATGATTGCACGTGGATGATGTTTTGAGTAGATGGATGATGGATGGTAGGATACATTCTTGCTAACTTGGAGATTCCGGGGACGAAATCATTTAAGGAGGGGAGAATGTAACAACCCGTATTTTTGAATAACATGTTATAACATAAATGGAGGAAGAATTAAACTGTAAATTCTGAATCAAGGGAAACGGGCTGTGCCATTGCGTTCGTCTCGGAAAAATACGCGAAATAGAGTCCGAGTTTTCGAAAATCGGAGTCCGTATGAAGAAGATATGGACGAACGAGGTTAGGCAAAAAAACCGAAAACGAGCCAGAATGCACTGGCGCACTTGTGAAGTGCGCTAGCACAAAAATACACTGGGGCACTTGGGAAGTGCGCCCGTGTCGAGCCGGAAACCTGCACAGCTTTCTCGCTTGACCCTGGCTGGCTTGGTGCACCTATTTTGGTTCAAAGGTCTGTTCTGCTGGCCTATGACGATTTTTTATGGTTTAGATCTAAACTAGGGTTAATCCTATGGCTTAAACTAACCTAAACTTCTATAAAAGGATCCCTAAACCTAGCCTAAATCACCATCATTCAATCCTACATCTAAACTATGTCAAATATGTTCCTCTCATGGCCTCCACTCTCATGCTAAAATTCCTAAGTTTATTTCTATGAGAGATTTTGAGTTCATACAAGTGTATTCAAGCTTGTATGAGTGTTCTTAGTTTGCATTCAAGTCAAGTTGCAACATTTCTATTACAAAGCAAGGGTTTTTATTGATTTGGCTCAAGGGTTTTCATTTGGAGCTTGCATATTTGGGTTTTTGGTGCTTGCATAAGGGCTTCGTCTCACTCTTTATAATAAATATTCATTTGTGTCTTCATAGCATTGTAAGCCCTTTTCTACTTCCTTTTTATTGAACTCTAAAGTTAAATGAATGATGCAAGTTTGGTTGATCATTATATGCAAGTTTGGTTGATCATTATATGCAAGTTTGGTTGATCATTATGCAAGTTATGTATGACACATGTTGCCATGTTATGCAAGTTTGGGTTGATCATGTTATCATGTTATGCAAGTTTGGGTTGATCATGTTATCATGTTATACATGTTTGGGTTGGTCATGTTATCATGTTATGCAACTTAAACATGAGTTTGTGAGCTTAAAGCTTCAAACTTTATGTTAAAGGTTGCATTTAGGCAACATGAAAGCTATCATATCCCTTATGATAACTTGCATGTGAGGCTAAATGCGAACTTCTAGCAACTTCTACATGTCATTTATCACCATGTAACACTCATATGCTAAGTTTGGTTTTATGCATGCTTTTGAAGCTTAATAATGCAATATGCAAGTATATGAACATATGTACATTTCATATGCCACCATTGTAACACCCCACACCCGCTATAGTCACTCACTAAGGGAATGCCATAGCATCGGTGGAGTATTTTTAGTGAGTATAGAACAGTAAAATTACAACAAGACAGATATAATGTAATACTTGAAAATTTAAAACATCATCTCATAGCAGCGGAAAGTAAAACATGTTTGGTTACATCATAAAACCATAACAAGAGTCAAGTACAAAATATCCATCCTGAATAAAATAAGTACATAATCCCACTACTCATAACAAATAGCCATAACAGAAAAGATAAGATAAGCTGAGCTCTACATCTACGGTCCAAGCTCCAAGAGATAGATAAAGCAAACTGATCAAAGCCCACTAGCACTAGGCCCAACCTGAGGACCTGAAGGAAAAAGATAAAAACAACGGGGGTCAGACATAAGCCTGAGTGAACCCTATCTCCTTAATAATACAATTATTAAAGTAATTAGGGTATGATATGAACTCGGTATGGTATCTTTGGGGATAATGACTACACTAAGTTGCCCACGAACACAGGACGAACTAAGATAACCGTAAAGACACATCTACCCACCCAAGGATAATTACTAACTGCACCACACCAGTCACTCCTACTCAAAGGTTGATCCCACCCAAGGATATCAAAGATAGATATAACCAGTAGTTTCCTGTACCCTAGTTGACTACATAGGTGCCGTCTGCCCCTATCTCTACTAGGTGTACCCCACTACCCTAAGCGATCGGCTCCCTAACGTAGATACCCGTGCTGGTCCCACAGTGGGGTGTATCACTCCCCTAAAGTGGCTACCCAATACTATCAACGGTGCACGGCTTTATATCTACACGATGCAACAACGGCTTATCTACCAGCCCGGGCCCACACACGCATATGAAACCCGTTGGACTTGCGTTGCCACCGCTACCCCGTTTTGGCCTCTTATAATCAAGCCCAATATGCGTGTCCCGTCACTCGACATGGGTCGAGCCCACAAAGATACGTTTGGGATATTGGTTGAAATGGGCCCCCCACAAGCTACTACTTAAGCTTGTCATTTTATCTAGTGCATCCCACTTAACCCCTTTTTATAATCATGCCCCCTTACATGTTAAGGTTTGGTTATGTCATCCAATTATATTACAATTGCCCCTTAAGGCACCCACTAGATTTTCGCATGCCACCCAAGGCACTTACTTGATTCCCACATGCCACCCAAGGCACTTACTTGATTCCCACATGCCACCCAAGGCACTTACTTGATTTCCCCATGCCACCCAAGGCACTTACTTAACCCTTTAATCATGTTTAGTTACATGTTCCACTTTGGTTAAGTATTTTTATCGTATTTTCTATTGCCACCCAAGGCAACCCACTAGTTTCCTCATGCCACCCAAGGCACCCCCACTAGTTACTATATGCCACCCAAGGCACCCACTTAACCCCTCATGTCCCACTACATGCTAATATGGTTAAGTGTTTCTTAATTAATTAAGACCGTGATCTCCCATAAAGACCTCCCACATTAGACTGGCTGTTATGACCGCCTGGTTAAGCCGGTAGAGTCCGGGCAGTCTTACGTCATAACAGAGTCTAACCTCGTGTCTTTACCTTAATCACGTATTTAATTTATGGCTAAGACCTCTCACATTGGGCTGACATTTGTAGCAACTGGTTAAGCCAGTCGGGTCCGGGCAGTTTTACACTACAAATGAGTCCAACCTCGTGTCTTAGTTGATTAATTACACCTAATTAATCACCCCCATATTAATTATTCCTAATTAATATCAAGTTTTCAATAACATGGGTAGACCTAACTCAATAGGTAAATTCTCATGGGGTAGACCTAACTCAATAGGTAAATTCCCACTTATGGTAATTTATTTTTATGGTATGCTTAATCATACCCAACCATGCTTTAATTAACATATTTACCAACCCCATCGTTTCCCCACGTAAATCGTTCTCATTTCATGACATAATAAAGGGGAAGATCCATCACAACTATCATGGGTTTAGCATACAACTTTGTCATGGGTTAAGAGGATGTCAACTTGCATATATGAGCATATATTAACCCAACTATATTCAACCCAAACTTGCATATTATCAAACATGTGTCTTACATAACATGTTGCATATGAACTTACATATCATCAAACATGTGATTTGCATAACATGTTGCATATGAACTTACATATCATCATTCATGTGATTTGCATAACATGTAGAACTTGCATTTTAGCATATACTTAACTTGCATAAGCACTCACATACTTGCATAAGCATTCATATACTTGCATAAGCTTGCATATCATGTTAAACTTGCATTTCAACATATACATAACTTGCGTAAACATTCACATACTTGCATAGGCTTGCATATTATGTTAAACTTGCATTTCAACATATACATAACTTGCATAAACATTCACATACTTGCATAGGCTTGCATATTATGTTAAACTTGCATTTCAACATATACATAACTTGCATAAACATTCACATACTTGCATAGGCTTGCATATTATGTTAAACTTGCATTTCAACATATACATAACTTGCATAAACATTCACATACTTGCATAGGCTTGCATATTATGTTAAACTTGCATTTCAACATATACATAACTTGCATAAACATTCACATACTTGCATAGGCTTGCATATTATGTTAAACTTGCATTTCAACATATACATAACTTGCATAAACATTCACATACTTGCATAGGCTTGCATATTATGTTAAACTTGCATTTCAACATATACATAACTTGCATAAACATTCACATACTTGCATAAGATGTTAAACATGCATATAAGCATATACATGACTTGCATAAGTACTCACATACTTGCATAACATGTTTGCATAATGGATCCATATTCACTTAGTGTTTTGCATCATAAACATCATGAAACAACTTGCATAAAAATATCATGATTACATATTATGAAACTTGCATGACATAAGGCATATAACTTGCAAAACACATAATATTCACTACATCAAGCTTGCATAAATATATGGATCCACAAACATAGCCATACTTTATCACATCTTATCATAATCAATTCAATAATTGATTATTAAGGGGATAGAAGCTCACCAAAACAAGATTAGCAAGTTAAATGAAGCAAATCCCAATGATTAAGTAGAAGAAGATGTAGATTAGCTTGCAAACCCTCTTAGGATTTTTAGTGGAGGCTCTCCAATTTTCTAAGTGGTGGCATAATGGCCTTAGATCTATTTTTGGTAAGGATAAGGGGGGTATTAGGGTGTATATATAGATTAGTTAGATGTTTTAGGACCATAGGATATACCCTAGAACCAATCCTAGCCTTTAAAGCATGTCTTGGGGAAGAAGTCAAGTGTAGGAACCATTTAGGGCCCAAAAAAAACAGCCCAAAACTCATCCCGGGCCTCAAAACATGAGCAGTTTTTGATTTTTCGTGAAACTTTGACGGGCCATAACTTGGTCATACGGACTCCGATTTACGAAAACTCGGACTCTATTTCGCGTATTTTTCCGAGACGAACGCAATGGCACAGCCCGTTTCCCCTGATTCAGAATATTAAATTTAATTCTGCTCTGATTTATGTTATAACAAGTTATTTAACATACGGGGTGTTACATTCTCCCCTACTTAAAGGATTTCGTCCCCGAAATCTCTAAGTCAAGAAGAACGTATCCTACCAACCAAACAACCATCTACTCAACCATCAAACACTGGCATCCATTGTCCTTAAAGTTTCTAATGTTGTATGAACATATGCAAAAAGTGTGTGTATATGTTCCCTATCTAGTGCAAAATCAGGCGGTCTACTGATTCAGTTGACCTCCTTAATGCAAACCATGATAGTGCCATGCATCCAATATGTATGCGAAAGAACCCTATCGACACATACTATTTCTACATGCGTGCACAATCATTCACCGAATAAATGCATCATCCATATGATAGCACAACCATCATACATCCATTAATATAGCTACCTACACACATTTATATGCAATATGCAATATGAAGTGATTGAGCCGATCTAGTGCCTAAAGTGTGTGTATATGCATCCACGAGCAACCACTAGCAAACACTTGCATCCACTTGCATCCATCAATCATAACATGTCTCAAACACATGTTTCAACCATAGGTTTACCCTATCTAAAAGGTCAAAGGTGCTAACGAGAGGACATACTAAGGACAAGATAAGTACAAGATAGGCAATAAAGGAGAAGTTAAAGAACATACTCTCGAAAAGAAAAGGGTACAAAGAACGTATCTTCGCTTCCGTCTCCCAAGTAGCATTGCTCTCGTCATCTCCCCATTGCACTTTGACTAGCTGAACCTCTCTGTTTCTCAACTTCTTAATCTCTGACCCAAGGATGCGAGTAGGAGCTCGTCGAATCGTCGCATCACGCTCTACTTCCACTTCTCTAAGCAAGCTCGGCTCTACCACCTCTGCGGTCTCATGTAGGCACTTCCTCAAATGTGACACATGGAAAACATCATGTATACCACTAAGTCTGTCTGGCAACTCCACCCTATATGCCATCCGTCCAATTCTTTCCTTGACAGGAAACGGTCCTACAAACCTCGGTGCTAACTTCCCAGCGGATCCAAAGCGAACAACATTCCGTAATGGAGACACTTTGACAAAAACCATGTCCCCAACTTCAAACTCAAGATCAGTCCTCCTCTTATCTGCATAAGATTTCTGTCTGTCTTGCGCTGCTTTCATCCTTCTTCGAATCAAATCAACCTTCTCTGAAGTCTCTCTAACCATATCGGGCCCTAGCAAGATCTTGTCCGTAGATTCCCACCAACATGTAAGTGATCGACAAGGCATTCCATAAAGAGCTTCAAAAGGTGCCATGCCAATACTAGACTGGAAGCTGTTGTTATATGCAAACTCCACCAAAGGAAGATGCTCTTCCCATGTACCTCCAAAATCCAAGATACAAAGCCTCAAAAGGTCTTCCAAAACACGGTTCACCCTCTCGGTCTGGCTGTCTGTCTGAGGATGATATGCGGTGCTCAAACACAACTGAGTCCCCACCGCCTCCTGTAAACTCTTCCAAAACTCACTAGTGAAGATAGGATCTCGATCACTCACTATGCTGGAAGGTACCCCATGCAATCGAACTATCTCTCGAACATAGACTGAAGCAAGCCATGGAGCAGTCCTCTTACTCTTTACAGGTATGAAATGGGCGCTCTTAGTAAGTCTATCAACCACGACCCAAATTCCTGTATTGCCCTTCCTCGATCTCGGTAAACCATCAACGAAGTCCATCGAGACACTATCCCACTTCCATATCGGAACTTCCAAAGGATGAAGCAACCCACCTGGCTTCTTTTGCTTTGCTTTTACTTGTTGGCACACCAAGCATCTAGCAACATACTCGGCCACATCTTTCTTCATACCGGCCCAGAAGAAAGTCCTTTTCATGTCTTGGTACATCTCGTCCCCACCGGGATGAATGGTCATCCTAAAACGGTGTGCATTATCAGGAATAACCTTCCTCAAACCCTCATCTTGCGGTACACAAAGTCTACCGTCTCTACACAAGCACCCCTTATCATCTAGGGTGTACCTACTCAAATGGCTGGACGACTCCCCCCCTTATGAGCTTTTCTACTAACTCAACCAACTGTGGGTCGTCCCTCTGTGCTTCTACAATTTGCCCCAAAAGAGTAGGTCTAACTTCCAAGGAAGCTAGCAAACCGGGTACACAATTAACGGAAGGTCTGAAATCCATCATAGAAATAAACTCTAGGCTCCTTCGTTCAACGAACCACAAACTCGAGGACAATCCCTTTTTCTACTTAAGGTGTCCGCTACCATGTTACCCTTGCCAGGGGTATACGCTATCTCAAACCCATAGGATGCTAAAAATCCCATCCACTTTTACTGTCCTAAGATTATGCGCTTGAAGAGCCTCCAGCACTTCCCTAAGATGTAGGGCATGCTCTTCTCCACCAGGATATCGTCCAAAATCATCACAGCTATCCATCCCTCACGCAAACCACCCTAATCGAACTCGGCATTCCCCCAAATGCAAGCCCCAAAGGCCTAAACCAATATCAGACAAACACCCAAGGGATACCTCCTTCGAATTCAGACGACCTTCGTGAGATGATACTAGTAAAAACGGCTAAATAATTAAGCCCCTTGTCCAACCCTGGATGTCCCCGCCAGTCTTACTCCAAAACCACCGTTTTTCCCTAATTGGCTTTGCTCCTAGAAAAGACCAAGATGTCATCCACAAAGACCATCACAACTTATTTAGGTACTCCTTGAACACCCTTCTTATCAAATCATTAAAGTATACGGGGGCGTTCGTCAAACCCAATGGCATCACCAGCCACTCATAAAAAAAATCATCCGGAGTCCTAAAGGCAGTCTTCTCTGTACTATCCTCAACCACTCTCAACTGATGAAATCCCGTGGCTAAGTCCAACTGCGAAAATACTGAGGCGCCCACTAACTGATCAAAGAGATCATCAATCCTCGACAATGGGTGTCTATTCTTCTTTGTGAGTTTATTTAGCTCTCTTTAGCCTACACAAAGTCTGAGGGACCCATCCGCCTTCGTGGCAAAAACTACTGGAGCGCCCCACTCCGATATACTTCGTCTTATGAACCCCTTCTCAAGCAAATCGCCTACTTACTTATGGAGTTCCCTCCTCTCACGAGGAGCCACGTGGCACACTGGCCAAGACACTGGTTTAGCCTTACCCACCAGATATATTTGGGAGTCAATTTCCAGCTCCGGAGGTAAGCCCTTCACCTCCTTATACACATCCGGGTATTCCCGGACCGCTCTAACAGATCACAAATTCTAGACCAACATGTCAAGCGATTCTAGATAACTTAGCATAACAGATTCTATGGGATTACAAGAGATCTCGAGAGTGTTACCCAAGCGGCCCATAAGCCTAACAACTCTCCCTCCAAAATCAAAAACGGCACCCCTACTGGATAACCAGTCCATGCCCAGAACTAACCCATAGCCCGTGAAGCCCAACAAGCATCACATCTAAACTCAATGCTAAGTATAAAAACTTTCAAACCCAACCACACCATGGAGCCCAATTGGGTTTGAAACAACTAAGGGATCATCAACCAAACTGGTGTCTAAGTGCAGTGACTCAACTATCAATGGTGAGATAAACGAACTCGATATATCAGGATCAAATAAAGTTTGAATCGGATAATAAAGAAATCCAAATTCCAACCTAGACGGTCTTATCCCCATCTGGTACCTTAGTCGTGAGGGAATACAATTACCCCCCAGAAGATTCCATACCTTGCCCTTGCTTCTTTGGACAATCCTAATAACGTGTCCTATTCCTCTCAAAAGGATAACTACTAGCCTTCCTCTTCCCTATTCTCCACTCACAACCTCCCACCAATGAGGTTTCACCCTTCATTAACCAAACAACTATTTGAGCCTTCCTCTCTTCTTGAACCAACTTCTAACCAGATTTACGTCTGAGTCCCTTGAAGTGGTTTTCCATCCTTATCCATCTTAGAAAGATCATCTATACGCGGAGGGGAAACTCAAAATGAGAGAGAGGAAGAGATTCAAAATGGAGAATTCGAAAGATATAGATATGGCTATTGGGGATTATGCTTTTCTTTCAAAAACTTTTCTCTTAAAAGACATGTTTTCGAAAATACTCCTTTCAAAAATATTCTTAGAAAATAGTTTTTCTAAAAATTTTATCTGTTCTGGTAACCTTAAGCTCTGATACCACGTGTAACACCCCACACCCGCTATAGTCACTCACTAAGGGAATGCCATAGCATCGGTGGAGTATTTTTAGTGAGTATAGAACAGTAAAATTACAACAAGACAGATATAATGTAATACTTGAAAATTTAAAACATCATCTCATAGCAGCGGAAAGTAAAACATGTTTGGTTGCATCATAAAACCATAACAAGAGTCAAGTACAAAATATCCATCCTGAATAAAATAAGTACATAATCCCACTACTCATAACAAATAGCCATAACAGAAAAGATAAGATAAGCTGAGCTCTACATCTACGGTCCAAGCTCCAAGAGATAGATAAAGCAAACTGATCAAAGCCCACTAGCACTAGGCCCAACCTGAGGACCTGAAGGAAAAAGATAAAAACAACGGGGGTCAGACATAAGCCTGAGTGAACCCTATCTCCTTAATAATACAATTATTAAAGTAATTAGGGTATGATATGAACTCGGTATGGTATCTTTGGGGATAATGACTACACTAAGTTGCCCACGAACACAGGACGAACTAAGATAACCGTAAAGACACATCTACCCACCCAAGGATAATTACTAACTGCACCACACCAGTCACTCCTACTCAAAGGTTGATCCCACCCAAGGATATCAAAGATAGATATAACCAGTAGTTTCATGTACCCTAGTTGACTACATAGGTGCCGTCTGCCCCTATCTCTACTAGGTGTACCCCATTACCCCAAGCGATCGGCTCCCTAACGTAGATACCCGTGCTGGTCCCACAGTGGGGTGTATCACTCCCCTAAAGTGGCTACCCAATACTATCAACGGTGCACGGCTTTATATCTACACGATGCAACAACGGCTTATCTACCAGCCCGGGCCCACACACGCATATGAAACCCGTTGGACTTGCGTTGCCACCGCTACCCCGTTTTGGCCTCTTATAATCAAGCCCAATATGCGTGTCCCGTCACTCGACATGGGTCGAGCCCACAAAGATACGTTTGGGATATTGGTTGAAATGGGCCCCCCACAAGCTACTACTTAAGCTTGTCATTTTATCTAGTGCATCCCACTTAACCCCTTTTTATAATCATGCCCCCTTACATGTTAAGGTTTGGTTAAGTCATCCAATTACATTACAATTGCCCCTTAAGGCACCCACTAGATTTTCGCATGCCACCCAAGGCACTTACTTGATTCCCACATGCCACCCAAGGCACTTACTTGATTCCCACATGCCACCCAAGGCACTTACTTGATTTCCCCATGCCACCCAAGGCACTTACTTAACCCTTTAATCATGTTTAGTTACATGTTCCACTTTGGTTAAGTATTCTTATCGTATTTTCTATTGCCACCCAAGGCAACCCACTAGTTTCCTCATGCCACCCAAGGCACCCCCACTAGTTACTATATGCCACCCAAGGCACCCACTTAACCCCTCATGTCCCACTACATGCTAATATGGTTAAGTGTTTCTTAATTAATTAAGACCGTGATCTCCCATAAAGACCTCCCACATTAGACTGGCTGTTATGACCGCCTGGTTAAGCCGGTAGAGTCCGGGCAGTCTTACGTCATAACAGAGTCTAACCTCGTGTCTTTACCTTAATCACGTATTTAATTTATGGCTAAGACCTCTCACATTGGGCTGACATTTGTAGCAACTGGTTAAGCCAGTCGGGTCCGGGCAGTTTTACACTACAAATGAGTCCAACCTCGTGTCTTAGTTGATTAATTACACCTAATTAATCACCCCCATATTAATTATTCCTAATTAATATCAAGTTTTCCATAACATGGGTAGACCTAACTCAATAGGTAAATTCCCATGGGGTAGACCTAACTCAATAGGTAAATTCCCACTTATGGTAATTTATTTTTATGGTATGCTTAATCATACCCAACCATGCTTTAATTAACATATTTACCAACCCCATCGTTTCCCCACGTAAATCGTTCTCATTTCATGACATAATAAAGGGGAAGATCCATCACAACTATCATGGGTTTAGCATACAACTTTGTCATGGGTTAAGAGGATGTCAACTTGCATATATGAGCATATATTAACCCAACTATATTCAACCCAAACTTGCATATTATCAAACATGTGTCTTACATAACATGTTGCATATGAACTTACATATCATCAAACATGTGATTTGCATAACATGTTGCATATGAACTTACATATCATCATTCATGTGATTTGCATAACATGTAGAACTTGCATTTTAGCATATACTTAACTTGCATAAGCACTCACATACTTGCATAAGCATTCATATACTTGCATAAGCTTGCATATCATGTTAAACTTGCATTTCAACATATACATAACTTGCGTAAACATTCACATACTTGCATAGGCTTGCATATTATGTTAAACTTGCATTTCAACATATACATAACTTGCATAAACATTCACATACTTGCATAGGCTTGCATATTATGTTAAACTTGCATTTCAACATATACATAACTTGCATAAACATTCACATACTTGCATAGGCTTGCATATTATGTTAAACTTGCATTTCAACATATACATAACTTGCATAAACATTCACATACTTGCATAGGCTTGCATATTATGTTAAACTTGCATTTCAACATATACATAACTCGCATAAACATTCACATACTTGCATAGGCTTGCATATTATGTTAAACTTGCATTTCAACATATACATAACTTGCATAAACATTCACATACTTGCATAGGCTTGCATATTATGTTAAACTTTCATTTCAACATATACATAACTTGCATAAACATTCACATACTTGCATAGGCTTGCATATTATGTTAAACTTGCATTTCAACATATACATAACTTGCATAAACATTCACATACTTGCATAGGCTTGCATATTATGTTAAACTTGCATTTCAACATATACATAACTTGCATAAACATTCACATACTTGCATAGGCTTGCATATTATGTTAAACTTGCATTTCAACATATACATAACTTGCATAAACATTCACATACTTGCATAAGATGTTAAACATGCATATAAGCATATACATGACTTGCATAAGTACTCACATACTTGCATAACATGTTTGCATAATGGATCCATATTCACTTAGTGTTTTGCATCATAAACATCATGAAACAACTTGCATAAAAATATCATGATTACATATTATGAAACTTGCATGACATAAGGCATATAACTTGCAAAACACATAATATTCACTACATCAAGCTTGCATAAATATATGGATCCACAAACATAGCCATACTTTATCACATCTTATCATAATCAATTCAATAATTGATTATTAAGGGGATAGAAGCTCACCAAAACAAGATTAGCAAGTTAAATGAAGCAAATCCCAATGATTAAGTAGAAGAAGATGTAGATTAGCTTGCAAACCCTCTTAGGATTTTTAGTGGAGGCTCTCCAATTTTCTAAGTGGTGGCATAATGGCCTTAGATCTATTTTTGGTAAGGATAAGGGGGGTATTAGGGTGTATATATAGATTAGTTAGATGTTTTAGGACCATAGGATATACCCTAGAACCAATCCTAGCCTTTAAAGCATGTCTTGGGGAAGAAGTCAAGTGTAGGAACCATTTAGGGCCCAAAAAAACAGCCCAAAACTCATCCCGGGCCTCAAAACTTGAGCAGTTTTTGATTTTTCGTGAAACTTTGACGGGCCATAACTTGGTCATACGGACTCCGATTTACGAAAACTCGGACTCTATTTCGCGTATTTTTCCGAGACGAACGCAATGGCACAGCCCGTTTCCCCTGATTCAGAATATTAAATTTAATTCTGCTCTGATTTATGTTATAACAAGTTATTTAACATACGGGGTGTTACAACCATGATAAACTTGTGGCTTCAACACCTTTTTGTCATGATTATGCCAAGTTCCCTATTTTATCCTTTATGCGTTGTTGCAGTTATGTAAACGATGGGATTATGTTGGGGTTGGGTAACATTATGACATAAACATGGTTTTTATAACATGACGTGATATGCTAACTTGTAATTATGTTTTGGAAACATAATGGACATGACACTTAGAAAATATGAGTGTGGCCAACTCGAGGTTGGGTTGAGTTTGTAGCATAAATCTACCTGGACCCGCCCGGCTTAACTAGTGGCTACAAACAATAGGACCCAATGTGAGAAGTTGGTCATGTTGTGCTCGAACCCGAGGTTAGACCTAGTTGTGGTGTAAAGCTACCCAGATCCGCCCGGCTTAACTAGTAACCACAACAAAGTCTAATGTGAGAGGTTAAAGCGCATTAAGTTAATTAATGCCTCCTGATTAGGGTTAAGTCATGGTCCACTTAATACTTAACCAATTTGGGCTTGATGGATTAATCGAGGTTAAGTCAGGAGCCTTGGGTACTCTTAACCGATTTAATCCACGTTTGGATCGGGTTAACCACATTTAACCCGTTAAGAAACCCTAGTTGCGTGGTCCTTTTCAGAAGTAACCTTCTAGATAGTATCATAAGACCCTAGGACTAGGCTAGGGTGGGGCACGATTACTGGGCTGATTGTAAGAGACCAAAAGAGACGGCTGAATGATGCCCCGGTTTTTCAGGCGGACCATGGTCGTGCACAATAAGTCCAGAGTTGAACACGGGCAACGGTAGGTTTGGACTGTGCATCATTGAATGGTGTCTGAGGGTTACACCATAGGGCCAGATACGCCCTAGGGTGGACCCTGCACAGTCAACTACATTACATGATTAAGCCGCATGACACCGACACTTGACGAGTTAGGCTTATAGGGAGCCGATCGACTAGACCGAGTAGTTGGACCTTGATTTAGGTCATCTCATGATGTTGGGCCAAGCATGGGCCAAGGGATCAATTCTTGTTTTTACTTGACATGTTGGAATGCTAGTACACCCGTGGTGCAAAACTTAACCTTGATTATGCGATGACACCTTTATCTATCTTGTTAGTTAATCATCATGCCAGTATGTTGTTATCCTTATGTTCATCTCAGCTTCTCATGCCAGTTAACTTTACTAGTTCATAGACAGATAGTAGTAGGGCTTACCAGTCTTTTTGACTGACCTGTTTTCTTTCACCTCTTTTCTTCCGTTTCCCCCCCCCCCTCCGGTTCTCAGGGTGGGAACATTGGAGCTTAGCTTGGATCTTTCTAGCTTGCTTACTGGATTTGCTCATGTACGGTTTTGGACATTGAGCCAGCTATGGTTTATCACTTCACTTTGGGGATAGTACTTTATGTAACTCAGTTTTTCAGTTTATGCTTTTATCTAGACTTTGTTTGTTGGAAAAATAATGACTAAGTACCTTGTTGTAACTTAACTATGGTTTTGGAAATGCAAGTTTTATCCGCTGCTTTACTACTCTGTTTTACTTATATGTTCTGTCTTGTGATATCTGCATGCATGTTTACCTTGTTTAAACGCCCCTCCAAAGCCAGTGTCCTTGCAAGAGTGGCATTGGCGGAGGTGGGGTGTTACAGAAGGCCGAGCGCAAGAAGCATGGCAGCACAAATAAACATGCCACAGGCCATATACAAGTTTAAGTTCAGGTGCATGTAATGTTGTGTATAGAAAATCTCAAAATAGTTTCAGAAATCTC
Organism: Allium sativum; assembly: GCA_030737875.1. Classification (NCBI taxonomy): domain Eukaryota; kingdom Viridiplantae; phylum Streptophyta; class Magnoliopsida; order Asparagales; family Amaryllidaceae; genus Allium; species Allium sativum. The sequence goes on along the minus strand of CM060910.1, from coordinate 891,014,025 downwards.
AAGAAGGATGATCATGCACAACACAAGTGATCATAAGTGACACAAGGTCATGGCAAGTAAAAAGCTCAGTATCAAGATTATGGTGAAACAAGTGTACAATCATATATGCAAATGTATGGAGCGATGGTGACTACATAAATGCAAAACAGGGTGTACAAGTTACAGTGGACAAGACAATTGGTTTTGTTCAAACTTGAGTATACACAACAAGTATGGAAATGTAACATTCTGTTCAAACTACTTTGCACAAATATGGTAGACATACATGAGACCGCAACAGCCAACACGATGGTTCAGCTAGACAATATGTTCAACACAGCAACATGTAGGAGGATATACACAGAGGTGTACACAGTAATGTGAAGAGCATATCAAAATTGAGATAAGCATGGTGTAAGCATATAACAATGCATGTTCAAGTGTATATGAAATGGACAAGGTCATGAAACATGAGTAGCATACACATACAGGTCAAGTAGGTCGAGCCAGAACATCAAAATGATGCATAGCAAAGAATGCAACAATATAAACATGGTGCAACAATATTTTAACTTGAGGAAAATCTAAGTGTTGTATCCACTAAGTTCATCTATTCTTATCAAAGAATAGCACAAATTTAAAATAATCAATGTGAAGTATTTGTTCAAACATTAGTTCAAATCAGGATATTAAATTTGTTCAAAGGCAGACCGAGTGTAGCATCAGTATGAAGTTATCTTCATGATTAATATTCCAGAAATTAAGGAACTAACTTAAAGCCAAAAGAATCAAAGACTATTTCAAAGTCCAGAAAATCTCACGCAAGTTTCCAGAACGAGTTTGAAGTTTTCAAGCCAAAAATCATGCAAATTCAAAGTCAAAAACTCATCTGAAATCAAGCCCAAAATTACTCAAATATCAGACTAAATCTATTAACGAAATCACAGATAATTTCGGACTTGAAACCCTATTTAACACCTACATCATCATCAGCATTAACATCCATTCAAGTTCTAGCACCAATTAAAAACTGAATCTCAAATTAAAATACATTCCATGAAAGGAGAAAGCTTGGATCGAGAATTCAACATCAAATCGAAGAGGATAGCCTCTGAGTAACTCGAGATCATCACACGACAGAGCGGCGACCTTCAGATTGAAAGAGAATCAAAACCCTAAAGTCAATCGTCACTTTAATCTTCAATTTCAAGGAGGAAAGAAAACCCTAGACATTATCGCAGCCGCCATTTTCATTTCAGAGAAAAATAGATCGGGATAAAAGAAGTGGTGAATCAACTTTGAAAAGGAGTCGGCCTACTTAGTTTTTAAAAGGGGGATAACCCTAATTTAATCCCCTAAGGGTTTCTAAGTTTATAAGGATTTCAAATTGTTTTATTCGTTTTTTAAATTTCCAATTTGTAATCAAGTATAGTTTTCTAGTTTGTCTCTAAAACTAGGGAGACAAATTACGAGATTTGTAATTCAGGGAAATCTGGTTTCGGGGATAGAAACCAGTGCAGGGTTTTGAGCATAGGGTTAAGAACAGTTGGGAGCGAGTGTCGCGAGTTTACAGAGGGTTGTAAGCGTAGAGATTGTTTTAACTCCTAGTAGAAACCTTGGGGAATGCAGCAGTAGGCAGGGTTTTGCTGAAGCTGGGTATATCTGTGTGTTATTTATTTTCTGCATTTATTCTGATTACTATATGTGCTGTTATTATTTAATTACTCTGTGAAAATCTGCGTAAACCCTATTCACCCCCCTCTAGGGTTAATTTAGATCCTACAGCAACCATTAGCAACCACTTGCAACCATCAATCATAACATGTTTCAATTACATGTTTACAACCAAATGGGTTCCTACCTAAGGATAAAGGATAGGATCGAGGAGATAAAAGATAGATACGAGCATAAACTTAAGGAAAAAGAGATTAAGAATGTACCCTAAAAAAGAGAAGGGTAGGCTGCACGTATTCTGTCTTCAGTTTCCCAAGTCGCGTCTTCCTCCGTGTCGCTCCATTGAACTTTGACGAGCTTAACTTCACGGTTGCGTAGCTTTTTGACTTCTGTTCCCAAGATACGGGTTGGAACTCTCCTCACAGTTGCTTCTTGTTCAACTTCAACTTCCTCTAGCATACTTGGTTTTACTACTTCCGCAGAATCGTGTAAGCATTTCCGCAGGTGAGAGACATGAAAGACATTATGAACCCCGGCCAACCTTTCGGGGAGCTGTACCCTATAAGCCATCTTCCCAATCTTCTCGATGACAGGGAATGGCCCTACAAATCTTGGTGCTAACTTTCCTGCGGATCCGAAGCGAACGACGTTCCTTAAAGGAGATACTTTAAGGAACACCTTGTCTCCAACTTCGAACTCAAGGTCAGTTCTTCTTTTGTCTACATAGGACTTCTATCTGTCTTGGGCAGTCTCCATTCTTCTTCGTATCCAGTCTACTTTCCCTGAAGTTTCCCTGATCATGTCTAGTCCAAGTATGAGCTTGTCTGTAGACTCCCACCAGCAAGTTGGTGACCTGCACGGTCTTTCATATAAAGCTTTGAAAGGTGCCATGCCTATGGTGGCTTGTTAGCTATTATTGTAAACAAATTCCACCAAAGGTAGATGATCCTCCCATGTACCTCCGAATTCAAGAATGCATAGTCTCAAGAGGTCTTCTAATAATCTATTGACTCTTTCCGTCTAGCCATCGGTTTGAGGGTGATAGGCCATGCTTAAGCATAACTGTGTGCCTACAGCCTCTTTTAAACTCTTCCAAAACTCGCTCATGAAGATAGGGTCTCGATCACTCACTATGCTGGAGGGTATCCCATGGAGTCGAACTATCTCTTTGAGATATATGGATGCTAGAGATGAGGCAGTCCTTCTACTCTTGACGAGTATAAAGTGGGCGCTTTTTGTGAGCCTGTCCACTATTTTCCAATTGTGGTATTGCCCCTTCTTGACCTAGGAAACCCATCTATAAAGTCCATCGAGATGCTATACCATTTCTACTGTGGGACTTCTAGTGGATGGAGTAGACCACCAGGCTTCTTCTACTCCGCCTTGACTTGTTGGCATATTAAACACTTAGAAACAAATTCAGCTACGTCTTTCTTCATGCCATTCCAAAAGAAAACTCTTTTGATGTTTTTATACATTTTGTCTCCGCCAGGGTGTATGGTTAGCTTGGAATGGTGTGCCTCTTCTAGAACCGCCTTTACCAAATCCCTTGCTTAGGGAACGCCTAATCTTCCATCTCGTCTCAACCAGCCCCTGGCATCAATGGAGTATCTATTGAGGTGGCAGGAAGTCTCACCCCTAATTAACTTGTCCATCACATTGGATAGCTGAGGGTCTTCTCTTTGCGCGGCTCCGATTGAGTCTAATAGAGTTGGTCGCACTTCCAATGTTGCTACCAAGCCAGGTACAAAGTCAGAGTAGGGTTTGAAGTTAAAGCTTGCTATGAACTCCAAGCTTTGCCTTTCCACAAGAGAGGGCTTAAGGCCAGCTTCTTTCTACTTAAGGCGTCTGCTACTGCATTGCCCTTGCCAAGAGTGTAGGAAATCTCAAAATCGAACGAGGCAAGAAACACCATCCGTCTTTGCTGCCTCAAATTGAGATCTTTCTATGAGAAAAGGTATTTCAACGATTTATGGTCAGTATACTGTAATGACCCGCAAATCCATAATATAAGAGTTGACTACATACATCATACGTCCAACCCAAATATCACGAAAATACGAAACATTTTTTTTAGAAGAAAAAGGTAGAAGAAGAACAGAAATAACAACACAAAATCTCACATCGCTGTGGAACAAAATATAATATATCATATCCTTGAAATACAAAATCTCAACTGTAAAACATATACTTATCAGAGTACAACACTTACAACACAGCGGAACAAAACTCTATATAACTAACGCTGACGCCTCCTGCTCCAAGCTCCTTTAGATAGATCGGTAAAATCCTGAACTACTTGACTGCCCATACAAATTTAGGCACCCAAAAGTTTAGGTAGAACAAAACAAAATAAACTCCGGGTCAGTCATGGGACTGGTATGAGTAAACAATTTCAGAAAAACTAAATGATATCTCATAAGACCACGCCGTATAACACGGAACGGGTTTTTCCCTTATGAGAATCCAAACTATCTTTATATCAAAAACCTTTTGATATTATAATAATGTCTATCAACCACAGTATAATAATCATCTGGCAAAAACGCTTTCATCTCACGTTCTACATACATAGTATACAATCAAAACCGCAAGCACGTATTGGGTAATGGATTTCCAACTATGACAAGGTATGGAACCACCTTTCGCTAGTGTACCACTAGAGAGGAATACACTGGGTTCAACAAGAACATCTTGCAACCCGGCCACACATGACCGACCGCTCATTTCGCTTGAGTGTATCGAATGTATATCACCATCGGTTGGGATCAACAACCGTTTCCCGAATGGGACAACATCAACAATAGATTTTTAGAAATAAATGGAACTCTAGATCAGGTGATTATACACCCTAATAGGTGCGACCTACATAGCCATGTTGCCTGCCCGATTTCTGTCATTTACCGGTTGATGAGGCTTGAGGTTACGCTTTATCATCACATCAGATTCACTTCGAATGCTACATTGTCAGATCCATCGAAAATCACTAATTGACTTCTACAATAGTACATTACGTGTTAGCTAAAGAAGTTTCCTTCTCCGTTTCCACTCTTGGTACGGTTGAAGAAACCAATGTATGTGACCTTTCTGGAAATACTCTGTTGGACATTCATCCATACAAGTCATCCAGGAACAGGATGAACTGAAGGCACTATTCAGTACATCCATCTTAGGCACTGTTATCTAAGACTTATACAATAGCCCTTGCACTTTACTCCGTCTTCAATTTTCTTTGGAATATATGATTCGCAATGCTTATGCCAATACAGAGTGGTTCTTTAGATAATAATCCAACTGGTCTCTCCATATTAACAACGTTAAAATGGTCAAAAACTTCGATAGTCGGTGAGTTAAATATCAAAGAAAAATACATGTGCAAACAACGATATTATTTCCAGATGGAAATTCTATCAAATCAACCATCAATCATATATATATATATATATATATATATCTATCTATCTATATATATATATATTCATATGTTCCTTATTTTCTATGTTTAGAAAATATACATTAACGTTGGAAAACATTTCCATAACTTATTTACGTATCACTATTCTTCTACAACTATCAGTCTCTGATTGTAAACTAGTATAAGAACAATTCCCTAAGTACCAATCACGAAAATCGAAACCAACATCAGAAAGACACTTAGGAAACCATTCAACTTAACAAGTTTCCAGTCAAATTCTGATTTAGCTTAACTCCATTTCTTAACTCCTTATACATGAACACTTCCTTTTCTAATTCATATTTCAAATTTCAATATTTGATTACGCTTCTGATTCTATTTGGAAAACATTTCCAAATCTTCTTTACATGGATTTAAACAGATGTTTAAATCAACATCGCGACGACAACTCAAACCACTATACTTATTTACTAAAATCACTCAACCACTTTCACTCTCGAACCTTAACCATTTCAAAATTAAAAACGAAGCCAATCAATTTGGGGTATAACCACCTCTCAGACCTTAACTGAACAACATTTCAAATCTCGAAATATGGCAAGTTCATCTTTTAACCCTTTAACACTTCCTTACGTAACTTCTCTTTCAAATAAATCTCTATTCGATAACTCTGTCCTTCGAATAAACTATATTCGATTTATTCTATTCTTCGAATAAACTATATTCGATTAACTCTATTCAATTAACTTTATTTAACGCTACCTGGTTTACTCTAAGTGATTAACTCTAACTGATTAACTCTTTTAACTCTATTCGAATACTATATTCGATTAACTCTTTTAATTCTATTTATTCTAACAAGTAAATATCTCCTTTATACTCTATTTATTTTAACAAACAAATATCTCCTTTATACTCTATTTATTTTAAACAAATAAATATCTCCTTTGATTTCTATTTATTTTAACAAATAAATATCTCCTTTATACTCTATTTATTTTAAACAAATAAATATCTCCTTTGATTTCTATTTATTTTAAAAAATAAATATCCCCTTTGATTTCTATTTATTTTCTAACTAAATATCTCTTTTGTAATCTATTTGTACATGTTCTACAAATATTTTCTTTTTATTTCTATTTGTAAATGTTTTACAAATATTTCCTTTTTATATTTAATTTACAAATATATTTCCCTTATATTTGTTTTACAAATATTTTCCTTTAGATTTGTTTTACAAATATATATCCTTTAACAAAATCCTTTTCCCAAATATTTATTTAGCAAGTAAATATTTCTTTTTATAAAATCTTTTGATTTTATAAATATTTCTTTTCAACATAACATTTGAAAATCTCCTTTACAACATTCCAGTATTTTCCACGGTATTTAAAATACCAAACACAGTGATCAATAACATCCAACCATACAAAATCATCAACAGATTATATACCACATCATATATTACAATATATGAAAACAATAAAATAAATGTTGAGGAATCCAGTTGGATTCCTCCAACCTGTTTCCCTGCATCACAAATGTTAAACAATACCAATATAAAATATTCTGATATCAGAATCAAATATTCGATTTACGATTTATATATATCGTTATCTAATATTTCAATCAATACACAAGTAATTCAACCAAATAGTTAACACACAGCAATCAGTCATCATTTATCAGTTCTAACTATACGTTATAAAAATAGAATTGTTTAGAGTTGGTGAGTTTTACTCACACTGGCAGTTCATCGTTAAAGAACGATAAACTGTTGTTTGATTTGAATCAAACAGTTTACTTCGCCATAAATTCAAACGAGCTCCACTCCACTCCCAATCAGTTTCATTGGGTAATGTCCGTCCCTACGATCCTGTAGGATCTTGTTTTGTTGAATTCTGATACCGTATTTGAAAGTTATTAACATTATACGGTAATACACTACTTAGAATTTAAATACACTTTGTTTATTTAAAATCCCAGGCCTTTACCAATAAATCCGGCCCACTTCATACCCGCTCAGCCCAACCCGCCCATCTCTTCTTCCTCAAATCAATCGTGATCCTGTAACCACTCAAGCCATTTTCGATCTCTTTCTTCATCCCTTCCTCAACCATTTCTCCACGATTTCAAACACCGACAACATCACCATTCTCCTCTCCACAAACTCATTCCTCGTTCCAAACTCGCACGCCATTCATGGGTCGCGGCTTAAGAAGCCTCCAGTAACATCACCGAACTAAAATATCCCGGATCTCCTCAAAAAAATATAGCGAGATGCTATTCGATCTTGAGAACCCTAGGACCAACATCGTTTCACAACCGGATGCTCAATTTGGTAAATTTTTAAAGCCTTAGATTTCGCTCTATGAAATCATGGCTTGAAGACTAGCGTCGAACCCAGTGAAAATCCTATGAGGATGAAGAGAATTGAAAAACTATTTCAAAGGACTCCCTCGTGAAATTTATAGAATTTGTTTTTGATTTGTGAGGATTTTTAGAGCACCAGGTTTTGGGTTGAAGTGTGATGTCGTGGCTGCTGTTTTGAGGGGAGGAATGAACGGTTGAGAGGAGGAAGATGTGGCCTTGTTTAGGTCCATTACCTTTGTATTGATATTTTTGTTTTATTTATTTTATATTCGTTTTTGTCTTCTAAAAATTCGTGTGATCATACACGATACCTAAAAATCATGAAACTAGACATGCAGCTACAGTTCCACATTACGGTCCCAACGAAACTGGTTTCGTCGAATTCTTAGGTCGTTTGCAAAACTGGCTATTTTTAAAGCTCTAAATAACCATTTTAAATATAAAATATATTTAAAACAATTAAATTTAATATTTAAAAATAAATATTAACGTCTATATTCACAGTGGAATACCGTACAGCTTCAGAATATTCCTATATGCATTTCTAACTTGATATTTCAAATCTGGGTCAACTCGATATTCGATTTAAAAAATGAAATTCCTTTTATAAATATAAATATATTGTTATAAATTATAAAGGAATTCCACAATGACTTTTCTAAAATTTGACTTGTACATAAATCAAAATCTGCACGATGAAATCCCGATTTTTCCCTTCCCCTAGAAAGATATACTTCACCAGCTCCACACGTTTCTTGTTTCACATAAATCCGGCTTAAAACGAATTCTGTATATTCAATTGAAGTTCAAATCGCCAATTAACGAACTACCGTGCCATTTCAAGCTTGATTATAATTATATTATAATTCTACGTTCAAACTGTCGTATATATAATATATTCGTTATTCTAATTCAAATTATGAACTGAATTATATATTTTGATTTTCCCAATTCACACCATATCGCCATTTCAGCCCAATCTAACTATTTCAGAATTAAATATAATATCTAATTACTATTTTAATTAAATATCCACTATTATTTTATTCAACGACCATTAAATCCTTTTAATCACCTTTTAAATAATTAAATTAATTAATTATTATATCGCTGAAAATGCGGGTCATTACATATACAGTTCAAAATTTTCACCTAGGAGATAATGGCGCTAAGATTTAAGTGCAAAAACGATGGCTGCCAACTCTAGGTCGTGGGTTGGGTAGTTTATCTCGTGTACTTTCAACTGCCTTCCACCATAAGCTACTACCTTCCCTTCTTGCATCAGAACAGTGCCTAGTCCCGTTCCGCAAGCACTGCGTAAACCATAAACATCTTGCTTCTATCAGGCAATATCAGAACTATGGTTGTTGTTAGAGCCCTTTTCAAGCGTTGGAAAGCAATATCACAATCCAAATCCCAATTGAAAGCTAGGTTCTTCTTTGTCAACCTTGTCAGTGGAGCTGAGATTTTTGCAAAATCCTTGATAAATTTTTGATAAAAGCCTGTTAGCCCGAGAAAGCTTCGGACTTCGGTTGCGTTACGAGGAACACTCTAATCTTACACGGCAACCACTTTTGCGGGGTCCACAGCTATCCCCTCTTTTGGCACCACATGTCCAAGGAACCTAACTTCTTCTCTCAGAAATGGAATTTGGAGAATTTCGCCTTCAACTGATGTGCATAGATAGTATCCATGACTTCTTTTAGATGCTGAACATGCTCTTCCTCATTCTTTGAGGAGATCAAAATATCGTCTACGAAGACCACCACAAACTTATTGAGGAATTCTTGGAACACCCTGCTCATTAAATCAACGAAGTAAGCGGGTGCATTTGTCAGGCCGAAGGGCATGACCAGCCACTCGAAGAAACCATCTGGAGTTCTGAACGGGGTCTTATCAATCCTGTCTTCAGCCACCCTTAGCTGGTGAAACCCGATAGCCAAATCTAATTGGGAGAAAACCGATACACCTACAAGCTGATCAAACAAATCACCTATTCTCGGGAGTGGGTGCCTATTCCTTTTGGTCAGCTTGTTTAGCTCTATATAATCAATGCACAGCCGAAGCGAATCGTTCGCTTTAGTGGCGAACACCACTGGAGCACCCCATTCATAAATACTCCGCCTTATAAACCCCTTCTCAAGCAATTTTTTAACTTGCTTGTTGAGTTCTTTCCTCTCCCTCGGAGCTATGTGTCTAACGGGTAAAGCAACGGGTTTTGCGTTGTCCACGAGGTATATGCGGAAGTCTATCTTCCTCTTCGGAGGTAAGCCCTTTACCTCTTCAAACACATCCGAGTATTCACTGACTACCCTTTCAGACTACAAGTTCTCAACGGACGCATCAAGAGATTCTAGATAACTAAGCATAACGGAGTTCATGGGATTACAAGAAATTTCGAGAGTGTTACCGAGCGAGTCATGAGTCTAACCACTCTCTTTTCACAATCAAGGACGGCACCTTTATTGGATATCCAGTCCATGCCTAGAATCAACCCATAGCCCGTGAAGCCCAAAACAAAGGCATTACATATAAACCCAACGCTTAGTATAGATAATTTCAAATCTCAACAAACCATTGACAAATAAGCTGATCCCCCAATTGGATTTGAAACAACCAAGGGATCCTCTACTATACTGGTGTCTAGGTGCAGAGATTCCACTAAAGCAGTAGATATAAAAGAGTGAGATGCGCCAGAGTCAAATAGTGTACGAACCGTATGATCAAAAAGATAGACCAAACTTTCGACAGAAATATTTCTACTTCGTTCCTACGGAGGTGCCGTGAGAGCGTGAACTTGTCCTCCAGAAGAAGGTCCAGCTCCCTGCCCTTGCTTCTTTGGGAAAGCCCTAGCCATGTGTCCTGCCGCACCACAGTGGAAACAGCCACCCATCTTCCTTTTATTCTTCTTGCAGTCTTTGATCAGATGTCCCGGAATGCCATAGAAATTAAACTTTCTCTTTTCCTGGGGTTTGTTGTTTTTCCCGGCTTTCTTTGAATCAGCCTTCTTGTTTTGCGACCCCTCCCCTTTCTTATCTTGAGGCACTTCCGCTTTTGCCTCATTCTTTCCCTTGTCTTCCTCATGTAAGAGTGCCATGTCCACTAACCTCTCGTAAGTAGCCCCCATAGGTATATGGGTCATAGCCAAGCTGTGAAGTGGCTCGTTCAATCCTTTGACAAAACGTTCTTATGAGGAGTATTCACTAGGTCCAGTCCGAATCGAGCCAGCTGATTGAATTGATTAACGTACTCCTTGACCGTCATACTTCCTTGCTTAAAAGATAAGAAATTTTCTAGTTGTAAGCTTCGTTCAACCTGTGAGAGGATTTTCATCTGAAACCTTATTCTGAAATCCATCCATGTGTCAACTGGTCTTTCAGCTTTAGTGAATTCCCACCAATAGGAAGCTTCGTCTTTGAGCAACCATACAGCCAGCTGTATCTTCTGCCTATCGTCCACCTCGAAGATAATGAACAAATCCTCAGTTTCATTGAGCCAGTTCCTAGCTTCTACGAATAATTCAGTTCCCTTGAAATCCTTTCCACTCATGGCCCTAAAGTCTCTACAAATCTTTGAGAAAGCATTTGCACGAGGAGGAGGAGGAGGAACTGTTGTACCTGGAGGAGGAGGAATATCTGCTGGGCCTACGTCGTTCGCCCTAGTCTCTAAGTACCTCTTGAACCAGCCAGGTATCGGTACACCCTCTGGAAGGTTAAGATTCCCAGACATGCTAAAACGAAAAAGAAAAGATTCAAAATGAAGGATAGAAAGATAGTGCATATGGCTTTGGGGATTATGCCTTTTAAAATTTAAAACAACACACTTTCTTGTAAAATTCTTTTTTTTTTTTGAAAATAATTTTCAAAAACAATTATCTGATCTGGTAAACCTTTGCTCTGGTAGCAAGTGAAACACCCCACCTCCGTTAAGGTCACTCACAAAGGGAATGCCTTAACTTTGGTGGAGGGTTATAGGTACGAGACACATAAATTTTTACAAGACAGATAAGTATAAGCAGCGGAATTCAAATCATTTATTCAATACGGGGTTCAATACAAAAGCATTACATCAAATTGTCTCAAAACAACTTCCCAAAACATTACAACATAATTTTTGTCTTGATTATTTAATAAAGAAGCATAAATCATAAATTAAACTGCATAAATCCCCAAGGATAATGTCCAAGAGCCATAGCCAAGATTAAGAGAGAGTCCAAATCATACATCTACTTTCTTGAAGCTTGCAAAGGGTCTGACTAAGCTGCAGTATTCCCTCCTTGTGGACCTGGGGGGAGCAAAAGAAAAGAGGACAAAAAAAATGGGTCAGACTATAAGTCTGGTAAGTTCGGTGATTACTAGTATTTAAACAAGGAAAGGGATCATGACAGTAATAACAGAACATAGGATAATACCCTAATATAAGATAAAAGGAACATGTGATCGCACCCATTACTATAATCTTTGCACCTACTTAACCATTGGATTCACCAGCGTACGTGTTTATAACAAATGATCCCCTTAATGATCGGCTGTTACTCATATGCATTCATATCCTGTGTCATTCGGCCCCGATTGACTGTAGATACCTGTGCTGGTCTTACCATGGGGTGTATCAGTCCCTCTGGTGGCAACCCGACACGATTCAAGGTGCACAGTGTATATTACTGATGCCCAGTGCCTGACTTTTCCACTCCGGAGTACATGAACGCCCATACTCCGTCAGAACCTACACTAGCTCACCAACCGCCGATGTTTTGACAACTCATACTCAGTCTAGTAATCGTGCCCCACCCTGCCTAGTTTCAGGGTACCATGATACATCTATGTGGGTTACTGCTGAAATGGGTTCCCATTACTAGGGTTTTCTAATCAACATGTTTATTTGGCTAAGTGTCCAATTTTACTTAACCCCACCCATTCGTTTAGTTAACATGTTGAATCGGTTAAGTGTTTTCCTAATTGACTTAACCCTACCAATCCCGACTTAGCTTTTATTTGTTAAAGCACCAACCACTCAAATTAGACAGGTCTTGTTTTGGTCACTAGATGTGCCGGTCGGTTTCGGGTAGGTTTACGCCACAACTCAGTCTAACCTCGGGTTCTTTTTGGGCTTGATGCACTAACCACCCACATTAGATAGATCTTGTTGTTGTCACTGAATATGTCGTTGGTTGCGGGCAGGTTTACACCACAACTCGGTCTAACATCGGGTTAGGCATATTCATCTTTTTCTAAATTCATATATATATATATCTAATTTTCTTTATGTCAATTTAATTTAATTTAATCATGCCATAATTATCCTTTGATTGTGCTTACCATAAATGGTATATCAAATATACCATTTTATGAACAAATCTATGCCATGAACTTCCATAATTTTCCCATTGCTACCCCCGTGGAACGTATGCATGAATCACATAAAAGGTTGGGTTAGTAAATTAGCCCAATCCATAAACACGAAAAGGGGTAAAAAACAAGAGACATGAAATAAACATCAAATAGCATAATTTCAACTTGTCATGTGTAACTTGGCATAGAGGTATCATTTAACTTTAACTAAATGGGTAAAGGTGAACTTGTGACTAAATTGGATCTAATTGTCATGTAAACTTGACAAAGGTCTAGCATGGAGGTTTTGAGTATAATCACAGTTTTAAACCACAACTTAGCATATTAACTTATGTACGTCAAAACATAAGAAAGCGATTATAATCATCGTAACTTAGCATATTAACTTATGTGTGTTAGACATAAGAGAGCTATTATCAACATATTCGAATCATAACATAACATGATGACTTATGTGTTAAAACATAAGAGGGCTACAATTCCAAATTTTATAACATAATTAGATTCAACCTAACATGAATATACATGAGTGTTGATCTAACATATTAGCATGTGTTTTAGATCATAAACTTGCGAATAACCACCAATTTATAACATGACATATTTCACCGTTTAATTGGCAAAATAAATCCATTACCCAATCATAATAGATTCCAATAACATACAATATGTTCATCACCACAAGCATATAGACATGATTAATGTACAACATGTTCATCCCCACAAGCATATAGACATGATTAATTACAATGATACTTTAAGATAAACGAGAATCAAATCTTATACATAAGCATCATTCTATCTTAAAATTACAACATGTCATGATTCAATTGAAAGAACATTTAAATCTGCTTAATAACCAACTTACAAACTAAAAAGGAATTCTTGCGTTCTGAAATCTGAATTCTGAAATTGGTTAGCTTGCCTTTGATGTAGATCGTTGAATTTGAAAATCTTTTAATTTGATTTAGGTTCTTATCTTGTCTTTGAATTGGTGACGGCTACTCCAAGTTTTCTATTGACAGCATGATAATTCTAGGATTATTTTTGTGTGATTTTTAGGTTTGAGCATTGAAACACCCCACCTCCGTTAGGGTCACTCTCAAAGGGAATGCCCTAATTTTGGTGGAGGTTTATAAGTCACAGATACACAAGACAGATATATAAAAAAACATATATTTTTGAAACAGCGGAAAACAACAGCAACTTTTATTTCATTAAAATACGTATTACACAAACCATACCATAATTTGTCTTACAATACTTCCAAAAACATAACACCTTCATAACTGTCTTGATTACATTATTTAAAGAAGCATAAAAACATAAGTAAACTGCATAAGTCCCATAATTGATGTCCAAAGCCATAGTCCAAAACGAAAAGATCTAAGCAATACATTCTTTCTCTTCAAGCTGGATGTGAAAACTGGTCAAGCTGCGGTATTCCCTCCCTGTGGACCTGGGGGGAGGGGGGAATGAAAGAAAAGAAGACGAAAGAAAAGTAGAGTCAGACATAAAGCCTGAGAAAGTCTAGGACTATTCAGTCTATGAATAAAGAACTGGGCATGATAATTATAAACTGGAAATGGGAAAGCACCATAAACTAGGTTAAGTTGTCTAGAGTCGAATATACTTATCGTACCCATAATAATCTCTGCATCCATATAAACTAGTTCCCAACAGGCACCCCATAATAAGGGTGAAGTGATCCGTTTCTAATGATCGGCTCCTACTCGCATAGTTACATGTGTCTTACGGCCCCTGTTGTTGTAGTTACCTATGCTGGTCCCACCATGGGGTGTATCAAGTCCCATGGTGGTGGCCGGACACAATTCTAGAATGCACAGGTATACTACTGGTGCCCAGTGCCTTATTTTTCTGCGCCGAAGTGTGTGCACTCCCGCACCCCGTTAGAACCTACACTGCCGCACCACCGCCGTCGATTTGACCTCTTATAGTCAGCCCAGTAATCGTGCCCCACCCTGCCTAGTTTAGGGTATCCTGATACACCTTGAAGGGTTACTGCTGAAATGGGTCCCCCCGCTACTAGGTTTTCTATTTCTAGCCAACATGCTAAGTTGTTTAAGTGTTTTGTAAACCTAACGCCCAATCAGTCTGTATAGTTTAGCATGTTCCATTTTGATTAAGTATTAATTCAATTTACTTAATCCTATCAATCCTGACTCAGCCTTAATTGTCTTATTAAAGCCTCGACCTCTCACATTAGACAGATGTTGTTGTGGTTGCCTGTTGCCGGTTGGGTCCGGGCAGTCTTACGCCACAACTCAGTCTAACCTTGGGTCCTTATTGGGCTCCATGTTTAACCACCTACATTGGATAGGTATTGTTGTGACTACTGGACAGCCGGGCGGTTCCGGGCAGGTTTACATCACAACTCAATCCAACCTCGGGTTAAACACATCGTATTTTCAAAATTTACATATTTTGTCTCTTTTCTTTTTATATGTAAATATTTGTGGCCCATTATTCAAATTCATCTTTATTGGGTAAAATTAATTTATACCCCTTAATGGTTTTTCAAGGTCATTGGCATGCGTCAAACATGCCAACACATATGTTTTATATTTTAACCCAAACGTCACTACCCCCGTTTTATACGTTCGCTACAATATAACATATGTTGGGTTTAACATTTAAACTCAACTTAGCCACATGAAAAAGGGGAGGCTTAGAACATGGTGTTTATATATTCTAAGTAACATAAAAAGGGGAGTGTGAACGCATGAACTTGCAACATAGCGAACTAATTAACATAAATTTGGCACTTGTGAACTTGCATTGTAATAGCATATAATCATGGCATAAACATACCTAAACATGAAATCATGGTTTTTGATCTATAATATAATCATGGCATAAATATACCTAAACATGAAATCATGGTTTTTAATCTATTCATGCAAACCTGCAATTGGAATGTAAATCTAACTTAGCTATGTTTCACATATATTATCATACGATTTTTATAACAATATAGGCCTAAAACATGTTTTCCAATTAGGCATAACACCAAACATAGCCTAGTCATGTTCATAGAGTCAACACAAGTTCACAAAGATGTTTACTTTTGTCTCTAATACAAAAGTATGGTTTTACATTTGAATCATGATGCCAATTCCAACATAAATTCACATAAGTCATAATACCCAAATGGATCCAACTACACTAAAGTGATTATAATATATATTATGTTGGCATAATAGTGAATCATATACTTGCATGAATCTCAAATAAACTACCACGAGCATGTAGTTGTTAATTTTCAACATGAATCACATACTTGCAAATATCCAATCGTTATACCACAACATCCCAAATTGTCTAGATTCAAAGCAACATCCAAATATGAATTATTATCACCACAAATCAAATACAATTATATTTCGCATTTTACACAAATCAAAACACAATTATATATTCACATCGGAATAGCACTCTACTTACAACGTATGACGAATCTTCAATTCAGGAATCTGAATTCTAAATTTGGAGATGCTATCCTTTGTTGTAGGCATTGTTTTGATTTAGTTGTCGATGCTTTAAGCTTTTGAATTGTCTCTTAGGCTTGTTGGCTTGTCTATAGGGTTTCTAATTGACGGCCATTCCTAGTTCCTCTCCAGCAGCATGACGGCTATTATATTCTATTATTTGTGTGAGTTTAGGGTTAGGTTTGAGTTGTATTTATAGAATTTTAAATTTTTTTGAGCCATCGGATGAAGATAGGAGGAATCTAGACCATACAAAGTTCAAAGAGCCACTCAAAAGGTGAAACGTAAGCCCTAGTGACTCAGCCAAGCATCAGAATTCGACCAGACCCTGATCAGGCCAGCCAAGACCTGACCAGTAGGTCATTCTGACCTGGGCGCACTTGGCAGGTGCGCTAGGCTAAAAATGTACTGGCGCACTTCCCAAGTGCGCCAGTTCATTTCTGTTCTGGCGCACTTCCCAAGTGCGGCAGTGCATTCTGACCCGTTTTCTGGTTTTTCGTGCAACTTCGTTCGTCCATATCTTCTTCATACGATATCCGTTTTACGCAAACTTAAGCTCTATCTCAAGCAGAATTTCGAGACGAACGCAATGGCGTAACGCATTTCCCTTGTTTTCATCATTTATAATTAATTATACTTTAATTTGTGAAGCTTAACGTTATAGAATTCACGGGGTGTTACATTCTCCCCACTTAAAAGGATTTCGTCCCCGAAATCTTCAATTTAGGAAGAACGTATATCTTAACATCCAAACATCCATCTACTCATCCATCAAACACGAGCATCCATTGTCCTTTAAAGACTTCTAATGCTTCATGATCATATGCGAAGTGTGTGTACGTGTACTTATCTAATGCAAAATCAGTCGGTCTACTGATTCAGTTGACCTCCTTAATGCAAATTATGTAAGTGTCATGAATCCATTATGTATGCAAATTTTCCTATTCATGATTCTACATGAGTGCACAATCATTCATATATAAATGCAGCGTCCATATGACAACACATTAAACTTCAACCATGTACGACTATAAATACATATATGCATATGCAGTATGAAGTGACTGAGCCGATCTAAAACCTAGATTGTGTGTGTATATGCAACCACGAGCAACCACTAGCAATCACTTGCAACCACTTGCAACCATCATCCATAACATGTTTCAATTACATGTTTTCATCCAAAGAGTTTCTAACTAAAAGATAAGGTAGAGGAGATATACCTAAAAAGATAAATAAAAGCGCAACTTAAGGAAAAAGAAAGATCAAAGATGTACCCTCGAAAAGAAAAGGGTAGGCAACGCATATTCTAGCTTCAGTTTCCCAAGTTGCGTCTCCTTCGGCATCGCTCCACTGAACTTTGACGAGCTTGACTTCGCGGTTGCGTAGCTTCTTCACTTCCGTTCCTAATATGCGGGTTGGAACTTTCCTCACGGTTGCTTCGCGTTCCACTTCAGCTTCTTCTAGGATATTTGGCTCTACCACTTCAGCAGATTCATGTAGACATTTTTGGAGGTGCGAAACGTGAAAGACGTTGTGAATTCCGGCATGCTTTTCGGGTAGCTCTAATCTATAGGCCATTTTCCCAATTTTATCGATGATAGGAAATGGCCCTACGAACCTTGGTGCTAGCTTCCCTGTGGTTCCAAAACGAACAACGTTCCTTAGCGGGGATACCTTAAGAAAAACTCTGTCAACCTCAAATTCAAGGTCGGTCCTCCTCTTGTCGGCGTAGGATTTTTGTCTGTCTTGGGCTGTCTTCATTCTTCTCCGTATTAAGTCTACTTTTTCAGAAGTCTCTCGGATCATATCTGGCCCAAGTATGAGTTTATCAGTAGACTCCCACCAACAAGTGGGCGATCGGCACGGTCTTCCATATAAAGCTTCGAAGGGCGCCATTCCGATGGTGGCTTGGTAGTTGTTGTTGTAGGCAAATTCCACCAAAGGAAGATGGTCTTCCCACGTCCCTCCGAAGTCAAGGACGCACAGTCTTAAAAGGTCCTCCAAAAATCTGTTCACTCTTTCCGTCTGGCCGTCGGTTTGGGGGTGATAGGCTGTGCTCAAGCATAACTGTGTGCCTACCGCTTCTTGCAGACTCCGCCAAAACTCACTTGTGAAGATAGGGTCTCGGTCACTAACAATGCTGGAGGGTATTCCATGGAGTCGAACGATTTCCTTGAGGTAAAGAGATGCTAGGGATGAGGCAGTTCTTTTACTCTTGACAGGTAAAAAGTGGGCGCTTTTAGTAAGCCTATCCACTATTACCCAAATGCTAGTGTTGCCTCTTCTAGACCTAGGCAGCCCATCAATAAAGTCCATTGAGATGCTATCCCACTTCCACTGCGGGACCTCTAGAGGATGGAGCAGACCGCCAGGCTTTTTCTGTTCCGCTTTAACCTGTTGGCACACCATACACTTAGAAACGAAATCTGCCACGTCCTTCTTCATGCCATTCCAAAAGAAAGTTCTCTTTATGTCCTTGTACATTTTATCTCCGCCTGGGTGTATCGTCATCTTGGAGTGATGTGCTTCCTCGAGAACCGTCTTTACCAAATCCCTTGTCTGTGGGACGCATAGTCTTCCGTCTCGCCTTAGCCAACCCTTATCGTCGATGGAGTATCTGCTGAGGTGACTTGAAGTCTCACCCCTAATTAGCCGATCAATCGTCTCCACAAGCTGAGGGTTTTCGCGTTGTGTTGTCCCTATTGAGTCCGCTAAAGTCGGGCGTACTTCGAGAGATGCTAGCAAGCCCGGTACAAAATCGGAGGAGGGCCTAAAGTCAAAGCTGGCTATAAACTCTAGGCTTTGTCCTTCAACAAACAACGGGCTTAGGGTTAGTTTATTTCGGCTCAATGCGTCTGCCACTACGTTGCCTTTGCCCGGAGTGTAGGAGATCTCGAAATCGTACGAGGCAAGAAACTCCATCCATCTCTGTTGCCTCAAGTTAAGATCTTTCTACGAGAAAAGATATTTCAACGATTTATGGTCAGTGTAAAGTTCAAACTTCTCACCTAGGAGATAGTGTCACCAAGACTTGAGTGCAAAGACGATGGCGGCTAAACCAAGATCGTGGGTCGGGTAGTTCTTTTCATGAACTTTCAATTGTCTTCCGCCATAAGCTACTACCCTTCCTTCTTGCATTAAGACAGCGCCTAGCCCTGTCCCACATGCATCTGTATAAACTGTGAACATCTTGCTACCATCTGGCAATGTCAAAACTGGGGCTGTTGTAAGAGCCCTTTTTAGTCGTTGGAAAGCAAACTCGCAATCCAAGTCCCAATTGAACACTAGATTCTTCTTGGTCAGCCTTGTGAGTGGAGCTGGGATTTTCGCAAAATCCCTTATGAATTTTTGGTAGAAACCTGCTAGCCCTAGAAAACTTCGGACCTCAGTTGCGTTTCTTGGTGTCTTCCAATCTTGCACCGCTACTACTTTAGCAGGGTCCACAGCTAACCCATTTTTGGATACTATGTGCCCAAGAAACCTTACTTCCTCTCTCCAAAAGTGGCATTTGGAGAATTTGGCTTTTAACTGATGGACTCGCAGAGTTTCCATGATTGCCCTTAGGTGCTGGGCATGCTCCTCTTCACTCTTTGAGAAGATCAAGATATCGTCTACGAAAACCACTACGAACTTGTTGAGGAAATCTCTGAACACCCTACTCATTAGGTCCACGAAGTAAGCGGGTGCGTTTGTCAAGCCAAAAGGCATGACAGGCCATTCAAAGAAGCCGTCTGGGGTTCTGAATGCTGTCTTATCGATGCTATCTTTAGCCACCCTTAGCTGATGAAAACTGGTCGCCCAATCGAGTTGGGAGAAAACAGACGCTCCTACAAGCTGATCAAACAGATCGTCAATTCTGGGGAGAGGGTGCCTATTCTTTTTCGTTAGCTTGTTGAGCTCCCTATAATCAACACACAGACGGAGTGAACCATCCGCCTTTGTAGCGAACACCACTGGAGCGCCCCATTCTCAAATGCTCCTTCTAATGAACCCCTTCTCTTGAAGCTCTTTAATCTGTTTACTGAGCTCCTTCCTTTCCCGTGGAGCCATGTGTCTAATGGGCAATGCAACGGGATTTGCATTATTTACAAGATATATGCGGAAGTCTATCTCCTGCTTCGGAGGCAAGCACTTCCCCTCTTCAAAGACATCCGGGTACTCCCGGACCACTCTAATCGATTACAAACTTTCAACAGAGGCATCTAGCGATTCAAGATAACTAAGCATAACCGCATACGAGGGATTACAAGTAATTTCCATAGTGTTACCGAGTTGGGTCAGAAGCCTAACCACCCTTTTCTCACAATCTAGGATGGCACCATTACTGGATAGCCAATCCATGCCCAAAATCAAACCATATCCCGAGAAGCCCAAAACAAAGGCACTACATCTAAATTCTATGCTTAGAATAGAAATTTCAATCCCACACAGATCATAGACAGATGAGCTGGGCCACCAATTGGATTTGAAACAATTAAGGGGTCCTCTACCATACTAGTTTCTAGGTGCAGAGATTCTACTAAAGCAGATGAAATAAAGGAGTGTGATGCGCCATAATCAAATAAAGTGCGAACTGGGTGATCATAAAGATAAACTACACTTTCTACAGAAGTATTTATACCTCGCTGTTGCAGAGGTGGCGCTTCTAGCACATGAACCTATGCCCCTGAGGTGGATCCAGCCCTCTGCCCCTGCCCTCGTTTCTTTGGGCAATCCTTAGCCATGTGGCCTGTCTCACCGCAAGAAAAGCACCCACCATTCATCTTGGCCTTCTTTTTCCGGCAATCTTTCACTAAGTGCCCCACTTTGCCACAGAAATTACACTTCCTCTTCTCTTTGTTGTCTTTCCAACCCTTCTTAAAGTCTGTTTTCTTAGGCTGTAAACCCTCTTTCTTCCCTTGAGAGCTTTCTGCCTTTGTCTCCTTCTTGCCCTTATCCTCTTCGTTCATCAATGCCATCTGCACCAACCTTTCATACGTAGCTCCCATGGGTATATGGGTCATGGCCAAACTGTGTAATGGCTCGTTCAATCCTTTGACAAAGCGGAGACCCTTCTTGTGCGGAGTGTTGACTAGGTCCAGTCCGAACCTAGCCAGCTGATCGAACTGACTAACATACTCTTTGACTGTCATATTCCCTTGCTTAAGAAATAATAATTTTTCCAACTGAAGACTCCTTTCAGCTTCTGAGAGAAATTTAGCCTCAAACCTTGCCCTAAAGTCCTCCCATGTTTCCACTGGTCTTTCTGCATTGGTGACTTCCCACAAGTAGGAAGCCTCGCCTTTAAGTAGCCATACTGCCAGTTGTACCTTCTACCTATCTTCTACCTCAAAGATGACGAATAAGTCCTCGGTTTCCTTCAGCCAATTCCTGGCTGCCACGAAGGACTCGGTTCCATGAAAGTCCTTTCCTCCCATAGCTTTAAAATATTACATATCTTAGCAAAAGTATTACCCCGCGGAGGTGGTGGAGGAAGAGGTGCTGCTGCAGCTGGATGATTTCCCGCAGCTGGGGGAGGAGGAACGGTAGGACCTGGCTGAGTGGCCCTCGCTTCTAAGAATCGTCTAAACCAACCAGGTATTGGTACACCCTCTGGAAAGTTAAGTTCTTAGGACATGCTGAAACAAAACGGATAGATTCAAAACAAAGGATAAAAGATAGTACCCATGGCTTTGGGGGACTTTGCCTTTTTAAAATAAAATAACATTTTATTTTTAAAAATGCCTCTTTAAATTTTCCTTTTTGGAAATGCTTTTTTCAAAACTTTTATCTTATCTGGTAAACCTATGCTCTGATACCAAGTGAAACACCCCACCTCCGTTAGGGTCACTCTCAAAGGGAAAGCCCTAATTTTGGTAGAGGTTTATAAGTCACAGATACACAAGACAGATATAACATATATTTTTGAAACAGCGGAAAACAACAGCAACTTTTATTTCATTAAAATACGTATTACACAAACCATGCCATAATTTGTCTTACAATACTTCCAAAAACATAACACCTTCATAACTGTCTTGATTACATTATTTAAAGAAGCATAAAAACATAAGTAAACTGCATAAGTCCCATAATTGTTGTCCAAAGCCATAGTCCAAATCGAAAAGATCCAAGCAATACATTCTTTCTCTTCAAGCTGGATGTGAAAACTGGTCAAGTTGCGGTATTCCATCCCTGTGGACCTTGGGGGGGGGGACGAAAGAAAAGAAGACGAAAGAAAAGTAGAGTCAGACATAAAGCCTGAGTAAGTCTAGGACTATTCAGTCTATGAATAAAGAACTGGGCATGATAAGTATAAACTGGAAATGGGAAAGCACCATAAACTAGGTTCAGTTGTCTAGAGTCGAATATACTTATCGTACCCATAATAATCTCTGCATCCATATAAACTAGTTCCCAACAGGCACCCCATAATCAGGGTGAAGTGATCCGTTTCTAATGATCGTCTCCTACTCGCATAGTTACATGTGTCTTACGGCCCCCGATGTTGTAGTTACCTATGCTGGTCCCACCATGGGGTGTATCAAGTCCCATGGTGGCAGCCCGACACAATTCTAGAATGCACAGGTATACTACTGGTGCCTAGTGCCTTATTTTTCTGCGCTGGAGTGTGTGCACGCCCGCACCCCGTTAGAACCTACACTGCCGCACCACCGCCGTCGATTTGACCTCTTACAGTCAGCCCAGTAATCGTGCCCCACCCTGCCTAGTTCAGGGTATCCTGATACACCTTGCTGGGTTACTGCTGAAAAGGGTCCCCCGCTACTAGGTTTTCTATTTCTAGCCAACATGCTAAGTTGGTTAAGTGTTTTGTAAACCTAACCCCCAATCAGTCTGTATAGTTTATCATGTTCCATTTTGATTAAGTATTAATTCAATTTACTTAATCCTATCAATCCTGACTCAGCCTTAATTGTCTTATTAAAGCCTCGACCTCTCACATTAGACAGATGTTGTTGTGGCTGCCTGTTGCCGGTTGGGTCCGGGCAGTCTTACGCCACAACTTAGTCTAACCTTGGGTCCTTATTGGGCTCCGTGTTTAACCACCCACATTGGATAGGTATTGTTGTGACTACCGGACAGCCGGGCGGTTCCGGGCAGGTTTACATCACAACTCAATCCAACCTCGGGTTAAACACATCGTATTTTCTAAATTTACATATTTTGTCTCTTTTCTTTTTATATGTAAATATTTGCCGCCCATTATTCAAATTCATCTTTATTGGGTAAAATTAATTTATACCACTTAATGGTTTTTCAAGGTCATTGGCATGCGTCAAACATGCCAACACAAATGTTTTATATTTTAACCCAAACGTCACTACCCCCGTTTTATACGTTCGCTACAATATAACATATGTTGGGTTTAACATTTAAACCCAACTTAGCCACATGAAAAAGGGGAGGCTTAGAACATGGTGTTTATATATTCTAAGTAACATAAAAAGGGTAGTGTAAACGCATGAACTTGCAACATAGCGAACTAATTAACATAAATTTGGCACTTGTGAACTTGCATTGTAATAGCATATAATCATGGCATAATCATACCTAAACATGAAATCATGGTTTTTGATCTATTCATATAATCATGGCATAAATATACCTAAACATGAAATCATGGTTTTTAATCTATTCATGCAAACTTGCAATTGGAATGTAAATCTAACTTAGCTATGTGTCACATATATTATCATACGATTTTTATAACAATATAGGCCTAAAACATGTTTTCCAATTAGGTATAACACCAAACATAGTCTAGTCATGTTCATAGAGTAAACACAAGTTCACAAAGATGTTTACTTTTGTCTCTAATACAAAAGTATGGTTTTACATTTGAATCATGATGCCAATTCCAACATAAATTCACATAAGTCATAATACCCAAATGGATCCAACTACACTAAAGTGATCATAATATATATTATGGTTGGCATAATAGTGAATCATATACTTGCATGAATCTCAAATAAACTACCATGAGCATGTAGTTGTTAATTTTCAACATGAATCACATACTTGCAAATATCCAATCGTTATACCACAACATCCCAAATTGTCTGGAATCAAAGCAACATCCAAATATGAATTATTATCACCACAAATCAAATACAATTCTATTTCTCATTTTACACAAATCAAAACACAATTATTTATTTACATCGGAATAGCACTCTACTTACAACGTATGATGAATCTTCAATTCAGGAATCTGAATTCTGAATTCTGAATTTGGAGATGTTATCCTTTGTTGTAGGCATTGTTTTGATTTAGTTGTCGATGCTTTAAGCTTTTGAATTGTCTCTTAGGCTTGTTGGCTTGTCTCTAGGGTTTCTAATTGACGGCCATTTCTAGTTCCTCTCCAGCAGCATGACGGCTATTGTATTCTATTATTTGTGTGAGTTTAGGGTTAGGTTTGAGTTGTATTTATAGAATTTTAAATTGTTTTGAGCCGTCGGATGAAGATAGGAGGAATCTAGACCATTCAAAGTTCAAAGAGCCACTCAAAAGGTGACACGTAAGCCCTAGTGACTCAGCCAAGCATCAGAATTCGACCAGACCCTGATTAGGCCAGCTAAGACCTGACCAGCAGGTCATTCTGACCTGGGCGCACTTGGCAGGTGCGCCAGGCTAAAAATGTACTGGAGCACTTCCCAAGTGCGCCAGTTCATTTCTGTTCTGGCGCACTTCCCAAGTGCGCCAGTGCATTCTGACCCGTTTTTTGGTTTTTCGCGCAACTTCGTTCGTCCATATCTTCTTCATATGATATCCGTTTTACGCAAACTTGAGCTCTATCTCAAGCAGAATTTTGAGACGAACGCAATGGCGTAACCCATTTCCCTTGATTTCATCATTTATAATTAATTATACTTTAATTCGTGAAGCTTAAAGTTATAGAATTCACGGGGTGTTACAAGCATAGGGTTGTTTATATAGAATTTCAACTCAATTTTAGCCATCGGATGATCCTAGGGTTAACCACAACCATCTAATGAAGATAGGGTGACACCTCATCCCTTGTGACTCAGCTCTGAGTCACAAAATCGTCATCTTTCAAACCTACCCTGGGGGGGGGGGGGCAGGTCGACCTGAAGGGGGGAGGTCGACACTAGGGTCGACCCCCTGGTCGACCTGGGTCCTGGGCGGGAATTTTCCCGCCCAACCCGCTTCTGTCTTCTGATTCGAATTTGAATTTTCTGGAATCTTTCGACAGCCATAACTTCTTCATACAAAGTCCAATTTACGCAAACTCGGACTCTATCTCAACCAGAATTCCGAGACGAACATAATGGTGTAACCTATTTCCCTTAATTCTCACATTTTAAATTAAGTATTGTTTAATTCATTACTATATCGTTAACAGAAAATACAGGGTGTTACATTTACTCTCGAAATATGGAGGAGCACACTTGAGAGTTATTTTGGAAATCTTGTGTAACACCCCGTAATTCAGATAATATTAATATTCACAAATTAAAGAATAACTAATCTCAAACGTTTTAATTGTGGGAAACGGGTTGCTCCATTGTGTTCGTCTCGGAATTCTAGTTGAAATAGAGTTCAAGTTTGCATGATTTGGACTTCGTATGAAGAAGTTATGACCATCGGAAGTTTCTGAAAATTTAAAACAGCTAGCAGGAAATTTAAAATTCAAAATTCGAAGTCAAACAGGCTAGGCGGGAAATTTCCCGCCCAGCGCCCCAGGTCGACCGGGCAGTCGACACCCCAAGGACCAGGTCGACTGCGCAGTCGACTTGGGTGTCGACCTGGTCTGGCAGCTAGGGATTCTGGCTGACCTGTTTTTAATGGGCTAATGACCCATTAGGGTTTCTGACCTAATCTAGTTGGCTAGGATTAATTCTGAGATAATCTGACGGTCTAAAATAAATCCTAACTCTATAAATACCTAGGTAGTCTCTCACCTTAATTCATAAGAAAAATAGAATAGTTACTGTCATACCGTCGCCATGGAAATCAATGGAGCCGCCGCCAACTAAGAAGGAAGAAAAGCTAATTCAATTCTAATTCTCTCAACCATAAAGCAAAGCAAAACTCTCTTCTCTAAATTGTGAGTATGATGATCTTAACAAGATTATTATCATTTTAATTAGGTTGAGTTATGAATGGATTATAGGTAGATGATGTGAATTATCATATATGTTGTTGTAAACCCCTTTTGCTATCATGTATATTGTAAATCCAATGTTATGTGATGATGATATCTTATATGTTGTAAATCATGCTATGGTGATGTTATGTATGTTGAAAGTTTCTATGCTAAGTTGTGATAAATTATACATGTTAAAAAGGCCATGATGTTACCATCTATGCTAGTTAGTTCATATTAATTAAATCATCATGTTTGGGCTATGTTGATCTATATGACAAGTTACATATGCAAGTTAGATTGATTAGAAAAGCTATGAACATATGCCATGACATCAACTATGCCATCTAGAATTATGCTATGACATATGTGATATCCTATGCTAGTTCACACCATCATTATGTTGCTTAAAAACCCCATATGCAAGTTTATGTATAGATTTGGGCTATGATCATATCATGTAAATTGAGACATTTAACAAGTTAAAACCTTTTGATCCATAACATGTGTAGTTTATGCAAGTTTCACCCATATTATGATTAGATTTATTTTAATTGTCTATATGTTGTGATAATTTATCTTTGTGCTATGTGTTAGACTATTCAAGTCTAGCCTATATTATGCGTTGAATAAGCGAACGTATAAATGTGGGGTAGGGGTAATATTAAGGATTTAATATTAAAAAGTTGGGGTGCAATTGATATAATTTTGCATGCCATAAGTGGATGGCCATAATTGAGTCAATTATGGACATCATTAAAATTGGAAGTAATTAATAATTTGAATAGGGAATTATTAAAACTGGAGTAAAAGATTTTAAGTGTTAATCAATGCTTAGGACACGAGGTTGGACTCGTTTGTGACGTGAACCTGCCCGGACCCGCCCGGCAAATCCAGTGGTCACAAATGTCAGCCCAATGTGAGAGGTCCTAGGCCTAAACTAAAGCATAACAGTTGTAAAGACACGAGGTTAGACTCTTTTATGGTGTAAGACTTCCCGGACCCGCCCGGCAAATCCAGCTGCCATAAATGCCAGTCTAATGTAAGAGGTCTTTATGAGGTTATGGCCTGAATGAATTAAGAAATACTTAACCAGATAAACATGTAAAGTGGGGCATGGGGGTTAAGTAGGTGCCTTGGGTGGCATGAGGAGTCTAGTGGGTGCCCTTAGTGGCATGTGGAATACGAGTAGTAAGACTTAACCAAACACACATGTAAATGAACATGACTAAGAGGGTTAAGTGGGATATACTAGTAGTGACAAGCTTAGGTGGGTAGCTTGTGGGGGCCCATTTCAACCAGTATCCCAAACGTATCTTTGTGGGCTCGACCCAAGTCGAGTACGGGACACACATGTTGGGCTTGACTGTAAGAGGCCAAAACGGGGAGCGATGGCAATGCAAGTCCAACGGGTTTCATATGCGTGTGTGGACCCGGGCTGGTAGGTAAGACGTTGTTGCATCGTGTAGGTATAAGCCGTGCATTCTCAAGCTGTATCGGGTTGCCACTTTATGGGAGTGATACACCCCACTGTGTGGCCAGCACGGGTATCTACGAGTAGGGAGCCGATCAAAAGTGGGTAGTGGGTACACCTAGTGGAGATAGGGGCAGACGACACCTATGTAGTCAACTAGGGGTACGCAAGGCTATTTATAAAGTTCCTATGTGAAGTAAGTGGGATCAACCTTTAGGGTGACTGGTGCGGTGCAGTGTAGTAATGTGCGGTGAAGTGTAGTAATGTGCGGTGCAGTGTAGCAATCATTCGTTAGTAATTAGGTGTGCCTTTGACGTTATCTTTTACGTTATCATTATCTGCTCATTCCATACCTAATAGTTCATAGACGTTTACTTTTCTTCCAGCTTATGCCTTAGTCTAGTTATTTTGATAATAGTATTGTTAGAATTATCATACTCGCCAGACTTTATGTCTGACCCCCTCCATTTCTATCCTTTTTCCCCCTCCAGGTCCTCAGGTTGGGCCCAGCTCTAGTGGAGTTTGATTGGATTGCTTCATCTCTTTTGGAAAGCTTGGACCGTTGAAGTAAAGTCCAGCTTGTTATCTTTTTAATGGCTATTTATGTAATGGGATTATGTATTTTGTTTTTATGAAGATGGATATTGTACTTGGTTTTATGATGTAACAAACATGTTTAATTTCCGCTGCAATAAAATGAAGTTTTAGATTTCCAAGTACTATTTATTATCTGTCTTGTTGTAATTTTTCTGTTCTATATTCACTTATAACCTCCATGGAAGTTAATGCATTCCCTTTGTGAGTGACATTAATGGACGTGGGGTGTTACACGTGGTATCAGAGCTTAAGGTGGCCAGAACAGATAAAAATACTTTAGAAAAATAGTTATTTTTGGAAGAAGTGTTTTCAAAAACATGTTCTAGTGAGAAATTTAAAGAGAAAAGTTTTTTTTAAAAAAACATAATCCCCAATAGCCACATATCTTTATCTTTCAAATTCTCCATTTTGAATCTTTCCTTTTTCGTTTCAGCATGGCTGAAGATCTTAACCTACCTGACGGGGTAGCAATACCAGGATGGTATAGGAGTTTGTTAGAGGCTAGGGCCGCTGCGGGTCTAGCCAATGTTCCTCCACCACCAGTTGCACCTGTCCCTCCTCCTCCTCCTCGCGTAGATACTTTTGCAAAGACGTGCAAGGATTTCAAGGCTATGGGTGGAAAACCATTTCAAGGGTCAGAAATGTTTGTGGAAGCTAGAGATTGGCTTAAGGAGGTGGAAGAATTGCTAGAAATCTTTGAAGTAGAAGAAGGGAAGAGAGTTCGTTTAACAGCTTGGCTGATGAAGGGAGAGGCCTCGTTTTGGTGGGAGGTCACTAACGGGGAGCGTCCTGTTGACTCTTGGGTGGATTTCAGACGTAGTTTCGAGGCGAAGTTTCTCTCTAGGGCGGAAGAAAATCTATATATGGAAAGGTTCTTGACATTGAAGCAAGGAAGCTCATCAGTGAAAGAATATGTCAATAAATTTAATCAGTTAGCAAGGTTTGGCTTGGACTTAGTGAACACGCCGGAGAAGAAGGCGTTGAGGTTCGTGAATGGCTTGAATGAACCATTGCAAGGGTTGGCTATGACCCACATCCCGATGGGGGCCACCTTTGAGAAGTTAGTAGAAATGGCGCTCATGCATGAGGAGAAAAGTGCTAAAGCTGAAAAGGCACCCGAGAAGAAGGGGGATCAGAAGAAACCACAAAAGCAAAACAAGAAGGGTGGAAAAGACAATAACGACAAGGGAAAGAAGAAGTGCTTTAACTGTGGAACCCCAGGTCATCTCAGCAATGATTGCCGAAAGAAAAAGAAGACTGGCTGTTTTCATTGTGGCGATGCGGGACATTTAGTGAAGGACTGCCCAAAGAAGGGGCAGAGGGCAGGAGCTACCTCGGGAGGACAGGTGCAGGCTCTTATGGCACCAGGGCAGGCTAGGGGACAAGTTCAGGCTCTCGCGGTCCCACCGCTGCAAGAACGAGGTAGAACCATTTCTGTTGAAAGCATAGTTTTTCTGTTTGAACACCCTGTCCGTACCTTATTCGATTCGGGCGCATCGCATTCGTTTATCTCTACATCATTAGTTGAATCATTGCACTTAAACACCAGTTTAGTAGAGGATCCCTTAGTTGTTTCGAATCCAATTGGGGGCTCAGCTTATTTGTCTATGATGTGTTTGGATTTGAAAATTTCCATACTTAGCGTTGAATCTAGATGTGATGCTTATGTGTTGGGCTTCACGGGCTATGGGCTAATTTTAGGAATGGATTGGTTATCCAGAAATGGGGCCGTTCTTGATTGTGAAAGGAGAGTAGTTAGGCTCGTGACTCGCCTTGGCAACACTCTCGAAATCTTTTGTAATCCCATAAATTCAGTTATGCTAAGTTATCTAGAATCGCATGACGCGTCTGAGGAAAATCTATGATCTGTTAGAGTGGTCCGAGAATATTCGGATGTGTTTGAGGAGGTGAAGGGCTTGCCACCGAAGCGGGAGATAGATTTTCGAATATATCTTGTTGATAATGCGAAACCAGTATCTTTGCCAGTACGCCACATGGCTCCACGTGAAAGGAGGGAACTCGATAAGCAAGTGAAGGAGTTTCTTGAGAAGGGATTCATAAGACAAAGTATATCGGAGTGGGGTGCTCCAGTAGTATTTGCCACGAAGGCGGATGGGTCCCTTAGACTTTGTGTGGACTATAGAGAACTTAATAAGCTTACTAAGAAGAACAGACACCCACTGCCGAGGATTGACGATCTCTTCGATCAGTTAGTTGGCGCCTTAGTGTTTTCACAGTTGGACTTAGCCACTGGTTTCCATCAGTTGAGAGTGGCTGAGATAGCATTGACAAGACTGCCTTTAGGACTCCGAACGGTTTCTATGAATGGCTAGTGATGCCCTTCGGTTTGACAAACGCCCCAGCATATTTTGTTGATTTGATGAGTAGGGTGTTTAGGAAGTACCTTAACAAATTCGTGGTAGTCTTTGTGGATGACATCTCGATCTTTTCTAAGGATGAAGAAGAGCATGCCCTACATCTTAGGGAAGTGTTGGAGACTCTTCGAGCGCATAACCTTAAGGCTAAATTTTCTAAGTGTCACTTTTGGAGGAAGGAAGTACGGTTCTTAGGACATGTGGTTTCCAAAGAAGGGATAGCTGTAGATCCCGCGAAGGTGGTGGCCATCCAGGATTGGAAGGTCCCTAAAAATGCTACCGAAGTGAGAAGTTTCTTGGGGTTGGCTGGCTACTATAGGAAGTTTATCAAAGACTTCGCAGAGATATCAGCTCCATTGACACGCTTGACGAAGAAGAACCTAGTTTTCACATGGGACGTAGATTGTGATGATGCGTTCCAACATTTGAAGAGAGCTTTGACTTCAGTCCCAGTCTTAGTATTACCAGACAGGAGAAAGCCATTTACCGTTTATACTGACGCTTGTGGGACAGGACTAGGCGCAGTCTTAATGCAAGAGGGCAGGGTAATAGCCTATGGTGGAAGGCAATTGAGAGCACATGAGAAGAATTACCCCACGCATGACCTAGAGTTGGCCGCTATCGTTTTCGCGCTTAAGTCTTGGCGTCATTATCTTCTTGGTGAAAGATTCGAATTATTCACTGACCACAAATCTTTAAAATACTTATTCTCTCAGAAGGACTTGAACTTAAGGCAGCAAAGGTGGATGGAGTTCTTGGCGTCCTACGACTTTGAGATAGCATATACCCCTGGCAAGGGTAACGTGGTGGCCGATGCCTTAAGTAGAAAAAGATTATCCTTAAGTCCTTTGTTTGTTGAGCGGCGAAGTTTAGAGTTCATCTCTATGTTTGATTTTAGACCTTCCGTTGACTTTGTACCCGGTTTGCTAGCATCCTTGGAGGTCAGACCTACGCTTTTGGGACGGATTGGCGAGGCACAGCGAGACGACCCACAGTTAGTTGAGTTAGTAGAAAATCTCAAAGGAGGGGAGTCATCAAGCCATCTCCGTAGGTATACCCTAGATGATAAGGGTTGGTTACGTAGGGACGGTAGTCTTTGTGTACCAAAAGACGATGACCTAAGGAAGACTATTCTTGACGAAGCACATCATTCGAAGATGACCATTCATCCCGGCGGGGACAAGATGTACAAAGACATGAAGAGAGTTTACTTTTGGGCCGGCATGAAGAAAGACATGGCCGAGTATGTCGCTAGATGCTTGGTGTGCCAACAAGTAAAGGCGGAGCAAAAGAAACCCGGTGGGTTGCTTCACCCATTGGAGGTTCCACTATGGAAGTGGGAGAGTGTCTCGATGGATTTTGTGGATGGATTACCGAGATCAAGGAAGGGTAATACGGGGATTTGGGTTATAGTAGACAGACTTACTAAAAGTGCCCATTTTATTCCCGTGAAGAGTAAGAGGACTGCTCCATGGTTAGCTTCTGTATATGTCCGAGAAATAATTCGTTTGCACGGTGTTCCTTCTAGCATAGTGAGCGACCGCGATCCTATTTTCACTAGCGAATTTTGGAGAAGCTTACAAGAGGCGGTAGGGACTCAGTTATGTTTGAGCACCGCACATCATCCTCAGACGGATGGCCAGACCGAGAGGGTGAATCGCATTCTAGAGGATCTTTTGAGGCTGTGTATCCTAGACTTTGGGGGTACATGGGAAGAGCATCTTCCATTGGTTGAGTTCGCATATAATAATAGCTTTCAGTCCAGCATTGGTATGGCACCATTCGAAGCTCTTTATGGATAACCTTGTCGTTCACCTACATGTTGGTGGGAATCTACGGATAAGATCTTACTTGGGCCCGATATGATTAGGGGGACTTCGGAGAAGATCGACTTGATTCGAAGGAGGATGAAAGCAACGCAAGATAGGAAGAAATCTTATGCGGATAAGAGGAGGACAGATCTCGAGTTTGAAGTTGGGGACATGGTCTTTGTCAAAGTGTCTCCATTACGAAACGTTGTTCGCTTTGGGTCCATTGGGAAATCAGCACCAAGGTTCGTAGGGCCGTTTCCTATTAAGGAGAAGATTGGACGGATGGCGTATAGAGTGGAGTTGCTCGAGAGACTTAGTGGTGTACATGACGTATTCCATGTATCACATTTGAGGAAGTGCTTGCACGAGACCGCGGAAGTGGTAGAGCCGAGCTTGCTTAGAGAGGTGGAGATAGAGCGTGATGCGACGATTCAACGAGCTCCTACGCGCATTCTTGGGTCAGAGATCAAGAAGTTGAGGAATCAAGAGGTCAGACTAGTCAAAGTGCAATGAGGAGATGATGAGAGCAACGCTACTTGGGAGACGGAAGAGAAGATGCGTTCACGATACCCTTTTCTTTTTGAGGGTATGTCCTTTAACTTCTCCTTTATCATTTAGCTTGTACTTATCTTATCTTTAGTATATCCTCTCGCTAGTATCTTTGACCTTTAGTTAGGATAACCCTATGGTTGATACATGTGTTTGAGACATGTTATGTATGGTGGATGCAAAGTGGATGCAAGTGTTTGCTAGTGGTTGCTCGCGGACGCATATACACACACACTATTAGGCACTAGATCGGCTCAGTCACTTCATACTGCATATTGCATATAAATGGCTGTATTTAGTAAAAGGGATGTATAATGGTTGTGCTATCATATGGATAGCGCATTTTGGTTAATGCTCGTGCACGCATGTAGAAATAATATGTATCGATAGGGTTCTTTTTCATACATAATGGACGCATGGCACAATCATGGTTTGCATTAAGGAGGTCAGCTGAATCAGTGGACCACCTGATTTTGCATTAGACAAGGAACATATACACACACTGTGCATTTAAACATAAAAGCATTAAAAGTCTATAAGGACAATGGATGCCTGTGTTTGATGGTCGAGTAGATGGTTGTTTGGATGTTAGGATATACATTCTTCTTAACTTGAAGATTTAGGGACGAAATCCTTTAAGGAGGGGAGAATGTAACACCCTGTAATTCAGATAATATTAATATTCACAAATTAAAGAATAACTAAACTCAGACTTGAGAATTGTGGGAAACAGGTTGCGCCATTGTGTTCGTCTCGGAATTCTAGTTGAAATAGAGTCCGAGTTTGCGTGATTTGGACTTCGTATGAAGAAGTTATGGCCATCGGAAGTTTCTGAAAATTTAAAACAGCTAGCAGGAAATTTAAATTTCAAAATTCGAAGTCCAACTGGCTAGGCGGCAAATTTCCCGCCCAGCGCCCCAGGTTGACTGGGGAGTCGATTGGGCAGTCGACACCCCAGGGACCAGGTCGACTGCGCAGTCGACCTGGGTGTCGACCTGGTCTGGCGGCTAGGGTTTTTGGCTGACCTGTTTTTAATGGGCTAATGACCCATTAGTGTTTCGGACCTAATCTGGTTGGCTAGGATTAATTCTGAGATAATCTGACGGTCTAAAATAAATCCTAACTCTATAAATACCTAGGTAGTCTCTCACCCTAATTCATAAGAAAAATAGAATAGTTACCGTCATGCCGTCGCCATGGAAATCAATGGAGCCACCGCCAACTAAGAAGGAAGAAAAGCTAATTCAATTCTAATTCTCTCAACCCTAAAGCAAAGCAAAACTCTCTTCTCTTCTCTAAATTGTGAGTATGATGATCTTGACAAGATTATTATCATTTTAATTAGGTTGAGTTATGAATGGATTATGAGTAGATGATGTGAATTATCATATATGTTGTTGTAAACCCCTTTTGCTATCATGTATATTGTAAATCCAATGTTATGTGATGATGATATCTTATATGTTGTAAATCATGCTATGGTGATGTTATGTATGTTGAAAGTTTCTATGCTAAGTTGTGATAAATCATACATGTTAAAAAGGCCATGATGTTACCATCTATGCTAGTTAGTTCATATTAATTAAATCATCATGTTTGGGCTATGTTGATCTATATGACAAGTTACATATGCAAGTTAGATTGATTAGAAAAGCTATGAACATATGCCATGACATCTATTATGCCATCTAGAATTATGCTATGACATATGTGATATCCTATGCTAGTTCACACCATCATTATGTTGCTTAAAAACCCCATATGCAAATTTATGTATAGATTTGGGCTATGATCATATCATGTAAATTGAGACATTTAACAAGTTGACACCTTTTGATCCTTAACATGTGTAGTTTATGCAAGCTTCACCCCTATTATGATTAGATTTATTTTAATTGTCTATATGTTGTGATAATTTATCTTTTTGCTATGTGTTAGACCATTCAAGTCTAGCCTATATTATGCGTTGAATAAGCAAACGTATAAACGTGGGGTAGGGGTAATATTAAGGATTTAATATTAAAAAGTTGGGGTGAAATTGATATAATTTTGCATGCCATAAGTGGATGGCCATAATTGAGTCAATTATGGACATCATTAAAATTGGAAGTAATTAATAATTTGAATAGGGAATTATTAAAACTGGGGTAAAAGATTTTAAGTGTTAATCAATGGTTAGGACACGAGGTTGGACTCGTTTGTGACGTAAACCTGCCCGGACCAGCCCGGCAAATCCAGTGGTCACAAATGTCAGCCCAATGTGAGACGTCCTAGGCCTAAACTAAAGCATAACAGTTGTAAAGACACGAGGTTAGACTCTTTTATGGTGTAAGACTGCCCGGACCTGCCTGGCAAATCCAGCTGCCATAAATGCCAGTCTAATGTGATAGGTCTTTATGAGGTTATGGCCTGAATGAATTAAGAAATACTTAACCAGATAAACATGTAAAGTGGGGCATGGGGGTTAAGTAGGTGCCTTGGGTGGCATGAGGAGTCTAGTGGGTGCCCTTAGTGGCATGTGAAATACGATTAGTAAGACTTAACCAAACACACATGTAAATGAACATGACTAAGAGGGTTAAGTGGGATATACTAGTAGTGACAAGCTTAGGTGGGTAGCTTGTGGGGGCCCATTTCAACCAGTATCCCAAACGTATCTTTGTAGGCTCGACCCAAGTCGAGGACGGGACACGCATGCTGGGCTTGACTGTAAGAGGCCAACACGGGGAGCAGTGGCAACGCAAGTCCAACGGGTTTCATATGCGTGTGTGGACCCGGGCTGGTAGGTAAGACGTTGTTGCATCGTGTAGGTATAAGCCGTGCATTCTCAAGTTGTATCGGGTTGCCACTTTAGGGGAGTGATACACCCCACTGTGTGGCCAGCACGGGTATCTACGAGTAGGGAGCCGATCGAAAGTGGGTAGTGGGGTACACCTAGTGGAGATAGGGGCAGACGGCACCTATGTAGTCAGCTAGGGGTACGCAAGGCTACTTATAAAGTTCTTGTGTGAAGCAAGTGGGATCAACCTTTAGGGTGACTGGTGCGGTGTAGTGTAGTAATGTACGGTGCAGTGTAGTAATGTACGGTGCAGTGTAGAAATCATTCGTTAGTAATTAGGTGTGCCTTTGACGTTATCTTTCACGTTATCATTATCTGCTCATTCCATACCTAATAGTTCATAGATGTTTACTTGTCTTCCAGCTTATGCCTTAGTCTAGTTATTTTGATAATAGTATTGTTAGAATTATCATACTCGCCAGACTTTATGTCTGACCCCCTCCATTTCTATCCTTTTTCCCCCTCCAGGTCCTCAGGTTGGGCCCAGCTCTAGTGGAGTTTGATTGGATTGCTTCATCTCTCTTGGAAAGCTTGGACCGTTGAAGTAAAGTCCATCTTGTTATCTT
Organism: Allium sativum; assembly: GCA_030737875.1. Taxonomy (NCBI): domain Eukaryota; kingdom Viridiplantae; phylum Streptophyta; class Magnoliopsida; order Asparagales; family Amaryllidaceae; genus Allium; species Allium sativum. The sequence continues at coordinate 890,977,399 of CM060910.1, read as the reverse complement.
TTTAATGGCTATTTATGTAATGGGATTATGTATTTTGTTTTTATGAAGATGGATATTGTACTTGGTTTTATGATGTAACAAACATGTTTAATTTCCGCTGCAATAAAATGAAGTTTTAGATTTCCAAGTACTATTTATTATCTGTATTGTTGTAAATTTTCTGTTCTATATTCACTTATAACCTCCATGGAAGTTAATGCATTCCCTTTGTGAGTGACATTAATGGACATGGGGTGTTACATCTTGCGAAAGCATCAGCTGAGAGCTACGTTTTCGAAGTGTCACTTCTGGAAGAGCGAAGTGAGGTTCTTAGGCCATGCGGTTTCGGGAAATGGATAGCGGTTGATCTTGCTAAAGTGGTAATATTCCAGGACTGGGATAGACCTAAGAATGCAATGGACGTGAGAAGTTTCCTTGGATTGGCAGTTTGTTACCAACTGTTTATCATGGATTTCTCCAAGATAGCTGCTCCATAAACAAGATTAACAAAGAAGAACCAAGTTTTCACATCGGATGCAAAGTATGAGCAAGCTTTCAAAATCATGAAAGAGAGACTGACGAGTGCTCCAGTTTTGACGATTCCAAGTGGGAATGAGGAAATGGTGGTATACACCGATGCATGTGGTACTGGACTTGGAGCAGTGGTGATGCAGAAGGATAGGGTTGTAGCATATGCGAGTCGACAGCTGAAGCCGCACGAAAGGAATTATCCAACTCATGATTTGGAGTTGGCAACAATCGTGTTTGCTCTAAAGATGTGGATACATTACCTATTGGGGGTTCAATTCGTTTTTTTACATATCACAAATCGTTGAAGTATATTTTCTCCCAAAAGTATTTGAATCTTTGGCAGCGATGGTGGTTAAAGTTTCCGGCATCATATGATTTTGGTGTAGCCTATACTCCAGGAAAAGGTAACGCGGTTGCGGATGCGTTCAGCTGAAGACATGTGGGATTGGGAACGATTTTTTCGGAATGGAAAAGCCTCGAATTTTTGGTAGAGTTTGATTTCAGACCACAGTGTGAGTTGGAACCTGAAATGTTGGCATGCTTGTTGCTAAGACCTACTCTTATTGAATGGATTGGCGAGAGCCAAAAGCAAGATGCAAAGCTTATCGAGTTTATCCATAAGTTGGAACCAGAGAATAAAGAGTTCGAGGTTGATCAAGAGGGATGGCTTTGAAAGAAAGGACGAATGGTCGTTCCTGATATTGACGGATTGAGAGATGAGGTTCTGAGGGAATGTCGTCGCTCGAAGTTGACGATTCAAACCGATGGTAATAAGATGAATCAAGACATGAAGCGATCTTACTACTAGGAAGGGATGAAAAGGGATATTGGAAAGTTCATTTCTAAGTGTATAAACTGTCAGTTGGTGAAAGCTGAATAGAAGAAGCCGAGTCATTTGCTTCATCCATTGGAAATTCCTACGTGGAAGTGGGAGCGGTATCAATAGATTTTATCGATGGACTACCTAGAACCAGAGCAGGAAACGAAGGAATTTGGGTCATCGTGGATCGTTTGACCAAAAGTGCAAATTTTATTCCTGTCAAATCGACTAGGACAATATCATTTTTGAAAAATTATATTTTTCGGGTACCCCCCGAACCCTAGCCGCAGCGTAGTGATGTAATTTGGCTAGTTGATGGTGTGACTTCGAGGTAAATTCACGTAGGAAGGTTGGAAGTGTTGAAAGGTGTTCGTTGATCGGTGTATAACAGCGAGTGAGGTGACAACTCAAAGGTCGTGAGTTGGTGGATAATAGTTGCTCAAGAAGGTTGCTTGAGTTAATAAAAGTCGTTAGGTTGGATGACTAGAGATATGAAGGCCGAGATATTATCGTTGTCGTAAGTTCTAACAGGCTCGAAGCAGGGATACAATAGAGACGGCTAAAAGACCGGTTGTAGGTCGAGTACCTTGGGTATCGTTGATAGGCCTAGTTGTCAAGGTTGGACAAACATACGTATCGTTGAAAGGCGTTTGGTGTTTAAACTAGAACTGGGGTTACCATTAGCCCTTGACATGTAGCAAGGTTGGCCGTCATACGATTAACGATGGTTTCGAAGCAGGATTGGCGATGATAGCCAGAGTCTGTCGTGGATGATTGGTTGCTTTGTTTGAACCGTCTCATGTAGATTGTCCAATGTTGAAGGATATGTTCCTTGGGTGCTTGTCTGATATTGGTTTAGGCCTTTGGGGCTTGTTCTTGAGGGATGTTGAATTCAAAGTGAATTCATGTAGGAAGGTTCGAAGTGTTGAATGTGTTCGTTGATCGGTGTAGAACAACGAATGAGGTGACAACTCAAAAGTCGTGATTTGATGAATAATGGTTGCTTGAGAAGGTTGCTTAAGCTATGAAGAGTCATTGGGTCAGAGGACTAGAGATGCGAAGGCCGAGAGATTATCATTGTCATAAGTTCTAGCAGGCTCGAAGCAGGGGTACACTAGAGACGTCTAGAAGACCGGTTGTAGGTCGATTACCTTCGATATCGTTGAATGGCCTAGTTGTCAAGGTTGGACATACATACGTATCGTTGAAAGGCATATGGAGTTTATGCTAGAACTGGGTTTACCGTTAACCCATGACATATGGCAAGGTTGGTCATCATAAGATTAACGATGGTTTCAAAGCAGGATTGGCAGTGATAGCCAGAGTCAGTCGTGGATGATTGGTTGTTCTGTTTGTACCATCTCATGTTGGTCGTCCAACGTCGAAGGAGATGTTCCTTGAGTGCTTGTCTGATATTGGTTTAGGCGTCTAGTGCTTGTGCTTGAGGGGTGTTGAATTCAATTAGGATGGTTTACATGATATATATATATATATATATATATATATATATATATATATATATAATCTGGATGTTATGAGTGCTTATCATGGTTGAACGAGTGTTTTGGTTTCCATGGATTAATGGTTGAATTGTTTATCGTAAAGGCTATCACTGTCTGATGTGGGGAAGATAGGGTTGAGTTCTTCTCTGGTGTTGTGGGTAGATTATGTTTATCTATCCATTCTCATATACTTTACTATTGAAGTTGATTAGCTGTTTTATCGCTCACTAAAACTGTTGTCTGACTCAAGGTTTTATGTTTCCCTCTTATTACCTTGGGCTGTTCATTCGGTTGTGGATGGGCAGACTGAGTAGCAGATGACAAGTGAATGTTTGGTGAGGCGATGATGTTGATCGATGGCTCGCTGGAGGCTTATGTACCAGTTTTATTACTATCTAGTATTTCTGTTTCCATTGTTTGAGTTGCTTTATGAGCGTTGTAGTGAGGCTTTATTTATAGACTTTGATATTTCCTATAATCTTTGGATAATATTTCAGGATGTTGTGAAACTTTTTAAAAGTTTGCTACATGATGCTTCACTATTATTACATATTGTGTATTTTATCCTTGCGCTGTGAGTTCTACGATCTCGATTGTGTTTACCTACCTATGATGATCGTCCACAGCTGCCTGGCACACCTTTCAGCGCACTATTCCTCTTGTCAAGTGTTAGGGTTGTGGGCGATCGTCACAGAGGTTGTCTGTGAAAATTCCTTTATAACACATATTTGTGAATCAACAAGCATTTAAATTGCATATGATCACAAAACAAAATACAAATAACTTGAAATTTGAAATATCACAACTATAAATCATTACGGATTTAATAAAAAAAATTCGCTGAAAACTGAGTTAGTTAGATAATCGGTATTCTAAATTTCCAAATTAAATCGACAAAATGGTTAAATACAAACATAAGCGTTTACAGCTACAGTTGTCACATTCGACATCGAAATGCTACGAAATTTGATTTTCTATAATAAGTTAACGTTACGTTTTCAATGAAACTAATTTCATTGGATACCGAAGTCGTTTGCAAAATGGATATTCTTAAGGCTTTTACATAATATAAATAAGGGTGTGTTAGGCTAACATCCTTATTAAGTTTCAAAATTAAAAAATGTCCGGCCGTTGAAACATTACAAATTACATCTCTATATTTGAAATGCAGCCAATCAAAATCCAGTTCTACCCTTACGTTCTGCCTAAACCCTAACCACACAGAATTTCGCCATTTCTTACATTAAATCATTCTGCTAAATCACTCGATCCACGAAATCAATCCAAAATCAACAGACGATTATCATCTTTTTGCTCTCGATCCTAAGAAACCTCTAACATCGACGTCGTTTTCATCAATAATTTGCACGAAATGGCGAGAACGAAGGTATAATTTTGATTTATTTATTTTACCTTCTACCATTGATAATCTATGCATATTATAGATTAAATAAGAGTAAACGGTATAGGTTGTAGCAAATATTATACAAAATTGCTGAAAAAAATTGTTAGTTGCCAAAAATTTCGCTAATATGCTTTTATTCAAAATTGTAGCTGCCTCATATGCTTATATTAAGATTTATTGCACGTTAGTATGCATTTATTCAGAATAGTAACATGATCGTATGCATTTAATCGGAATTGTTGCATGATCGCATGCTTTTATTCAGAATTGTTGCATAATTCTATGCATTTAATCCAAATTGTTGCATGTAAGAATGCATTTATACAGAATTGTTGCATGATTGTATGCATTTAATCAAAATTGTTTCATGCAAGTATGCATTTATATAGAATTGTTGAATGACCGTATGCTTTTATTCGGAATTGTTGCATGATCGTATTCTTTTATTCAGAATTTTGCATGATTCTATGCATATAATCAGAATTATTGCATGCAAGAATGCATTTATACAGAATAGTTGCATGATTGTATGTATTTAATCAGCATTGTTTCATGCAATATGCATTTATACATGATTATTGCATGATCGTATGCATTTATTCAGGATTATTGCATGATCGTATGCTTTTATTCAGAGTTGTTGCATAATTCTATGCATTTAATCAGAATTGTTGCATGCAATTATCCATTTATACAGAATTGTTGCATGATTGTATGTATTTAGTCAGAATTGTTTCACGCAAGTATGCAATTATACAGAATTGTTACATGATTGTATGTATTTGATCAGCATTGTTTCATACAAATATGCATTTATATAGAATTGTTGCATGATGTTATGCTTTTATTCAGGATTATTACATGATTGTATGCATTTATTCAGTGTTATTGCATGATCGTATGCTTTTATCATAATTGTTGCATATTGTATGCATTTATTCAGAATTGTTGCATGCTTATATGCATCTTTTCAGAATAGTTGCACGCTTGTATGCATCTATTCAGAATACTTGCTAATTGTATGCATCTATTCAAAACATTTGCATACATGCATGCATATATTCAGAACATTTGCATACATGGATGCATGTATTTAGCACAGTTGCATACATGCATGCATATATTCAACACAGTTGCATACCTGGATGCTTTTATACAGCACAGTTACATACATGAATGAATTTATGCAGAACAGTTGCATACATGTATGCATTTAATCGGAACATTAGCATACATGCTTGTATTTATTCAGAGTAGTTAAACATTTGAATACATTTATTAGAACCAAAATTTGATTTAAACACCGAAGGTGTTATGGAAACACTTCACCAAATATTTATGTTAGAAAATGGAGCCACACAATTCAAAATAAAAAGCAAAAAATAGAGAACAAGGATTTTTATAGTGGTTCGATCTAAAATAGATCTACATCCACTTTGGCAAGGATTTTCATTATCATACTTTGCTTTACAAAATACATGAATTCTCTCCTTACGTTCATTTCTTTTTTATCTCTTTTTTTTATCATTAGGATCTAAATTGTACTTAAGTTTGCTAAGGGATTGGTGAGATCTTTTTCTTTGAGATGGTTGATGTATAAATCTTTGAACACTTTAGCAATTGAATGATCTTCAAGGATTCCATAGCGATCTAATGTTAGATCTAAGCTTTAAGAGGATTAGTAGCGGTTGGAGGTCACTTGAATTGAATTAGAGCGATTTTCCATGGCATATGAAGGAGATTAGAGAAGATTTGATTAAATTAAAGAGAACTCTAATGTTGATTGGAATAGATTTAATCCATTAGATATTGGAGAGAAGTTGTTTGATCCTTGGAAGCCATTAATGAAGCTAGAAGAGAGCTTCAAATTTGGCAGCACTGGTAGGAATGAAATTCGGCCCCCCTTCATATGTGAAATATGGGGGTATTTATAGGTAAGATTGGAGAGGAGTGGCAAGGTCATAAATAGGTGTGTACAGCTGTACACAACTATGTTTAGTTGCTGATAATGACCTAACATGGGCATGGTTTCCACAATCTAAAAGTTATAGCCTAAAAACAACGGCCTAAATATGTCCACTGTACACGATTATTATTTACAACTGGTAACCGGCTTTTTGGTCTAGTTCCAAAGAGTGCATCAGACACGCTCAACTCAACGAATCACGTGGAGATGAGGCCTAGAAGCGGTGCTTAGGAATGAAGGAAACAGGATCAAGAAGGGACCATCGCTCGTAACCTCACAGCATCCAGAAAGCATCCTGGACCAAGGCCTCGGGCCTTGAAGGAGTCACAAGCCTCAAGCACCCGACCCTGGAATTCTCGTGCCCCTCGGAAGGACTTCGCACCAGGCAGGGCGCGAAATTCGCACCCACTCCTGTAAATAGCCCATGGCCTCACACTTCGAAGGCGCGAAATTTTCGTATGTAGGGGTGCTGGGTGCGAATTTTCTGCATGTGGTCCCTATTTCTATCTGCTCCTACCTAATCCTACCTACCACTACCCCTATAAATAGCCCATGGCCTCATACTTCGAAGGGGTTGGATTTTCTTCACTTGGGACCTTTCTAGAGCTCCATGAACCTCATTAATGGCATCTCCTATTTGAGGAAGAAGGAGAATTAAATATTCTTTTTCCTAAATACCTAGCACATGACAACTATGAAAGTGAATGTAATTGAGCATGGCTCTACCTTGTAATTCTTGAGTGATTAATAAAATTCCAACAACCTTCCAAAGTGGACGTAGGCCTCATCCGAGGCCGAACTACCATAAATACTTGTGTTATTACCGCTTTCTCTTATTTAGTTTTTCGACCATAATAACAATTCCTAGTAATGGGAATCTTTGGTGTTTTCGACATTTTTTGCCGTCAACATTTGGTGCTTTCACTGAGAATTGAACCCAAGATTTGCGTCTTTCTTCCACATTGCCATCTCGACTTCGACGAGCTAAAGGTTCCTTGCTCAACCTGCTGCCGAGTCTGCTTACGATGGTAAAAAAAGTCAAAGAACACAATGGTCGGCTCTTCAGCCACAACCGAGGCATGTACATCCCAACAACCACAGCCGACTGATATCCCGACCACTAATGAAACCGTCCCTTCTATTGTGGACCCCGAAACGCCCATTACACAAGCTCAAATTCGTGTGCTTAATGAAATATATGAGAACGTCGCGGTCGAGCTCAACCAAGCATTAAGGGACAACAACGTCCTTATGCGACAACTTCAAGAGAGTCAGCGCATCGTCGCTCGACTTCAGCAAGCTCAGAACAGCGCTCGACCATGACCGACTACCTCGGAAACCTCCTCTTCCGAGTCAAGGGGTCCACATCAAAGGAGAAGGTTCAGCCTCATCAATAATGTCGCCGCTCGTACCAATGCCCTAGATAATGGTAACAGTCATGCTAATGGCAATGGGAACGACAATCGCGACTGAACGACAGTACCATATAGCGAGGGGCACAGTATCGAGACCGATTTCGCTTGATCATCATCGAGGAACCTGGTCCTGCAAACCAACCTCTTCCTAATCACAACCCGACGGTGGATACTCAGGATGATGGCTATTCTAGCAGCCCGCGTTCCTCTAGAACAAGAACCGCATCACCATGCCCCGCCTCACCATCATACCTAGACCCAGTCATCGATGTCGAGGACATGGAGGAAGATGATCCGGACATCCATCATAGAAGGCGACCTCGCAACATGACTCCCAAACCACGTCAAAATCCATGGACCCCGACGGAGGACCCTCACCTGCCCTATCTCCCCGACATGATATGAAGGTTCATGAGGGAAATGCGAGGAGGCGCACACGGCTCATAGGAAGCTCACATTAGGCATAACCCCTTCACAAGAAGAGTCAAAGAGGCCAAATGGCTGAGGCGCTTTAGCATGCCACAAATGCCACTCTATGATGGTACCACTAATCTTTGTGCCTTCTTGAATCGATTTACATGGCAAATGGACACGAGCCGGGTATTGATCCAGCCAAATGCAAATGCTTCCCAGTCTTCCTATCCGGTATGGCTTTGCTTTGGTTCTCTCACCTCCCACTTGATTCCATCAACAACTTTGAACAGCTAGCAACAGAGCTGGTCAAGCAATTCCGGGTGCATATCCCAACTCCGAAAAATGCCCTCACTTTGTCTAACCTATACCAGGGCCCTGCCGAATCACTCAAAAGATACCTTTCCCGGTTTAACACAGCTCTCGCCAAGGTCGAGGATCTAGATCCTTGCACCATACTCTTTCAACTAGCAAAAGTTGTCCTCCCTACTTCGGAGTTCGGGGCCCGGATCGATCGGAAGTAGCCAAAAAGCCTCGATGCCTTCTACGAGAAGGCAGATCAATACATGTGCCAAGAAGAGGCAAGGCGGAACTGGCTCTCCGCCACGATTTGTCCCAATGACCCCTAAGTGGACACCGCAAATAACAATCTCAGGGGTAGTCGAGGCGGGGAGCCATTCGACCAAAACAGGAGGCAGGTCCCAACAGGCAAAAACCAAACAACGGCAGGACGGATGGACGAAACAACGGGCAAGCCCCAACCAAAGCAATAAAGCCCGGCCCTCGCCAAGCTTTCGAGACCTACACCCCATTGAATGAAGACATAGAGATAATCTACTTGGAAACATGTAACACCTTGCCATATAAGAAACCACGCATCCGAGAATCAACAGACCGCGAGAAGAACACCAGGAGGTATTGTCAATACCATGACGTGTACGGGCACGACACCAACGAATATCACTAACTCAGGGATTCAATTGAGAGACTTATTTGTGAGAAATGGCCAGAGCAATATGTCCAAGATCCCTTCCCCCGAAACAAACTCGCAGCCTCCAACACCAGCTCCACAAGCAACCGCCAAGACAACTGCGGGACCATCTAGCCCAAGACGAGGAATCGTGATCAACACCATATGTGGCGGACCTTACCCCACACACCACAACTTTCAAAAAATGGAGGAACATGTGAGTTCCATAAAGTATGCTACTTACGAAGCCTGCTCCGCTAAGTCCATCCCATCCAAGCTAAAGAAAACCATGCGGAATGACATCATCTTCCAAGAAAGAGAATAGACAGGGGTGGAAATCCCGACCACCAATCCATTAGTCATCACTGCCCAAATTGGTGCCGCTTCCGTTCGAAAGGTTTTAATCGACTCAGGAAGTTCGGTCAACATCATCTTTAAGGCCGCCTACGACCAAATGAAATTGGAGACAAATGATTTGAAGCCATGTTGTGTCGCGATTCACGGCTTCAATGGGTCCTCTAGTTCCCCCGTAGGGATAATCGACCTACCTGTGGAACTGGGCAAGGGGGACCAAAGCCGAGTACGAGTTCCCACTTTCATGGTTATAGACATCAACTCCCTCTACAATGATTTCCAATGACTCCCTTTTCTCACTGAATTCCGAGTTTACATGGTGCCGTGGTCTCTCCTAATGAAATTCCCAATGGAAAATGGGATTGGAACCGTTAAAGGCGACCAAGTAAGCGCTAGGGAATGCTATGCAATAGAATGGAAGAATGCGTGCCACAAGGAAAAGGTCAAAGATGTGCCCACGCCTTCTTGCAGCAGGAACGTCTCAGCATAGCAATCAGCGGCGTCTGGACCCTGGCTCAGGCGCCACTGCCATATTTCCGAAGACTTCGACCCACGGAAGGATGAACAGCCCGAGACCGAGAGGGATATCCCGGTCGAATCAACAGTGGACGTTCCCGTTAACCTCAACGACCCAACAAGGGTGTTGAAGATAGGGTCACAACTCCACCTCATAATCAAAGAAGACCTTGTATATTTACTGAAAGCCAATCTGGATGTGCTTGCATGGACTCATTCCAACATAAAGGGCATCGACCCGGCGATCGCTTGCCATTCCCTTTGTTTAGATCCTAGAATTCCTCTAGTCAAATAAAAAAGCCACTTCTTGGGACCCGAGAGGTCCAAAGCGTTCCACTCTCGAAGATCGATCGATTAGTCGACTCAACCGCTGGATACTATCTACTATCTTTCATGGACGCCTACTCAGGCAAAAACCATATCCCGATGAGTCTCCATGATCAAGACCATACCTCTCTCATAACCGATCGTAGGATCTATTGCTACTGTGTTATGCCCTTCAGCCTCAAGAATGTCGGCGCCACTTATCAACAAATGGTTAATAAACTCTTTAAAACTCATATCGGAAAGTCCATAGAGGTGTACGTGGATGATATGCTGGTAAAATCTAAGATATCAAGCAATCACGTCCATGACCTCTCCGAAATGTTCGATGTCCTCCACCAGTACGACATGAAGCTCAACCCCCTAAAGTGCTCCTTCGGAGTCGCTTCGGGAAAATTCTTGGGTTTTATTGTCAATTCTCGGGACATTGAAGCCAACCCAGAAAAAATCCATGCTATTCGAGACATCCGAGTCCCAAGAACATCATGGATATCCAAAGTCTGAACAGAAAGGTCGCCGCTTTAAGTTGGTTCATCTCTAAGGCCACCGAAAACTGCATCCCCTTCTTCGATTTACTCCGAAAAGGGAAACACAATTTCTAGTGGACTCTCGAATGCGCCTCCACATTCAAGGAAATTTTGGACCACTTAGAGCGACCACCTATCCTTTCTAAGCCTATAGACCATAAGGACTTATAAATTTCCCTGGTTATTTCTATGCATGCAATCAGCTTGGTGCAAATACGCCTCGAAGACCACAACTAACGGCCCATCTACTACATTAGCAAGCGGTTGACAGGGGCAGAGAAGAATAACTTGAATCTAGGAAAGCTGGCACTCTGCTTATTGATTTCCTCTAGAAAGGTCCGACCGTACTTCCAATTTCATCCCATTAAAGTTTTCACTGACCAGGCGCTGCATCCGATCCTACAGCGACCTGAGGCGTCAGGCCGATTATTAAAATGGTGTACAGAGTTAGGACAGTTAGAGATAACCTTCATCCCTCGACGAGCCATCCTCGGCCAAGCTCTCATAGATTTCATCTTAGAGTTCACAGCTCCCGAGGAGGCTCCCACAGAGAACGCTGGGGCTCCCGACGCCAAATGGAAATTTTTCGTAGAAGGCTCCTTAAATAGAAAGTGCTCCGGGGCCAGAGTCGTGATCATCACCCCTGAAGAATGCCCGATGTATTATCCTCTAAGGCTAAACTTTCCTGCTACCAACAACAACGCGGAATATGAGGCCTTGATCGTTGGGCTTAGAATCGCGATCGAACTCAAGCTAGAGACCGTCCACATCTTCTCCAATTCACAGCTTATCGTCCGACAAGTGCTAGAAGAGTATCAAGTGAAGGCGGGACGGCTTGCCCAATACCTGGCCTGGGTTCACAGGCTATTCGCCCACCTCGAGCATTTCACCATCACCCATGTCCCATGTGAGCAAAATGGAAAGGCAGATTCCCTCGCCAAAATGGCAAGCTTCGAAGATCCGAAACTTAACAGATTCGCCCCGGTTCCTGGATGACTCCAGTCAAAAATTACCTAAAGCACAGGACCCTGCCAAGGCACTACAAGGAAAGGAGCGTGCTTGCTCGCCAGTCAGCTCGTTACCTCCTTATGGATGGAGTGCTCTACCGCAGAGGTTTCTCTGCTCCCCTACTCCGATGTGTAGCCCACGGAGACACCCTCCGAGTGCTAAGCAGTGTGCACGAGGGAGAATGTGGTGGCCACACGAGGGGACAAACCATGGCAAGGAAGATACTCAGACATGAATATTATTAGCCCACACTTGACCAAGACTCCGCGGACTACGCTCGTAAGTGCGATAAGTGTTAGCGCTTCTTTATGATCCCAAGGGCCCCGCCTACCGAATTGTCTTAAATGGTCAGCCCATGGCCGTTCACCATGTGGGGAATCGACATCGTCGGAACTCTTCCATGGCTAGAGGCGGGGCACGATACGCCATCGTCGTGGTGGACTATTTCACTAAGTGGGCAGAGGCTGAAGCTCTCGTCACCATCACAACGAAGAAGATGATCAACTATGTTGTCCGCAACCTAATTAACCGCTATAGGGTGCCCCAACCTATCATCTCCAACAACGGCACTCAACTTGAGAGCACCGAGTTCAAAGCTTTCTGCCAACGTCACGGCATCGATAAAAGATTTTCAGTGGTGGCTCACCCTCAAGCCAATGGGAAAGCCAAGGCGTTTAATAAGGACATTAAATCTATCATCAAGAAGCGCCTGGAAAAGGCTAGGGGCATGTGGGCAGATGAACTTCCTCTAGCTCTTTGGCCTTACCGTACCACCCACAAGATAACAACCAGTCATACGCCTTTCTCCCTCGCATATGGATTTGAAGTCGTCATTCCATTGAGCTCAACCTTCAATCCCATTGAGTCACGTACTTCGATCCATGGAGAAACCAAGACTTACTTCTGGGGTCACTCGACCTGCTGGAAGAAAAGAGGAACGAGGCCGACATCAAAGCCGCCGCTCAACGACAGTGGGTAGCCGGATACTTCAATTCCAGGTTCCGCCACTGGGACCTCAACATCAGCGACCTCGTTCTAAACAGGTTTTCCCCCACCAACAGGCCTCGCACCTCGCTGGGAAGGCCCGTACTCTATACAGCGAAATATCATCGATGAAACTTTCAGACTTGCCACCGTCGACGGAGCTGAACTCCCAAGGGCATGGAACAGTGAACATCTCCGCCGCTACTTTCCATAACTCAGTTCACGGTTGTTTATGCTTTTCAATGATGTTTTGTTTTTTTAGAAATTCAAGGCATTGTGAAGGATACTACGGCCAAATTTATTAGTAGAAAGGATGTTCAACTTCCTATCTCCTTGTTGTTTACCTCTCACATAATGCGTTTTGTTAAGTTCCGACAACCATCTTGATTCACGCCTACGATCGCCGCATCGGCACCCCAGGCATGGGAGCTGATGCGCCATCCCAACCAGGCAACATCAAGTCTGAAACACTTGGCTACGCCCGACACCTCGAGCACGGGAGCCGGCAACGCCACTTGAATCGCCGGCCCGCGGCACGACCGAGTATAAACAACCACTAACTTGAACCTCGGCCCAGCGCCGAGGCCGGGGATAAATTGTTTGGTGTCCTAGTCCAGGCAACATGGCACCACTCTGCGACCGACTAAGATCGATGCAAATCTCTCTTCGCCAGTTGCTGGTGCCAGTCTAATCTTGGCGCAGCACCAAGACCGACCTAAAATCGTTTCTTCCCCATAGCTCTCAAGGCTTAGGGGCAGCCCGTGGGTATGACCGGACCTTATGAGCTGATGATATGCCAGTGAATAAACGACGCATGGCGGCTCGCCTCAACCCGATGAACGGCAGGAGAGCCAGCCACCTGGCGGACCGCACAGCGCGATGTCCTACGCCTTCTCTATAATTGGATTTAAACCCAGGTCACCCAAAATAGCAGGCGCACAGCCTAGTTTCGCAAACTACGGGTTTCCTGAGATGAGGGAAACTTACTGAAACCAGCACTCTATCTCACCTCTCTGGAATAATTTACCCAGAGACGAACCCTATTCGCTTTTGTGACAAATGTAACGATAAGTTTGCTTATGCAAGTACGAGTAATCGGAAAACATGAAAAGAGCATCTGAACACTTGACATAAAAAACGATCTTTACTAATTCATATTTCATTTTTACACACACAGACTAAACAAACTACGTGTCAAAAATTTTGCTTTCTAATGACAGGGTGTACATGAGAACCACACTGTGTCTTGAAAAACCGAAAGTGAGGGTCGTATTCGCATAAACTATCGGCCTACACTACCAAAATAACAGTAACCTCAATTTTGGTTGCTAACACTAATTGTATCTTTTCTTCTTTTGCTTTTTCTTGTGCTTTTTTGCAGATTCAGCACTTGATGGTTCTTCCCTAGCACCGGCACCAGACCTCTTCCTGCTCGACCCACTCTTGCCTTCTCGGCCATTTGCGGGAGTAGCTGCTTCATGAGTAACGAAAAGGCAACGTTCCCTAGCACCATCAACACTGGAGATCTCCGTGACATCAGTAGTAACGGCAAGTGGCGTAGGCACGGGGGCACTCCCAGAAGGAAGACCAACCACGGCCTTGCTCTTTTTCAGGATCTCCCTTCCTTCCCGCTTAGCCTTCTCCTTGGCCTCCATCTTGCCCTTTTGAGTTGCCACCATAGCCGCCATCGTAGATACATCGACTTTCACTAGGCCTCGGGCAAGAACACTCTGTCCATCGACCACCTCTCCTTCCTCGTTAAGAATGTCCATCATGCTAGGAGTTACTCTTATGTCGGAAAAGGTGTCCAGTCAGTCGCCGCCCTCTCCAACCTGTGTTCCCATGAGTCCTACCCCAGATTCGGTCACTTGTGGGATCATAACGGTAGGGACCGCAACCATCGTTGACTCAGGAGGAGCTGCATAGCAAAGACACAACCTTTTTAGTCCGCAAATTTGGTAATCACTTCATCCTCAGGGATGCAGGGTAAAAGGAATTTACTTATGGTCAAGTATGGCGTAGGAATGGTAGGAAGGGTACTTGCGGCAGTAGGTAAGGTGAAACTGCTATCTCCCAATGACGGAAAGTCAGGATTGTACCGGAGGAGGCTTGGGCCAAAGCCCTAGAACTGCTTACCATAGTAGACCTGGGATTCAGAGGCTAATAAGAAATCCCCCTGCGAATGTTTCTGCAACAACCACACTCTAGGTCATTACGAACTACCCCTTCTAGTCAGCGAGCCTTGCCAACCTTTCATTTTCAGCATCCTCTCTCAGTAGCCTCCTTCCTTCCTCCATCTTCTCACATTCGTCATTGTCCAAAAGAACATCTGCAAGTTGGCGCTCATCTAAAGTACGCACGTCCACTCGACATAGGAAGGCCTCATAGGGTACTAACCTTTCGCAAGTCCTGGCTAGCTTGCGGGGATAGTCTTCGACCCACAAAATTCCTTGGAATCTCAGAGCTTTACATGCATATTGTGGATACTCTCCTCGAAGGAGGACCCAACACAGAACTCTACATCACTCAGCTATCCCTTCAGTTTCTCTATCTCCCTTAAATATTCGGCCTTTATACCCTCGGATGCAGTCAATATGTCCTTGTTGCTAGTTTCAGCATCATCCTTCGCTTTCCTCATCACCTCGAGTTGCCTCTTCAACTCAGCGACCTCGAAAGCCTCAGCCCGCAACCTTTCGTTTTCCTCCCTCAAAGCGGCATTGTCATTTTGTAGCTGAGTAATTTTTCCAATCTATCTTTCCATGTCGGTGCATGTTTTGGACCACTCATCCTTATCCGTATTGAGGGCTGTGTTTTCAATGGTCAAGCGACTTACTGTGTCGCTGAAAGTCTCACGGTCATGCACGACCTCCGTCTTTAAAATTTCATAGGCCTGCTTTAGCTCCACTGCAATAACACATTCACAAGTTAAAACTGAGGAACACACAGAATAATAGGTAATTAACCACGACGCAACAAAGGGGACCTACCTATCTCAGTTTCGAAGTGGGTAACCAAGGTCTTTTCACCGCCAATAGTCAATTGTCGATTGATGAGCTCTAGGCTTTTCCTCTAGAGAAACTCATAGAGATGGATGGAATACTTGGTAGGTTCGTTGGCTTGGTGATACGCAGCTTGTACATGCATTCATATTTCTCCGGATTCCCTACTGGGAGCAGGGAATAGATCTAGGAGAGACGCAGCTCATCAAAGTAATATTGGGGGATGTATAGCTTCAAAAATTCCCTCCTCTCCTCTACGTAAAACTCTCGAATTTGGGACTCTATCAGGTTTGCATTCCCGTCACAACCTCCATACCCGGCCTTAGTTGACCAAACAACAACTCCCTCCCCTTGGTGGGCCGAGTAGGAACTGTGGGCGTGAGGGCAACAGACAGGGGAGAGCTCGAAGGCAAAGATCGAGAGCCACCTATGTCGAGTCGAATATCCTCCACGGATATGCGAATAAGAGGAGGAGGTATCGGAGATCGTCTAGATCGATCCTAGCCTCGATGTCTACTGTCTTGTTCTAGGGGAGGTGGAGCGCCATACAAAATGGTAGATCTCCGGAAACTCTCAAGGGAAGAACTCTGGGGATGCTGGCAGTCCCCGCATCCATAACACCGTCCACCACGTCCTCCTGCCATATCACATTTCAATGAAACAGGCCAAGGTTAGTCTAATCACCCGCGTAGTTAAACATCTATGCTATGTAGTGTTATGGATGCATGCTCTATGTGTTCTCTCAACAAACCAGATAGTGGTCCGCTCGAGGGAGTCAACCCCTCCGTTGCGCAAGTAATTTCTTCTAGGCTTGTCGTAATTGGCCACGGAGTAACTACTAGATCTACCCACTTTAAGCCATCAAACTGGCACATAGGTTCGAGCGAGGCAGTGGCCCTTGAGTGGGTCATAGGAGACTGCGGTCTAACCAGCACTCCTTCCCTCTCCCCTATCGGAGGCGAGACGGGAGTGCTCGGCAATCCCTCGCGTCTTGCGACCTCCTCTCGGCCATAGACCTTGCCCTCGCACACTTCTCTTTGAGGCTGAGCATTCTCTTGTAGCTCCCGTTCTGTAGGGGGCATTTTCCTCTTCCGCCCAGTGGTGGTTGGGCCTGCCACAACTCCCTCTTTTGGTACACTAAAGACAACTGCGGGCCTGATCACAACCCGGTTGCTAGGCAGCAACCCAGCGCGGCAGAGGCGATCCTAACTTGTCACGGTGCTTGTATCACGGAGGTTCTCTAGTATCGCCTGCAAAGCATTAAGGCGTTGATGATATTCGTCCCCGGTAGGCGCCTTTGGATTTCCTGTCAAAACCCAATTAAAACCATGAATAAAGGAAGGAATCCAAGAATTTACGGCGAGAAACAGAGTTAGAGAAATACTTACTTCCCTCAATCAATCTTCTGGCGAATCAAAGAGGACAAATAACGAAGAACCACCCACGCTTAAACACTAACGGCCTAGGCCACAATCCAACAAAAAACTTGATGGCCGTTGTCTCTTCCAGATACCATTGAGAGGGGGAGGCAGCGCTCATTTTCCTTAGGTGGAAAAAATATCGGATATCTTCCCCAATTGGTTCCCTCTGCAAAAACTTGTGGAAGAGAACATAAGTACCCAGGAGAGAAGCATAAGCATTAGGGTGCAGTTGTGATGACGCGAGACGAAAATAGAACAGCATATCCTAGATGAAGTTATTAGCCGGGGCATACACCCGCAACGTAAGCTTGTCAGTTCCAAGCAGTAAAACCCTCGGTTGGCACATGGGCTCTGCCATCTCTTCCGGGGGCATGGGTGTCGTCCGCTAGTACGTTAAATCGCGCTACCATTTTCCAGACCGCAGTAGTATCCATGCACGATGGTACTAAATCAATGGGATTCTCCAAAATCACCGCATCAGGCAGCATGTCCGGAGCTACTGGAGGTGCGGGGTCATCCTCACCCATAATATCTACATTCTCAGCCTCTTAAGTCATGACCGGGGAATGTTGTCGCTCAAATATTCCCTCATGCTCAGACGCTTCAGGCGAGCTGGTCGTATGAGAAGAAGTTGATCCTTCGGTCGTCTCAAGCTCACTTCCAGACGATCTACCATTATGGGTAGGTTCGGATGTGTTAGATGAGGGCTGGGAAGCCTTGGCTTCCGTGGTCTTTTGGGTCTTTGATCTTGTCTGCATCTCTAGCTATATTCTAACGCATTAGAATTAGTACATGCAATATAGTGACCTTACCCCTCGTGTTTGTGACAACTAATATGTGTGTTCTGTACTATGCAAATATAAGCTACATAAAGAAAAGTTCAGAACAAATCGAAATAGTCCAAGTCCTAGTCCAGTTTTATGCTCTATCCTATGTGAACAATCCTAAAACCCGCTTGCGCGGCTAACAGCATATGCATCAATGCTAAGTATGCAAATCCAGAGACGGATATTCGAAAGTGAAAGTCCAACGGCATGAAAGATTGGAATCCCAGCACTGCGAAAATCCGAATCCTTTAAGGGTCAGAAACCCGAAACCAGAAGAATTCAAAAATCTGAACCCATTCGGGTTCGAAAATTCGAACTTCTCCAGGTTCGAAATTTCGAACCCAGATAGAGGGTTCCGAAGTTCGAATCCACGGGGTTTGAAAGTTCGAATCCACAGGGGTTCGACACTTCGAACCCATGGAGTTCGAAATTTCGAACCCGGAGGGTTTGAGACTTCGAACCCAGAGGGTTTGAGACTTCGAACCCGACGGGTTCGAAAACTCGAGCTCGGCGATTTTCGAAAACTCCAACCCACGAGGGTTTGAGGCGTCGAACCAGCTGGGTTCGAAAATTCGAATCCATGAGGTTCCAGGACTTCGAATCCAATCGGGTTCGAGGTCTCCTCTGCGGTCATTCAACTTCCTTCCCCCTTCACTTCTTCGACCCAAAGCCTCACCTTGTTCGTATTCGAAATTATCGAGCTCAAAAAACTGGATTCGAAGTTTCAGCAACAATGGCGGACGGAGAAGGAAAAATAGAAGGAAGAAAGTGAGGGCGGGTGGGGGGATTATTTATAAAAGAAAAACATGTCCTTCGCATTCCAGAGCGGGTTCGAAATTACCGAACCCACTGGATTCAAACTTTCAAACCTCTCCCGTTTGAAATTTCAAACCCGAATGGGTTCGAAATTTCCGAAACCCTAGGGGCTCGAATTTTCGAATCCCTAGGCTCGAAATTTTGATCCCCTTGAGCTCGAAAATTCGAGCCTCTCAAGGTTCGAAAATTTCCGACCCAGGGTTTAAAAAAAATGATGATGATGATGATTATACCTTCGGGTTTGAAAGCGCCATGCCAAACTCTCTTATATGCACTCCATGCACATGAATTCCGACTCCCATGCATCCACGGGGGCTACGCACTATGGAAATTCAGCGATTCGAGTATGGCGCATCGTCCAACGACGGCTCATCCACACCACCAGAGGGAATGAGATGAAAAACAAATGTTTATTCGCCTTTTGAATTACAGGAAGAAGTAATAGCTTAGCTACCATCTCAACCAACACAAAGCGCATCATGTCAAAGACAAGACGTACTTTGGAGGGCAAATGTTAACCGGCTTTTTGGTTCGGTTCCCAAGAGTGCATCAAACACGCTCAACTCAATGAATTGTGTAAAGCTGAGGCCAAGAAGAGGAGCTTAGGAATGAAGGAAATAGGATCAGGAAGGGACTACATCGCTCGTAACCTCACAACATCCAGAAAGCATCCTGGACCAAGGCCTTGGGCCTCGAAGGAGTAACAATCCTCAAGCCTCAACCTTGGAATCATCGCGCACCTAGGAAGGACTTTGCACCAAGCAGGGCACGAAATTCGCACCTAATAGGCTGCGAATTTTCGCACCCAGCCGGGTGTGAAATTTCGCACCCGATGGATGCGGAATTTCGCACCGGGTGCAAAATTTTCGTATGCAGGGGTACTAGGCACGAATTTTCTGCATGTGGTCCCTGTTTCTACCTACTCTTACCTAATCCAACCTACTCCCTCTCCTATAAATAGCCCACGGCCTTACGCTTCAAAGAGGTTGGATTTTCTTCACTTGGGACCTTCCTAGAGCTCCATGGACCTCATTAATGGAATCTCCTATTTGAGGAAGAAGGAAAATTAAATATTCTTTTTCCCAAATACCTAGCACATGACAACTATGAAAGTGAATGTAATCGAGCATGGCTCTACCTTGTAATTCTTGAGTGATTAATAGAATTCCAACAGCCTTCCAAAGTAGACGTAGGCCTCATCCAGGCTGAACCACCATAAATACTTGTGTTATTTACCGCTTTCTCTTTTTTAGTCTTTCAGCCATAATAACAATTCCGAGTAATAGGAATCTTTTGTGTTTTTCGACATTTTTTGCCGTCAACAACAACCTAAGTATAGCATGCGATTCAATAGGAGTGAAGTAATGCCTAACATATGTATCATCACCCCGACCCAAATGAATTGCGGCATAGAGGTCCAAATGACTTAAATGATGATAACAATCTAAAGATTGTAGCTGGCAACAACTACTGGAATGTCCTAAAGTTCACACATAAACTGTTTTCTTAGATTTTTGTAGCCCACATGGTATTTGTATATGATTAGTCTCATGAATGGCATGATGGGAACGGCTTCATAAGCAAGTCACGAGCTAACAACATGTTACGACCTACTTGTGACTATGCGGACATGGCCTAAGAGCCTTTGCGCGGTCTAAAACGCAATTCACGAATTGAAGAATTATGGTCTAAAATAAACAACGACTCAACACCAGCAGTTCCTATGTTAACTCGCTATGCTGTGCATATATAAACATCCCATTCTTTCTCACGTCCCAGGCACATGCTCTTCACGGTCTAATAATAGGTGAATGACTAGATATATGTCATGCAAGGGAACAATCTAAGCTCTCCATTTATACTCCCATGTCATATCCAACTACGTGGACCAATTTCCTTCAGCAGTTGTAACGTTCCATGTTTGCATCACATGTATAATATGTATAATGCATTGATCACACTGATGCCACGTGGAAGATAATGTTGCACTCAAACGTGTTCGTGCTCTCCATATCAACATGTGTGACTTCAACATATAATAAACGATTTAACAATAGGGGCATGGTCTAAATCTTCTTTTTAGAACGACCTAGATGGTCATAACGAGCTAAACAGTCCCGCAGGTCGTGCGTACTATTGGCTTGATGGTCGTTTAAGTCTTTTAGCTCGTCGGTCATTGAAGCCTTTACGCCGTCCTTCAATCATTCTTCCCGCAACTGCATCAACTTGGCATTGCATTTTATGATGTTAATGCCCATCACGTGGCTACTTATTATTGCCATCACATTGCTGGACCACATTGTATGCAAGCTAATTCATAACATTCGAAGAAGTTGCTAATGTTTGCATGTCAGGCATGAATGGCTTAAACATGTCAATGAAACGACCTGAAAGCATATAACTGTCCAACGGCATGATGTGTGTCTGATCATCTTGAATTCATATTTATTTTATAACTGAATGTTCTTTCATAATTTTGAGCCACGTTTTTACAACGGGGTTAACATTTGCCTCTTGAAGCATGTATTTCTTGCTTGTGAGAAATGTGGGCTTCGAAATGAGCATTGTTAATATAGTTTTCTCTGAGATCCAATTGAAGCTTGTCGATGTTTTATGATGATCTGCATCTTAATGTCGACGCACAATCTAAGTTCTGAATCAATGTGGCGATCTGGAGCTTTAGATTGATTCGATGAACGCGTTGAGCATTTAGGTCGTTTTAGCGACCTGGGAGTTCAGGTCGTTGAATGCACGTCAATGTCGGGTCGTTGTAACGACCTGAGTTATTAGGAACGCTTACTCGACCCATTAATTTCCAGCGACCCAAGCACCGAGCTTGCTAACTGAATTTATATTTTTTATGCCACCTATTCTGCAATTAAAACAAGCACTTGCACGATTCTAGACTTATACCTTACCATCGACCGTCCATATCGATGGTGGATTAGTTAAATCACCAGAAAATGAATTATAGTGAATTTTATTTTGAATTGAATAGAAATGTTCGCACAAGGTTGTTTTATCCAAAGATCTATAACTCAGATATTATTTACACAAACACGGTATTCCAATTCGAGTTCACGTTAACGCTTAAGATTAACTAATCGACTTAAGCCAATTGCGGGTTTCAAATGTTATTGCTTTTAATTGCTTAAATGATAGTGTACGACATTCCATGTTTAGGAATTACGTATTTGTGGTTTATTTTGTACTTCCTCTTTGAGAAGCCTTAATATTCATTCCTCTTGTTTAGGAGGTCGTTATTGTGGGAAGAATTTGTATTCTGAATGTTTGTTTTGTTGATCATTCTGACATCAGAGACTCCGTTGGATGCCCCGTGTTTTGGAGAGGCTATTATAATTCAACATTCGTCTTCTCCTATCGACTGACTCAACATTATAGTGTTCAACGAGTTTATTGATTTCTCCTGTGGAGAAGTTGCTTTCTCTATGGGAAAGATTTTTGATTATCGCATCATTTCGCAGTACGAACTCAAGCGAGGTCTAGATGTGATTGCATCGCTTCGCGCTATGAACTCCCATGCTTCGTTTCACTTATAGTGAACTCCCATGCTTCGTTTTGGGTAACGAATTCCCTCGACCTTGGAGGGTTGCATCGCTTCGCGCCACGAACTCTCACACTTCATTTCACTTATTGTGAACTCCCACGTTTCGTTTTGTGCAACGAATTCCCGTGACTTTAGAGGTTTGCATCGCTTCGTGCCAAGAATTCCCATGCTTTGTTTCAATTATATTGAACTCCTGCGTTTTGTTTCGGGCAACGAATTCTCGCGACCTTGGAGGGTTGCATCGCTTCGCGCCACGAACTCCCACGCTTCGTTTCACTTATGGTGAACTCCCGCGTTTTGTTTTGCGCAATGAATTCCCGCGAAATTGGAGGGTTGCATCGCTTCGCGCCATGAACTCCCACGCTTCGTTTCACTTGTAGTGAACTCCCGCACTTCATTTCGCACAACGGAATACCGCGACCTTGGAGGGTTGCATCGCTTCGCGCCATGAACTCCCACGCTTCATTTCACTTATAGTGAACTCTCGCACTTCATTTCGCTCAAAGAATTCCCTCGATCGTGTAGGGTTGAATGGATTTGCGCCATGAACTACCATGCTTCGTTTCACTTATAGTGAACTCCAATGCTTTGTTTCACACAACGAATTCCCGTGACCTCGGAGGGTTCGGATCTGTGCTTGTTCACTTCCTTCTTTTCCATTTGACTCATTGGGACTTTTCCTATTCACTTTTTGAAGTAATGATTTTCATCCTTGCATTATGCATACCGATGGTTATAGCACTTGACATTTGAACTAATTTTACTAAGGTTGTCTCACTTGGTCGTAATTTGAGGAAACAAACGCCTATGGAGCAGCCTGCAATGAGAAAATCGTCTTTAGAAAATTTAGTATATTTTGCAAGTAAGAGATTTATACAAGCAGATAAGATTTCATTCATAAAGCTATTGTTTGATACAATGCATGTTAATCATTACAGACTTTTTACAAGAAAGTAAAACATAGCAAATAGTGAAGTAATGCAAGAATTAAAGTAAAGGCGGTAGTGATCACTTATTCTAAGCCGTAGATATTTGATCATCATCAAGGGTTGTCAGTTGATTATCGGCCTTGGATTAGCTTGAGCAGCAGCTCTGTTGCTTGGACCAGATTGATCATTTGATGCCCCTTGCCCCTGTGAAGTTGCAGAAGGCTTTGCCTTGTGGGGATTCTTCAAATATTGTTGCAAGCGGTTCTTCCTAATTAGCTCTTCATTTAACGATTTCAGATACCTATATTCATTGGTATTATGGCCTTGCTGATTACGAAACCGGCAGAACTTCCCAGATTTGGTTAGATGGTCATTTATCTTTATTGACCGGGGCTCCGGGTAATCTTCTGCATCCTTTGTGGAAAGGTAAATGTTTTCAGGAGTATCATTCAAGCGAGTTAGTTCAGAAAAGTAAAGAAAACTAAACTTTTTATTAGCTTTGTTGGCGTTCCAATCATTGGCTCGCTTCCGCCCCTGAGTTTTCTGTTGATTACACTGAATAACAACACTTTTAGGAGCTTTAAGAAGTTGGTTACCACTAATGGTTTAAAGAGGTATAGGATTTTTGTCCATTCTCATGTACTCCTCTGCTTTGTTATAGAACTTGTCAAGCGTATTCGGTTCCTTCGTCTTTATCCATCTCCCAAATTCGCTTATTTTGTCTATAGCGTCGAGTAAAGCCATAAGAATCATACTGGCTCTGGATTCCTCACTTCAAACAAGGCAACATTGAATTCACTGAGAAAGGCTTTAATAGTTTCCCCTGGCCTCTTTTTCATTGCCGAGAGCGTTATAGCATCCTTGGCTTTGGTGGCATACAAGCAGAACTACTCCTTGAACTTTTTGGTCAGGTCAGAGAACCGGAATATGGACTCAGGGGGCAGCTTTGTGAACCATAATAATGCAGCTCTTCTAAGTAGAGAGGAAAATATGTGCATCTCATCTCACCAGTCGCCTTAGCCTTACTCATAAGCCACTCGTATTTGAACAGAAAGTAGTTAGGATCAACAAGCCCGTTGTACGGAGGTAGTGTTATAGGATTGAACTTCTTTGGACTATCTTCTTTAAGGCTTCTTTCGTTGAATGGAGTTCTATTGGAAGAAAAGTCCCATTCTCTTTCATTGCCATTGCCAACTTGATTTCTCTTTATGATTTTATCTATCATATCTGAGATGTATTCTTTAATGTTTTGCTGCTCTGTGAAGCTGAGCTCCTTACCAAATGTTTGTCTACGCAAGCAGTCTTGATTAGAGATCTTAGATCCTTTGCCTTCTCGACGAGGAGGTTCCCCCATGACAGGACTTGTGACACTTCAAGCTTTCATCCCGGAATGACTTTTATCTTTTATCTTTGGGTCTTCGACATTAGCTTCGTCCTTGTCGCTCAACCAATCATTACCATCTTCCATGTTTTCATTGCGGTTATGATCAGAAGCGAATAAATTGTCATTTTCTTTGAGATCAACATGGACCTTCTGAGGGACTGGATTTGGTCGAGCATTAAGGATGGATTCAAGTTTCTCCGTCATAGCTTTAGTAGAAGAATACATTCATTGGTTCATGTTTGCAATAGCGGCATTCAACTCATTTCTAGTCACACAGCTCCACTTACCGAGTTTTCGCCAACTTCGAAACGGTTAGCACGCGATGTTTCTTCGTTAGCATTATTATCGGCATTTCCAACATTTTTACATATGGTCTTCTTAGATTTCTCCATTGTGTTGGATAAGGCTTAGAACTTCAATGTAAGGCATTCAACCTTGAGAGAGTGTAAGAGAAGGAAGTGCGAACGCGGCTTGACGGTGGATGCCAAATGTTAGAACCGAAATTTGATTTCAACACCAAAGGTGTTTTAGAAAAACTTCTCCAAATATTTAGGTTAGAAACTGGAGCCACGCAATTCAAAATGAAAAGCTAAAAATAGAGAACAAGGATTTTTATAGTGGTTCGATCTAAAATGGATCTATGTCCATTTTGGCAAGAATATTCATTATCATACTTTTATTTACAAAATACATGAATTCTCTTATTTTTTTTTTCTTTATGATGTAAATTGTACTTAAGTTTGCTAAGGAATTGGAAAGATCTTTTGCTCTGATGAAACGTCCCGAAAATCACCCTTGCAGGAAATCGCCGGATACGCTTACTTTGGACTACAACACATCAGAACAACAACAGCAGAATTTAATAAACATTGCAATAATGTTACATCAGAGTACAGAATATCAGAGTACATCGAATAAAATTACAACGGAAGATAAATTACAACAAATACAATACAGTGCAGCGGAAAAGAACTATGCTCTGGACACAGCTTTAAAATTCAATCTAGGATCCTGCTCGAGATGAAGACCTGTAGACAAACTACTCGACTTCCCATGTGGAAAAGAGGGCACCCGAGTTTGCAAAGGAGGAAACAAACAACGGGTCAGTCATGGGACTGGTGTGAGATTTCTTAACTAATTTCACTAATAGTAATAAGGCAATCCAAGGACCACACCGCTAACGCGGAACGGGGTTTATCCTAATGGATTGCCGGTGCATAATTAAAAGTAAATCGTTAAACAACGCAATGCTTTTTAGAAAAATGATACCATTATAAGACCCAAGTCCCATCACACAATGCAACGCAAACCGGAGGATAGGGTTTCACCTTATAATAGTCAAAAATGCTTGATACGATAAAACGGATTTGATATTATTATTAGTGTATATATGTTTCAAAAACATTTCAAAGTAAATGTATTAATCATAGATGGCATAGTACCCCATCCTACTATGTCGCCATACTAGTTCTACAATCAAAACCGCATGGTGTCGTATTGGAAATTGGGTTTCCATCATGAGTCAAGGCTAGGGAGGAGCTCCTTACCGATTCGAGACACTCTATGTAACACCCCATGTCCATATGTCACTCGCAAAGGGAATGCATTAACTTCCATGGAGCATTTTAAGTGAATATAGAACAGAAAATCACAACAAGACAGATATAAAGTACTTGAAAATTTAAAATTTTATTTATTGCAGCAGAAGGTGAATATGTTTGGTTACATCATCAAAAACCATAAACCAAAGTCAACTACATAATATCCATCTTGATAAAACAAAGTACATAATCCCACAACTACAAATAGTCATAAAGAAAATGATAGGATGAACTTTACTTCAGCAATCCAAATCCAAGTGCTCCCAAAGACATCCCAATCAAGCTCCACTAGTACTAGTCCCACCCTTAGAACTTGGGAGGGGGGGGGGGGGGAGGAAGAAAAGAGGTGGAAACAAAGGGGGTCAGACATAAAGTCTGGCGATTCCGATAACTCTAACAACATAATTATTAAAGAAATATGATAAGATATAAGCTGGAGAATAAGGTAATGACTGTGTGAACCACATGGGTATGGCAAGGCAATCAAGAGAAACAGAGATAACGTTAATGGCGCTTCCTAATAAATATAGGATAATTACTATACTCTACCATACTGTACCGTACTGTATTGTACTAACACTAACTGCACCCCTACTAGTCACTCTAGAAATTTGATCCCTCTTGGCTAAATAGAACGATGATAGCTTCGTGTACTACTAGATGTACCCACTATCCTCCATGTTTGATTGTATATCTCTAGTTGCTATCATAGGTACCCAGCGTGTACCTATCCCCACTAGATGTACACCTTCAATAAGTAATAATGGTAATTCCATGTACTCCTAGCTGACGTCATAGGTGCCGCCTTCTCCTATCTCCACTAGGTGTACCCCCTTAATAATTATTAATAATAGTGGTAGCTTCATGTACCCCTAGCAGACTACATAGGTGCCGTCTGCTCCTATCTCCACTAGGTGTACCCATTACCCTGCCCCATTCGATCGGCTCCCTAACTCGTAGATACCCGTGCAGGTGACACATTGGGGTGTATCACTCCCCAATATGGAAACCTTACACAACGCAAGGAATGCACGGCTTATAACTACACGATGCAACAACGTCTTACCTACCAGCCCGGACCCACGCATGCACGTGACCCCGTTGGACTTGCGTTGCCACCGCTAACCCGTTTTGGCCTCTAACAATCAGACCCTGTAGGCGTGCCCCGTCCTCGACTTGGGTCGAGCTCACAAAGATACTTAATGGGCTACTGGACTGAAAAGGGCCCCCACATGCTTGACACAAGCTTTTCACCTAGGCTTGGTCCCCTCTAGTACATCCCACTTAACCCCCTTCATGTCCACTTACATGTTTTAAATTTGGTTAAGGGTTTCTATTAGTGATTCCACATGCCACCCAAGGCACCCACTTAACCCCTATGTCCTACTTACATGTTTTACCTTGGTTAAGTGTTACTAATCGTATTTCCTCATGCCACCCAAGGCACACACTTAACCCCCATGTCCCACCACATGTTTTGCTTAGGTTAAGTGTTTCTTAATTTATTACTACCGTAACCCCTGTAGGACCTCTCACACTAGACTGACATTTGTGGCTGCTGGATTTGCTCGGCGGGTCCGGGCAGTCTTACACCACAAACGAGCCTAACCTAGTGTCCACACAATTGTTACGCATTTAGTTTGGGCCTTTGACCTCTCACATTAGGCTACCATTTGTGGCTGCTGGGTTTGCCAGGCGGGTCCCGGCAGCCTTACACCACAAATGAGTCCAACCTCATGTCTTAGGCAATTAATTATACATAATTAATTTTCCCCAAATTTGAATTACTTTCCCAATTCAAATTTCCATATTTATTTATGTCCATAATTTATCACCTAAATTATGCTCATCTATTTATGGTATATAAATTATACCAATTTCATCACTAATTAATTTTATTCCTTAAAATTAATTACATGCCTTTTTAGGCCATTACATGCCAAATTCACAATATGTGTGTAGCCACTATTATCCCGATCGTACCCCCGTCATTCCTACGCTTAACATGGCATATACATATTAGACTAGCAAATAGTGTAATACTTAAAAAAAGGGAATAAACGTCACAAAGTCACATAAACACAATAATAGATCTAATTTGCATCTAACTTGCAATTAAGAATTACAACATACTTGCATAGTCTTTGTATTATCAAGGATCCAAAAATCATAGATCTAAAAGGTGTGAACTTGCATGTATGAACATAGTTTTACACCCAACTAGCGTAGGTAATTATCACAAACTTACATAAACTATGTATGTCGTCAACCTAAACATAAAGGTGTCATCTTGCATAACTATGGATCCAATAAAAGGTATTAACCGGGGTAAACTATGAATCCACATAAAGGTGTAAACTTGCATAACTATGCATGTCATAGTTTCAACATAAAAATATCAACTTGAATATGGATCTAAACTTTAAATATGTGAACTTGTATATATGTGATCCAATTATCACTTAAACTTGCATATGAACATTATACTTATACGAACTAGCATATGTTCCACATCCATATTCGCATAAAAACTGATGTTATAAACCTAGGTGATTGGATTATAAAAAGGGATTCATTGACACAAGTTAACATCATGAACTACTAGCATATATTTTAGATCCACACTTGCATAACATCATATAACTCACATACAACATGCGTGATCCTATTAACTTGCATAACATCATATGTACAACTTGCATAATCATATTAACTTGCATAACATCATATATGAAACTTTCATAATCATATCAACTTGTATAACGTCATATATGAAACTTTCATAATCATATTAACTTGCATAACATCATATATGAAAATTGCATAATCATATTAACTTGCATAATCATATTAATCTTGCATAACATCATACATGAAACTTGCATAACATCATATATAAAACATGCATAAAATCATATAATATGAATCAAGTTAACATAAATGATTAAACATATGAATTAGATTCACTGTAACACCCCACTTCCATTAATGTCTCTCACAAAGGGAATGCATTAACTTCTATGGAGCGTTTTAGGTAAGTATAGAACAGAAACTTAACAACAAGACAGATATAAATAGTACTCAAAGATTTAAAACTTTATTTCATTGTAGCGGAAAACACATATGTTTGCTTACATCATCAAAAACCAGAGTCAAAGTACATAATATCCATCTTGACTAACAAAAGTACATAAATTGAAAGACATAATCCCGAATACAAAATAGCCATAAATAAAAGAGAAGCTGAACTTTACTTCAGCGATCCAAGTAATCTTCTAAAAGCAGAGAAACAGCAGTCCAAGATCAAGCTCCACTAGCGCTAGTCCCAACTTGAGCACCTGGGGGGGAGGAGAGGGAGGAAGAAAATAGGAGGAAACAAAGGGGGTCAGACATAAAGTATGGCGAGTGCGATAATTTTAACAATATAATTAACAAAGTAACTAGGCTAAGGCATAAGTTGGAAAATAAGGAAATGACCATGAACCATTGAATATGGTAGAGTAAATAAGGAAACAAGATGAATAACGATATCATTAAAGCGCACCTAACCCACTATAAGATAATTACTAAACTACACCAACACTATAGGATAATTGCTATACTACACCACCATTAGTCACCCTAAGGTTGATCCCGCCTACAGAACTTAATAATGATATTGGTAGTTTCGTGCACCCCTAGTTGCCTTCATCGGTGTCCCCTGCCCCTATCTCCACTAAGTGTACCCACTACCCCCAAGCGATCGGCTCCCTAACTCGTAGATACCCGTGTTGGCCCCACAGTGGGGTGTATCACTCACCAAAGTGGCAACCCGATACAACCAACAATGCACGACTTATACCTATACGATGCAACAACGTCTTACCTACCAGCCCGGGTCCACACACGCATATGAACCCGTTGGACTTGCGTTGCCACCGCTAACCCGTTTTGGCCTCTTATAGTCAAGCCTAGTATGTGTGTCCCGTCCTCGACTTGGGCCGAGTACACAATGATACGTATGGGTTACTGGTTGAAATGGGCTCCCATCACTTGGCACAAGCTATCCACCTAAGCTTGGTCCCCTCTAGTACATCCCACTTAACCCACTTCTTATTCATGTTTCAATTATATGTTTCAATTTTGGTTAAGTGTTTCTAATCGTATTTCCAAATGCCACACAAGGCACCCACTAGATTCCACATGCCACCCAAGGCACCACTTAACCCCCTCATGTCCACAACATGTTTATCTGGTTAAGTGTTTCTTAATTCATTAAGACCATAACCTCATAAAGACCTCTCACATTAGACTGACATTTATGGCAGCTAGATTTGTCGGGCGGGTCTGGGAAGTCTTACACCACAAAAGAGCCTAACCTCGTGTCTTTACAATTGTTACGTACTTAATTTATGCCTAAGACCTCTCACATTAGACTGGCATTTGTGGCAGCTGAAATTGCTGGGCGGGTACGGGCAGTCTTACACCACAAAAGAGCCTAATCTCGTGTCTTAAACGATTAATTTCTCCTAACTAATCATTCCCTAAATTTGAATTACTTTCCCTATTCAAATCATCAATCAATTCCAAATTTAACGATGTCCATAATTGACTCAATTATGTCCATCCACTTATGGTATGCAAAATCATACCAATTTTCACCACAATTATATTTTATGCCTTTTAAGGCATTTATGCCAATTAAATCTTTTTAATATTATACCCTTTACCCCATGTTGTACGTTTGTTCATTTAACGTAAAATATACGTCAGACTCGAATAGTCTAACTCATGGAATAAAGAGAAAACATCACAATGTACACATAATGAAAACGTAGATCTAAACATAGGGATGAACTTACATATGTGAATGATGTTCTACATCTAAAACTTGCATAGACCAAAGTTACAACTTGCATAAACAACATAAGTCATGGATCCAAATCTAAAGGTGTGAACTTGCATAAATCATGTATGTCATAGATCTACATCTAAAGGTGTAAACTTGCATTGGCAATAACCCTAAACTTGCATAACATGATTCATACCCCAAACTCATATATTTATAGAAACTTGCATATGTGATTTATGCATCATAACAATGGTGTAAACTTGCATCTAACATGTAAAATATCATGTAAAATTTAGCATATAACTCACCCATGTCATAGCCTAACTTTTAATCAAATTTTCACATAAACTAGATGTCATAACCATGTAAGGTCACATATAATTTTACCCAACTTGTATATGATTCATGTTTAAATAAAAATCTAAACTTGCATACATATGATTTATCATATGAATCAACCTCACCAAACTAGTATATGAAACATGATGATTTGGTTATATATAAAATTACAACATAGAAGATAGCAACATAACTTTACATCATAAATGATAGCATCACAAAATAACGTCATAGAGATTTCAACACAATTCTACAACATAATTACAATATGTGATCAATAATTCACATCACATCCATACAATCCGCATCATAACTTAATCCAATTAAATTACTAATTATTTTTTTAAAACTATCGAACTCACAACTCAAAGGCGGTCTTGAGTTCTGAATTCTAATTTCTGAAGTTGAATTAGTTTTCCTTTGAAGAAGATTCGTTGTTAGGGTTGAATAGAACTGATTTGATTTGTTGTTCTTCCTCTCTAATTGGTGGCGGCTACTCTAGGGTTCAAGATGACATGACGGCCATAGTTTTGTTTTAATTCTGATTTAGGGTTTGAGTCTATAGGTCTTTTTATAGAGCTTTGAATTAATTTAAGCTGTCGGATCACTCTAGGATCCATCTAGGACTTAAAAACCAAGAAATGATGTCAATAAACCAACCAGAAATCGCCATCTAAGCCCTAAAACATAAAATTTCATCATAGACCATTTAGGGCCGACGGGACCAATTCGAAACCTCATGACTCGACCATGGGGTCGACCCAGCAGGTCTCGGGTCGACCCATAAAGTAGGTCGGTTTGGTGCTTTGCCTTCTCGCTTCCGCTGTTTTGAATTTTTTTCTTAAATTTTAGGTTGAATTTTATTTTATATATATATATATATATATTTCTATCTTCCTAATTAACCATTTTCACACTAAACTACTTTTTTTTGAACTGCGTTCACACTAAGCCGCTTTTTAGCCATTCCCCTAAAACAAAAATATGGCGTTGGCGGGGATCGAACTCTATACCTCTTGTATGCAATTCACATGTTCCAACCAAAAGAGCTACTAAGTCTTTTGCTTACAAACCTTAGAACAATGCTAAACATTTATTCTTTTATTTAGTTAATTCGATTATTCAAAAATCCGGGGTGTTACATTCTCCCCTGCTTAAAGGATTTCGCCCTCGAAATCTCCAAGTTAAGGATAATGCATATCCTAACATCCAAACAACCATCTACTCAACAATCAAACAAAAGCATCCATTGTCCTTATAGAATTTCTAATGTTGTATGAACATATGCAAAAAGTGCATTTATATGTTCCTTATCTAATGCAAAATCAGGCGGTCTACTGATTCAGTTGACCTCCTTAATGCAAACCATGATAGTGCCATGCGTCCATTATGTATGCGAAAGAACCCTATCGATACATATTATTTCTACATGTGTGCACAAACATTCACCAAAATGCAACAACCATATGATAGCACAACCATTATACATCCATTAGCTTAAATATGCACACACATTCATATGCAATATGCAATATGATGTGACTGAGCCGATCTAGTGCCCAAAGTGTGTGAATATGCATCCACGAGCAACCACTAGCAAACACTTGCATCCACATGCATCCATCATACATAACATGTCTCAAACACATGTTTCAATCATAGGACTACCCTATCTAAAGGTTAAAGGTACTAACGAGAGGACATACTAAAGATAAGATAAGTATAAGGTAAGCGATAAAGGAGAAACTAAAAGACATACCCTCGAAAAGAAAAGGGTATAATGAACGCATCTTCTCTTCCGTCCCCCAAGTAGCGTTGCTCTCATTATCTCCCCATCGCACTTTGACTAGCTTGACCTCCCGATTCCTCAACTTCTTAACCTCCGACCTAAGAATGCACGTAGGAGCTCGTCGAATCGTCGCATCACGCTCGATCTCCACCTCTCTAAGCAATCTCGGCTCTACCACTTCCGCGGTCTCGTGTAAGCACTTCCTCAAATGTGACACATGGAATACATCGTGTACACCACTAAGTCTCATGGGCAACTCCACTCTATATGCCATCTGCCCAATCCTCTCCTTAATAGGAAACGACCCTACGAACCTTGGTGCTAACTTCCCAACGGACCCAAACCGAACGACGTTCCATAATGGAGACACCTTGACAAAGACCATGTCCCTAATATCAAACTCAAGATCTATCCTCCTCTTGTCCGTATAAGATTTATGCCTATCTTGCGCCGTCTTCATCCTCCTTCGAGTCAAATCGATCTTTTCTGAAGTCTCTCGAATCATATCGGGCCCAAGTAAGATCTTATCTGTAGACTCCCACCAACATGTAGGCGAACGACACGGCCATCCTTAAAGAGCCTCGAACGGTGCCATGCCAATAGACTGAAAGCTGTTATTATATGCGAACTCCACCAACGGAAGATGCTCCTCCCATGTACCTCCGAAATCTAAGACACACAACCTTAATAGGTCCTCTAGAATACGATTCACCCTCTCGGTCTGGTCGTCCGTCTGAGGATGATATGCGGTGCTCAAACATAACTAAGTCCCTACCGCCTCTTGCAAGCTCTTCCAAAATTCTCTAGTAAAGATAGGATCGCGGTCGCTCACTGTGCTAGAAGGAACACCGTGCAAATGAACTATTTCTTGAATGTATACGGAGGCTAACCATAGAGAAGTCCTCTTACTCTTCACGGGAATGAAATGGGCGCTCTTAGTAAGTCTGTCTACCACGACCCAAATCCCCATGTTACCCTTCCTCGATCTCGGTGTAATCCATCAACAAAATCCATCGAGACGCTTTCCCACTTCCATTGTGGGACCTCCAATGGGTGTAGTAATCCACTGGTCTTCTTTTGCTCTGCTTTTACTTGTTGGCACACCAAGCATCTAGCGACAAACTCTGCCACATCCTTCTTCATGCCGGCCCAAAAGTAAACTCGTCTCATGTCCATGTACATCTTGTCCCCGCCGTGATGGATGGTCATCTTCGAACGATGTGCATCATCAAGAATGGTCTTCCTTAGGTCCTCGTCTTTTGGTACAAAAAGCCTACCGTCCCTACGTAACCAACCCTTATCATCTAGGGTATATCTATGGAGATGGCTTGATGACTCCCCTCCTTTGAGCTTCTCTACTAACTCAACCAACTGTGGGTCATCTCACTATGCCTCACCAATCCGTCCCAAAAGTGTAGGTCTGACCTCTAAGGATGCTAGCAAACCAGGTACAAAGTCAACGGAAGGTTTAAAGTCAAACGTAGAGATGAAATCTAAGCTTCGCCATTCAACAAACAACGAACTCAAGGACAACCTTTTTCTACTTAAGGCGTCTGCCACCACATTACCCTTGCCAGGGGTATATGCTATCTCGAAATCGTAGGATGCTAAGAATTCCATCCACCTTTGCTTCCTTAAGTTCAAGTCCTTCTGGGAGAATAAGTATTTTAGCGATTTATGGTCAGTGAATAATTCGAATTTCTCGCCAAGAAGATAATGACGCCAAGACTTAAGTGCAAAGACAATAGCGGCCAACTCTAGGTCATATGTAGGGTAATTTCTCTCATGCACTCTCAACTGCCTTCCACCATAGGCTATTACCCTTCCCTCTTGCATTAAGACTGTGCCAAGTCCTGTCCCATAAGCATCGGTATAAACGGTAAATGGCTTACTCCCATCTGGCAACACTAAGACTATGGCTGTGGTCAAAGCTCTCTTTATACGTTGGAATGCATCGTCACAGTCAATATCCCAAGCAAAAGCCAAGTTCTTCTTCGTTAACCGAGTAAGCGGGGCTGATATCTTCGTGAAGTCCTTAATGAACTTCCTATAATAACTAGCCAACCCTAAAAAGCTTCTTACTTCTGTTGCGTTCTTAGGAATCTTCCAATCTTGGATTGCCACCACCTTCGCGGGATCCACAGCTATCCCTTCGTTTGCCCTAAGAATCTCACCTTCTTCCTTAAAAGAAATGGCATCAACGTAGGGTCCTAAACAATCCATTACTTACACCTTTCTCGAGTCCACTCGATTCATCTCATAACCCTATTGAGTCTAACTCAGGGTAGTCCATACCATCGAATAGTCTTATCATGTCACGACTGTCCATCACTCTTCGAGTAAACCAAGATATTGTGCAATGAAAAATCACCACAGCTATTTATCTCTGACACAAACCATCCTAGTCGAACTCGACATCCCCCAAGTACAAGCCCCAAAGGCCTAAACCAATATCAGACAAGCACCCAAGGAATACCTCCTCCGAATTCAGACGATCTACGTGAGATGATACTAGCAAAACAACTGGAGCACCCCCATTCTGAAATGCTTCTTCTTATGAATCCCTTCTCAAGCAACTCTTTCACTTGCTTACTGAGTTCCCTTCTCTCTCTTGGAGCCATGTGGTGCACCGGTAATGCAATTGGCTTTGCATTATCCATTAGGTATATACGAAAGTCTATCTCGCGCCTCGGGGGTAAACCCCGAACTTCATCTAAGACGTCACCATACTCACGGACCGCACGAACAGATTCCAAATCATTATTGGATGCGTCAAGAGATTCTAGGTAGCTAAGCATCACTGGACCTCTAGGGTCACAAGAAATATCGAGGGTCTTTCCACATCGAGTCAACAATCTAACTACCCTTCTTTCACAATCTAGGATGGCACCGTCTCTGGCTAGCCAATTCATTCCTATAATCAAGCTATAGCCCGTGAAACCAAGAACGAAGGCGTTGTATTCAAACCCAACCCCAAGATAGACATTCCCAGATCCCGACAATTCATTGAAAGACGAGCTGAACCACCAATAGGATTTGAGACTACAATGGGATCCATAACTAGACCAGTACTTAGGTGCAGCGTTTCTACTAATGAAACAGATACAAAAGAGTGTGAAGCGCCAGAATCAAACAAAGTTTGAATAGGATGATAAAAAGAAACTCAAATTTCAACCGAGATGTTTTCTACCTTTATCGGGTATGCCAGCCGTGAGGGAACGCATCTGCCCTCCAGAAGATCATGTACTTTGTCCTTACCCTTGCCTCTTTGGACAACCCTAATGAGATGTCATGTCTCTCCGTAATGATAACAACTAATCTCCTTCTTCTTCCTAACGTCTTTCTTTAAGTAGTCAGGTATTTCACAAGTGTGGTCCTTCCTTTTCTCTTGGCCCCTTGTTATCCTTACCGCCTTTCTTTGGATCTACTTCCTCATCGTGTATCATATCCATGTCTCTCCTGCACATTCTCCATTTGTGACCTTCCACCAGAATGAAGATTCATCCTCCATTAACCAAGCAACTGGTTGAACCTTCTTCCCATCGTCTATCTTAAAGGTACCGACATGTCCTCTACTTCCTTGAGCCAACTTCTAGCCCCGACAACCGTCTAAGTCCTGTGAAGCGGCTTTCCGCCAATCGTACGGAATTCCTTATATATCTTAGAAAAAGCATCTATGCGCGGAGGAAGAGATTCAAAAAGGGGAAGAGGAAGAGATTCAAAATGGAGAATCGAAGGAAAGATATATGGCTCTTGGGGGTTATGTTTTTAAAATAAACTTTTCTCTTGAAAGTACTCTCCTTAAAACATATTTTTGAAAGTATTTCTTTATGAAAATGCTTTTG
Source organism: Allium sativum (assembly GCA_030737875.1). Lineage (NCBI taxonomy): Eukaryota > Viridiplantae > Streptophyta > Magnoliopsida > Asparagales > Amaryllidaceae > Allium > Allium sativum. The sequence goes on along the minus strand of CM060910.1, from coordinate 890,940,338 downwards.
AAAAACAGTTTTTCAAAATCTCTATCTGTTCTGGTAACCTTCAGCTCTGACACCACGTGTAACACCCCACGTCCATTAATGTCACTCACAAAGGGAATGCATTAACTTCTATGGAGCGTTTTAGGTAAGTATAGAATAGAAACTTAACAACAAGACAGATATAAATAGTACTCAAATATTTAAAACTTTATTTCATTGCAGCGGAAAACACATATGTTTTCTTACATCATCAAAAACCAGAGTCAAAGTACATAATATCCATCTTGACTACCAAAAGTACATAAACTGAAAGACATAATCCCCAGTACAAAATTGCCATAAATAAAAGAGAAGCTGAACTTTACTTCAGTGATCCAAGTAATCTTCAAAAAGCATAGAAACAGCAGTCCAAGATCAAGCTCCACTAGCGCTAGTCCCAACTTGAGCACCTGGGGGGGGGGAGGAGGGGGAGGAAGAAAATAGGAGGAAACAAAGGGTGTCAGACATAAAGTATGGCGAGTGCGATAATTTTAACAATATAATTAACAAAGTAACTAGGCTAAGGCATAAGTTGGAAAATAAGGAAATGACCATGAACCATTGAATATGGCAGAGTAAATAAGGAAACAAGATGAACAATGATATCGTTAAAGCGCACCTAACCCACTGTAAGATAATTACTAAACTACACCAATACTATAGGATAATTGCTATACTGCACCACCACTAGTATATTGCACCACCACTAGTCACCCTAAGGTTGATCCCGCCTACAGAACTTAATAACGATATTGGTAGTTTCGTGTACCCCTAGCTGCCTTCACAGGTGCCGCCTGCCCCTATCTCCACTAGGTGTACCCACTACCCCCAAGCGATCGGCTCCCTAACTCGTAGATACCTGTGCTGGCTCCACAGTGGGGTGTATCACTCCCCAAAGTGGCAACCCGATACAACCAACAATGCACGGCTTATACCTACACGATGCAACAACGTCTTACCTACCAACCCGGGTCCACACACGCATATGAACCCGTTGGACTTGCGTTGCCACCGCTAACCCGTTTTGGCCTCTTACATTCAAGCCCAGTATGCGTGTCTCGTCCTCGACTTGGGTCGAGCCCACAAAGATAGGTATGGGTTACTGGTTGAAATGGGCCCCCATCACTTGACACAAGTTATCCACCTAAGCTTGGTCCCCTCTAGTACATCCCACTTAACCCACTTCTTATTCATGTTTCTATTACATGCTTCAATTTTGGTTAAGTATTTCTAATCGTATTTCCAAATGCCACCCAAGGCACCCACTAGATTCCACATGCCACCCAAGGCACCCACTTAACCCCTTCATGTCCACTACATGTTTATCTGGTTAAGTGTTTCATAATTCATTAAGGCCGTAACCTCATAAAGACCTCTCACATTATACTGGCATTTGTGGCAGCTGGATTTGCTGGGCGGGTCCGGGCAGTCTTACACAACAAAAGAGCCTAACCTCGTGACTTTACAATTGCTACGTATGCCTAAGACCTCTCACATTAGACTAGCATTTGTGGAAGATGGATTTGTCGGGCGGGTCCGGGCAATCTTACACCACAAAAGAGCCTAACCTCGTGTCTTAGACGATTAATTTCTCCTAATTAATCATTCCCCAAATTTGAATTACTTTCCCTATTCAAATTATCAATCAATTCCAAATTTAACGATGTCCTTAATTGACTCAATTATGTCCATCCATTTATGGTGTGCAAAATCATACCAATTTTCACCACAATTATATTTTATGCCTTTTAAGGCATTTATGCCAATTAAATCTTTTTAATATTATCCCCTTTATCCCACGTTGTACGTTTGTTCGTTTAAGGTAAAATATACGTCAGACTCGAATAGTCTAACTCATGGAATAAAGAGAAAACGTCACAATGTACACATAATGAAAACATAGATCTAAACATAGGGATGAGCTTGCATATGTGAATGATGTTCTACATCTAAAACTTGCATAGGCCAAAGTTACAACTTGCATAAACAACATATGTCATGGATCCAAATCTAAAGGTGTGAACTTGCATAAATCATGTATGTCATAGATCTACATCTAAAGGTGTAAAGTTGCATAGGCAATAACCCAAAACATGCATAACATGATTCATACCCCAAACTCATATATTTATAGAAAACTTGCATATGTGATTTATGCATCATAACAATGGTGTAAACTTGCATCTAAATAACATGTAAAATATCATGTAGAATTTAGCATATAACTCACCCATGTCATAGCCTAACTTTTAATCAAATTTTTACATAAACTAGATGTCATAACCATGTAAGGTCACATATAATTTTACCCAACTTGTATATGATTCATGTTTAAATAATAATCAAAACTTGCATACATATGATTTATCATATGAATCAACATCACCAAACTAGCATATGAAACATGATGATTTGGTTATATATAAAATTACAACATAGAAGATAGCAACATAGCTTTACATCATAAATGATAGCATCACAACAAAACGTCATAGAGATTTCAACACAATTCTACAACATAATTACAACATGTGATCAATAATTCACATCACATCCATACAATCCGCATCATAACTTAATCCAATTAAATTACTAATTATTTTATTAAAACTATTGAACTCACAACTCAAAGGTGGTCTTGATTTCTGAATTTTGATTTCTAAAGTTGAATTAGCTTCCCTTTGAAGAAGATTCGTTGTTAGGGTTGAACAGAACTGATTTGATCTACTGTACTTCCTCTCTAATTGGTGGCGTCTACTCTAGGGTTCAAGACGACAGCATGACGACCATAGTTTTAGTTTTAATTCTAATTTAGGGTTTGGGTCTATGGGTCTTTTTATATATCTTTGAATTAATTTAAGCTGTCGGATCACTCTAGGATCCATCTAGGACTTAGAAACCAAGAAATGATGTCAACAGACCAACCAGAAATCGCCACCTAAGCCCTAAAACATAAAACTTCGTCATAGACCATTTAGGGCCGACGAGACCAATTCCAAACCTCTTGAGTCGACCCTGGGGTCGACCGGGTCGACCCATAAAACAGGTCGGTTTGGTGTTTTGCCTTCCAGCTTCCGCTGTTTTGAATTTTTTTTCTTAAATTTTTGGTTGAATTTTATTTTATATATATATATATATATATCCTCCTAATTAACCATTTTCACACTAAACTACTTTTTTTTAACCGCGTTCACACTAAGCCGATTTTTAGCCATTCCCCTAAAACAAAAATATGGCGTTGGCGGGGATCGAACTCTGTACCTCTTGTATGCAAGTCACATGTTCCAACCAAATGAGATACTAAGTCTTTTGCTTACAAACCTTAGAACAATGCTAAACATTTATTCTTTAATTTAGTTAATTCGATTATTCAAAAATCCGGGGTGTTACATTCACAACCATAACTTATAATCCAATGTATATCACATCATAATTAATTTAGCAATTATTTTGTTAAAGTGATCGAACTCACAACTCAAAAGCGGTCTTGAGTTCTGAATTCTTATTTCTGAACTTGTATTAGCTCTCCTTTGAAGAAGATTCGTTGTTAGGGTTGAATACAACTGATTTGATTTGTTGTTCTTCCTCTCTAATTGGTGGCGGCTACTCTATGGTTCAAGACGACAGCATGACGACCATAGTTTTAGTTTTAATTTTGATTTAGGGTTTGAGTCTATGGGTCTTTTTATAGAGTTTTGAATTTATTTACAGCCGTCAGATCACTCTAGAATCCATTTAAGCTTTAGAAACCAAGTAATGATGTCAATAGACCAACCAGAAATTGCCACCTAAGCCCTAAAACATAAAATTTCGTCATAGACCATTTAGGGCCGACGGGACCAATTCCAAACCTCCTGAGTCGACCCTGGGGTCGACCCAGTGGGTCTCGGGTCTACCCATAAAATAAGTCGGTTTGGTGTTTTGCCTTCCCGCTTCCGCTGTTTTGAATTTTTTTCTTAAATTTTAGGTTGAATTTTATTTTATTTTTATAAATATATCTATATATATTTCTATCTTCCTAATTAACCATTTTCACACTATACTTTTTGAACCGCGTTCACACTAAGCCGCTTTTTAGCCATTCCCCTAAAACAAAAATATGGCGTTGGCGAGGATCGAACTCTGTACCTCTTGTATGCAAGTCATGTGTTCCAACCAAATGAGCTACTTAGTCTTTTGCTTACAAACCTTAGAACAATGCTGAACATTTATTCTTTAATTTAGTTAATTCGATTATTCAAAAATCCAGGGTGTCACATTCTCCCCTCCTTAAAGGATTTCGCCCCCGAAATCTCCAAGTTAAGGAGAATGCATATCCCAACATCCGAACAACCATCTACTCAACCATCAAACACAGGCATCCATTATCCTTATAGAATTTCTAATGTTGTATGAACATATGCAAAAAGTGCGTGTATATGTCCCTTATCTAATGCAAAATTAGGCGGTCTACTGATTCAGTTAACCTCCTTAATGCAAACCATGATAGTGCCATGCATCCATTATGTATGCGAAAGAACCCTATCGATACATATTATTTCTACATGTGTGCACAACCATTCACCAAAATGCAACATCCATATGATAACACAACCATTATACACCCATTAGCTTAAATATGCACACACATTTATATGCAATATGTAATATGAAGTGACTTAGCCGATCTAGTGCCAAAAGTGTGTGTATATGCATCCACGAGCAACCACTAGCAAACACTTGCATCCACATGCATCCATCATACATAACATGTCTCAAACACATGTTTCAATCATAGGACTACCCTATCTAAAGGTCAAAGTTACTAACGAGAGGACATACTAAAGATAAGATAAGTATAAGGTAAGCGATAAATGAGAAACTAAAAGACATACCCTCAAAAAGAAAAGGGTATAATGAATGTATCTTCTCTTCCGTCTCCTAAGTAGCGTTGCTTTCATCATCTTCCGATTGCACTTTGACTAGCTTGACCTCTCGATTCCTCAACTTCTTAACCTCCGACCCAAGAATGCACGTAGGAGCTCGCCGAATCGTCGCATCACGCTCTATCTCCACCTCTCTAAACAAGCTCGGCTCTACCACTTCCGCGGTCTCGTGCAAGCACATCCTCAAATTTGACACATGGAATACATCGTGTACGCCACTAAGTCTCTCGGGAAACTCCACTCTATATGCCATATGCCCAATCCTCTCCTTAATAGGAAACGACTCTACGAACCTTGGTGCTAACTTCCCAATGGACCCAAAGCGAACGACGTTCCGTAATGGAGACACCTTGACAAAGACCATGTCCCCAATATCAAACTCAAGATCTATCCTCCTCTTGTCCGCACAAGATTTCTGCCTATCTTGCGCCGTCTTCATCCTCCTTCGAGTCAAATCGATCTTTTCCGATGTCTCTCTAATTATATCGGGCCCAAGTAAGATCTTATCTGTAGACTCCCATCAACATGTAGGCGAACGACACGGCCGTCCACAAAGAGCCTCGAACGGTGCCATGCCAATGCTAGACTGAAAGCTGTTATTATATGCGAACTCCACCGACGGAAGATGTTCCACCCATGTACCTACGAAATCTAAGACACACAACCTCAATAGGTCCTCTAGAATACGATTCACCCTCTCGGTCTGGCCATCCGTCCGAGGATGATATGCGGTGCTCAAACATAACTAAGTCCCTACCGCCTCTTGCAAGCTCGTCCAAAATTCGCTAGTAAAGATAGGATCGCGATCGCTCACTATGCTAGAAGGAACACCGTGCAAACGAACTATTTCTCGAATGTATACGGAGGCTAACCATGGAGCAGTCCTCTTACTCTTCACGGGAATGAAATGGGCGCTCTTAGTAAGTCTGTCTACCACGACCCAAATCCCCGTGTTACCCTTCCTCGATCTCGGTAATCCGTCAACAAAATCCATCAAGACGCTTTCCCAATTCCATTGTGGGACCTCCAATGGGTATAGTAATCCACCGGGTTTCTTTTACTCTGCTTTTACTTGTTGGCACACCAAGCATCTAGTGACAAACTCTGCCACGTCCTTCTTCATGCCGGCCCAAAAGTAAACTCGTCTCACGTCCATGTACATCTTGTCCCCGTCGGGATGGATGGTCATCTTCGAACGATGTGCATCATCAAGAATGGTCTTCCTTAGGTCCTCGTCTTTTGGTACACAAAGCCTACCATCCCTACGTAACCAACCCTTATCGTCTAGGGTATACCTACGGAGATGGCTGGATGACTCCCCTCCTTTGAGCTTCTCTACTAACTCAACCAACTGTGGGTCATCTCATTGTGCCTCACCAATCTGTCCCAAAAGCATAGGTCTGACCTCCAAGAATGCTAGCAAACCAGGTACAAAGTCAACGGAAGGTTTAAAGTCAAACGTAGAGATTAACTCTAAGCTTCGCCGCTCAACAAACAACAGACTCAAGGATAACCATTTTCTACTTAAGGCGTCTGCCACCACGTTACCCTTACCAGGGGTATATGCTATCTTGAAATCGTAGGATGCTAAGAATTCCATCCACCTTTGCTGCCTTAAGTTCAAGCCCTTCTGAGAGAATAAGTATTTTAGCGATTTGTGGTCAGTGAATAATTTGAATTTCTCACCAAGAAGATAATGACGCCAAGGCTTAAGCGCAAAGACAATAGCTGCCAACTCTAGGTCATGTGTAGGGTAATTTCTCTCATGGACTTTCGACTGTCTTCCACCATAACATATCACCCTTCCCTAGAGACCACATGCCCTAAAATTCTCACTTCGTTCCTCCAAAAATGGTATTTTGGAGAGCTTAGCTTTAAGCGAGTGCGCTTGTAGGGTCCCTAAGCTTTCCCTAAGATGTAGGGCATGCTCTTCTCTGCTTCTAGAGAAAACCAGGATATTATCCCATGCAAAATTGTCACAACTATCCATCTCTCACACAGACCATCCTAGTCGAACTTGACATCCCCCAAGTGCAAGCCCCAAAGGCCTAAACCAATATCAGAACAACACCCAAGGGATACCTCTTTCGAATTCAGACGACCTACGTGAGATGATACTAGTAAGACGGCCAACCAATTGAGCACTTGACCGAGTCTGGCTGTCCTTGCAAGTCTTGCTCCAAAACCACCGCTGATCACATAACTGGCTTTGCTTGATCTACTAAGCACGTACGAAAACTTATTTCGCGCCTCTAAGTAAACCCCGCACTTTATCAAAGACGTCTCTATATTCACTGACCACACAAATAGACTCTCAATCATCGTTGGATGCGTCAGAAGATTCTAGGAAGCTAAGCATCACTGAACCCCTAGGGTCATAGGAAATATGAGGGTCTTTCCATAACGAATCAATAGTCTAACTACCCTCCTTTCACAATCTAGGATGGCACCCCGCCTGGCTAGCCAATCCACCCTTAGAATCAAACTATAGCCCGTGAAACCAAGGGCGAAGGCGTTGCATTCAAATCCAACGCCCAAGATAGACACTCTCGAATCCCGACAAACCATTGAAGGATGAGCCGAACCACTAACAGGATTTGAGATTAGGATGGGATCCTTAACTAGACTAGTATTTAGGTGTAGTGTTTCAACTAACGAAGCAGATACTAACGAGTATGAAGCGCCAGAATCAAACAAAGTTCAAACAGGATGATAAAGAAAACCAAATTTCAACCTAGACGGTCCTACCCACATCAGGTATATTAGCCATAAGGGAATACAACTACCCTCCAGAAGATCCTGTACTTTGTCCTTGCCTCTTTGGACAATCCTAAGGTGTCCTATTTCTCCAAAACAACTAGCCTTCTTCTTCACATTCTCCATTCATGACCTCCCACCAAGATGAGGTTTCGTCCTTTTTTAGCCAAACAGCTATTTGAACCTTCCTCCCATCGTCTATCCTAAAGGTACCAACAAGCCCTCCACTTCCTTGGACTAACTTCTAGCCCGACAAATGTCTAAGTCCCTTAAAGTGGTTTTCCGTCCTTCGTACGAAAGTCCTTATTTATCTTAGAAAAAGCATCTATACGCGGAGGGGGGGGGGGACTAAAAAAGAGAAAGAGGAAGAGATTCAAAACGGAGAATCGAAGGAAGGATATATGGCTCTTGGGGATTATATTCTTAAAATAAACCTTTCTTTCAAAAATACTCTTCTACAAACATATTTTTGAAAGTATTCTTTATAAAAATGCTTTTGAAAATAGTTTTTCAAAATATCTTCTCTGTTCTGGTAACCTTCAGCTCTGATACCACGTGTAACACCCCACGTCCATTAATGTAACACCCCGTGTATTCTATAATAGCGAAATTCACAAATTAAAGTATAATTAAATTCAAATAAAGAATTAAGGGAAAAGGGATACGCCATTGCGTTCGTCTCGGAATTCTGCTTAGGATAGAGTCCGAGTTTGCGTAAAACGGACTCCGTATGAAGATGATATGGCTTCCAGAAGTTTCAGAATTCAGTTTAAAATTCAAACAGACCAAAACAGCTTAGAAAACAAGTTTAAATTTCAAAAATCGTGCCGGATTGGCTAGGGCAGGAATTTTCCCGCCCAAGACACCCATATCGACTGGGTAGTCGACTTGGGCTACCCAGGTCGACTGGGTAGTCGACCTAGGGCACCCAGGTCGACTACATAGTCGACCTGGGGGTCGACTGGGGGGTCGACCTAGCCCCTGAGCCAGGTCAAACCCAGCCCCCCTGGCTGGCCTGGTCTGTGCTTGGTCGATTTTCTGAGCCTTGCCTTGTCACTAGGGCTAGGTGTCAGCTCCTGGTTGGTCTCTCCTTCAAACGAACGGCTATTATTAAACCAAGCTCCATCGACGGTCCTAATCAACTCACAAACTCTATAAAAAGGACCTAAGACTCACCCTAATTCACACAAACAAAAATGGAGATGAGACCGTCATGCTGCTGAGGAAAGACTAGGAATAGCCGTCAGAAATTAAGAGACAATTAGGAGACAATTCGAAAGCTTAAAGAAACGTCAATTAAATCAAAACAACGCCTACGACAAAGGATAGCATCTCCAAATTCATAATTCAGATTCCTGAATTGAACATTCGTCATACGTTGTAAGTAGAGTGCTATTTCGATGTGAATAAATAATTATGTTTTGATTTGTGTAAAGTGAGAAATGGAATTATGGTGATAATAATCTATATTTGTATGTTGCTTTGATTCTAAATGATTTGGAAATGTTGTGGTATACGATTGGATATTTGCAAGTATGTGATTTATGTTGGAAGTTAACAACCATATGTTGTGATATTTTATTTGGTATTCATACAAGTATATGATTCACTATCACGCCAATATAATGTACATACTTTTATGATCACTTTTAGTGTAATTGGATTCAGCTAAGTACTATGGTTTATATGAATCTATGTTGGAATTGGTATCGTGATTCAAGTATAAAATCATACTTTTGTGTTAGAGACAAAAGTAAGCATCTTTATGAACATGACTAATCTATGTTTGGTGTTATGCCTAGTTGAAACATGTTTTAGGCCTATATTGTTATCAAAATCATATGGTGATATATGTGACACATAATTAAGTTAGATTTACATTCCAATTGCAAGTTTACATGAATAGATTAAAAACTATGATTCGTGTTTAGGGATGTTTATGTCATGATTATATGAATAGAATGATTCATGTTTAAGTATGTTTATGCCATGATTATATGCTATTACAATGCAAGTTCACATGTGCCTAATTCATGTTAATTAGATCGTTATGTTGCAAGTTCATGCGTTCACACTCCGCTTTTTATGTTACTTAGAATATATAAACACCATGTTATAAGCCTCCCCTTTTTCATGTGGCTAAGTTGGGTTTAAATGTTAAACCCAACATATGTTATATTGTAGCGAACATATAAAACGGGGGTAATGACGATTGGGTTAAAAATATAGAACATACGTGTTGGCATGTTTGAAGCATGCCAACGACCATGAAAAACAATTAAGTGGTATAAATAAAATTTTACCCAATAAAGATGAATTTGAATAATGGGCCGCAAATATTTACATATAGAAAGAGAAGAGACAAAATATGTAAATGTAGAAAATACGATGTGTTTAACCCGAGGTTGGATTGAGTTGTGATGTAAACCTCCCCGAAACCGCCCGGCTGTCCAGTAGTCACAACAATACCTATCCAATGTGGGTGGTTAAACACGGAGCCCAATAAGGACCCGAGGTTAGACTGAGTTGTGGCGTAAGACTGCCCGGACCCAACCGGCAACAGGCAGCCACAACAATACCTGTCTAATGTGAGAGGTCGAGGCTTTAATAAGACAATTAAGGCTGAGTCAGGATTGATAGGATTAAGTAAATTAAATTAATACTTAATCAAATTGGAACATGCTAAACTATATAGACTGATTTGGGGGTTAGGTTTACAAAACACTTAACCAGCTTAGCATGTTGGCTAGAAATAGAAAACCTAGTAGCGGGGGACCCTTTTCAGCAGTAACCCCACAAGGTGTATCAGGATACCCTGAACTAGGAAGGGTGGGGCACGATTACTGGGCTGACTATAAGAGGTCAAATCGACGGCGGTGGTGCAGCATTGTAGGTTCTAACGGGGTGCGGGCATGCACACACTCCAGCGCAGAAAAATAAGGCATTGGGCACCAGTAGCATACATGTGCATTCTAGGATTGTGTCGGGCCGCCACCATGGGACTTGATACACCCCATGGTGGGACCAGCATAGGTAACTACAACATTGGGGGCCGTAAGACACATGTAACCATGCGAGTAGGAGCAGATCATTAGAAACGAATCACTTCACCCTGATTATGGGGTGCCTGCTGGGAACCAGTTTATATGGATGCAGAGATTAATATGGGGTATGATAGTATATTCAACGCTAGACAACTTAACTTAGTTTATGGTGCTTTCCCATTTCCAGTTTATACTTATCATACCAGTTCTTTATTCATAGACTGAATAGTCCTAGACTTACTCAGGCTTTATGTCTGACTCTACTTTCCTTTCACCTTCTTTTCTTTCGTTTTCCCTCCCCCCTCCCCCCGGTCCACAGGGAGGGAATACCGCAGCTTGACCAGTTTTCACATCCAGCTTGAAGAGAAAGAATGTACTGCATGGATCTTTTTCGTTGTGGACTATGGCTTTGGACAACAATTATGGGACTTATGCAGTTTACTTATGTTTTTATGCTTCTTTAAATAATGTAATCAAGACAGTTATGAACATGTTATGTTTTTGGAAGTATTGTAAGACAAATTGTGGCATGGTTTGTGTAAGACGTATTTTAATGAAATAAAAGTTTTTGTTGTTTTCCGCTGTTCAAAAATATGTGTTCTTATATCTATCTTGTATATCTGTGACTTATACTTATAAACCTCCACCAAAATTAGGACATTCCCTTTGAGAGTGACCCTAACGGAGGTGTGGTGTTTCACTTGGTATCAGAGCATAGGTTTACCAGATAAGATAAAAAGTTTTGAAAATTTATTTTCAAAAGAAAATTTAAAGAAGCATTTTTAAAGATAAAATATTATTTTATTTTAAAAAGGCATAGTCCCCCCAAAGCCATAGGTACTATCTTTTATCCTTCATTTTGAATCTATCCTTTTTGTTTCAGCATGTCCGAAGAACTTAACTTGCCAAAGGGTATACCATTACCTGGTTGGTTTAGACGATTCTTAGAAGCAAGGGCCACTCAGCCAGGTCCTACCATTCCTCCTCCCCCAGCTGCAGGAAATCATCCAGCTGCAGCAGCACCTCTTCCTCCACCTCCTCTATGGGGAAATACTTTTGCTAAGATATGTAAAGATTTTAAAGCTATGGGAGGAAAGGACTTTCATGGAACCGAGTCCTTCGTGATGGCCAGGAATTGGCTGAAAGAAACCGAGGACTTATTCGTCATTTTTGAGGTAGAGGATAGGCAGAAGGTACAACTGGCAGTATGGCTACTTAAAGGTGAGGCTTCCTACTGGTGGGAAGTCACTAATGGAGAAAGACCAGTGGAAACATGGGAGGAATTTAGGACAAGGTTTGAGGCTAAATTTCTCTCAGAAGCTGAAAGGAGTCTTCAGTTGGAAAAATTCTTATTTCTCAAGCAAGGGAATATGACAGTCAAAGAGTATGTTAACCAGTTTGATCAGCTGGCTAGGTTCGGACTGGACCTAGTCAACACCCCGCACAAGAAGGCTCTCCACTTTGTCAAGGGGTTGAATGAGCCATTACACAGTTTGGCCATGACCCATATACCCATGGGAGCTACGTATGAAAGGTTGGTGCAGATGGCATTGCTGAACGAAGAGGATAAGGGCAAGAAGGAGACAAAGGCAGAAAGCTCTCAAGGGAAGAAAGAGGGTTTGCAGCCTAAGAAGACAGACTTTAAGAAGGGCGGGAAAGACAACAAAGAGAAGAGGAAGTGTAATTTCTGTGGCAAAGTGGGGCACTTGGTGAAAGATTGCCGGAAAAAGAAGGCCAAGATGAATGGTGAGTGCTTTTCTTCTGGTGAGATAGGCCACCTGGCTAAGGATTGCCCAAAGAAGCGAGGGCAGGGGCAGAGGGCTGGATCCACCTCAGGGGCACAAGTTCATGCGCTAGAAGCGCCACCTCTGCAGCAGCGAGGTATAAATACTTCTGTAGAAAGTGTAGTTTATCTTTACGATCACCCAGTTCGCACTTTATTCGATTCTGGCGCATCACATTCCTTTATCTCATCTGCTTTAGTAGAATCTCTGCACCTAGAAACTAGAATGGTAGAGGACCCCTTAATTGTTTCAAATCCAATTGGGGGCCCAACTTATTTATCTATGATCTGTGTGGGATTGAAAATTTCTATTCTAAGCGTAGAATTTAAATGTAGTGCCTTTGTTTTGGGCTTTTCGGGATATGGTTTGATTTTGGGCATGGATTGGCTATCCAGTAATGAGGCCGTCCTTGATTGTGAGAAAAGGGTGGTTAGGCTTCTGACCCAACTCGGTAACACTTTGGAAATTACTTCTAATCCCTCGTATGCGGTTATGCTTAGTTGTCTTAAATCGCTAGATGCCTCTGTCGACAATTTGCAATCGGTTAGAGTGGTCCGGGAATATCCGGATGTCTTTGAAGAGGTGAAGGGCTTGCCTCCGAAGCGGGAGATAGACTTCCGCATATATCTTGTAGATAATGCAAAGCCCGTTGCGTTGCCCGTTAGACACATGGCTCCATGGGAAAGGAAGGAGCTCAGTAAACAGATTAAAGAGCTTCTAGAAAAGGGGTTCATTAGAAGGAGCATTTCAGAATGGGGCGCTCCAGTGGTGTTCGCTACAAAGGCAGATGGTTCACTCCGTCTGTGTGTTGACTATAAGGAGCTCAACAAACTAACGAAAAAGAATAGGCACCCTCTCCCCAGAATTGACGATCTGTTTGATCAGCTTGTAGGAGCGACTGTTTTCTCCCAACTCGATTTAGCGACCGGATTTCATCAGCTAAGGGTGGCTGAAAATAGTATCGATAAGACAGCATTCAGAACCCCTGATGGCTTCTTTGAATGGCTTGTCATGCCTTTCGGCTTGACAAACGCACCCGCTAACTTCGTGGACCTAAAGAGTAGGGTGTTCAGAGATTTCCTCAACAAGTTCGTAGTGGTCTTCGTAGATGATATCTTGATCTTCTCGAAGATTGAAGAAGAGCATGCTCAGCACCAAAGGGCAATCATGGAAACCCTGCGAGTCCATCAACTAAAGGCCAATTTCTCCAAATGCCACTTTTGGAGAGAGGAAGTAAGATTTCTTGGGCACATAGTATCCAAAGAAGGGTTAGCAGTAGACCCGGCTAAGGTAGTAGTGGTGCAGGACTGGAAGACACCAAAGAACGCAACAGAAGTCCGAAGCTTTCACGGGCTAGCAGGCTTCTATCGGAAATTCATCAGAGACTTTGCAAAGATATCAGCTCCGCTCACAAAGCTGACCAAGAAGAATCTAGTGTTCAATTGGGACTTGGATTGCGAGTTTGCTTTCCAACGACTAAAAAGGGCTCTTATAACAGCCCCAGTTTTGACGTTGCCGGATGGAAGCAAGATGTTCACAGTTTATACAGATGCATGTAGGACTGTAACAACCCACATTCTACGCATCTAGGATCGTAGAATATTTATTTCTTTTTCTTGGTAAGTCGTATGGTCATGTACTTTTGGGAAACGACTAGTGGGGTCATTTCCCATGTTCATGATTTTTTCCAATTTTTAAATAACCTTTTTGCCCCTAGTTGATCTTGTTTCATCCATAACTTTTGAATGGAAAGGAATTTTGACCTAAAACCACTTCCATTTGCTCCGGATGATGGTTCCTCTTTCCGTAGAGTGGTCATAATAGCCAAACGGACTTACCGTTCGGGAGATATGGCTGAATTAAGGTTTAAAGGGTTATTTTCAGCTAATTGGGCTTAACCGGGTAATTAGCAGCTAGGCCCAAAGGGGGATTTCGGGATTAGTGGTATTTAAGGGCTGCTAGGGTTATGATTTCGGTTTTTACTTCATTTTCCAGCCGCCTAAGACATTCCTTCAAGTATAGCCATGGCCTCCACCTTCTAATTTCACTCCAAATCACCTCTAATCACTTTCTAATCAAAGATTAAGCAAAACTACATCAAACCAAAGGGGATTAGCACCAAATCAGAGAGAGTTGCTAGAACACATAGAGATTGAATCTATATCAGAGGAGTTTCAGTTCTGAAAGTTTAATTGTGCCAACGGTGAGTGATTTGCATAGTTTTTGCACTATTACGGTAATTAAGGGTAATTAGTGAAGATTAGCGAATTTATACATTAATAAATTCTGGAAAAATGTTTAGAAATACTTAAATAATATTTTATGCCTCTGGTATAAATTTGGTTTAATTTGATTGAGTTTTGTTAACCCTATGATTAGATTTACTTAAACATGCTTAAGGGAAAATAAGGGGTTTTGGGCACATTTGATCCATTTTGACATGTAAATTCATTGTTTTAGTGTTTGTGGTTAGTTTGCTATGTTGTTATGACTATTTGACATGATTTGTGATTGATTAGAATAGTTAGATTTGTCGAAAACATCGTCGAATGGCGTAAACAAGTTGCTGGAAAAGTTGCAGAAAGTTATGCAGGGTTTCGGATCGGATATGGGCTCGGATCGGATATGAGACCTGGGCAAGGAACCCGACCCGAACTGGAACCTGGCACAAAAGAAATTTGGCAAGAAGGAAGGCCATTGCTTAAAATCGGAGTAGGAGAGAGTGGATCGGATCGGAACTATGGAGCAGGATCGGATCGGAGTAGGAGAGAGCGGATCGGATCGGAAGAACTATGGAGGCCAGATCGGATCGACTTAAGAATAGAAGGCTACGAATGGAGTAAGGCGAAGGGATCGGATCGGATCGGGGCAGATGGAAAACAAGGGAGCTGATCGGAGAAGGAGCATGAACTGGAAGGAAGACAGCAACCCGACCCGACCCGAAGTGAGACACCCGACCCGAACCGCGTCTCCGACCCGACCCGAGTGGTCACTTGCGACCCGAACCGATGCACCATGGAGGAGCTTGAGGGACCAATCCGACCCAGTGAGGAATGTTGAAGGCCAAACCGAGCTACTGAGGGAGCCACTATGCCTGGAGCACGACCGAAGGAGCTTGTCATGAACCGGAGAGGCTCGTCACGACCGAACCGAACGGAAGAGCTTTGACTTGAGGCGTAAACAATGAAGCCGAACCGATCCGGATGAAGATGAAGACCGTAACCCGAGATGCAAAGGTAGTCCAAAGGAGAAGTTAGAGCTCAGGATCCAGATGGGAACCAATGAGTTCACTTCACGATTTGGGCTTTGCTGCGGGACATGTGCAAAGGGGTTATCGGTGTCCATAACTTTGGTTCATCACTGAGAGATGGATTAGGGGCTCATAGTGTAGTTATACGGGGTTGGACTCTGTCATGGCCCAAAATATTAGGTGACCAAAGTAGTGGATATCGTATGCTTTATGCACTGAGTGAGAGATGTGAGGATGGTTACTATGCTTGATTGTTTGACATCACTATGACATACACACCCCCACCCCCGTATTCTTTACAGCATATGTTAGTGGCACCTTAGAGTATTGTACGGTATGTAGTGCTAACTCTTTGGTAGCAGGTCCAGGTTCAGGTATGATTGGATTATACATGTTATTGTTCTATTTTGTTTAGCTGCTTATCGCTCACACCAGACTTTTTGTCTGACCCAGAGTTTTATGTCTCTTCTTAATACTCTGGGTGCTCACACGAGCAGACTAGAGACAGGTTAGGTGGATGCACGGGTAGCTGTATTGGAGACGAGCAGGAGGCTTCCACGTATGATATTTATGTATTATCTCCCTGTGTTATCGATGGTCACTGCTTGGGCATTAGTAGTGTACCTTTTCCTTTCTTTTGCTTAGAGACAGTATTTTTGAATTTGTAATAAGGATGTTGGATCATAAGCTGTATTTTGGATTTCCGCTGCCATGTTAGACATGATTTAGTTTTTCAGCTTATGCATTGTCTCGCCTGTTTTATGTCAAAGTTATGTGATTATTATATTTTATTCCATGCGCTGTGGGACATTCTATAGGTTCTGTGTTAGTTCTTCGCCTTCTTTCTTTCCTTCCGACAACCGTTCCGTGCTAGCTAGACATGTGTACAGCGCACTTTCGGAGGAAATGTCGGCTAGTACAGGGCGGGCCATCACACTTGGTATCAAAGCTCTAGGTTGCTTAGTTAACCTGGGGAAAGTCTTCAGGGAGAGATATTATACGTATATGAGAGCGCGTATTTGTGATTATTTTGATCTTTCAAAACTGGTTTTCAAAGCTATATAGAGATATATATATATATATACTATTAGTATAGTTAAGGATGAAGTTGCACTGCACTGACACCACAAAGGAGATGGTTAATCGTTTGCTCTGTACAGATTGAACGATGAGCCGATATGCGAGGGGTACTGGCAGAGGAGCCAATAATGGGAATGCTACTGAGATGAGGACTATGTTCACTGACTTCATGAGGGAGATGCTTAGGGATGTCCAGAGAGCGGCTCCTAATGTTGCTAACGGTGGTGTTGCAGCGGTGCAGGTGCCTAGGACCGATTTCGCCAAGCTTAACAAGGATTATGCTAGTCTTGGTGGGAAGCTGTTCCACGGAACGGAGTCAGCTACGGTTGTTCAGGATTGGTTGGATAGTTGTGAGCGTATCTTCGAAGACTTGGGTATTGAAGATGCCATGAAGAGGAAGCTAGCATCCCGTCAGCTTCAAGGACGAGCAATGAATTGGTGGAATGCTATTAAGGCAGCAACTCCAGAGGATCAGATTACATAGGATCAGTTTAAGGCTCGTTTTTGCGATAAGTTTATACCAGCTGCTCAGAAGTCAGAATTGTTTAGAAAGTTTCTGGAGCTTAAGCAGAACAGAAGGGCAGTTTCAGAGTATGTTGCTGAGTTCGATACTTTATCGAAATAAGGGTTATCTCTTATCGACACTGTCGAGAAGAAGAATGAGAAGTTCATAACTGGTTTAGATGGGTACTTGGGGGAAAGGCTTATAAACCACATCGATGAGACGTTTGAATCGATTGTAGGAAAGGCATTAAGGTCAGAAAGTCTTTACCCTAAGCCTAAGACTGACGTCGCTACTGCATCTGCAAAGGAGCCAAAGCCGCAAGCAGGCGGCGGAGGCAAGAATAATTCCCAGACTAAGAGGAAACAAGACCAAACCATGGATGGTCAGAGTAAGAAGAATAAGAAAGATGGCGAGTGCTTTAGCTGTGGCAAGAAGGGCCTTATGCCAGAGATTGTCGAGAAAAGCCTGGGGAAAGGAAGTGCTTTAATTGCGGCCAAGCGGGACATCACAAGAATGAATGTCCACAATCTACTAGGGAGAAGCAGATCGTGAAAGCATATGTTATCAACGCTATTCCTTCTTCGTCGAATGCCACAACTGCGGCGCAGAAGGAAAAAGGTGTCGTTATTCGAGGTATGCTTTCTATTTAAGATGTTTCTGTTCGAGTTTTGTTTAATAACTAGGTTTCCCATTCCTTCGTACCTAGTGACCTGGTAGATAGGTTGGAATTGGAACCCGAGATAGTCGATAGACCTTTAGTAGTGACAAACCCGATAGGTGGTTTGACTAGCCTTTGTAGGATTTGTCGTAATTTGGTCTTATCGAGTCATGGATGTATGTTTGTTGTGATTGCTTTATTTTGAGCTTTACTAGGTTTGGCTTGATTTTGGGAGCTGATTGACTCCAAAAGTATAGAGTGATAGTAGATTGTGAAGAGCCTTTGATGACTGTTAGAGTGGATGATGGATGAAGGGTGGTATTGGATCGCCTACCTTATGACGAAAATGATAACGGGAGTTAGAGAAGCAAATGTACATTGGATGTACAGTAGTTGGTCAGGACTTGGTCATGCGATCGATGATAATTTCAAGCAAGATTGGAGAGGATAGCCAAAGTCAGTTATGGATGCTTGAGTGTTTGGATGTTTTGTTCACGTCATCTCACGTAGATCGTCTGAACTCGGAGGAGATGTTCCTTGGGTGCTTGTCTAATATTGGTTTAGGCCTTTGGGACTTGTGCTCGGGGAATGTCGAGGTCGACTAGGATGGTCTGCATGAGAGATAGGTAGTTGTTGCGATTTTCATTTGATGATATCTTGGTTTACTCGAAGAGTGATGGGCAGTTGTGACAGGATAAGACTATTCGATGGTATGGACTGCCCCGAGTTAGACTCGATAGGGTTATGAGATGACTCGAGTGGGACTCAAGAAAGATGCAAAGTAATGAATTGTTTAGGACCATATGTTGATGTTCTTTTTTGAAAGAATAGGATGTGTTCTTAGTCAAGGAAGGTGCAACGAAGCTTGGGGCGATTCAAGTTGGACTTGAACTCGTAAAATAAAATAGATGTTCGATTGATCTTAGAGATGCAACGAATAGGGAGACGACTCACGTTGGACTAGAATTTGTAGGTAATTGATACTCAAGACTGGGTCTGAGTTATGGGTAATAGATTGACTCGAGTTGGACTCGAGGAGGCTGCGAGGAATTGGATTGGCTCGAGTTAGACTCGAGAGGGGAGCAGGATAATGGATAGACTTGGGTGGGACTGAGCGTTTCAGGCGGACTAAAAGCAGGGGTATCTGGGGACGCCCGTTACCTTGGATCCGTTGGACGTGTTCTAGTTATCCTTGGAGGATAAACGTGCGTTGGACGTACGGTAGTCTATTTGGAGGCTGGGCTTCCATTAGTTATTGATGTTGGTTGGACCAGACATATAGGTGTTGATGTATTCAAGGATTTAGCAGGTGATAGATAGGATTTGTTTGATGGATGCTATGGTTGCTATGTTTGTTCCTACCTTTCTTCTCTTGATTAGACTATCACCTGTAAGGATCCTGTTAAATGGAAATAGGATAGGTTTGTTGATCATAGTGAGATGATGGGTGTATGATACTTTACGTTAGACTTGAAGTATGTTTGGGCATTATGGAGCGTCCGTTGATCTTGGAGATTCAGCGGATATAGGAGATTCAAGTTGGACTTGGACTCATAGGTAGGGTACCTAGATTCATTGGATGAGTCTAGTTCACCTTTAGAAGGTGAATGTACGTTGGACGTGCGGTACAGATATGGGTAAGGTACCTAGATTCATTAGATGAGTCTAGTTCACCTTTAGAAGGTGAATGTACGTTAGATGTACAGTACAGATATAGATGTAGTGCCTAGGGTCATTGGATGGATCTAGTTTGCCTCTAAGAGGTGAATATACGTTGGACGTGCAGTATGGATGTAGGCAAGATTCGGGTTAAACTTGAAAGGACATTTGGAATGTAGTTGGTAATTTGACGTATATGGTTGGATTACCTAAGAAGATGACAGTACAGACGGATGCCGTAGTACCGGACTGGGTGCGGTAGCTGATGCATTGGGTAGGAGACATGCCAGTTTAGAGGCTATGTTTCTGGAATGGAAGCTACTAGAGTATATCATGGGGCATGACTTCAGACCTAAGTGTGAATTGGATTCAGAAACGCTAGTAAGCTTGACGATTAGATCGATCTGGATTGAGTGGAACAGTTCCAGTCAGAGGAACGATCCTAACCTATTGGAAATCGCCTCTAGGACAAAGATGGGAATCGATGGCGAGAGGACGACTGTACTTGGGAAGTAGAGGATGACATAAGGTCGTATTTGAAGCTCTTTGTCTGGTAAGATCTTAGCGGCGATGATTCTTCCTTTGTTAGAAAACCGCATGCTAGGATATGCTTGTTGTACTATCATGTATGTTTGATTGTTTTAAATTGGTTGATAGGCATGCGGGACCCATTGTTGTTTCTTAGTTAAGGAATTTCGGGGGCGAAATTTCTTAAGGGGGCGAGAATGTAACAACCCACATTCTATGCATCTAGGATCGTAGAATATTTATTTCTTTTTCTTGGTAAGTCGTATGGTCATGTACTTTTGGGAAACGACTAGTGGGGTCATTTCCCATGTTCATGATTTTTTCCAGTTTTTAAATGACCTTTTTGCCCCTAGTTGATCTTGTTTCATCCATAACTTTTGACTGGAAAGGAATTTTGACCTAAAACCACTTCCATTTGCTTCGGATGATGGTTTCTCTTTTCGTAGAGTGATCATAATAGCCAAACGGACTTACCGTTTGGGAGATATGGCTGAATTAAGGTATAAAGGGTTATTTTCAGCTAATTGGGCTTAACCGGGTAATTAGCAGCTAGGCCCAAAGGGGGATTTCGGGATTAGTTGTATTTAAGGGCTGCTAGGGTTATGATTTCGGTTTTTACTTCATTTTCCAGCCGCCTAAGACATTCCTTCAAGTATAGCCATGGCCTCCACCTTCTAATTTCACTCCAAATCACCTCTAATCACTTTCTAATCAAAGATTAAGCAAAACTACATCAAACCAAAGGGGATTAGCACCAAATTAGAGAGAGAGTTGCTAGAACACATAGAGATTGAATCTATATCAGAGGAGTTTCAGTTCTGAAAGTTTAATTGTGCCAAACGTGAGTGATTTGCATAGTTTTTGCACTAATTACGGTAATTAAGGTTAATTAGTGAAGATTAGCGAACTTATACACTAATAAATTCTGGAAAAATGTTTAGAAATTCTTAAATAATATTTTATGCCTCTGGTAGAAATTTGGTTTAATTTGATTGAGTTTTGTTAACCCTATGATTAGATTTACTTAAACATGCTTAAGGGAAAATAAGGGGTTTTGGGCACATTTGATCCATTTTGACATGTAAATTCATTGTTTTGGTGTTTGTGGTTAGTTTGCTATGTTGTTATGACTATTTGACATGATTTTTGATTGATTAGAATAGTTAGATTTGTCGAAAACATCGTCGAATGGCGTAAACAAGTTGCTGGAAAAGTTGCAGAAAGTTATGCAGGGTTTCGGATCGGATATGGGCTCGGATCGGATATGAGACCTGGGCAAGGAACCCGACCCGAACTGGAACCTGGCACAAAAGAAATTTGGCAAGAAGGAAGGCCACTGCTTAAAATCGGAGTAGGAGAGAGCGGATCGGATCGGAACTATGGAGCAGGATCGGATCGGAGTAGGAGAGAGCGGATCGGATCGGAAGAACTATGGAGGCCAGATCGGATCGACTTAAGAATAGAAGGCTACGAATGGAGTAAGGCGAAGGGATCGGATCGGATCGGGGCAGATGGAAAACAAGGGAGCTGATCGGAGAAGGAGCATGAACTGGAAGGAAGACAGCAACCCGACCCGACCCGAAGTGAGACACCTGACCCGAACCGCGTCTCCGACCCGACCCGAGTGGTCACTTGCGACCCGAACCGATGCACCATGGAGGAGCTTGAGGGACCGATCTGATTCAGTGAGGAATGTTGAAGGCTAAACCGAGCTACTGAGGGAGCCACTATGCCTGGAGCACGACCGAAGGAGCTTGTCACGAACCGGAGAGGCTCGTCACGACCGAACCGAACCGAATAGCTTTAACTTGAGGCGTAAACAATGAAGCCGAACCGATCCGGATGAAGATGAAGACCGTAACCCGAGATGCAAAGGTAGTCCAAAGGAGAAGTTAGAGCTCAGGATCCAGATGGGAACCAATGAGTTCACTTCACGATTTGGGCTTTGCTGCGGGACATGTGCAAAGGGGTTATCGGTGTCCATAACTTTGGTTCATCACTGAGAGATGGATTAGGGGCTCATAGTGTAGTTATACGGGGTTGGACTCTGTCATGGCCCAAAAGATTAGGTGACCAAAGTAGTGGATATCGTATGCTTTACGCACTGAGTGAGAGATGTGAGGATGGTTGATATGCTTGATTGTTTGACATCACTATAACATACACACCCCCACCCCCGTATTCTTTACACCATATGTTAGTGGCACCTTAGAGTATTGTACGGTATGTAGTGCTAACTCTTTGGTTGCCGGTCCAGGTTCAGGTATGATTGGATTATACCTGTTATTGTTCTGTTTTGTTTAGCTGCTTATCGCTCACACCATACTTTTTGTCTGACCCAGAGTTTTATGTCTCTTCTTATTACTCTAGGTGCTCACACGAGCAGACTAGAGACAGGTTAGGTGGATGCACGGGTAGCTGTATTGGAGACGAGCAGGAGGCTTCCACGTATGATATTTATGTATTATCTCCCTGTGTTATCGATGGTCACTGCTTGGGCATTAGTAGTGTACCTTTTCCTTTCTTTTGCTTAGAGACAGTATTTTTGAAGTTGTAATAAGGATGTTGGATCATAAGCTGTATTTTGGATTTCCACTGCCATGTTAGACATGATTTAGTTTTCAGCTTATGCACTGTCTCGCCTGTTTTATGTCAAAGTTATGTGATTATTATATTTTATTCCATGCGCTGTGAGACGTTCTACAGGTTCTGTGTTAGTTCTTCACCTTCTTTCTTTCCTTCCGACAACCGTTCCGTGCTAGCTAGACATGTGTACAGCGCACTTTCGGAGGAAATGTCGGCTAGTACAGGGCGGGCCGTCACAAGGACAGGGCTAGGCACTATCTTAATGCAAGAAGGAAGGGTAGTAGCTTATGGTGGAAGGCAATTGAAAGTGCATGAAAAGAACTACCCGACCCACGATCTTGAGTTAGCTGCCATCGTCTTTGCACTCAAGTCTTGGCGACACTATCTCCTAGGTGAGAAGTTCGAACTTTACACTGACCATAAATCGTTGAAATATCTTTTCTCGCAGAAAGATCTTAACTTGTGGCAACAGAGATGGATGGAGTTTCATGCCTCATACGATTTCGAGATCTCCTACACTCCGGGCAAAGACAACGTAGTGGCAGACGCGTTGAGCCGAAAGAAACTAACTCTAAGCCCGTTGTTTGTTGAAAGACAAAGCCTAGAGTTTATAGCCAGCTTTGACTTTAGGCCCTCCTCCGATTTTGTACCAGGTTTGCTAGCATCTCTCGAACTACGCCCGACTTTAGTGGACTCAATAGGGACAGCACAACGCGAAGACCCTCAGCTTGTGGAGACGATTGATAGACTAATTAGGGGTGATACTTCAAGTCACCTCAGTAGATACTCCATCGACGATAAGGGTTGGCTAAGGCGAGACGGAAGACTATGCGTCCCACAGACAAGAGATTTAGTAAAGAAGGTTCTCGAGGAAGCACATCACTCCAAGATGACGATACACCCAAGCGGGGATAAAATGTACAAGGACATAAAGAGGACTTTCTTTTGGAACGGTATGAATAAGGACATGGCAAATTTCGTTTCTATGTGTATGGTGTGCCAACAGGTTAAGGCGGAACAGAAAAAGCCTGGCGGTCTGCTCCATCCTCTAGAGGTCCCGCAGTGGAAGTGGGATAGTATCTCAATGGACTTCATTGATGGGCTGCCTAGGTCTAGAAGAGGCAACACTAGCATTTGGGTAATAGTGGATAGGCTTACCAAAAGCGCCCACTTCTTACCTGTCAAGAGTAAAAGAACTGCCTCATCCCTAGCATCTCTTTACCTCAAGGAGATTGTCCGACTCCATGGAATACCATCCAGCATTGTTAGGGACCGAGACCCTATATTCACAAGTGAGTTTTGGCGGAGTCTGCAAGAAGCGGTAGGCACACAGTTATGCTTAAGCACAGCCGATCATCCCCAAACCGACGGCCAGACAGAAAGAGTGAACAGAGTTTTGGAGGACCTTTTAAGACTGTGCGTCCTTGACTTCGGAGGGACGTGGGAAGACCATCTTCCTTTGGTGGAATTTGCCTACAACAACAGCTACCAAGCAACCACCGGAATGGCGCCCTTCGAAGCTTTATATGGAAGACCGTGCCGATCGCCCACTTATTGGTGGGAGTCTACTGATAAGCTCATACTTGGACCGGATATGATCTGAGAGACTTCAGAAAAAGTAGACTTAATACGGAGAAGTATGAAGACAACCCAAGACAGACAAAAATCCTACGCCGACAAGAGGAGGACCGGCCTCGAATTTGAGGTTGGGGACAGAGTATTTCTTAAGGTATCTCCGCTAAGGAACGTTGTTCGTTTTGGAACCACAGGAAAGCTAGCACCAATGTTCGTAGGGCCATTTCCTATCATCGAGAAAATTGGGAAAATGGCCTATAGATTAGAGCTACCCGAAAAATTGGCTGGAGTTCACAACGTTTTCCATGTTTCGCACCTCTGAAAATATCTACATGAATCTGCTGAAGTGGTAGAGCCAAATATTCTAGAAGAAGCTGAAGTGGAACGTGAAGCAACCGTGAGGAAAGTTCCAACCCGCATATTAGGAACGGAAGTGAAGAAGCTACGCAACCGCGAAGTCAAGCTCGTCAAAGTTTAGTGGAGCTACGCCGAGGGAGATGCAACTTGGGAAACTGAAGCTAGAACACGCGCAGCCTACCCTTTTCTTTTCGAGGGTACATCTTTGATCTTTCTTTTTCCTTAAGTTGCGCTTTTATCTATCTTTTTAGGTATATCTCCTCGACCTTATCTTTTAGGTAGAAAACTCTTTGGATGAAAACATGTAATTGAAACATGTTATGGATGATGGCTGCAAGTGATTGCTAGTGGTTGCTCGTGGTTGCATATACACACACAATCTAGGTTTTAGATCGGCTCAGTCACTTCATATTGCATATGCATAAATGTATTTATTCGTATATGGTTGAAGTTTAATGTGTTGCCATATGGATGTTGCATTTATATATGAATGATTGTGCACTCATGTAGAATCATGAATAGGAAAATCTGCATACATAATGGATTCATGGCACTTAAATAATTTGCATTAAGGAGGTCAACTGAATCAGTAGACCGATTGATTTTGCATTAGATAAGTACATATACACACACTTCGCATATGATCATGAAGCATTAGAAGACTTTTAAGGACAATGGATGCTCATGTTTGATGGATGAGTAGATGGATGTTTGGGTGCTAGGACGTACATTCTTCCTGAACTTGAAGATTTCGGGGACGAAATCCTTTTAAGTGGGGGAGAATGTAACACCTCGTGTATTCTATAACAGCGAAATTCACAAATTAAAGTATAATTAAATTCAAATAAAAGAATTAAGTGATACGGGATATGCCATTGCGTTCGTCTCGGAATTCTGCTTAGGATAGAGTCCGAGTTTGCGTAAAATGGACTCCGTATGAAGAAGATATGGCCTCCGGAAGTTTCAGAATTCAGTTTAAAATTCAAACAGACCAAAACAGCTTAGAAAACAAGTTTAAATTTCAAAAATCGGGCTGGATTGGCCAGGGCGGGAATTTTCCTGCCCAAGACACCCAGGTCGACTGGGTAGTCGACCTGGGCTACCCAGGTCGACTGGGTAGTCGACCTGGGGCACCCAGGTCGACTACATAGTCGACCCAGGGGTCGACTGGGGGGTCGACCTGGCCCCTGAGCCAGGTCGAACCCAGCCCCCCTGGATGGCCTGGTCTGTGCTTGGTCGATTTTCTGAGCCTTGCCTTGGCACTAGGACTAGGTGTCAGCTCCTGGTTGGTCTCTCCTTCAAAAGAACGACTATTATTAAACCAAGCCCCATCGACGGTCCTAATCAACTCACAAACTCTATAAAAAGGACCTAAGACTCAACCTAATTCACACAAACAATAATGGAGATGAGACCGTCATGCTGCTGAGGAAAGACTAGGAATAGCCGTCGGAAATTAAGAGACAATTAGGAGACAATTCGAAAGCTTAAAGCAACGTCAATTAAATCAAAACAACGCCTACGACAAAGGATAGCATCTCCAAATTCAGAATTCAGATTCCTGAATTGAAGATTCGTCATACGTTGTAAGTAGAGTGCTATTCCGATGTGAATAAATAATTGTGTTTTGATTTGTGTAAAGTGAGAAATGGAATCGTGGCGATAATAATCTATATTTGTATGTTGCTTTGATTCTAAACGATTTGGAAATGTTGTGGTATACGATTGGATATTTGCAAGTATGTGATTTATGTTGGAAGTTAACAACCAGATGTTGTGATATTTTATTTGGGATTCATACAAGTATATGATTCACTATCACGCCAATATAATGTACATACTTTTATGATCACTTTTAGTGTAATTGGATTCAACTAAGTACTATGGTTTATATGAATCTATGTTGGAATTGGTATCGTGATTCAAATATAAAATCATACTTTTGTGTTAGAGACAAAAGTAAGCATCATTATGAACATGACTAATCTATGTTTGGTGTTATGACTAGTTGAAACATGTTTTAGGCCTATATTGTTATCAAAATCATATGGTGATATATGTGACACATAATTATGTTAGATTTACATTCCAATAGCAAGTTTACATGAATAGATTAAAAACAATGATTCGTGTTTAGGGATGTTTATGTCATGATTATATGAATAGAATGATTCATGTTTAAGTATGTTTATGCCATGATTATATGCTATTACAATGCAAGTTCACATGTGCCTAATTCATGTTAATTAGATTGTTATGTTGCAAGTTCATGCGTTTACACTACCCTTTTTATGTTACTTAGAATATATAAACACCATGTTACAAGCCTCCCCTTTTTCATGTGGCTAAGTTGGGTTTAAATGTTAAACCCAACATATGTTATATTGTAGAGAACGTATAAAACGGGGGTAATGACGATTGGGTTAAAAATATAGAACATATGTGCTGGCATGTTTGACGCATGCCAACGACCATGAAAAGCAATTAAGTGGTATACATAAAATTTTACCCAATAAAGATGAATTTGAATAATGGGCCGCAAATATTTACATATAAAAAGAGAAGAGACAAAATATCTAAATGTAGAAAATACGATGTGTTTAACCCGAGGTTGGATTGAGTTGTGATGTAAACCTGCCCGGAACCGCCCGGCTGTCCAGTAGTCACAACAGTACCTATCCAATGTGGGTGGTTAAACACGGAGCCCAATAAGGACCCGAGGTTAGACTGAGTTGTGGCGTAAGACTGCCCGGACCCAACCGGCAACAGGCAGCCACAACAATACCTGTCTAATGTGAGAGGTCGAGGCTTTAATAAGACAATTAAGGCTGTGTCAGGATTGATAGGATTAAGTAAATTAAATTAATACTTAATCAAAATGGAACATGCTAAACTATATAGACTGATTTGGGGGTTAGGATTACAAAACACTTAACAAACTTAGCATGTTGGCTAGAAATAGAAAACCTAGTAGCGGGGGACCCTTTTCAGCAGTAACCCTACAAGGTGTATCAGGATACCCTGAACTAGGCAGGGTGGGGCATGATTACTAGGCTGACTGTAAGAGGTCAAATCGACGGCGGTGGTGCAGCAGTGTATGTCCTAATGGGGTGTGGGCGTGCACACACTCCGGCGCAGAAAAATAAGGCACTGGGCACCAGTAGCATACCTGTGCATTCTAGGATTGTGTCGGGCCGCCACCATGGGACTTGATACACCCCATGGTGGGACCAGCATAGGTAACTACAACATCAGGGGCCGTAAGACACATGTAACCATGTGAGTAGGAGCCGATCATTAGAAACAAATCACTTCACCCTGATTATGGGGTGCCTGCTGGGAACCAATTTATATGGATGCAGAGATTAATATGGGGTACGATAGTATATTCAACGCTAGACAACTTAACTTAGTTTATGGTGCTTTCCCATTTCCAGTTTATACTTAACATACCCAGTTCTTTATTCATAGATTGAATAGTCCTAGACTTACTCAGGCTTTATGTCTGACTCTACTTTTCTTTCGCCTTCTTTTCTTTCGTTTCCCCCCAGGTCCACAGGGAGGGAATACCGCAGCTTGACCAGTTTTCACATCCATCTTGAAGAGAAGGAATGTACTACATGGATCTTTTTCGTTTTGGACTATAGCTTTGGACAACAATTATGGGACTTATGCAGTTTACTTATGTTTTTATGCTTCTTTAAATAATGTAATCAAGACAGTTATGAAGATGTTATGTTTTTGGAAGTATTGTAAGACAAATTGTGGCATGGTTTGTGTAAGACGTATTTTAATGAAATAAAAGTTGTTGTTTTCCGTTGTTCAAAAATATGTGTTCTTATATCTATCTTGTATATCTGTGACTTATACTTATAAAACTCCACCAAAATTAGGGCATTCCCTTTTAGAGCGACCCTAACGGAGGTGGGGTGTTTCAATTAATGTCACTCGCAAAGGGAATGCATTAACTTCCATGGAGCATTTTAAGTGAACATAGAACAGAAAATCACAACAAGACAGATATAAAGCAGTACTTGAAAATTTAAAACTTTATTTATTGCAGCATACGGTAAATATGTTTGGTTACATCATCAAAAACCATAAACCAAAGTCAAGTACATAATATCCATCTTGATAAAACAAAGTACATAATCCCGCTACTACAAATAGCCGTAAAGAAAATGATAGGCTGAACTTTACTTCAGCAATCCAAATCCAACTACTCCCAAAGAGATCCCAATCAAGCTCCACTAGTACTAGTCCCACCCTTAGAACCTGGGGGGGAAAGGAAGAAAAGAGGTGGAAACAAAGGGGTCAGACATAAAGTCCGGCGAGACCGATAACTCTAACAACATAATTATTAAAGCAATATGATAAGATATAAGCTGGAGAATAAGGTAATGACTGTGTGAACCACATGGGTATGGAAAGGAAATCAAGAGAAACAGAGATAACATTAATGGCGCTTCCTAATCAATATAGGATAATTACTATACTCTACCGTACTGTACTGTACTAACACTAACTGCACCCCTACTAGTCACTCTAGAAATTTGATCCCTCTTTGATAAATAGAACGATGATAGCTTCGTGTACTACTAGATGCACCCACTATCCTCCATGTTTGACTGTATATCTCTAGTTGCTATCATAGGTACCCAGCGTGTACCTATCCCCACTAGATGTACCTCTTCAATAAGTAATAATGGAAATTCCATGTACTCCTAGCTGACGTCATAGGTGCTGCCTGCTCCTATCTCCACTAGGTGTACCCCCTTAATAATTATTAATAATAGTGATAGCTTCGTGTACCCCTACCTGACTACATAGGTGTCATCTGCTCCTATCTCCACTAGGTGTACTTACTACCCTGCCCCATTCGGTCGGCTCCCTAACTCGTAGACACCCGTGTAGGTCCCACAGTTTGGTATATCACTCCCCAATATGGCAACCTTATACCACACAAGGAATGCACGGCTTATAACTACACGATGCAACAACGTCTTACCTACCAGCCCGGAGCCACGCACGCATGTGACCCCGTTGGACTTGCATTGACACCGCTAACCCGTTTTGGCCTCTAACAATCAGACCCAGTAGGCATGCCCCGTCCTCGACTTGGGTCGAGCTCACAAAGATACTTAATGGGCTATTGGACTGAAAAGGCCCCTCCATGCTTGACACAAGCTTTCCCCCTAGGCTTGGTCCCCTCTAGTACATCCCACTTAATCCCCTTCATGTCCACTTACATGTTTTAAATTTGGTTAAGGGTTTCTATTAGTAATTCCACATGCCACCCAAGGCACCCACTTAACCCCTATATCCCACTTACATGTTTTACCATGGTCAAGTGTTACTAATCGTATTTCCTCATGCCACCCAAGGCACACACTTAACCCTCATGTCCCACCACATGTTTTGCTTTGGTTAAGTGTTTCTTAATTTATTACGACCGTAACCCCAGTTGGACCTCTCAGACTAGACTGGCATTTGTGGCTGCTGGATTTGCCGGGCGGGTTCGGGCAGTATTACACCACAAACGAGCCTAACCTCGTATCCATACAATTGTTACGCATTTAGTTTGGGCCTTTGACCTCTCACATTGGGCTACCATTTGTGGCTGCTGGATTTGCCGGGCAGTCTTACACCACAAATGAGTCCAACCTCGTGTCTTAGGCAATTAATTATACATAATTAATTTTCCCCAAATTTGAATTACTTTCCCTATTCAAATTTCCATATTTATCTATGTCCATAATTTATCACCTAAATTATGCTCATCTATTTATGGTATATAAATTATACCAATTTCATCACTAATGAATTGTATTCGTTAAAATTAATTACATGCCTTTTTAGGCCATTACATGCCAAATTCACAATATGTGTGTATCCACTATTATCCCCATCGTACCCCCGTCATTCGTTCGCTTAACATGACATATACATATTAGACTAGAAAATAGTCTAATACTTAAAAAAAGGGAATAAACGTCACAAAGTCACATACACACAATAATAGATCTAATTTGCAACTAACTTGCAATTAAGAATTACAACATACTTGCATAGTCTTTGTATTATCAAGGATCCAAAAATCATAGATCTAAAAGGTGTGAACTTGCATGTATGAACATAGTTTTACACCCAACTAGCCTAGGTAATTATCACAAACTTACATAAACTATGTATGTCGTCAACCTAAACATAAAGGTGTCATCTTGCATAACTATGGATCCAATAAAAGGCATTAACCTGAGTAAACTATGGATCCATATAAAGGTGTAAACTTGCATAACTATGCATGTCATAGTTTCAACATAAAAATGTCAACTTGAATATGGATCTAAACTTTAATGGTGTGAACTTGTATATATGTGAATCCAATTATCACTTAAACTTGCATATGAACATAATACTTATACGAACTAGCATATATTCCACATCCATATTCGCATAAAAACTAATGTTATAAACCTAGGTGATTGGATTATAAAAAGGGATTCATTGACACAAGTTAACATCATGAACTACTAGCATATATTTTAGATCCAAACTTACATAACATCATATAACTCGCTTACAACTTGCGTGATCCTATTAACTTGCATAACATCATATGTACAACTTGCATAATCATATTAACTTGCATAACATCATATATGAAACTTGCATAATCATATTAACTTGCATAATCATATTAACTTGCATAACATCATATGTGAAACTTGCATAATCATATTAACTTGCATAATCATATTAATCTTAAATAACATCATACATGAAACTTGCATAACATCATATATAAAACTTGCATAACATCATATAATATGAATCAAGTTAACATACATGATAAAACATATGAATTAGATTCACAACCACAACTTATAATCTACCATATATCACATCATAATTAATTTAGCAATTATTTTGTTAAAGTGATCGAACTCACAACTCAAAAGCGGTCTTGAGTTCTGAATTCTGATTTCTTAAGTTGTATTAGCTCTCCTTTGAAGAAGATTCGTTATTAGGGTTGAACAGAACTGATTTGATTTGCTGTTCTTCCTATCTAATTGGTGGCGGCTACTCTAGGGTTCAAGACGACATCATGACGGCCATAGTTTTAGTTCTAATTTTGATTTAGGGTTTGAGTCTATGGGTCTTTTTATAGAGTTTTGAATTTATTTACAGCCGTCAGATCGCTCTAGAATCCATCTAGGCCTTGGAAACCAAGTAATGATGTCAACAGACCAAATAGAAATCGCCACCTAAGGCCTAAAACATAAAATTTCGTCGTAGACCATTTAGGGTCGACGGGACCAATTCCAAACCTTCTGAGTCGACCCTGGGGTCGACCCAGCGGGTCTTGGGTTGACCCATAAAATAGGTTGGTTTGGTGTTTTGCCTTCTCGCTTCCGCTGTTTTGATTTTTTTTCTTAAATTTTAGGTTGAATTGTATTTTATTTTTATAAATATATTTATATATATCTCTATCTTCCTAATTAACCATTTTCACACTAAACTACTTTTTGAACCGTGTTCACACTAAGTTGCTTTTTAGCCATTCCCCTAAAACAAAAATATGGCGTTGGTGGGGATCGAACTCTGTACCTCTTGTATGCAAGTCACATGTGCCAACCAAATGAGCTACTTAGTCTTTTGCTTACAAATCTTAGAACAATGCTAAACATTTATTCTTTAATTGAGTTAATTCGATTATTCAAAAATCCGAGGTGTTACACTCTAGCTAATGTCTCAGGATTCCCTGCAGTTAACCCTTGGATCCTGCAGGGCCGGTCCACACATACAGCTTCGTGGATTGGCAATTCCTGAACACACGTTTCCCGATCCTATAGGACCTATCATCCGAGGCGCGCCTCATTCCATCATCCACATAAGTAAATATCAGCCATTTTAAGCACCGACGCCACTTCTAGCTAGAAAGAAACGTGCTACTCTCCCTGCGTTCCCTTCTCCCGTTTTAGATCAACCGGGTTGTGAGACTCGCGAAGTAACGTTATAACCACAAGGCCTGCTTTTCAACAAAGCCTTGATCATCTTCATCTTAGCGTGCCACGTTGACAATTTACGCCATGCGATTGATAACTATTAATACACATCCTCTAAGGGTGTTAAGCAAGAGAATAAATTCTCCGCCACCAACGGTCGTATATTAATAGAAATCAATTTACATAGAACAAAATTCAACGTCAAACACACATCCATTTATAAGCTTATGCTCTGGGTCTGAGCGAAAGCCAAATCCGTACAAACCAACACTACGTTCGGATAACTACCATCTTAGCCCCGTCTTGGGAGCAAATCAATCAAGGGCCTCAACATTAGTTACCCATTCGATGTGAAGATCATCGGTCTTCAATCGCCGTCTTCAATTCTTCGAATGTCGTATCATTATTTGGAATGAGAATAAACTCGGACTTTCCAAATAATCTTCGCAGAATTATCATTTAGATTATTTCATAACGTTATTATTTATCACTATTTTTGTTTTGATAAGAATAGATATAAATCATTCCATGTAGTCATTAACATACATGGGCAACGAATCAACCAAACTAACAACACACAATCATGTTCACGTATCATATCAAGGTATCATATTCAATGAACATTTCAATTACATTCTCACATTTATTAATTAAAAATAACAACTAAAAGGTAACTTCCAATTTATTCTTTTACTGCATAGAAAATGTCATTAAAACATCTCTTTTTCTTATTTATTTACACTACATGTGAATAAATGTTTTCCTTTTCTTCTACATATCCTATTTACATGAAAATGTAAATGAAAGTGGCATCTAAAATAGTTCTTTTTATTTACATAAGAAAAGGTAAATGAAGTTTTCACTAATAATATGTTCATTTTATTTACATAGAAAATGTAAATAAAGCTTTCCTCATATATTGTTCTTTTTAATATATTAACGTTTACACTAAAAATATGTTCATTTTTACTAAGACGACATAAGGCCAAATATGTGTTCATTTTCTCTAAAAGGACATACCGCTAAAAATGCGTTCATTTTCTCTAAATTGACATAACGCTACATATGTGTTCATTTCTGTGTTAATCTAATTTCATATAAAAATGATATTTTATACGTAAACAATTTCTATGAATTCATAACATTACATAAAATGTTATCCTTTTATATAATCATGTTTTAATTTTCATTGAAAATGCAAATAAAAGTACTATGCTGAATTTCATTCTTTTATTTACATGAAAAATGTAAATATAAGTACCTCTTTAAGTTTCATTCTTTCACTAATGTTAAAGATGCACATGAGGACACTGCACTAAATTTCACCCTTTTATTATTGTTGAAAAAATGCACATAAGCCTTCATTCCTTTTAATTTATTAAAAATACAACACAAAATTTTAATCTTTTATTTACATTAACCATGTAAAAAAATGCAACAATACACTTCATTTTTTACTTTACAATAAATTTCATTCTTTCTAATTCATTGAAAATACATGTAAAATGCATTAACAAAATCTAATCTTTTATTTCATCAAAAATGTACATAAAAATGCAGTGTTGTATTCCTACTCTTTTTATTACATTAAAAATGTGAATAAAAATGCAATCCTAAATTCTAACCTTTTATTACATAAAAAAATGTAAATAAACATACTACACTAAATTTCATTTTTCTATTTGCATTCAAAATGTAAATAAAAACACTACGCTACATTCCATTCTTTTACTTGCATTAAAATGTAAACAATAAACTCTAATCTTTTATTACATTAAAATAAATATAAAAAATGTAACACTAGATTTCAATCTTCCTAATTCATTAAAAATGCAACCTAAAGTTTCAATTCTTTGTTTTACATGAAAATGCATATGAAATGTGTCGACAAAATATAATCTTTTTATCTTTCATGAAAATGAATATAATATGCATTGGCAACATTTAATCTCTTTACTTCAATCGAAAATGCATGTGTGCTTCATCGTCAAAATTTCGTTTCAAATTGCGCGGATATTTTATCGTCAAAATTTCGCCTTTTTAATCACATCAACTTCCATGTCAAAATTCTTCCTTTTTAATTACATTAAAAATGTAATCAACATTTCATGTCAAATTTTTCTTTTTACTTTACAATATAAAAATCCTATACTTAAATTACATAATAAAATGTACTCTTAATTTACAATGTAAATTCTCCGTTTTAATTACATAAAAATTGTAATTTTCATCTGATTATAAATGCAACATAAAAATTCAATCTTTTATTCGCTTACAAACGCAACGTAAAATTCAATATTTTTAATTGGTTACTACACAACCTAAAAATTCAAGCGTATATGTAGATCTTAAGGAATAGATCTGGGGTAATAACATAGAAATTAAATTTCAGCGTGTACAATCTTATTCTTTAATTATATATAAAAATGTAATTTTATTTTACAATGTAAAATCTTATTCTTTAATTACATATAAAAATGTAATTTTATATCTTTTTACATTAAAAATGTAACTTTTATTTTTATGTCTTATTTGCATTATTGAGACGACCCGATTTCCCGTTCTTACGGAAACAAGGTTATCTTTGGAATATAACACAGAAACAAATAATAGCAGAACAAAATTAAATAAATACACCAGATAATGAACAATAGAATATACTGGATAAAAGTAATCATCAGAGTTACGCAGTATACAGGATCTTACTTAGTACAAATACAGTTCAACTATACATAAATGTCTACAGCGGAAATAAACAAAATATGTACAATAGGAGCTGAACAGCATAAAAAGAAATAAATGATAGAATCCATCTTCAGCTCCAGCTATCCAGAAAGAACCAGCTAAACCTGAATACAAGGCTGCCCGTGTAGAAAAAGGGGCACCCGAGTTTGAGAGTGAAACAAACTACGAGTCAGTCATGGGACTGGTATGAGAAATCTACTCAACACATATATATAATTTGGCTAATCACAGGACCACGCCACTTTCGTGGAACGGGTTTACTCCATTGGATTGCCAGTGCTTTAGAACAAATCTTTCTTTTAAACATCGCCATACTTTTTATAAAAATGAAACCGTTATAAGACTCAGTTCCCATCACACAATGCAACGAAAACCGGAGGATAGAGTTTTACCTTATAACGGTCAAAATATGCTTGATACGATCAAAACAAAGGCATTTGATATTATTGTTAGTGTCTATATGTTTTGAAAACAATTTCAAATCATAACTATCAATCATAGACGGCATTAATGCCCCATACCACTATGTCGCCATATATAGGTATATAATCAAAACCGCACGATCACGTACTTGGAAATTGGATTTCCGTCATGAACCAAGGCAAAAGATAGTCCTTACCGAATTCGAGACGCTCTAGCCCGCCCCTCAGGACCCAGACTCAGGTGGGCCCTTGGATCGTCAGGGCCGGTCCACCGATGTGGATTAAAATTCCTGAACAATACGTTTCCCCGCCCTTTGGGGCGTAAACGAGCCAACGAATGACTCCATCGGACCCAGATCGTCCGATCAAACCGAGGCGCCTCGCAACAGCAACAACCACATAGGTGAAAAGTATATAAATGTCAGGGCTGGTAGGTCACTGACACCACCCTAGCTAGAAAGAAACGCATGCCCTCCCTGAGGTCCTTCTCCCGTTTTAGGTTCATACCGGGGTGTGAGGCTCGCGAATTCACGTTATACACAAAGCTACGCCACACAGGCGGTGCTTTGATCATCACCACAAGACTTTTCTTTTCAACAGAAGCCCTGATCACTGCATCTTAGCATGCCACACAGGCAATTCACGCCATGCGATTGATGTCCATCGATATACAACCTCTGAGCTCGTACGTCTCAGAGAAGGGAGTTAAGCAAAAGAATAAATTCTCCGCCGCCAAACAGATGTATATTTAACAGAGATCAATCAACACAGAATAAAATCCAATGTCGGACACACAGTCCATTTACGAGTCCGTTCTGGGTCTGAACGAAACCGGAGGCACTAAATACCTCGCAAACCCATCGATCACCACGTACGTCTGGACGATCACCACTCATTATCCATATTTCGGGATGCCTCCCAATCAGGACCTCGGTTACCATCCAAACGAGGTGAAGATCTCCGGTCTTCGACCATCGTCTTCATCTTCGACTTTCAATCGTCGGTCAATTATTTGAAATGAGAATTAACTCGGCCTTCTCAAATAATTCACGTATATTTAGAATTTCAAATCAATTTATTTCAATGGTTAAATTATTCGACAACACCAATTTCGTCCTTTAATGTAATTTTCACCCCAAACACATTCAACCATCAAAAGCCACATAAATCAAGCAAATTCAGCTTATTTTTATTCCATATCGCTTATGATATTTTATAAGGATTTATCGCTATTTTTATTTATTTTAAAATAGCCTATTTATTCAAAACGACGCTTCGGGCCATAACGCGGCCGTGGCGCTGTTTTTCTTCAGATTTGATTTACACTTATCTGAAAATCTAACCGTTGGATCTTCACAAAATTTACATCATTAGAAAGGTCTTTTCAAAACGAATCCAACGGTTCCAGTTTCGGGAAAATCCGACGGTCGGATCTCCCGGTACAATCGTTTGAAGTTTCGATTTCAAAATACGAACTGCAGCGTCGTTATTCGATTAAATATATAATTATATTTATATATAAAAATAAATATAATCGTCTCTGGCGCTGTTTTTCTTCAGATTTGAATTAAACATTCCAGACAATCCAACCGTTGGATTTCTACAAAGTTGGTGCCGTTGGGAAGATATTTCCAAGGCGAACCCGACGGTCGAGGTTTCGGGAAAATCCAATGGTCGGATTTCCCGCACTAGTCGTTTGAAATTACGGTTTCAAAATACGAACTGCACGGCCTCGTTTCGTTTTAATTTTATTTATATTTATATATTTATATAAATATAGTTCATTCAATGATTTCCATATCGTTTTCACTTCAAATATTTTTCTAACACCTTAAAACTTTGGAAAATTTCGCCATAACCTCCCCTGCACTGGGAGCATCGGGAAATCGCAAATAGCATTCCCGGTCCTTCTAATCTCAAAAAGAAAAAGAAAAAGCCAAGCGGCTAGCCAACAGGCTCATAAAATCATCACCCAAACAAAGCAGTAAATGTGTACCTATTTGTCGGGCACAAAATTTTATTCCTCTTCTCTAGCCCCTTTGCTATAACCTGTTCAATAAATATGTATGTACATATATATACAGTTCTTATCATTTATCATTTTCTATTCGACTTCATATTTGATTTCAATTTGGTTTAAAAACACCATTCATTCTAATGTTACATAAATAGGTGCAAATCATTTCATTAGCTAATTAATGAATATTTCAACTCATATATGTTTATTTCAAACAAGTGGCTATTTTTAACACTTCACATTTCAACGATTTATGCATACAATAAAAATGTGATTTTTATTGTAAAACAATTCATTTCAAAACACTATTCTTCTATATAGTTCCTATAGGTGATAAAAATAAGATTTTTATCCTAAAACAATTTCTTTTGAAACGAGATTATTTTACACAGTTCATATAGTCGATAAAATGTGATTTTTATTATCAAACAATTTATTTCAAAATATGAATACCATTCAACACATGAATTTCTAATCAACGAATGAATATCAATTCAACACATGAATGTTTTCTATAGTTTAAGCATATGAAAATAATCCAAACACACGAATATTATATAAAATTTCGGCAGCATAACGGCAGGGTAGTTACAACCGGCACCGTCCCTAGTACGGCTCCTCGCTCTACCTTAAAACCTCGCGGTTTTTGACAATGGGGATCATGCATCTAGTTCGCACGCAGGCGGCATGTATATATTTATTTCATTTCCACAAACTAATCCTATGTGGTTTCAACCAAATATTTCACAATCACAAACGGGTATTTTTCAACCACAATCAACCAATATCAATCACAAACAATCCCAAACAATCATTCGCTATCAATCAATTTTCACAACAATTTCAACCAATAAATATCGTCCATGGTTTGTGGACGAGGGGCGTATATATATATAGATATATTTATATATAGCAATTCACTTTCATTTCACACATATATAATATTTTTAAATCAGAAATCTCACCAATAGCTATCCAACTTCACTTAGAGAAATCTTCGCCTTTACGACTCTGTCGCTTCGTTGCCTTTATTCTCTACATATGTAAAAATCGAATTTTTACTATGTTATTCAATATATAAAAATCGAATTTTGACGTCGCTATTCAATATATAAAAAATCGAATTTTGACTTCGCTATTCAATATATAAAAATCGAATTTTGACTTCGCTATTCAATATATAAAAATCGAATTTTGACTCCGCTATTCAATATATAAAAATCGAATTTTGACTTCGCTATTCAATATATAAAAATCTAATTTTGACTTCGCTATTCAATATATAAAAATCTGATTTTTACTTCGACTTTCAATATATAAAAATCTGATTTTTCTTTCGACTTTCAATATATAAAAATCTGATTTTTACTTCGACTTTCAATATATAAAAATCTGATTTTTACTTTTTTTAAATTTCTAATCTCCTTCTATTTTAAATCTTAAAATAAATTAGTTTATAAATCATTTTAAAAATCGGTTTTTAATACTTTTTAAAATCAGTTTTAAACACTTATAAAAATCAGTTTTAAACACTTATAAAAATCGGTTTTAAACACTATAAAAAATCAGTTTTTACTTCCTATAAAAAATCAGTTTTTACTTCCTATAAAAAATCAGTTTTTACTTCCTATAAAAAATCAGTTTTTACTTCCTATAAAAAATCAGTTTTTACTTCCTATAAAAAATCAGTTTTTACTTGCTTTAAAATTAGTTTTTCTTTTTATTAAAAATCAGTTTTTCTTTTGCTTTTAAAAAAACAGTTTTTAATTGCTTTTAAAATTAGTTTTTCTTTTTATTAAAAATCAGTTTTTCTTTTGCTTAAAAAAAAACAGTTTTTAATTGCTTTTAAAATTAGTTTTTCTTTTTATTAAAAATCAGTTTTTCTTTTGCTTTTAAAAAAAACAGTTTTAAATCCTTAAAATCGAAATTCAAAGATGAAAATAAAATAAAATATAAACAATTTACCTGCGAAGAAAGGGGGGAAAAAGCCAAGCTCGGCGGCGTCGGAGCTGCTTCGAGGGGCGGCGGCTTCAGCGTCGCGAACGGGGGGGGGGGGGGGGGGGGCTTCGTCGGAGC
Source organism: Allium sativum (assembly GCA_030737875.1). Lineage (NCBI taxonomy): Eukaryota > Viridiplantae > Streptophyta > Magnoliopsida > Asparagales > Amaryllidaceae > Allium > Allium sativum. Next base: position 890,900,343 of record CM060910.1, on the reverse strand, counting down.
TCGTGCGATCTGGGGGGGGGCTTCGTCGGTTGCGCACTGGTAGGAGGAGGCTGGACGGAGGGGCGATGGATCGGCGATGTCGAACTGGGCGGAGCTCGCGATAGTTTTAGGGTTTTTCTTTTTTTTTTATTTCGAACAGCAGAAAGGAAATGAGGAGAGAGAGAGAGAGAAAAGGGTTTATATAAGTTATTTTTATTATTAAATTTCTATTTAAAAGTTGTCTTTTTATTCGAAGTCGAAATGGGACCCACCGACTGTCGCCCATAGCGTTTTACCCCCATTCCGGACACAATGGGATATGTATCACAAGCTGATTTGATCGTTACAATCAGTTTCCGTTGAATTTACATTTAAATCACTATATTGAATTCTAAACGTACATTTCAAATTACCGGGGCCACATACTAACTAGAAAAATTCCAGAAAAATATTTTCTAGCTTCGTATTGACGATACGGTCCTAACAAAACTAGTTTCGTCGAATTCTGAGACCGTTTGAAAAATGGCCAATTTCCAGTCGATTAAAATCAACTGAAACTGGTCAAACGCGTTTTCTTTTGCCACGCTCACATATTGATTCAAAAAATTATGAAATTTGAAATCTAACAATAACTTGACGCTGCGGATCTAACAAAAGTGGTTTCATCCAAATCCGAGGTCGTTTGCAAAATGTCCATTTTTAAGGGCCTGAATTCCATAGCGACTATTCAGAATTTTCAACTGGACATATCTTTTGATTCCCGCTATCAAATTTCGATTGGTCGGATTCGTTAGAAAGATATTCACTAACAGATTTAAATATTTTTGGTTTCACTAAAATCCGGATTGTTTTGCACCCGGTACAGTCTGACAAAGTTTGAATTCAATTTTTGAAACTGCCACGCCATTTCAGGCCTTGTTTATAATTATAATTAATTATATTCGTTTTCAATTGTCGATTCAAACTTAGTTTTCATCGCCATTATCTAAAATATTTATTTTAAATATTTAAAATCCATTATTTTAGCCAATTTAAAAATTTTAAATTGGTTTAGATTTTCTGGGTCGTTACAATCTCCCCCACTTAAAACTTTTCGTCCCCAAAAAGGAACAAAGTCGAAAGTGGTTTGATAAATCTACAATCACACAATACAACAACCAATTTGTTTCTAACCTTTAAAAATATACTAATCTATTTTCATACTCCTTAAAAATCATTCAGACCATATAATTAAAAGTGTATATCTATGAAAAGAAAATATCAATAGAGTAGAGAATTGAATGGTAATGCAAAGTAGGTTAAATGTACCTTGCACCAGAGTCAATCAGAGATATCTACTCGGCATCTGGGATAAGCTTTCTGAATGCTTTCCTCAGTTTCCCAAGTACAATCTCGCGGATCTCCACTCCATTGCACTTTGACTAAGTGAACCTTCTTATTCCTCAGCTCTTTGGTTTCTTTGACGATAATCTTCAGCGGCTCACGCCTCACGGCTAATTCTGGGGTTATTTCAATATCCTGCTGAGCTGCTTATTCTACAATCAAGTCTGGATCATGAACGTGCTTTCGAAGTTGAGATATATGAAATACATCATGCACTCCAGGCAACCAGTCAGGCAGTTTGACCCTATAAGCGAGAGTTTCAATCCGTTCCAGAATAGGAAACGGACCAATGAATTTGGGTGCCAACTTTCCAGTCTTACCGAACCGGATAACTCCTCTCATCGGCGATACTTTCAAATATACATAGTCGCCAACTTCAAAGGATATATCTCTTCTTCTTCTATCGGCATAGCTCTTTTGTCGGCTTTGAGCGGCGAGTAATCGCTTCTTAATAAAATCGACTTTGTCAGCAGCTTCTCGAATCATATCAGGACCCAACACAAGTCTATTTCCAGGCTCGACCCAACAAGCAGGAGATCGGCACGGTCTACCGTACAATGCTTCGAATGGTGACATTGTCAGACTCGCCTGGTAGCTGTTGTTATAAGAGAATTCAGCCAAATGCAGATTGTCTTCCCATGATCCACCGAAATCTATAACACAAGCCCGCAATAGATCTTCTAAAATGCGATTCACCCTCTCAGTCTGACCGTCTGTCTGAGGATGATAAGCGGTGCTCAAGTTTAACTTCGTTCCTAGCTCATCTTGAAATGCTTCCCAGAATTTGCTAGTGAATATTGTATCTCTATCACTGACTATACTGAGCGGCACTCCATGTAGTCTAACTATTTCCCTGACGTAAATCTGCGCCAGACTCTGAGCAGTTCTATTTGATTTGACAGGTATGAAATGGGCGGTCTTCGTGAAACGATCTACGATCACCCAAATACTGTCATTTCCTTTTCTGGTTCTGGGCAAACCATCAATGAAATCCATAGAAATATGCTCCCACTTCCAACCAGGAACTTCCAGTGGTTGTAATAATCCAGCCAATTTCTGTTGGTCGCTTTTAACTAGCTGGCAAGTAGGGCATCGACTAACATATATTGAGATGTCTCTTTTCATAGCCTTCCACCAGAATGTTCTTTTGAGATCGTTATACATTTTGGCCACACCAGGATGGATACTCAGCTTGGACTTGTGACACTCGTCTAACACTTCCCTTTTGAGTTCGGGGATGTCAGGAACACAAATCCTTCCTTTTAACCTCAAGGTTTCGTCGTTATCTATTTGAAAACACGAGGGTTCGCCTTTCTGAATCCTTTTGATCATATCTTTAATAAAGTTATCCTCCTTCTGAAGAATAGATATGTTGTCAATCAAGGAAGTCGTGATAATAAAGCTGGCGATCATTACATTCTTTCTGCTCAGCGCATCGGCCACGACATTGGCTTTTCCTGGAGTATATATAATTTCAAAGTCATATGCTGCAAGAAACTCCAGCCAACGTTGCTGCCTCAAATTTAAGTCCTTCTGAGTGAACAGATATTTTAACGACTGGTGATCTATAAACAGTTCAAATCTCTCGCCCAGAAGATAGTGTCTCCAGATTTTCAAAGAGAATATGATAGCCAATAACTCAAGATCATGAGTTACATAGTTTTTCTCGTGTGGCTTCAGTTGACGGCTAGCATAAGCAATCACTTGACCTCTTTGCATTAACACTGCGCCAAGGCCTTCTCTAGAAGCATCAGTCCAGACTTTCAAATCTTGGTTGCCATCGATGATGGTTAGCACTGGAGCAGTTGTTAATCTCAACTTTAGCTCTTCGAAAGCTTCCTCACTTTCTGGAGTCCATTTAAATTTAGAATGCCTCTTTGTAAGCTTCGTTAAGTGGCCAGATATCTTCGAAAAGTTTTTAACGAACTTCCGATAATAGCTAGCCAATCCAAGAAAACTGCGGACTTCAGTGGGAGTACTGGGCTGTTTCCAATTCTGAATAGCTGTGATTTTGCTTGGATCCACAGCGATTCCATCTTTCGATACGACATGGCCCAGAAATTTCACTTCATCTTGCCAAAATATACATTTGGAAAATTTGGCTTTTAATACATTCCGTCTCAGAATTTCTAGAACCTGTTCCAGATGCTTTTCATGTTCGGCCTTTGATTTAGAGAAGATTAGAATATCATCATTAAAAACCAGAACAAATTTATTCAATACTCCTCTGAATACTCTATTCATCAGATCGACGAAGTAAGCTGGAGCGTTACATAAGCCGAATGGCATTACTAACCACTCGTAGAATAAGTCGGGGCCTCTGAACGCTGTCATTGGAACACACTCTTCGGCAATTCGAAGTTGATGGAAACCTGTAGCTAGGTCCATTCGTGAGAATACCTGTGCTCCATTTAATCGATCCAACAAATCATCAATCCGCGGCAATGGATATTTGTTCTTTATGGTCTGCTTGTTTAGATCATGATAATCCACACATAGACGTAGAGTACCGTCAGATTTTGGGACAAATACCACTGCTGCACCCCAATCAGAGAAACTAGGCCTGATCAGACCTTTCCATACTAGTTGTCTTGTTTGATTGTCTAATTCCTCCTTCTCTTTCAAGGACATTCTTCGAATAGCGTGAACTACCGGCCTTGCATTGGGAATCAAAGCAATCTTGAAATCTATTTCTCTTTGCGGAGGTAAGCGAACAACTTCTTCGAACACATCCGCATAGTTCTTGACAACAGGAATATCTTTAATGAGGTCAGGAATATTCTCAGTGATTTCAGGGATATTTTCAATTTGGGCTGGTGAAACATTCAAAGCTGCCCAGAAGTCTTTTCTATTAGCATTCTGACCTTCACAGGGAATGGTTATATAATCGCCTGATTTAATCTTCGCTTTTACGACTCTGTCGGCGCATTTAACTTCAGCTTCATATTTGGTCAACCAGTCTAACCCCAAGATAAGATCAAACTCTTTAAAATTCATGACGGCTGCGATGGTAGGAAACCGATAACGAGAAAAAGAAACCGGTACTCTACAAATCCAACTGAGATCAATGGAACCCCCAACAGGATTTTGGACAGTCATGGGTTCCTTCAGCTTTTTCAAATTCAAATCCAGTTTCTTAGCAGCATCCTTGGCAATGAAACTTCGTGACGCGCCTGTGTCAAACAGTACTTTGACTGGAATGTTTTTGACAGTTATCGTGCCTTCTAAAACATCAGCACTTTCTTGACTAGCCGAGGGCTCGGAAGTTTCTGCTACTTAATTTACTTGAACTATTTCAGTCTTCTGAGATAGCGGGCAGTTTTTTGCAATGTGCCCCGCCTGATGGCACTTATGGCATCCTCTGCCCTCAGGAACCTTCTTACTGGGTTCAAATCCACTCTTTCTTCGTTTGTTCCAAGATCTGCAACTCACCGCCAAATGTCCTTTTCTATTGCAGCTTGAGCACGTGGCGGTCGTTATTAGTTCGTTCCCAGATTCAGCCCTTTTTCTCTTGGCACTGGGCTTCTTATTGATCTCCGACCTTGTACTGGCTTCAGGAATATCAGTTTCTGACTCTGTTTTGTCACTAGAATAAACTTCCTCTTCGTCGCGCAACATTCCTTTCTTGTCTAGATCTTCGTATTGATAAGCCATATAAATCATTTCTGAGAAAGGAAGCTTCACATGCCCCAATACTTTATTCCGGTATTTCCTTTGAAGCCCGTGAATAAATCTCAGATTTTTCCTCTTTGGATCTTGAATTAGATGAGGAGCAAAGTGAGAAAGTTCATTGAATTTCTTATGATATTCGGGAATGGTCATGTCTCCTTGTATCAGATAAGAAAATTCATCGCATAACCGCTCAGTTGCTTCGGGAGGAGTAAATCTTTCTAGGAAAATCACTTTAAATCTGTCCCAGGTGATATCACCTTCTGGATTATCCTTAACAACAGAATCCCACCAGAACAAAGCTTCATCTTTGAGTGCCCAGGAGGCTAGTAATCTTTTCTGGTCATCCCTAAGCTTTAATGCTTCGAATATTTTCTCAGCCGAACGAATCCAAGCTTGGGTTCTCATAATAGATTCTTCGCCCGAGAACGGCTTTCCACCCAGATTTCTATATTTCATGAATAGAGCTTCTATATCCGGGTCAGTATTACTTCTTCTGTTTCTGGCACTCATTTTCTAGTTCTTCTGCAAATAGCAGATCAAGTGTCAGGTCAACAGAAAAGATATTTCAAAATATAGAGACAAATACTTGAATGTAAATGTGTCTATCGAGGTGTAATTTCATTCTGCTACTCATACTAGGATATTACTGATCCTATCTGTATTGAGTTACCCATCCTAGAACACTACTGGTTCTATTTCTGACGAGTTCGTTCAAATGTTATATTCCAGAACTAAGCTTAACCAAAGCTCTGATACCACGATGAGACGACCCGATTTCCCGTTCTTACGGAAACAAGGTTATCTTTGGAATATAACACAGAAACAGATAATAGCAGAACAAAATTAAATAAATACACCAGATAATGAACAATAGAATATACTGGATAAAAGTAATCATCAGAGTTACACAGTATACAGGATCTTACTTAGTACAAATACAATTCAGCTATACATAAATGTCTACAGCGGAAATAAACAAAATATGTACAATAGGAGCTGAACAGCATAAAAAGAAATAAATGATAGAATCCATCTTCAGCTCCAGCTATCCAGAAAGAACCAGCTAAACCTGAATACAAGGCTGCCCGTGTAGAAAAAGGGGCACCCGAGTTTGAGAGTGAAACAAACTACGAGTCAGTCATGGGACTGGTATGAGAAATCTACTCAACACATATATATAATTTGGCTAATCACAGGACCACGCCACTTTCGTGGAACGGGTTTACTCCATTGGATTGCCAGTGCTTTAGAACAAATCTTTCTTTTAAACATCGCTATGCTTTTTATAAAAATGAAACCGTTATAAGACTCAGTTCCCATCACACAATGCAACGCAAACCGGAGGATAGAGTTTTACCTTATAACGGTCAAAATATGCTTGATACGATCAAAACAAAGGCATTTGATATTATTGTTAGTGTCTATATGTTTTGAAAACAATTTCAAATCATAACTATCAATCATAGACGGCATTAATGCCCCATACCACTATGTCGCCATATATAGGTATATAATCAAAACCGCACGATCACGTACTTGGAAATTGGATTTCCGTCATGAACCAAGGCAAAAGATAGTCCTTACCGAATTCGAGACGCTCTAGCCCGCCCCTCAGGACCCAGACTCAGGTGGGCCCTTGGATCGTCAGGGCCGGTCCACCGATGTGGATTAAAATTCCTGAACAATACGTTTCCCCGCCCTTTGGGGTGTAAACGAGCCAACGAATGACTCCATCGGACCCGGATCGTCCGATCAAACCGAGGCGCCTCGCAACAGCAACAACCACATAGGTGAAAAGTATATAAATGTCAGGGCTGGTAGGTCACTGACACCACCCTAGCTAGAAAGAAACGCATGCCCTCCCTGAGGTCCTTCTCCCGTTTTAGGTTCATACCGGGGTGTGAGGCTCGCGAATTCACGTTATACACAAAGCTACGCCACATAGGCGGTGCTTTGATCATCACCATAAGACTTTGCTTTTCAACAGAAGCCCTGATCACTGCATCTTAGCATGCCACACAGGCAATTCACGCCATGCGATTGATGTCCATCGATATACAACCTCTGAGCTCGTACGTCTCAGAGAAGGGCGTTAAGCAAAAGAATAAATTCTCCGCCGCCAAACAGATGTATATTTAACAGAGATCAATCAACACAGAATAAAATCCAATGTCGGACACACAGTCCATTTACGAGTCCGTTCTGGGTCTGAACGAAACCGGAGGCACTAAATACCTCGCAAACCCATCGATCACCACGTACGTCTGGACGATCACCACTCATTATCCATATTTCGGGATGCCTCCCAATCAGGACCTCGGTTACCATCCAAACGAGGTGAAGATCTCCGGTCTTCGACCATCGTCTTCATCTTCGACTTTCAATCGTCGGTCAATTATTTGAAATGAGAATTAACTCGGCCTTCTCAAATAATTCACGTATATTTAGAATTTCAAATCAATTTATTTCAATGGTTAAATTATTCGACAACACCAATTTCGTTCTTTAATGTAATTTTCACCCCAAACACATTCAACCATCAAAAGCTACATAAATCAAGCAAATTCAGCTTATTTCCATTCCATATCGCTTATGATATTTTATAAGGATTTATCGCTATTTTTATTTATTTTAAAATAGCCTATTTATTCAAAACGACGCTTCGGGCCATAACGCGGCCGTGGCGCTGTTTTTCTTCAGATTTGATTTACACTTATCTGAAAATCTAACCGTTGGATCTTCACAAAATTTACATCATTAGAAAGGTCTTTTCAAAACGAATCCAACGGTTCCAGTTTCGGGAAAATCCGACGGTCGGATCTCCCGGTACAATCGTTTGAAGTTTCGATTTCAAAATACGAACTGCAGCGTCGTTATTCGATTAAATATATAATTATATTTATATATATTAATAAATATAATCGTTTCTGGCGCTGTTTTTCTTCAGATTTGAATTAAACATTCCAGACAATCCAACCGTTGGATTTCTACAAAGTTGGTGCCGTTGGGAAGATATTTCCAAGGCGAACCCGACGGTCGAGGTTTCGGGAAAATCCAATGGTCGGATTTCCCGCACTAGTCGTTTGAAATTACGGTTTCAAAATACGAACTGCACGGCCTCGTTTCGTTTTAATTTTATTTATATTTATATATTTATATAAATATAGTCCATTCAATGATTTCCATATCGTTTTCGCTTCAAATATTTTTCTAACACCTTAAAATTTTGGAAAATTTCGCCATAACCTCCCCTGCACCGGGAGCATCGGGAAATCGCAAATAGCGTTCCCGGTCCTTCTAATCTCAAAAAGAAAAAGAAAAAGCCAAGCGGCTAGCCAACAGGCTCATAAAATCATCACCCAAACAAAGCAGTAAATGTGTACCTATTTGTCGGGCACAAAATTTTATTCCTCTTCTCTAGCCCCTTTGCTATAACCTGTTCAATAAATATGTATGTACATATATATACAGTTCTTATCATTTATCATTTTCTATTCGACTTCATATTTGATTTCAATTTGGTTTAAAAACACCATTCATTCTAATGTTACATAAATAGGTGCAAATCATTTCATTAGCTAATTAATGAATATTTCAACTCATATATGTTTATTTCGAACAAGTGGCTATTTTTAACACTTCACATTTCAACGATTTATGCATACAATAAAAATGTGATTTTTATTGTAAAACAATTCATTTCAAAACACTATTCTTCTATATAGTTCCTATAGGTGATAAAAATAAGATTTTTATCCTAAAACAATTTCTTTTGAAACGATATTATTTTACACAGTTCATATAGTCGATAAAATGTGATTTTTATTATCAAACAATTTATTTCAAAATATGAATACCATTCAACACATGAATTTCTAATCAACGAATGAATATCAATTCAACACATGAATGTTTTCTATAGTTTAAGCATATGAAAATAATTCAAACACACAAATATTATTCAAAATTTCGGCAGCATAACGGCAGGTTAGTTACAACTAGCACCGTCCCTAGTACGGCTCCTCGCTCTACCTTAAAACCTCGCGGTTTTTGACAATGGGGATCATGCATCTAGTTCGCACGCAGGCGGCATGTATATATTTATTTCATTTCCACAAACTAATCCTATGTGGTTTCAACCAAATATTTCACAATCACAAACGGGTATTTTTCAACCACAATCAACCAATATCAATCACAAACAATCCCAAACAATCATTCGCTATCAATCAATTTTCACAACAATTTCAACCAATAAATATCGTCCATGGTTTGTGGACGAGGGGCGTATATATATATATATATATATATATAGATATATATTTATATATAGCAATTCACTTTCATTTCACACATATATAATATTTTTAAATCAGAAATCTCACCAATAGCTATCCAACTTCACTTAGAGAAATCTTCGCCTTTACGACTCTGTCGCTTCGTTGCCTTTATTCTCTACATATGTAAAAATTGAATTTTTACTATGTTATTCAATATATAAAAATCGAATTTTGACGTCGCTATTCAATATATAAAAAATCGAATTTTGACATCGCTATTCAATATATAAAAATCGAATTTTGAATTCGCTATTCAATATATAAAAATCGAATTTTGACTTCGCTATTCAATATATAAAAATCGAATTTTGACTTCGCTATTCAATATATAAAAATCTAAATTTGACTTCGCTATTCAATATATAAAAATCTGATTTTTACTTCGACTTACAATATATAAAAATCTGATTTTTCTTTCGACTTTCAATATATAAAATCTGATTTTTACTTCGACTTTCAATATATAAAAATCTGATTTTTACTTTTTTTAAATTTCTAATCTCCTTCTATTTTAAATCTTAAAATAAATTAGTTTATAAATCATTTTAAAAATCAGTTTTTAATACTTTTTAAAATCAGTTTTAAACACTTATAAAAATCAGTTTTAAACACTTATAAAAATCGGTTTTAAACACTATAAAAAATCAGTTTTTACTTCCTATAAAAAATCAGTTTTTACTTCCTATAAAAAATCAGTTTTTGCTTGCTTTAAAATTAGTTTTTCTTTTTATTAAAAATCAGTTTTTCTTTTGCTTTTAAAAAAACAGTTTTTAATTGCTTTTAAAATTAGTTTTTCTTTTTATTAAAAATCAGTTTTTCTTTTGCTATTAAAAAAAACAGTTTTAAATCCTTAAAATCGAAATTCAAAGATGAAAATAAAATAAAATATAAACAATTTACCTGCGAAGAAAGGGTGGGGGGGAAGCCAAGCTCGGCGGCGTCGGAGATGCTTCGAGGGGCGGCGGCTTCAGCGTCGCGAATGGGGGGGGGGGCTTCGTCGGAGCTCGTGCGATCTGGGGGGGGGCTTCGTCGGTTGCGCACTGGTAGGAGGAGGCTGGACGGAGGGGCGATGGATCGGCGGCGTCGAACTGGGCGGAGCTCGCGATAGTTTTAGGTTTTTATTTTTTATTTTTTTATTTCGAACAGCAGAAAGGAAATGAGGAGAGAGAGAGAGAAAAGGGTTTATATAAGTTATTTTTATTATTAAATTTCTATTTAAAAGTTGCCTTTTTATTCGAAGTCGAAATGGGACCCACCGACTGTCGCCCATAGCGTTTTACCCCCATTCCGGACACAATGGGATATGTATCACAAGCTGATTTGATCGTTACAATCAGTTTCCGTTGAATTTACATTTAAATCACTATATTGAATTCTAAACGTACATTTCAAATTACCGGGGCCACATACTAACTAGAAAAATTCCAGAAAAATATTTTCTAGCTTCGTATTGACGATACGGTCCTAACAAAACTAGTTTCGTCGAATTCTGAGACCGTTTGAAAAATGGCCAATTTCCAGTCGATTAAAATCAACTGAAACTGGTCAAACGCGTTTTCTTTTGCCACGCTCACATATTGATTCGAAAAATTATGAAATTTGAAATCTAACAATAACTTGACACTGCGGATCTAACAAAAGTGGTTTCATCCAAATCCGAGGTCGTTTGCAAAATGTCCATTTTTAAGGGCCTGAATTCCATAGCGACTATTCAGAATTTTCAACTGGACATATCTTTTGATTCCCGCTATCAAATTTCAATTGGTCGGATTCGTTAGAAAGATATTCACTAACAGATTTAAATATTTTTGGTTTCACTAAAATCCGGATTGTTTTGCACCTGGTACAGTCTGACAAAGTTTGAATTCAATTTTTGAAACTGCCACGCCATTTCAGGCCTTGTTTATAATTATAATTAATTATATTCGTTTTCAATTGTCGATTCAAACTTAGTTTTCATCGCCATTATCTAAAATATTTATTTTAAATATTTAAAATCCATTATTTTAGCCAATTTAAAAATTTTAAATTGGTTCAGATTTTCTGGGTCGTTACAATTATGGAATGCAACAGAAAGTGTTACCTTTTATTTCAAGTTATATTTGCATTATGGAATGCAAATTAAAAGGTAAGCTCTTACTTCTAAGGTTTATTTACATTGGGGGACACATAAAAAGATACACTTTTATTTCCATGTCATAATTGCATTGTGAAATGCAAATAAAAGAACAAATTCTATTTTTAATGTATATTTGCACTAGTGAATGCAAATAAAATAATAAAGTTTAATGACAATTAAAAAGTGATTTTATTTGTAAAACAAGTTCTACATTTCTAATCTTAACAAATAAAAAGGATAATTTTATTTGTTTACAAACTCTTTTTTAGTAAAACATTTAATTCAAAAAGGTGATTTCTATTTTAATATATGTTTCTGCTATGCTATGTTAAAACAGAATGACAATTTATTCTAATCTTTTTATTTATTTAAGTCAAACATGAAAATAAAAGTATTGTTTTATTTTATAGTTCAAATTTTGACACATATGAATATAAAATATTCTATATTCACAATAATATATGATTTTATTGTATACACAAAATTTTAACAATCATAAACACACAATCACAATCAATCGTTCATCACAATCGCAGCACAACCAACATTGAAATACATAAATACGTACATACAACATGAATCTCATACTGAATGAATATGTATATATATATATTACTCAATAAAATAAATATATAATTAAAATTTTCAAAATAGAAATCTCACCCAGCTTTTATTCAGAATAGATCAGATCTGAATTTTGGTCAAAATTTCATCTGCTCCTTTTCAGATCTAGTCAATTCCTTGTTGTAGTGTTCTCTAATACGGTCGCAACGCAATTCGTTTCGTCAAATTCTGATTAAACATGACGAAGTTATTCAATTTTAAACATAAATTACATTATTGAATAATTTAATAATCAATTTCTTTAATAATTTTGTTAACCTTAATTAAAAACTCAAGGCCACTTCTTCTTCATCTTTATCGACTTCAGGAAACCCAAAACCACGACTAAAGCATCCCCTTGCGCGCCGCCATCGATCAACCACCGTCACCGCGAAGCCGTCCACGCTGGCATCAACCGCCCTCGACACCACCAAACTCGGTGGTCGCATGCTCCCCGAAATCCTACATAAACGCGCTGGCTTTGTGGCTCGATTTCCCATAAATTAGTGCAGAAGAATTGATCTTGACCGTATAGAATTGAAGCTAAGGAGAATATCTTTGATTTGGTCATTTGAATTGCTACGAGTTATAGTTTGGATTGAGGTATTTTAGTGGTGAATGGATGGAACACTTTCGGCTATGGAGTTTAGGGAAGAGGAGGCTGATGAAGTAGAAAAAAATTTAGATTTATATATATTTTATGTGGAGAAGAAGAATAAGATCTAAATTATAAAAAACAATTTCTCAGAAGAAGAAAAAGAATGAGAAAGATACGTGATTAATTTCTCACTGATGTCTCTTAATATATGGTAGGTTACAAAAGAAATTGATTAGCTGACTAGGCATAATGTAGCGTATTTATTTCCCATTTAAATTTCAAAAGCAAGTTACAAAGAAAAAGTGACTAAAAGGGAAGAATTGAATGCAAGAAAATTTCAAATTTCAAAAATAAATTACATAGGAAAAGAGAACAATGGAAAGAAATGAATGTGTGATTTATTGTCTAACGCTACTTTTAGGAGGTTGTGTGACTTTTCAAATTTCAAAACACATAACTTTAAAATTTCATAATTAAGGAATACTTTCACATGTGTAGAGGAGTATAATGTAGAGAAAATTGATAAAAAAAATGCATGGATAATGTTGAAAGTTTTATTCTTTTTCTTTTTCTGAATCTAAACAAAAAGGTATAAAAGATAGGGAAAAAAACATATATACATATATATGGTTTGTTTTTGGAGTAATTAATGATGGAAAACAAAAGGAGTAATGAGAAACAAAAGGGATGTAAATATAAGGAATGAAAGTTTACAAATAAAACATAATGTGAAAGTACAATGCAAGAAAGAAATAAATAGAATAACGGGCAATAAGTTAATTGAATGAAAGAAAGAGAGGAATGCATGGTTAATGAAAGAAAATAACTTGAATGAAATGTGAACGGACTAAGATATTACGCATAATTTTTTTTTTTTTTTGAAAAGAATTAATTAGGAAAACGTTATTTTAAAATTAAAGAAAAATTACGTGAGATAGAAGCGATAAGGAAAAAAAAGAAGGAGAAAAAGGAAATACGATGCAATGTTTATGAAAGGATAATTAAGAAGAATGCGTCAATTTGGAAGGAGATGAATGGTGCAGTATTAGTGAAACAACGAAGAAATGACACTGAAATAAATGCAGCTATTCAGATTTCAAAACAAATTTAGGAAGGTTTGAACATGCAATCACCGTTTCAAATTTCTGCACGTTACACTTGGAATAGATAAGGAAATAGTTGAGAGGACGGCCAAAGATATATATATATACAAATATTGTTAGAATTTATTTTATTTAAAACTTACGCATTATTTTCAATCAATATTTCAATATAAATTAATAAATGTTATTAAAGTTCCTAAGGCATTTTTTCTTTGTCTCCTTGTATATTTAGAATGCGCATTAATCAAGCGCCTGCATGAGTTATGTCAATCAACATTTAAATCATAGGATTTATGCTTCCCATCACTAAATGTAATCCTACAATCAACAAACTTAAATTAAAGTATGAATTTAATCATGATTATTTAAAATAAATTATTTTAAATATCCAAAACTTATTAAAATTACTTAAAATAAATTTTTGAATTTACCCAAAAATTCAGGGTTGTTACAATATCCCCCACTTAGAAACTTTTCGTCCTCGAAAAGGAACAAAGTTAAAATTGTTTAATTGTCCTACTCAAATTTTTATTCTTTATTATTCATTCATTTGTTTAAATAATTATATAGTTGAACTAATAATTACACTACACAATCATTAATCAATGGGTTGTTTAGATTTTTAAATATTTATAACTTTTATATATTCAAAAATCATATTTTCTAAAATAGATTATAATTACAAATATGTATATTATAGGCTTGCTACTCTCAACTCATTTTAGGGCATTACTAACCCCATCTCTAATGAGTTTTCTCATTCTAGGATACTGCTGATCCTATCTCTAATGAGCATTCTTATTGGATATTACTAATCCAATCTCTGATGAGTTTTTTGTTCAGTTCTAATGAGTTGTATCCCAAAGATTTGAGCTAACCAAAGCTCTAATACCAAAATGAAACGTCCCCAAAATTGCCCTTGCGGGAAATCGCCGGATACGCTTACTTTGGACTACAACACATCAGAACAACAACAACAGACTTTTATAAACATTGCAATAATGTTACATCAAAGTACAGAATATCAGAGTACATCGAATAAAATTACAGCGGAAGATAAATTACAACAAATACAATACAGTGCAGCGAAAATAACTATGCTCTGGACACAACTTTAAACTTCAATCCAGGATCCTGCTCGAGATGAAGACCTGTAGACAAACTACTCGATTGCCCGTGTGGAAAAGAGGGCACCCGAATTTGCAAAGGTGGAAACAAACAACGGGTCAGTCATGGGACTGGTGTGAGAATTCTTAACTAATTTCACTAATAGTAATAAGGCAAATCCAAGGACCATACCGCTAACGTGCAACGGGTTTTATCCTAATGGATTGCCGGTGCATAATTAAAAGTAAATCGTTAAACAACGCAATGCTTTTTAGAAAAATGAAACCATTATAAGACCCAAGTCCCATCACACAATGCAACGCAAACCGGAGGATAGGGTTTTACCTTATAATAGTCAAAAATGCTTGATACGATAAAACAAATTTGATATTATTGTTAGTGTATATATGTTTCAAAAACATTTCAAAGTACAAGTATCAATCATAGACGGCATAGTACCCCATCCTATTATGTCACCATACTAGTTCTACAATCAAAACGCATGGTGTCGTATTGGAAATTGGGTTTCCATCATGAGTCAAGGCTAGGGAGGAGCTCCTTACCGATTCGAGACACTCTAGCTAATGTCTCAGGATTCCCCGCAGTTAACCCTTGGATCCTGCAGGGCCGGTCCACACATACAGCTTCGTGGATTGGCAATTCCTGAACACATGTTTCCCGATCCTATAGGACCTATCATCCGAGGAGCGCCACATTCCATCATCCACATAAGTAAATATCAACCAATTTAAGCGTCGACACCACTTCTAGCTAGAAAGAAACGTGCTACTCTCCCTGCGTTCCCTTCTCCCGTTTTAGACTCAACCGGGTTGTGAGGCTCACGAAGTAACGTTATAACCACAAGGCCTTCTTTTCAACAAAGCCTTGATCATCTTCATCTTGGCGTGCCACGTTGACAATTCATGCCATGCGATTGATAACTATTAACACACAACCTCTAAGGGTGTTAAGCAAGAGAATAAATTCTCCGCCACCAACGGTGGTATATTACTAGAAATCAATTTACATAGAAAAAATTCAACATCGGACACACATCCATTTATAAGCTTATGCTCTGGGTCTGAGCGAAAGCCAAATCTGTACAAATCAACACTACGTCCGGATAACTACCATCTTAACCCCGTTTTGGGAGCAAATCAATCAAGGGCATCAACACTAGTTACCCATTCGTTGTGAAGATCATCGGTCTTCAATCGCCGTCTTCAATTCTTCGAACGTCGTATCATTATTTGGAATGAGAGTAAATCGGACTTTCCAAATAGTCTTCGCATAATTATCATTTAGATTATTTCATAACGTTATTATTTATCACTATTTTTGTTTTGATAAGAATAGATATAAATCATTCCATTAGTCATTTACATACAAGGGCAACGAATCAACCAAACAAACAGCACACAATCATGTTCATGTATCATATCAAGGTATCATGTTCAATGAACATTTCAATTCCATTCCACATTTATTAATTAATAAATAACAACTAAAAGGTAACTTTCAATTTATTCTTTTACTGCATAGAAAATGTCATTAAAACATCTCTTTTTCTTATTTATTTACACTACATGTGAATAAATGTTTTCCTTTTCTTCTACATATCCTATTTTCATGAAAATGTAAATGAAAGTGTCATCTAAAATAGTTCTTTTTATTTACATAAGAAAAGGTAAATAAAGTTTTCACTAATAATATGTTCATTTTATTTACATAGAAAATGTAAATAATGTGGCGTTACCGCGAAATCCGGTAGGCTTTGCAACCATCCCTTCATCCTCGAGTACAGCAGGTAAAACCCACCGCGACTCACAATGGTCCCCCAGTCCCTTGTTTTACGGCGAACCTCTCGAGTCTTCTGGCACTGCCGAACCAACCCTCAACAGGGACATGTAGTGGTAAGAGTCTCCCGTTTGCCACCAAACCGCGAAGCGAGAACCCCCTATCATGTGTACCCAGCCTACTCAGGACCAGCAACAAGGACTGGTATGAGAAATCTACTTATCACATTTTATAATATGGCTAATCATAGGACCACGCCACTTTAGCGGAACGGGTTTACTCCATTGGATTGCCAGTGCTTTAAAACAAGTAAATCTTTTAAACATCGCAATGCTTTTTATAAAAATGAAGCCATTATAAGACTCAGTTCCCATCACACAATGCAACGCAAACCGGAGGATAGAGTTTTACCTTATAATGGCCAAAATATGCTTGATACGAATAAAACAAAAGAATATGATATTATTACTAGTGTTTATATGTTTCACAAACAATTTCAAATCATAAGTATCAATCATAGGCGGCATGGGTACCATATATCGTGTTGCCATATATAGGTATACAATCAAAACCACACAGTCATGTGTTTGGAAATTGGATTTCCGTCATGAACCAAGGCAAAAGATAGCCCTTACCGAATTCGAGACTCTCTAGCCCGAGCCTCAGGCAAGCACGCAGACAAGCCTTGGATCGTCAGGGTCGGTCCACCAATGTGGATTATTATGCCTGAACACTGCGTTTCCCCACCCTTTTGGGCGTAAATGAGTCAACGAATGACTCCATCGACTTCGCATAGTCACCGATATAACTGAGTCGCCTCGCAACAGCAACAACCATACAGGTGAAAATAATGTGAATGTCAGCCAGTTTAAGCACTAACACCACCTCTAGCTAGAAAGAAACGCATGTCCTCCCTGAGGTCCTCTCCTGTTTCTGGTTCACACCGGGGTGTGAGGCTCGCGAATTCACGTTATACACAAAGCTATGCCACCAAGGCCGTGCTTTGATCATCAACCACAAGACTTTGCTTTTCAACAGAAGCCTTGATCACTGCATCTTAGCATGCCACACAGGACACGGAATGAATTCCTATGTCAGACACACAGTCCATTTGCAAGTCTGTTCTGGGTCTGAACGAAACCGGATGCACTATATACCTCACATACCCATCGATCTCCACGTACGTCTGGACGATCACCACTTATTATCCATATTTCGGGATGCCTCCCAATCAGGACATCAGTTATCATCCAACCGAGGTGAAGATCTCCAGTCTTCAACCATCGTCTTCATCATCGACTTCTTATCGTCGATTCAGTTACTCAAAATGGGATAAACCTGGTCTTTCTGAGCAATTCGCGTATACAATAAACAAGTGCTACACAAAGAAAACATACGCCTTATTCCAATTCATTAGTCACTATCCGTAAATTAGTAAGAGAAGATTTCCCAAATATTAACCTCGAAGGCCGAAACCAACATCAGACCAATACCCAGGAAACCATCTGACTTAGCTAACCTTCAATTAGTTTATAAATTTCACATTCAACCATCAAATATTCAATAAACCGGGTAAATTCGGTTTATTTCCATTCCATATCGTTTATAATATTTTATAACGATTTATCACTATTTTTATTTATTTAAAAATAGCCAATACATTCAAACGACGCTTCGGGCCATAACGCGGCCGTGGCGCTGTTTTTCTTCAGATTTGATTTACATATATCTGAAAATCTAACCGTTGGATCTTAAAAAATTTTATATCATTAGAAAGATCTTTTCAAAACGAATCCAACGGTTCCAGTTTTGGGAAAATCCGACGGTCGGGTCTCCCGGTACACTCGTTTGAAGTTTCGATTTCAAAATACAAACTGCAGCGTCGTTATTCGATTTAATTTAATTATATATACAAATATATATATAATCGATTCTGGCGCAGTTTTTCTTCAGATTTGAATTAAACATTCCAGACAATCCAACCGTTGGATCTTCACAAAGTTGGTGTCGTTGGAAAGATATTTCCAATGCGAACCCAACAATTTAGGGAAAATCCGATGGTCAGATCTCCCGCAGTAATCGTTTGAAATCACGGTTTCAAAACATGAACTGCAGCTTCGTTATTCGACTCATTTTAATTATATATATATATATATATAATCTATTCTTCGATTTCAAAACCATATTCTTTTCATACATTTGATAAAAATGATATTTTTATCTAACAGACATTTATTTTAACACTTCACTATTCTTAACAATTCATGTATATAATAAAAATGTGATTTTTATTGTGAAACAATTTATTTCAAAGCTATTTTATATAGTTCATATAGTGGGTAAAAATATGATTTTTATTATAAAACAATTTATTTCAAAACATGACTATTTTATATAGTTCATATAGGTGATAAAAAATATGATTTTTATTATAAAACAATTTATTTCAAAACATGACTATTTTATATAGTTCATATAGGTGGTAAAAATATGATTTTTATTATAAAACAAATTATTTCAAAACACGACTATTTTATATATTTCATATAGATGGTAAAAATATGATTTTTATTATAAGACAATTTATTTCGAACACGAATACCATTCAACACATGAATTTCTATTCAACACATGAATGTTTCCTATAGTTCGTATATATAAAATAAAAATGTGATTTTTATTGTTAAAACAATTTATTTAAAACACGAATACCATTCAACACATGAATTTCTATTCAACGAATGAATTTCTATTCAACACATGAATGTTTTCTATAGTTCGTATATATAAAATAGAAATGTGATTTTTTGTTGTTAAAACAATTTATTTAAAATACGAATACCATTCAACACATGAATTTCTATTCAACGAATGAATTTCTATTCAACGCATGAATGTTTTCTATTCAACACACGAATATAGTTTCAACACATGAAAATAATCCTAACATATGAATATTATTCAAAATTTCGGCAGCATAACGGCAGGGTAGTTAAAACCGGGGCCATCCCTAGTACGGCTCCTCGCTCTACCTTAAAGCCTTGCAGCTTTTGACAATGGGGATTTCATGCATCTAATTCGCACGCAGGCGGCATGTTTATTTTTTATTTCTTTTCCACAAACTAATCCTATGTGGTTTCAAGCAAATAATTCTCAACCACAAGCGGGTATTTTTCAACCACAATCAATCAATTTCAACCACAAACAATTCTAATCAACCATTCGCTATCAACCAACTTTCACAACAATTACAACGAATAAATATCGTCCATGGTTTGTGGAGAGGGGCGTGTATATATATAAGTATATTTCACTTCTATTCAACATATATATAATTTTTAGAATGCATATATAACTTATACATCGAATGTACAACTTATACAACGCTTATACATGAGGTGTACAACGCTTATATAACTCATACATCGACTATATAATTTATACATTGTCGTTTTCCATATCGTTTATAATTCAGAAATCTCACATTGGGTTCCACTCCACCAAACATAGCAGAAGGCTCAGAAAAATATGCGGTCTCTTCTAGAATGTAGAAGGCGTCCACACGAGTCCACTGTCTCTTGTTTCACTGAATTTCGTCAACAAGCAAAAAAGATATGATTTTTACAGTGAAATCAAAAACCGTACGTAGCGCTTTAAAGTGCTATAATATAGTTCAATTTAAAATCAGCCATTACCTTCAAAATTCTTTCAAAACTAGGTTTCAACTTTTCGATCAAACCGCTGCACGATACGAAGATCCGCTTGTACAGCGTCGAAGAGGGAAGTGAGGGCTTCCCGCGCCCGGTGGTTGCGCTCTGATCGGTGGACTGCGGCGAGCTCGGCGGCGCTCTGAAGTCTGGCCGTTCGTGGAGGTGATTCACATTGGAGGGTGGACGATAGGGGGTGAATGTTATATGGAATTGAAGAGGGGAGTAAGGGCTTCAAAACGTGGGTGGTGGCGCTCGATTCTGTTGAGAGACAGAGGAGAAAAAGAAGAGAGAAGGTGGGAGCAGTGTGACGACCCAAACTTCCCCGTAAAGGAAAGCCTGGATTGCTTTGAGAACAACACACATCAGAACACAAAATGAAGAACATTTTATGCTGATTACAACAATTACATCAGAGTACAAGAAAGTAACAGAGTATGAATACTTATTACATAATTGAAATACAATAATATCATAGATTTAAATTACATTTAAATAACAACGGAAAAATAATACAAATATACAACTGAAAGGAATACACAGATACAGAGCTTTCCGAATACCGCTTCAGCTGTAAACCAGGATCCTGTAAATATATCTGCAAAAATCTACTCGACTGCCCATGTGGGAAATAAGGGCACCCGAGTTTGCCAGTGGAACAAACTACAGGTCAGTCATGGGAGTGGTATGAGAAATCTTAACTTAACTTATCTAATAATAAGGCTAATCACAGGACCACGCCGCTAACGCGGAACAGGTTTACTACATTGGATTGCCAGTGCATAGAATCAGTAAATCGTTAAATAACGCAATGCTTTTTAGAAAAATGAGACCATTTTAAGACCCGAGTCCCATCACACAATGCAATGCAAACCGGAGGATAGGGTTTTACCTTATAATAGTCAAAAGATGCTTGATGCGATAAAATGGATTTAATATTAGTGGGTATATCTGTGGGCATATATATATATATATATATATATATATATATATATATCAAAAAAACAATTTCAATCATAATGTATTAATCATAGACGACATAGTACCCCATCCTACTATGTCGCCATACTAGTCCTACAATCGAACCGCAAGGTCGTATTGGAAATTGGATTTCCATAATGAGTCAAGGCTAGGGATCGTCCTCTCCGATTCGAGACACTATAGCAAATGCCTCAGGATCACACCTATGGGCAACCCTTGGAGCGATAGGGCCGGTCCCTACCTAACGGTAGTGGGTTAGTTATGCCTGAACACACGCTTCCTGGTCCCTTTGGACCTCCATATGACCACTAACGGCCTATAATCCCGAGGCGCCTCAATCCATCATCCACATAAGTAAAATTCCAGCCAGTTTAAGCACTGACACTACCCCTAGCTAGAAGGAAACGTGTGCATTCCCTACGGTCCATATTTCGTTTTTGACTCATACCGGGGTGTGAGGCTCGCGAAGCCACGCTATACACAAAGCTATGCCATAATAGGCTATAGTTTGATCATCCCACAAGGCCCTGCTTTTCAATAGAAGCCTTGATCACTTGCATCTTGGCGTGCCACATTGACAATTCATGCCATGCGATCAATCACTATTAATATATACCAGGGTGTTAAGCAGAGAATAAATTCTCCACCACCAATCAGATATACATTAATAAAAATCAATTTAATTTACATGGAACGAAATCCAATGTTGGACACGCATCCATTTACAAGTCCGTTCTAGGTCTGAACGAAACCAGTGGTACCTGAGAGGTCCTCGCATATCCGGGCAATCCACAATACGTCTGGACGGCTACCACTGAAGCTCTTTCAAGGTAGCTACTCCCATCATGGGTCTCAGTAGCAACACATCCATTCGATGTGAGGATCGTCGGTCTTCAACCACCGTCTTCATCTTCGACTCTTCATCGTCGTAGTAATCATTCGTAATGGGTTAAACCCGGTCTTTCTGAATAATCCACGTGTTTTTATAATTAAAAATCAAGTACTATAAAATCACATCCAATGCCACATTCCAATTCAGAATATTCTTTTAAATAAAATATTCACATTATCTTATCAAAGATAAATTCTTCCAATTTATTCTTAAATATTTCTTTTAAAGATTTATTAAAACCCCAATTTGGTTTTAAATATCAATAATCATTATTCAATGATTATTTAAATTTAAGAAATTAATCTTATCTTTAACTGGGTTAAAGAACTAATGTCATTTAAAACATAGTTCACGGTAAACCCAAAATATGGAACTTTACATAAATCAAATCAATATATAATCCTTATAAATTTCTGTATCCGACAAACAATATAAATGGAATAACAACAAAGCCTCTTAAATTCCATATGTAGTATCGGTCTTCTTTTACAGAAGCTTACCTTGGTTATTATTAATTCGAATTCCACTCAACTCTAATTTAATATATTAAATTGGAAAACTTGGCTTTTGGAGAATTCCCCTTTAAATCTTAATAAAAGACTTATGAATTACAAATCATATTTTTACTGTCAGTTGAGTTAAAGACCACACGTCACTTAAAAACACAGTCCACAATAAACCCAACTCACATTTCTTTTTATTCCAATTTCTAAATATAACTGAAAATCTTAATAATCTAAATAAAAGATTATTCTTTTCATACGGGGTTTAAGAACAGTGTTATTTAAGACACTATTCACGATAAACCCAAAATCCAATTTATTTAATTTAATTTCAATTAAATATTAACACACTGGAAAACTACATTAAATCTAAATTTAATGATTTACTCTAGTTGATAACTAATTCATTTCAATAAAAATATATTTTCTAAAATATATTCCTTTTCCTAAAATATTTTCTAAAATATCTTTTCTAGAATATCCTTTATTGGAATGTGACTCAATTAACAACCATATATTGCATGAAATCAACCATCATGATAAATAATTATCAAACACCCAAATAACAACCAAAGTGGATTCTACACTAAATATTGGGACTAGTGTAGATCAAGTATCATCCCAACACCCGTGTGGGGTTTCATCCAACAAGCTAATAATAAATTATTTGTGCACTTGGGCGATGTGTAAAAATTATCGACCCAATCACATTTAAACAAGTCGGATGACTTGTAAATGGAAGTGTAATATTCAAATTGGAGTATACTAAACATTATATTTATCACATCAAACATTTCAACATCATAGACATATATTTCAATTCCTTTTATTGTGAACAAATGACAATAAAAATCTAGTCTTTTAATTCAATTCATTTTATTGTCAACAATGTTACAATAAAATATAATCCTTTGATTCTATTCCTTCTTATGAAAACAACATCACATAAAAATGTAATCCTTTAATTCTTTTAAATGACATTTAATAATGAACATAAATGACGTCTTATAATTAACATATATGTCATCGTTGTTTTGCATGCCAATTCTAATATATGCATTTACATTAGAATGATATATGTTCGTTTTGAATATAATCCTAATGCATATATTTATGCTAAAATGACATTTTTGTTTAATCCTTTTAAATAAACAAAAATGTATATATTTTTAACTAATCCTTTTAAATATAAAAAAATGTGTATTTATAACTAATCCCATTAAATGACCAAAAAACAAATATTTTGGTGTAATCCTTTTCAATGACCAAAAATGATTATTTTTGGTTAAACTCTTTTTAATAACCAAAAAATGATTATTTTTATTTCTCTAACAGGTTTTAACACAAAAAATGTGTATTCTTATTACATCCTTTTAATATGGATAAAATGTACATTTTTGTTTTATTCTTTTTGATGACCAAAAATGTACATTTTTGGTTTAATCATTTCTAGTGACAAAAAATGTATATTTTGGTCTTATTCATTTTTAAATAACCAAAATGAATATCTTTATCTTATTCCTTTTTAAATGACAAAATGACTATATTTTGATCTCATTCTTTTTAAACGATAAAATGAATGTTTCTATTCTCATTCTATTACATTTGACAAAAATGAAAGTTTTTATTTCATTCTTTTACATTTGACGAAAATGAAAATTTTTATTCATTCTTTTTATTTGCAAAAATGAGTGTTTCACATTCATTCTTTTTAGATTTGCCAAAACTGGTAAATTTGTCTAATTCTTTTAATGTAGACAAATGATTATCTTGTCTAATTCCCTTAATGTAAACAAAAATGGCTTATTTTTGTTTAACTCTTTTTAATGCGCAAAAATGTCTATTCTTGTTCAACTCTTTTTAATGCACAAAAATGTCTACTCTTGTTTAACTCTTTTTAATGCACAAAAATGTCTATTCTTGCTTAACTCTTTGTAACACCCCGTATGTTAAATAACTTGTTATAACATAAATCAGAGCAGAATTAAATTTAATATTCTGAATCAGGGGAAACGGGCTGTGCCATTGCGTTCGTCTCGGAAAAATACGCGAAATAGAGTCCGAGTTTTCGTAAATCGGAGTCCGTATGACCAAGTTATGGCCCGTCAAAGTTTCACGAAAAATCAAAAACGAAAACTGCTCATGTTTTGAGGCCCGGGATGAGGTTTGGGCTGTTTTTTTTTGGGCCCTAAATGGTTCCTACACTTGACTTCTTCCCCAAGATATGCTTTAAAGGCTAGGATTGGTTCTAGGGTATATCCTATGGTCCTAAAACATCTAACTAATCTATATATACACCCTAATACCCCCCCTTATCCTTACCAAAAATAGATCTAAGGCCATTATGCCACCACTTAGAAAATTGGAGAGCCTCCACTAAAAATCCTAAGAGGGTTTGCAAGCTAATCTACATCTTCTTCTACTTAATCATTGGGATTTGCTTCATTTAACTTGCTAATCTTGTTTTGGTGAGCTTCTATCCCCTTAATAATCAATTATTGAATTGATTATGATAAGATGTGATAAAGTATGGCTATGTTTGTGGATCCATATATTTATGCAAGCTTGATGTAGTGAATATTATGTGTTTTGCAAGTTATATGCCTTATGTCATGCAAGTTTCATAATATGTAATCATGATATTTTTATGCAAGTTGTTTCATGATGTTTATGATGCAAAACACTAAGTGAATATGGATCCATTATGCAAACATGTTATGCAAGTATGTGAGTACTTATGCAAGTCATGTATATGCTTATATGCATGTTTAACATCTTATGCAAGTATATGAATGTTTATGCAAGTTATGTATATGTTGAAATGCAAGTTTAACATAATATGCAAGCCTATGCAAGTATGTGAATGTTTATGCAAGTTATGTATATGTTGAAATGCAAATTTAACATAATATGCAAGCCTATGCAAGTATGTGAATGTTTATGCAAGTTATGTATATGTTGAAATGCAAGTTTAACATAATATGCAAGCCTATGCAAGTATGTAAATGTTTACGCAAGTTATGTATATGTTGAAATGCAAGTTTAACATGATATGCAAGCTTATGCAAGTATATGAATGCTTATGCAAGTATGTGAGTGCTTATGCAAGTTAAGTATATGCTAAAATGCAAGTTCTACATGTTATGCAAATCACATGTATGATGATATGTAAGTTCATATGCAACATGTTATGCAAATCACATGTTTGATGATATGTAAGTTCATATGCAACATGTTATGTAAGACACATGTTTGATAATATGCAAGTTTGGGTTGAATATAGTTGGGTTAATATATGCTCATATATGCAAGTTGACATCCTCTTAACCCATGACAAAGTTGTACGCTAAACCCATGATAGTTGTGATGGATCTTCCCCTTTATTATGTCATGAAATGAGAACGATTTACGTGGGGAAACGATGGGGTTGGTAAATATGTTAATTAAAGCATGGTTGGGTATGATTAAGCATACCATAAAAATAAATTACCATAAGTGGGAATTTACCTATTGAGTTAGGTCTACCCCATGGG
Source organism: Allium sativum (assembly GCA_030737875.1). Taxonomy (NCBI): domain Eukaryota; kingdom Viridiplantae; phylum Streptophyta; class Magnoliopsida; order Asparagales; family Amaryllidaceae; genus Allium; species Allium sativum. The sequence goes on along the minus strand of CM060910.1, from coordinate 890,874,026 downwards.
AATTTACCTATTGAGTTAGGTCTACCCATGTTATGGAAAACTTGATATTAATTAGGAATAATTAATATGGGGGTGATTAATTAGGTGTAATTAATCGACTAAGACACGAGGTTGGACTCATTTGTAGTGTAAAACTGCCCGGACCCGACCGGCTTAACCAGTTGCTACAAATGTCAGCCCAATGTGAGAGGTCTTAGCCATAAATTAAATACGTGATTAAGGTAAAGACACGAGGTTAGACTCTGTTATGACGTAAGACTGTCCGGACTCTACCGGCTTAACCAAGCGGTCATAACAGCCAGTCTAATGTGGGAGGTCTTTATGGGAGATCACGGTCTTAATTAATTAAGAAACACTTAACCATATTAGCATGTAGTGGGACATGAGGGGTTAAGTGGGTGCCTTGGGTGGCATATAGTAACTAGTGGGGGTGCCTTGGGTGGCATGAGGAAACTAGTGGGTTGCCTTGGGTGGCAATAGAAAATACGATAAGAATACTTAACCAAAGTGGAACATGTAACTAAACATGATTAAAGGGTTAAGTAAGTGCCTTGGGTGGCATGGGGAAATCAAGTAAGTGCCTTGGGTGGCATGTGGGAATCAAGTAAGTGCCTTGGGTGGCATGTGGGAATCAAGTAAGTGCCTTGGGTGGCATGCGAAAATCTAGTGGGTGCCTTAAGGGGCAATTGTAATATAATTGGATGACTTAACCAAACCTTAACATGTAAGGGGGCATGATTATAAAAAGGGGTTAAGTGGGATGCACTAGATAAAATGACAAGCTTAAGTAGTAGCTTGTGGGGGGCCCATTTCAACCAATATCCCAAACGTATCTTTGTGGGCTCGACCCATGTCGAGTGACGGGACACGCATATTGGGCTTGATTATAAGAGGCCAAAACGGGGTAGCGGTGGCAACGCAAGTCCAACGGGTTTCATATGCGTGTGTGGGCCCGGGCTGGTAGATAAGCCGTTGTTGCATCGTGTAGATATAAAGCCGTGCACCGTTGATAGTATTGGGTAGCCACTTTAGGGGAGTGATACACCCCACTGTGGGACCAGCACGGGTATCTACGTTAGGGAGCCGATCGCTTGGGGTAGTGGGGTACACCTAGTAGAGATAGGGGCAGACGGCACCTATGTAGTCAACTAGGGTACAGGAAACTACTGGTTATATCTATCTTTGATATCCTTGGGTGGGATCAACCTTTGAGTAGGAGTGACTGGTGTGGTGCAGTTAGTAATTATCCTTGGGTGGGTAGATGTGTCTTTACGGTTATCTTAGTTCGTCCTGTGTTCGTGGGCAACTTAGTGTAGTCATTATCCCCAAAGATACCATACCGAGTTCATATCATACCCTAATTACTTTAATAATTGTATTATTAAGGAGATAGGGTTCACTCAGGCTTATGTCTGACCCCCGTTGTTTTTATCTTTTTCCTTCAGGTCCTCAGGTTGGGCCTAGTGCTAGTGGGCTTTGATCAGTTTGCTTTATCTATCTCTTGGAGCTTGGACCGTAGATGTAGAGCTCAGCTTATCTTATCTTTTCTGTTATGGCTATTTGTTATGAGTAGTGGGATTATGTACTTATTTTATTCAGGATGGATATTTTGTACTTGACTCTTGTTATGGTTTTATGATGTAACCAAACATGTTTTACTTTCCGCTGCTATGAGATGATGTTTTAAATTTTCAAGTATTACATTATATCTGTCTTGTTGTAATTTTACGGTTCTATACTCACTAAAAATATTCCACCGATGCTATGGCATTCCCTTAGTGAGTGACTATAGCGGGTGTGGGGTGTTACACGTGGTATCAAAGCTTAAGGTTACCAGAACAGATAAAATTTTTAGAAAAACTATTTTCTAAGAATATTTTTGAAAGGAGTATTTTCGAAAACATGTCTTTTAAGAGAAAAGTTTTTGAAAGAAAAGCATAATCCCCAATAGCCATATCTATATCTTTCGAATTCTCCATTTTGAATCTCTTCCTCTCTCTCATTTTGAGTTTCCCCTCCGCGTATAGATGATCTTTCTAAGATGGATAAGGATGGAAAACCACTTCAAGGGACTCAGACGTAAATCTGGTTAGAAGTTGGTTCAAGAAGAGAGGAAGGCTCAAATAGTTGTTTGGTTAATGAAGGGTGAAACCTCATTGGTGGGAGGTTGTGAGTGGAGAATAGGGAAGAGGAAGGCTAGTAGTTATCCTTTTGAGAGGAATAGGACACGTTATTAGGATTGTCCAAAGAAGCAAGGGCAAGGTATGGAATCTTCTGGGGGGTAATTGTATTCCCTCACGACTAAGGTACCAGATGGGGATAAGACCGTCTAGGTTGGAATTTGGATTTCTTTATTATCCGATTCAAACTTTATTTGATCCTGATATATCGAGTTCGTTTATCTCACCATTGATAGTTGAGTCACTGCACTTAGACACCAGTTTGGTTGATGATCCCTTAGTTGTTTCAAACCCAATTGGGCTCCATGGTGTGGTTGGGTTTGAAAGTTTTTATACTTAGCATTGAGTTTAGATGTGATGCTTGTTGGGCTTCACGGGCTATGGGTTAGTTCTGGGCATGGACTGGTTATCCAGTAGGGGTGCCGTTTTTGATTTTGGAGGGAGAGTTGTTAGGCTTATGGGCCGCTTGGGTAACACTCTCGAGATCTCTTGTAATCCCATAGAATCTGTTATGCTAAGTTATCTAGAATCGCTTGACATGTTGGTCTAGAATTTGTGATCTGTTAGAGCGGTCCGGGAATACCCGGATGTGTATAAGGAGGTGAAGGGCTTACCTCCGGAGCTGGAAATTGACTCCCAAATATATCTGGTGGGTAAGGCTAAACCAGTGTCTTGGCCAGTGTGCCACGTGGCTCCTCGTGGGAGGAGGGAACTCCATAAGTAAGTAGGCGATTTTCTTGAGAAGGGGTTCATAAGACGAAGTATATCGGAGTGGGGCGCTCCAGTAGTTTTTGCCACGAAGGCGGATGGGTACCTCAGACTTTGTGTAGGCTAAAGAGAGCTAAATAAACTCAGAAAGAAGAATAGACACCCATTGTCGAGGATTGATGATCTCTTAGATCAGTTAGTGGGCGCCTCAGTATTTTCGCAGTTGGACTTAGCCACGGGATTTCATCAGTTGAGAGTGGCTGAGGATAGTATAGAGAAGACTGCCTTTAGGACTCCGGATGATTTTTTTTTATGAGTGGCTGGTGATGCCATTGCGTTTGACGAACGCCCCCGTATACTTTGATGATTTGATAAGAAGGGTGTTCAAGGAGTACCTAAATAAGTTGTGATGGTCTTTGTGGATGACATCTTGGTCTTTTCTAGGAGCAAAGCCAGTTAGGGAAAAACGGTGGTTTTGGAGTAAGACTGGCGGGGACATCCAGGGTTGGACAAGGGGCTTAATTATTTAGCCGTTTTTACTAGTATCATCTCACAAAGGTCGTCTGAATTCGAAGGAGGTATCCCTTGGGTGTTTGTCTGATATTGGTTTAGGCCTTTGGGGCTTGCATTTGGGGGAATGCCGAGTTCGATTAGGGTGGTCTGCGTGAGGGATGGATAGCTGTGATGATTTTGGATGATATCCTAGTGGAGAAGAGCATGCCCTACATCTTAGGGAAGTGCTGGAGGCTCTTCAAGCGCATAATCTTAGGACAGTAAAAGTGGATGGGATTTTTAGCATCCTATGGGTTTGAGATAGCGTATACCCCTGGCAAGGGTAACATGGTAGCGGACACCTTAAGTAGAAAAAGGGATTGTCCTCGAGTTTGTGGTTCGTTGAACGAAGAAGCCTAGAGTTTATTTCTATGATGGATTTCAGACCTTCCGTTAATTGTGTACCCGGTTTGCTAGCTTCCTTGGAAGTTAGACCTACTCTTTTGGGGCAAATTGTAGAAGCACAGAGGGACGACCCACAGTTGGTTGAGTTAGTAGAAAAGCTCATAAGGGGGGGAGTCGTCCAGCCATTTGAGTAGGTACACCCTAGATGATAGGGGGTGCTTGTGTAGAGACGGTAGACTTTGTGTACCGCAAGATGAGGGTTTGAGGAAGGTTATTCCTGATAATGCACACCGTTTTAGGATGACCATTCATCCCGGTGGGGACGAGATGTACCAAGACATGAAAAGGACTTTCTTCTGGGCCGGTATGAAGAAAGATGTGGCCGAGTATGTTGCTAGATGCTTGGTGTGCCAACAAGTAAAAGCAGAGCAAAAGAAGCCAGGTGGGTTGCTTCATCCTTTGGAAATTCCGATATGGAAGTGGGATAGTGTCTCGATGGACTTCGTTGATGGTTTACCGAGATCGAGGAAGGGCAATACAGGAATTTGGGTCGTGGTTGATAGACTTACTAAGAGCGCCCATTTCATACCCGTAAAGAGTAAGAGGACTGCTCCATGGCTTGCTTCAGTCTATGTTTGAGAGATAGTTCGATTGCATGGGGTACCTTCCAGCATAGTGAGTGATCGAGATCCTATCTTCACTAGTGAGTTTTGGAAGAGTTTACAGGAGGCGGTGGGGACTCAGTTGTGTTTGAGCACCGCATATCATCCTCAGATAGACGGCCAGACCGAGAGGGTGAACCGTGTTTTGGAAGACCTTTTGAGGCTTTGTATCTTGGATTTTGGAGGTACATGGGAAGAGCATCTTCCTTTGGTGGAGTTTGCATATAACAACAGCTTCCAGTCTAGTATTGGCATGGCACCTTTTGAAGCTCTTTATGGAAGGCCTTGTCGATCACCTACATGTTGGTGGGAATCTACGGATAAGATCTTGCTAGGGCCCGATATGGTTAGAGAGACTTCAGAGAAGGTTGATTTGATTCGAAGAAGGATGAAAGCAGCGCAAGACAGACAGAAATCTTATGCAGATAAGAGGAGGACTGATCTTGAGTTTGAAGTTGGGGACATGGTTTTTGTCAAAGTGTCTCCATTACGGAATGTTGTTCGCTTTGGATCCGCTGGGAAGTTAGCACCGAGGTTTGTAGGACCGTTTCCTGTCAAGGAAAGAATTGGACGGATGTCATATAGGGTGGAGTTGCCAGACAGACTTAGTGGTATACATGATGTTTTCCATGTGTCACATTTGAGGAAGTGCCTACATGAGACCGCAGAGGTGGTAGAGCCGAGCTTGCTTAGAGAAGTGGAAGTAGAGCGTGATGCGACGATTCGACGAGCTCCTACTCGCATCCTTGGGTCAGAGATTAAGAAGTTGAGAAACAGAGAGGTTCAGCTAGTCAAAGTGCAATGGGGAGATGACGAGAGCAATGCTACTTGGGAGACGGAAGCGAAGATGCGTTCTTTGTACCCTTTTCTTTTCGAGAGTATGTTCTTTAACTTCTCCTTTATTGCCTATCTTGTACTTATCTTGTCCTTAGTATGTCCTCTCGTTAGCACCTTTGACCTTTTAGATAGGGTAAACCTATGGTTGAAACATGTGTTTGAGACATGTTATGATTGATGGATGCAAGTGGATGCAAGTGTTTGCTAGTGGTTGCTCGTGGATGCATATACACACACTTTAGGCACTAGATCGGCTCAATCACTTCATATTGCATATTGCATATAAATGTGTGTAGGTAGCTATATTAATGGATGTATGATGGTTGTGCTATCATATGGATGATGCATTTATTCGGTGAATGATTGTGCACGCATGTAGAAATAGTATGTGTCGATAGGGTTCTTTCGCATACATATTGGATGCATGGCACTATCATGGTTTGCATTAAGGAGGTCAACTGAATCAGTAGACCGCCTGATTTTGCATTAGATAGGGAACATATACACACACTTTTTGCATATGTTCATACAACATTAGAAACTTTAAGGACAATGGATGCCAGTGTTTGATGGTTGAGTAGATGGTTGTTTGGTTGGTAGGATACGTTCTTCTTGACTTAGAGATTTCGGGGACAAAATCCTTTAAGTAGGGGAGAATGTAACACCCCGTATGTTAAATAACTTGTTATAACATAAATCAGAGCAGAATTAAATTTAATATTCTGAATCAGGGGAAACGGGCTGTGCCATTGCGTTCGTCTCGGAAAAATACGCGAAATAGAGTCCGAGTTTTCGTAAATCGGAGTCCGTATGACCAAGTTATGGCCCGTCAAAGTTTCACGAAAAATCAAAAACGAAAACTGCTCATGTTTTGAGGCCCGGGATGAGTTTTGGGCTGTTTTTTTTTGGGCCCTAAATGGTTCCTACACTTGACTTCTTCCCCAAGACATGCTTTAAAGGCTAGGATTGGTTCTAGGGTATATCCTATGGTCCTAAAACATCTAACTAATCTATATATACACCCTAATACCCCCCTTATCCTTACCAAAAATAGATCTAAGGCCATTATGCCACCACTTAGAAAATTGGAGAGCCTCCACTAAAAATCCTAAGAGGGTTTGCAAGCTAATCTACATCTTCTTCTACTTAATCATTGGGATTTGCTTCATTTAACTTGCTAATCTTGTTTTGGTGAGCTTCTATCCCCTTAATAATCAATTATTGAATTGATTATGATAAGATGTGATAAAGTATGGCTATGTTTGTGGATCCATATATTTATGCAAGCTTGATGTAGTGAATATTATGTGTTTTGCAAGTTATATGCCTTATGTCATGCAAGTTTCATAATATGTAATCATGATATTTTTATGCAAGTTGTTTCATGATGTTTATGATGCAAAACACTAAGTGAATATGGATCCATTATGCAAACATGTTATGCAAGTATGTGAGTACTTATGCAAGTCATGTATATGCTTATATGCATGTTTAACATCTTATGCAAGTATATGAATGTTTATGCAAGTTATGTATATGTTGAAATGCAAGTTTAACATAATATGCAAGCCTATGCAAGTATGTGAATGTTTATGCAAGTTATGTATATGTTGAAATGCAAATTTAACATAATATGCAAGCCTATGCAAGTATGTGAATGTTTATGCAAGTTATGTATATGTTGAAATGCAAGTTTAACATAATATGCAAGCCTATGCAAGTATGTGAATGTTTACGCAAGTTATGTATATGTTGAAATGCAAGTTTAACATGATATGCAAGCTTATGCAAGTATATGAATGCTTATGCAAGTATGTGAGTGCTTATGCAAGTTAAGTATATGCTAAAATGCAAGTTCTACATGTTATGCAAATCACATGTATGATGATATGTAAGTTCATATGCAACATGTTATGCAAATCACATGTTTGATGATATGTAAGTTCATATGCAACATGTTATGTAAGACACATGTTTGATAATATGCAAGTTTGGGTTGAATATAGTTGGGTTAATATATGCTCATATATGCAAGTTGACATCCTCTTAACCCATGACAAAGTTGTACGCTAAACCCATGATAGTTGTGATGGATCTTCCCCTTTATTATGTCATGAAATGAGAACGATTTACGTGGGGAAACGATGGGGTTGGTAAATATGTTAATTAAAGCATGGTTGGGTATGATTAAGCATACCATAAAAATAAATTACCATAAGTGGGAATTTACCTATTGAGTTAGGTCTACCCCATGGGAATTTACCTATTGAGTTAGGTATACCCATGTTATGGAAAACTTGATATTAATTAGGAATAATTAATATGGGGGTGATTAATTAGGTGTAATTAATCGACTAAGACACGAGGTTGGACTCATTTGTAGTGTAAAACTGCCCGGACCCGACCGGCTTAACCAGTTGCTACAAATGTCAGCCCAATGTGAGAGGTCTTAGCCATAAATTAAATACGTGATTAAGGTAAAGACACGAGGTTAGACTCTGTTATGACGTAAAACTGCCCGGACTCTACCGGCTTAACCAGGCGGTCATAACAGCCAGTCTAATGTGGGAGGTCTTTATGGGAGATCACGGTCTTAATTAATTAAGAAACACTTAACCATATTAGCATGTAGTGGGACATGAGGGGTTAAGTGGGTGCCTTGGGTGGCATATAGTAACTAGTGGGGGTGCCTTGGGTGGCATGAGGAAACTAGTGGGTTGCCTTGGGTGGCAATCGAAAATACGATAAGAATACTTAACCAAAGTGGAACATGTAACTAAACATGATTAAAGGGTTAAGTAAGTGCCTTGGGTGGCATGGGGAAATCAAGTAAGTGCCTTGGGTGGCATGTGGGAATCAAGTAAGTGCCTTGGGTGGCATGTGGGAATCAAGTAAGTGCCTTGGGTGGCATGCGAAAATCTAGTGGGTGCCTTAAGGGGCAATTGTAATATAATTGGATGACTTAACCAAACCTTAACATGTAAGGGGGCATGATTATAAAAAGGGGTTAAGTGGGATGCACTAGATAAAATGACAAGCTTAAGTAGTAGCTTGTGGGGGGCCCATTTCAACCAATATCCCAAACGTATCTTTGTGGGCTCGACCCATGTCGAGTGACGGGACACGCATATTGGGCTTGATTATAAGAGGCCAAAACGGGGTAGCGGTGGCAACGCAAGTCCAACGGGTTTCATATGCGTGTGTGGGCCCGGGCTGGTAGATAAGCCGTTGTTGCATCGTGTAGATATAAAGCCGTGCACCGTTGATAGTATTGGGTAGCCACTTTAGGGGAGTGATACACCCCACTGTGGGACCAGCACGGGTATCTACGTTAGGGAGCCGATCGCTTGGGGTAGTGGGGTACACCTAGTAGAGATAGGGGCAGACGGCACCTATGTAGTCAACTAGGGTACAGGAAACTACTGGTTATATCTATCTTTGATATCCTTGGGTGGGATCAACCTTTGAGTAGGAGTGACTGGTGTGGTGCAGTTAGTAATTATCCTTGGGTGGGTAGATGTGTCTTTACGGTTATCTTAGTTCGTCCTGTGTTCGTGGGCAACTTAGTGTAGTCATTATCCCCAAAGATACCATACCGAGTTCATATCATACCCTAATTACTTTAATAATTGTATTATTAAGGAGATAGGGTTCACTCAGGCTTATGTCTGACCCCCGTTGTTTTTATCTTTTTCCTTCAGGTCCTCAGGTTGGGCCTAGTGCTAGTGGGCTTTGATCAGTTTGCTTTATCTATCTCTTGGAGCTTGGACCGTAGATGTAGAGCTCAGCTTATCTTATCTTTTCTGTTATGGCTATTTGTTATGAGTAGTGGGATTATGTACTTATTTTATTCAGGATGGATATTTTGTACTTGACTCTTGTTATGGTTTTATGATGTAACCAAACATGTTTTACTTTCCGCTGCTATGAGATGATGTTTTAAATTTTCAAGTATTACATTATATCTGTCTTGTTGTAATTTTACTGTTCTATACTCACTAAAAATACTCCACCGATGCTATGGCATTCCCTTAGTGAGTGACTATAGCGGGTGTGGGGTGTTACACTCTTTTTAAATGAGAGAAATGTCTATTTGAAATATCATATAAAAATGCAATCCTTTAATCCTATTCTTTTAATGAGAATAATATTACATAAAAATGTCTCTTTTATTTCATTCTTCCTAAAGTGACAAAAATGGACATTTTTGTCTCATTCTTCGTTATTGATAAAAATGAATGGTTTGTTTACATTCTTCTAAATTAGACAAAAATGAGTGTTCTCAATTTATTCTTTTAAAAATGACCAAAAATGTCTCCTTATTCTAATTCTTTTAAAGTGGCAAAAATATTGTAATCTTGTCTAATTCCCTTCAATGTACAAAATATGCTAAATTTGTCAAACTCTTTTTAATGTACAAATTATGCACTTCTAGTTCATTCCTTTTTAAGGTATAAAAATATACATTTAATATTCATTTCTTTTTAATGTATAAAAATATATATTTTCATTCCTCTTAATGTTTATTTTATCTTTGTTGAAAAACTAGTTCAACGGAATAACACAAAAATTTGTATTCATGTTTTATTGCAAAATTGCAAATTTAACAAATTATTAAAATTCTGTGTTACACGTATGTTGAAAATTTCTAAATCAACATATTAGCAAAATCTGTTGTTTTATACATGTGATCCTTTTATATAAATAAAAATTATATATTTTTGTTTAAATCGAATTCTAATTAACAGAAGTGTTAATTTAACAATATAATGAACAAAATAGTAAATTTGTTTAATCTAATTCTAATTAACAGAATTGTTTCAATTCCAACAGTACAATAAACAAAATGATATTTTTGTTTTAGTCTAATTCAAATTTACAGAAATGTTAATTTCAATCATTCTATCGCCACATCACAAAATCAAGCAAACAGATGTATAATCTACATTTAACACAGGAAAACAACAACTTGAATCAACTGTAGATTAACAACAATAATTTCGGAAATTATTTCTAACTATAAAAGAAAGAAATAAATAGATTTCTCACCAATGGTTTTAATTCAGATCTGAATTTTTAAAGTGCTACATTTCAGTTCTAATCTTTACTGTTGTGTAGATCTTGAAAAGATGAGTTCAATGCTTCTGAAATCGTTCCATTTCGCTTCTGTTTGAAAGAGTTACGTGTTTTTAAAGATTTGATAACATTAATAAAATAATTATTAATTTATTTAAAACCAATCTCCTTGAATAACCTTTCTTCCACTAGGTCCCTCCATCGGTTGAAACTGAACCCATCGCTGCTTTGATTCCCTCCCATCGCACGAGCCTCCGGGATGCCGGAGCATGATCAGAGACCGGCGCAAGGAGCGCCACGCCACCACCAATCGGCGCTCCAACCGCATTAGAGCTCGCACCCCCCTAGGCATGGAAATCCATGTCCCAACGATGCTACGTTGTGCGTGAATTTCTTCCTCCAGGCAACGCAAATCCCGATCTCACCCGTACGGATTTGTAGAGCATAGGATCCTCTATCATTTGGTTTTATAAATTCAATTTAATTTAGAAGGGTTTGGGAGAGATTAGCGAATTGGTTTGGTGTATTATCGGCCATTGAAGAGGATGGGAGGCGGCTATGTATTGGGGAATTAGGTTTAGCAATATACGGTGTATATTAGGATGGTATATATACAGTATTTTTCTTTTTATTTAATTGTTTAATTTAAGAAAATATTTGTTTGTTAATACTAACTCCAAATCGAATCCAACGAATGTCGCCCCAAGCTAATAACCCCCATCCTGGACACAATGAAATATGTTTCATAACCCAGTTCAACTGTTACAATATGTTTTTCTTTAAATTAAATTATAAATCATTTAATTATTAAATTCAAACGTACATTTTAAATTACCGGGGCCACATACGAACTCAGAAAATTACAAAAAAATTATTTCTAGCTTTGTTTTGGCGATACGGTTCTAAGAAGACTAATTTCGTCGAATTCTGAGACCGTCCGGAAAATGGCCATTTTCATGTCGATTAAATTTGACTGAAACTAACAAAACACATTTTCCTCTGCCACGCTCACATGTTAATTCGAAAAATTATGGAAAATTAAACTTAGCAATAATTTGACATTCCGGTTCCAATAAAAGTGGTTTCATCAAAACCAGAGATCGTTTGTAAATTGACTATTTTTAAGGCCAATATATTTAATTAAAATATATATAAATTCTGTAGCGACTTTTCTAAATTTTAAACTGGATATAACTTTCTATTTTCAAAGTGAAATTTCAATTTTTCAAATTCGTTAGAAAGATATGATTAAACAGATTCAAATAATTTTTGTTTTGTTCAATTCTAATTTATTTTGAATCCTGTACGTTCAGTCAAAGTTCCAATTCAAATTTTCAAACTACAGCGCTGTTTTAAACTCCTTTTAGAATTAAATTAAATTCATTCGTTTTAAAATAAATTTTTAGCCGTTCTTATTTAAAATATATTATTTTAAATATTAAAATCCATTAAAATTTCTAAAATAAAAATTTTAAATTGGCCCCAAAATTCCCAGTTGTTACAATCGCCCCTACTTAAAAACTTTTCGTCCTCGAAAAGGAACGCAGCTAAAAGTTGTTTAATTAACTAACTTAATTAAATTTCTATTTATTGGTTTCAATAATATTATTTGTTAAAGTAATTAACATTCCAATAATTTTATTAGTTAAACTAATAATCAAACATCACAACCAACAATCAATTAGGTGATTAACTTTTCAAATATATAACTTTTATATATAGTCAAAAATCATATTTTTTGTGCAAATCGAAGCAATTGTGTACTAACTAAGTTTTGGTTCTCATATCAGTCAATGGAAATATATAGATATACCACCTTCGAAACTCGAACATAAATTCTGATGATGGTGCACCGATCACCAGAATCATCTTCGGACGACTAGAGTGTGATTCTATATCTATCTGGTATATTAAAACTTCGAATATCCGTTAATTACTCGTATATTCAAAATCCTTATACACTCGATTGTCCACATTAAAATATAGTAATATACTCATATACGAATTTTAAGATAAAATTTTCAAAACTAAATTTGTTTTTTATTCTTATTTTAAAGAAAATAATACTCTTCACACTCGTTCTAGGATACTACTGATCCCATCTCTAACGAGTTATTCTCATTGGATATTACTAATCCAATTTCTGATGAATTCTTTCGTTCGGTTCTAATATGCCTTGTTCTCGAGCTCTGTAAACCAAGTTCTGATACCAAACGTGACGACCCAAACATCCCTGTAAAGGAAAGCCTGGATTGCTTTGAGAACAACACACATCAGAACACAAACTGAAGAACATTTTATGTTGATTACAACAATTACATCAGAGTACAAGAAAGTAACAGAGTATGAATACTTACTACATAATTGAAATACAATAATATCATAGATTTAAATTACATTTGAATAGCAGCGGAAAAATAATACAAATATACAACTGAAAGGAATACAAAGATACAGAGCATTCCGAATACCGCTTCAACAGTAAACCAGGATCCTGTAAATATATCTGCAAAAAGCTACTCGACTGCCCGTGTGGAAAATATGGGCACCCGAGTTTGCCAGTGGAACAAACCACAGGTCAGTTATGGGAGTGGTATGAGAAATCTTAACTTAACTTATCTAATAATATGGCTAATCACAGGACCACGCCGCTAACGCGGAACGGGTTTACTCCATTGGATTGCCGGTGCATAGAATCAGTAAATCGTTAAGTAACGCAATGATTTTTAGAAAAATGAGACCATTATAAGACGCAAGTCCCATTACACAATGCAACACAAACCGGAGGATAGGGTTTTACCTTATAATGGTCAAAAGATGCATGATACGATAAAATGGATTTAATATTAGTGGGTATATCCATGGGCATATATATATTTCAAAAAACAATTTCAATCATAATGTATTAATCATAGACGACAGAGTATCCCATCCTACTATGTCGCCATACTAGTTCTGCAATCAAAACGGCAAGGTCGTATTGGAAATTGGATTTCCATCATGAGTCAAGGCTACGGATCGTCCTCCCCGATTCGAGACACTCTAGCAAATGCCTCAGGATCACACCTATGGGCAACCCTTGGAGCGGTAGGGTCGGTCCCCACCTAACGGGAGTGCATTAGTTATGCCTGAACACACGCTTCCCGGTGCCTTTGGATCTCCATATGACCACTAACGTCCTATAATCCCGAGGTGCCTCAATCCATCATCCACATAAGTAAAATGCCAGCCAGTTTAAGCACTGACATTACCCTAGCTAGAAAGAAACGTGTGCACTCCCTACGGTCCATATCCCGTTTTTGACTCATACCGGGGTGTGAGGCTCGCGAAGCCACGCTATACACAAAGCTATGCCATAATAGGCTATAGTTTGATCATCCCACAAGGCCCTGCTTTTCAACAAAAGCCTTGATCATTTGCATCTTGGCGTGCCACATTGACAATTCACGCCATGCGATCAATCACTATTAATATATACCAGGGTGTTAAGCAGAGAATAAATTCTCCACCACCAATCAGATAAACATTAATAAAAATCAATTTAATTTACATAGAACGAAATCTAATGTTGGACACGCATCCATTTACAAGTCCGTTCTGGGTCTGAACGAAACCAGTGGTACCTGAGAGGTCCTCGCATATCCGGGCAATCCACAATACGTCTGGACGGCTACCACTGATGCTCTTTCAAGGTAGCTACTCCCATCATGGGTCTCAGTAGCAACACATCCATTCGATGTGAGGATCGTCGGTCTTCAACCACCGTCTTCATCTTTGACTCTTCATCGTCGTAGTAATCATTCGGAATGGGTTAAACCCGGTCTTTTTGAATAATCCACGTGTTTTTATAATTAAAAATCAAGTACTATAAAATCACATCCAACGCCACATTCCAATTCAGAATATTCTTTTAAATAAAATATTCACATTATCTTATCAAAGATAAATTCTTCCAATTTATTCTTAAATCCTTCTTTTAAGGATTTATTAAAACCCCAATTTTGTTTTAAATATCAATAATCATTATTCAATGATTATTTAAATTTAAGAAATGAATCTTATCTTTAACTGGGTTAAAGAACTAATGTCATTTAAAACATAGTTCACGGTAAACCCAAAATATGGAACTTTACAGAAATCAAATCAATATATAATCGTTATAAATTTCTGTATCCGACCAACAATATAAATGGAATAACGGCAAAGCCTCTTAAATTCCATATGTAGTATCGGTCTTCTTTTACAGAAGCTTACCTCGGTTATTATTAATTCGAATACCACTCAACTCCAATTTAGTATATTAAATTGGAAAACTTGGCTTTTGGAGAATTCCCCTTTAAATCTTAATAAAAGACTTATGAATTACAAATCATATTTTTACTATCAGTTGAGTTAAAGAACACACGTCACTTAAAAACACAGTCCACAATAAACCCAACTCACATTTCTTTTTATTCCAATTTCTAAATATAACCGAAAACCTTAATAATCTAAATAAAAGATTATTCTTTTCATACGGGGTTTAAGAACAGTGTTATTTAAGACACTATTCACGACAAACCCAAAATCCAATTTATTTAATTTAATTTCAATTAAATATTAACACATTGGAAAACTACATTAAATCTAAATTTAATGATTTACTCTAGTTGATAACTAATTCATTTCAATAAAAATATATTTTCTAAAATATATTCCTTTTCCTAAAATATTTTCTAAAATATCTTTTCTAGAATATCCTTTATTGGCATGTGACTCAATTAACAACCATATATTGCATGAAATCAACCATCATGATAAATAATTATCAAACACCCAAATAACAACCAAAGTGGATTCTACACTAAATATTGGGACTAGTGTAGATCAAGTATCATCCCAACACCCGTGTGGGGTTTCATCCAACAAGCTAATAATAAATTATTTGTGCACTTGTGCGATGTGTAAAAATTATCGACCAAATCACATAAATAAGTCGGATGACTTGTAAATGGAAGTGTAATATTCAAATTGGAGTATACTAAACATTATATTTATCACATCAAACATTTCAACATCATAGACATATATTTCAATTCTTTTTATTGTGAACAAATGGCAATAAAAATCTAGTCTTTTAATTCAATTCATTTTATTATCAACAATGTTACAATAAAATATAATCCTTTGATTCTATTCCTTCTTATGAAAACAACGTCACATAAAAATGTAATTCTTTAATTCTTTTAAATGACATTTAATAATGAACATAAATGACGTCTTATAATTAACATATATGTCATCGTTGTTTTGCATGCCAATTCTAATATATGCATTTACATTAGAATGATATATGTTCGTTTTGAATATAATCCTAATGTATATATTTACGCTAAAATGACATTTTTGTTTAATCCTTTTAAATAAACAAAAATGTATATATTTTCAACTAATCCTTTTAAATATAAAAAAATGTGTATTTATAACTAATCCCATTAAATGACCAAAAAAATATATTTTGGTGTAATCCTTTTCAATGGCCAAAAATGATTATTTTTGGTTAAACTCATTTTAATAATCAAAAATGATTATTTTTATTTCTCTAACAGGTTTTAACACAAAAAATGTATATTCTTATTACATCCTTTTAATATGGATAAAATGTACATTTTTGTTTTATTCTTTTTGATGACCAAAAATGTACATTTTTGGTTTAATCATTTCTATTGACCAAAAATGTATATTTTGGTCTTATTCATTTTTAAATAGCCAAAATGAATATCTTTATCTTATTCCTTTTTAAACGACAAAATGACTATATTTTGATCTCATTCTTTTTAAACGATAAAATGAATGTTTCTATTCTCATTCTATTACATTTGACAAAAATGAATGTTTTTAGTTCATTCTTTTACATTTGACGAAAATGAATATTTTTATTCATTCTTTTTATTTGCAAAAATGAGTGTTTCACATTCATTCTTTTTAGATTTGCCAAAACCGGTAAATTTGTCTAATTCTTTTAATGTAGACAAAAATGATTATCTTGTCTAATTCCCTTAATGTAAACAAAAATGTCTTATTTTTGTTTAACTCTTTTTAATGCACAAAAATGTCTATTCTTGTTCAACTCTTTTGAATGCACAAAAATGTTTATTCTTGTTTAACTCTTTTTAATGCAAAAAAATGTCTATTCTTGTTTAACTCTTTTTAAATGAGAGAAATGTCTAATTTAAATATCATATAAAAATGCAATCCTTTAATCCTATTCTTTTAATGAGAATAATATTACATAAAAATGTCTCTTTTTATTTCATTCCTCATAAAGTGAGAAAAATGGACATTTTTGTCTCATTCTTCCTTACTGATAAAAATGAATGGTTTGTTTACATTCTTCTAAATTAGACAAAAATGAGTGTTCTCAAATTATTCTTTTAAAAATGACCAAAAATATCTCATTCTAATTCTTTTAAAGTGGCAAAAATATAGTAGTTTTGTCTAATTCCCTTCAATATAAAAAATATGCTAAATTTGTCATATTCTTTTTAATGTACAAATTATGCACTTCTAGTTCGTTCCTTTTAAGGTATAAAAATATACATTTCATATTCATTCCATTTTAATGTATAAAAATATACATTTTCATTCTTCTTAATGTTTATTTTATCTTTGTTGAAAAACTAGTTTAACAGAATAACACAAAAATATGTATTCATGTTTTATTGCAAAATTGCTGATTTAACAAATTATCAAAATTCCATGTTACACGTATGTTGAAAATTTCTAAATCAACATATTTGCAAAATCTGTTGTTTTATACATGTGATCCTTTTATATAAACAAAAATTATATATTTTTGTTTAAATCGAATTCTAATTAACAGAAGTGTTAATTTAACAATAAAATGAACAAAATAGTAAATTTGTTCAATCTAATTCTAATTAACAGAATTGTTTCATTTCCAACAGTACAATAAACAAAAGGATAATTTTGTTTTAGTCTAATTCAAATTTACAGAAATGTTAATTTCAATCATTATATCGCCACATCACAAAATCAAACAAACAGATGTATAATCTACATTTAACACAGGATAACAACAACTTGAATCAACTGTAGATTAACAACAATAATTTCAGAAATTATTTCTAATTATAAAAGAAAGAAATAAATAGATTTCTCACCAATGGTTTTAATTCAGATCTGAATTTTCAAAGTGCTCCATTGTAACATCCCATACTTTCTATGAATGTATAAGTAATAAATCAGAGAATAATTAATTTTTAAAATAAGAATCAAGGGAAACGGGTTGCGCCATTGCGTTCGTCTCAGAATTCTGCTTGAAAACAAGTCCGAGTTTGCGAGAAACGGAGTCCGTATGACCAACTTATGGCCTTCCAAAGTTTCAGAATTTTCAGAGTTCAAAACAGCTCGAATTCGAATTCAAATTTCGAATTCAAAACCCAGAACAGGCTGGGCGGGAAATTTCCCGCCCAGTACCCAGGTCGACTGGAGAGTCGACTGGGCAGTCGACCCCCCTCCCCCCCGACCAGGTCGACCTGGGGGTCGACCTGGTCCCCGAACCTGGTTTTGGGCCTGGGTGCATTCTTATGTATCTGGTCTCGTTTTCTGCCTAGATTCGTCTGCCTAAACCAATTTAAACAGCCCCAAACCTAGACTTCACTACACACAATTCTATTCTGCTTCTACTCTGCCTCTGTTCTAAATAAAAATAGAAATGGTGTCGCTACTCTGATGGAATCAAAACTAGAAGCTAATCAACATCAACCTAAGCAACTCAATTCAAGCTTGAAACTTCAACAACGGTTAAAGAAGATCAACTAATGTCGCTACAACTATCTTTCTTTTAGAATCCAATCAAGCCAAGTACAGTTATTTTCTGATATAAACGTTAATTCTGATTGTGACATGAATTGTAAATCTGAATCTGAGATTATGTCTGTTCTGTTCTGTTAAGATCTACCTTATTCTGTATTTCTTTCTGCTTTCTGTTCTATAGCCTGGCTACCACGAGCCTGAGCCAATCTCATAAGATATTAACATACGCTAAAATATTTGGGACAATAAAATGAATAATGCATGAAATGGGCATGACCGATATGTGATTGATTTGAGGAAAGAACATAGGTTGAACTTGGAACTTAGGACATAAATCTAAGGCATATAATTGAACCTATGACTTGAGTTTTGTGGCATAAAGAATATTGAACATACGACTTGAGAAGTTGAGGCATAAAATTTACATTGGACATATGACTTAGGAATTGAGGCATAAATTTGACCGTAGGCATGTAATTAGTTTAGATACATATTACATGTTGTAAACTAGATCTGGATCTGAGCATGCTATGTATGATAATCTGTGATTTAGGGACATAATTCAATATCTGATTTTAAGAATAGGATACATGATTAAAACCTAGATTTGTGGCACATTTTAGGAAGGGGAAGATATGTGACTTAGGTGTAGAAATTAAAATCTATAATAAGATTGGAGGACTATTAAGTGTGAATACACCTAAATAGGGATTTTTGGATATATGGCATGCATTGTAATATTTGGTATAATTTATCGTTGAATCTGCTGTACAATGCTAGTTTGACCAAAATGGGAACATATGTTATATAGTAAATTATGTCCATATTCTGTGTTATGTAAATTTATGCAAACATGGGGTATATGATCATATTGTGAATCATGATAATTATTTAGGCCTAATTTATGATTAAGCAAGGCATGTAAATGGAACCTTTAGAAATATTAAATCTGCTAAATCTGTCATCTACTAAGTCTGTTGAAAATGCCATATCTGCTAAACTAAATCTGTTGAGATGCCTAAACTGCTAAATCTGTTGAGATGCCTAAACTGCTAAATCTGTTGAGATGCCTAATCTGTTATCTGCTAGTTTGCTTAATCTGCTAAATCCGTTAAGTCACATAATCTGCAAAATCTGTTATCTGCTATATCTGTTGAGTTGATATAATTTGTCTGTTATTGACATAATCTGAATTGGCTATAGTTATGAATAATTGACATGTATATTAGGCATGGGCATAAATGGTAAATTATTAATTAATTGGCCGCAAAGATGAATATGGCTAACTCGAGGTTAGAATGAGTTTGCGGCGTAATCCTGCCCGGAACCGCCCGGCACATCCAGTGGCCGCAAACAATAGGTTCTAATGTGA
Source organism: Allium sativum (assembly GCA_030737875.1). NCBI lineage: Eukaryota > Viridiplantae > Streptophyta > Magnoliopsida > Asparagales > Amaryllidaceae > Allium > Allium sativum. The sequence goes on along the minus strand of CM060910.1, from coordinate 890,854,476 downwards.
GAAGTTAGTCATAATATGCTTAGACACGAGGTTAGGTCTTGCTTGTGGCAGAAGTCTGCCCGGAACCGCCCGGCCCATCCAGCGGTCACAAGCTAGCGACCTAATGTGAGAGGTCTGTGCATTAATAATTAATTAATGCAAATCTGAGATAAAAATGATGTCCAAAACGTGTTGGGTGGATATGGTTAAATCAACTGGACTAATATATATAATAAACCCGTTCATGAATCTGTAGGCCCAATACAAAGTTAGACAAATCTGAAATTCTGTTAAATCTGTACATCTGATCCATTATTCTGAAAACTTGTAGATTTGATTTTCTGATCTATGAACTAGTAAATCTGATCTCTGTATGTCTGAACTTGTAAACAAGTTAATCTGAAATCTGTTAGTCTGGGGACACAAGGTTAGGAGGTAATTTACCTGTGTCATCTGTTGTTTAGGACCCATATTAGTCAGTAACCCTTTCTGGTATCAAAACTTTGACCCAACAGTAGGTAGGGTCCGGGCACGCTTACTGAACTAATTATAAGCGGTTCATTCTGATAATTGCGAGGGGTGTTAATGGTGCGTTCCAACCGGATCATGTGCATGCATGAATCCCGGTCTGGCTCTGAGGATGTAAGACGCCGTGACATCTGTAAATAGGTCTGTGCCAATTGGTTGTCACTTTAGGGAGTGATACACCCTACTGTGGGGGCTGACACAGGGTATTTATGTATTAGGGAGCCGATCGCTTGGGGTAGGGTTTTAGGGTACACTTAGTTCTGTCTGTTTCTGTTGGTACCGTCTGTTTCTGTTGGGTGGTAACACCTGTCTGTTTCTGCGGGGTACCATCTGTTGAGGTGGTAAAGGCCCATTACTAGTGTACACCTAATTCTACATTCTGTTTCCATAGGGATTAATCTGTTTCTGATTCTGTCTGTTTCTGTTCGGGTGGTAAAGGCCCATTACTAACACTCTCTTCTGTGGAAATTATTCTGTACCCGTTTCTGTTTCAGTTTAGACATTAGGGTGACACCTAATTCTTTTATACTAGTATTAGTGCAGAGAAGTGTAAAGAAATAGCTTATGTCATTATGTTCTTCTGTAATATCCGCTACACCTGTTACTGTTATCTCTCATCCAGTTTTATTTTCATGTCATGTTATTATTATCTGTTCGTAACTAAAAATCACTGGACTTGCCATACTTTTTTTTCTGACCCTTGTTGTTTCGCCTCCTTTCTTCCGTTCCCCACCCCCCCCCCCCCCCGGGTTTTTTAGAAGGGAGTACTCTAGCCTGATCCAGATTTCTTCCGCTTGAAGTGCTTAAAGTATGGCTTGTCTTCTTCTGTGGGGATTATGATTTTAAAATATGCATTCTGAAGGCTTTTGTACGAGACTGATATTTTGTACTTGAATTCTGATATTGTAATTTGAAAGAATGTAACCAAGCTTATTTCTGTTTCTGATGTAATAAAGTTATAAATTTTTCAAGTACTGTTTTATCTGTCTTGTAAGTTTCTGTTCTGTTTACTAAAATGCTCCACCAAAGTTATGGCATTCACTTTGTGAGTGACCTTAATGGAGGTGGGGTGTTATATCCATTTCAGTTCTAATCTGTACTATTGTGTAGATCTTGAAAAGATGAGTTCAATGCTTCTGAAATCGTTCCATTTCGCTTCTGTTTGAAAGAGTTACGTGTTTTTAAAGATTTGATAAAATTAATAAAATAATTATTAATTTATTTAAAACCAATCTCCTTGAATAACCTTTCTTCCACTAGGTCCCTCCATCGGTTGAAACTGAACCCATCACTGCTTTGATTCCCTCCCATCGCACGAGCCTCCGGGATGCCGGAGCATGATCAGAGACCGGCGTAAGGAGCGCTACGCCACCACCAATCGGCGCCCCAACCGCCTCAGAGCTCGCACCCCCTAGGCACGGAAATCCGTGTCCCGACGCTGCTACTTTATGCGTGAATTTCTTCCTCCAGGCAACGCAAATCCCGATCTTACTCGTACAGATTTGTAGAGCATAGGATCCTCTATCATTTGGTTTTAGAAATTCGATTTAATTTAGAAGTATTTGGGAGAGATTAGCGAATTGGTTTGGTGTATTATCGGCCATTGAAGAGGTTGGGAGGCGGCTGTGTATTGGGGAATTAGGGTTAGCAATATACGGTGGATTTTAGGATGGTATATATACAGTATTTTTCTTTTTATTTAATTGTTTAATTTAAGAAAATATTTGTTTGTTAATACAAACTCCAAATCGAATCCAACGAATGTCGCCCCAAGCTAATAACCCCCGTCTCGGACACAATGGAATATGTTTCGTAACCCAGTTCGGCTGTTACGATATGTTTTTCTTTAAATTAAATTAAAAATCATTTAATTATTAAATTCAAACGTACATTTTAAATTACCGGGGCCACATACGGACTCAGAAAATTACAGAAAAATTATTTCTAGCTTTGTTTTGGCGATACTGTTCTAACAAGACTAATTTCGTCGAATTCCGAGACCGTTTTTAAAATGGCCATTTTCTTGTCGATTAAATTTGACTGAAACTGACAAAACATGTTTTCCTCTGCTACGCTCACATATTAATTTGAAAAATTATGGAAAAATAAACTTAGCAATAATTTGTCATTCCGGTTCCAACAAAAGTGGTTTCGTCGAAATCAGAGATCGTTTGTAAATTGACTATTTTTAAGGCCAATATATTTAATTAAAATATATGTAAATTCTACGACGACTTTTCTAAATTTTAAACTGGACATAACTTTCTATTTTCAAAGTGAAATTTCAAATTTTCAGATTCGTTAGAAAGATATGATTAAACAGATTCAAATAATTTTTCTTTTGTTCAATTCTGATTTATTTTGAATCCTGTACATTCAGTCAAAGTTCCAATTCAAATTTTCAAACTACAGTGCTGTTTTAAACTCCTTTTAGAATTAAATTAAATTCATTCATTTTAAAATAATTTTTTTATCGTTCTTATTTAAAATAGGTTATTTTAAATATTAAAGTCCACTAAAATTTCTAAAATAAAAATTTAAATTGGCCCCAAAATTCCGGGTGATTACAAGCAGCAACCGCCGTCTATCACGAGGGGTATCGGGTTTTTCCTGGAGAGAGAGAAATGATGTGGCCCAATAGGATTTTTTTTATATTAATAAATTTTAAAAATCCAAAAATACCCCTTACCTCGTACGAACTCCAATCCAAACCCAACGACTGTCGTCCCCAGCTAAATACCCCCATTTCGAACACAATAGGATATGTTTCGAAGGCCCATTCGACTGTTTCAGTCAGTTTTTCTTCAAATTAAAATATAAAACACTTAATATTTGACTTGAACGTACATTTCAATTTGCCGGGGCCACATACTGATTCTAAAAATTCCCGAAAAATAAATCTAGCTAAGTTTTGACGATACGTTCCCAACAAAACTAGTTTCATCGAATTCTGAGATCATTTGAAAAATGGCCCTTTTCTGGTCGATCTAATTTAATAGAAATCGACCAAACACATTTTCCTTTGCCACGCTCACGTAGTAGCTTCAAAAATTATGAAATTTGAAACCTAGCAATAATTTGACATCCTGGATCCAATAAAAGTAGTTTCGTAGAATTCTGAGGTCGTTTGCAAAATGGCCATTTTCACGGGCTATATAAACTTTATAGCGACCTTTCTGAAAATTCATTTGGCCATAACTTTTGCTTCCCACTATGAAACTTCGATTTTTCAGATTCGTTAGAAAGATATTCTCTAACAGATTTAAATATTTTTGGTTTCACTATAATTCGTTTTAATTTGCATCCGGTACAGTCAGTCAAAGTTTGAATTCAATTTTTGAAACTACCGCGCCATTTCAGGCCTCGTTTATAATTAGAATTAATTATATTTATTTTCAAACGTCGATTCAAACACACTTTTCATCGCTATTATTTAAAATCTTTATTTTAAATATTTTAAATTCACTAAAATAGCCAAATTAAAATTTTCAAACTGGTTCAGATTTTCCATGTAGTTACAAATAAAGTTTTCCTCGTATGTTGTTCTTTTTAATATATTAACGTTTACACTAAAAATATATTCATTTTTACCAAAACGACATAATGCCAAATATGTGTTCATTTTCTCTAAAAGGACATACCGCTAAAAATGCGTTCATTTTCTCTAAATTGACATAACGCTACATATGTGTTCATTTTCTGTGTTAATCTAATTTCATATAAAAATGATATTTTATATGTAAACAATTTCTATGAATTCATAACATTACATAAAATGTTATCCTTTTATATAATCATGTTTTAATTTTCATTTAAAATGCAAATAAAAGTACTATGCTGAATTTCATTCTTTTATTTACATGAAAAATGTAAATATAAGCACCTCTTTAAGTTTCATTCTTTCACTAATGTTAAAGATGCACACAAGGACACTGCACTAAATTTCACCCTTTTATTATTGTTGAAAAAATGCACATAAGCCTTCATTCCTTTTAATTTATTAAAAATACAACACAAAATTTTAATCTTTTATTTACATTAACCATGTAAAAAAAAATGCAACAATACACTTCATTTTTTACTTTGCAGTAAATTTCATTCTTTCAAATTCATTGAAAATACATGTAAAATGCATTAACAAAATCTTATCTTTTATTTCATTAAAAATGTACATAAAAATGCAGCATCGAATTTCTACTCTTTTTATTACATTAAAAATGTGAATAAAAATGCAATCCTAAATTCTAACCTTTTATTACATAAAAAAATGTTAATAAACATACTACACTAAATTTCATTTTTCTATTTGCATCAAAAATGTAAATAAAAACACGACGCTACATTTCATTCTTTTACTTGCATTAAAATGTAAACATTAAACTCTAATCTTTTATTACATTAAAATAAATATAAAAAATGTAACACTAGAATTCAATCTTGCTAATTCATTAAAAATGCAACCTAAAGTTTAAATTCTTTGTTTTACATGAAAATGCATATGAAATGTGTCGACAAAATATAATCTTTTTATCTTTCATGAAAATGCATATAATATGCATTAGCAACATTTAATTTCTTTAGTTCAATCGAAAATGCATGTGTGCCTCAACGTTAATATTTCATTTCAAATTGCACGGAAATTATTTGTCAAAATTTCGCCTTTTTAATCACATCAACTTCCATGTCAAAATTCTTCCTTTTTAATTACATTAAAAATGTAATTAACATTTCATGTCAAATCTTGCTTTTTACTTTACAATATAAAAATCCTATTCTTAAATTACATAATAAAATGTACTCTTAATTTACAATGTAAATTCTCCTTTTTAATTACATAAAAATTGTAATTTTCATCTGACTACAAATGCAACATAAAAATTCAATCTTTTATTCGCTTACAAACGAAACGTAAATTTCAATATTTTTAATTGGTTACTACACAACATAAAAATTCAAGCGCATATGTAGACCTTAAGGAATAGATCTGGGGTAATAACATTGAAATTAAATTTCATCGTGTACAATCTTATTCTTTAATTATACATAAAAATGTAATTTTATTTTACAATATAAAATCTCATTCTTTAATTACATATAAAATTGTAATTTTATATCTTTTTACATTGAAAATGTAACTTTTATTTTTATGCCTTATTTGCATTATGGAATGCAACAGAAAGTCTTACCTTTTATTTCAAGTAATATTTGCATTATGGAATGCAAATAAAAAGGTGAGCTCTTACTTCTAAGTTTTTTTTTTACATTGGGGGACACAAATAAAAAGATACACTTTTATTACCATGTCATATTTGCATTGTGAAATGAAAATAAAAGAACAAATTCTATTTTTAATGTATATTTGCACTAGTGAATGCAAATAAAAGAATAAACTTTAATGACAATTAAAAGTGATTTTATTTGTAAAACAAGTTCTACATTTCTAATCTTAACAAATAAAAAGGATAATTTTATTTGTTTACAAACTCTATTTTAATGAAACGTTTCATTCAAAAAGGTGATTTCTATTTTAATGTATGTTTCTGCTATGATATGTTAAAACAGAATGACAATTTATTCTAATCTATTTATTTATTTAAGTCAAACATGAAAATAAAAGTATTTTTTTTTATTTTATACTTCAAATTTTGACACATATGAATATAAAATATTCTATATTCACAATAATATATGATTTTATTGTATACACAAAATTTTAATAATCATAAATAAACAATCACAATCAATCGTTCATCACAATCGCAGACAACCAACATTGAAATAAATACATACATACAACATGAATCTCACACTGAATGAATATATATATTACTCAATAAAATAAATAATTAATTTAAAATTTTAAAATAGAAATCTCACCGAGCTTTTATTCATAATAGATCAGATCTGAATTTTGGTTAAAATTTCATCTGCTCCTTTTCTGATCTAGTCATTTCCATGTTGTAGTGTTCTCTAATACAGTCGCAACGCAATTCGTTTCGTCAAATTCTGATTAAACATTACGAAGTTATTCAATTTTAAACATAAATTACATTATTGAATAATTTAATAATCAATTTCTTTAATCACTTTGTTAACCTTAATTTAAAACTCAAGGCCACTTCTTCATCTTTATCGACTTCAGGAAACCCAAAACCACGACTAAAGCATCCACTTGCGCGCCGCCATCGATCAACCACCGTCACCGCAAAGCCGTCCACGCTGGCATCAGCCGCCCTCGACACCACCAAACTCGGCGGTCGCACGCTCCCGGAAATCCTCCATAAACGCGCTAGCTTTGTGGCTCGATTTCCCATAAATTAGTGCACAAGAATTGATCTTGACCATATAGAATCGAAGCTAAGGAGAATCTCTTCGATTTGGTCATTTGAATTGCTAGGAGTTATAGTTTGGATTGAGGTATTTTAGTGTTGAATGGATGGAACACTTTCAGCCATGGAGTTTAGGGAAGAGGAGGCTGATGAAGTAGAAAGAAATTTAGATTTATATATTTTTTATGTGGAGAAGAAGAATAAGATCTAAATAAAAAAATACAATTTCTCAAAAGAAGAAAAAGAATGAGAAAGATACGTGATTAATTTCTCACTGATGTCTCTTAATATATGGTAGGTTAGGAAAGAAATTGATTAGCTGACTAGGCATGAGGTAGTTATTTATTTCCCATTTAAATTTCAAAAGCAAGTTACAAAGAAAAAGAGACTAAAAGGGAAGAATTGAATGCAAGATAATTTCAAATTTCAAAAATAAATTACATAGGAAAAGAGAACAATGGAAATAAATGAATGTGTGATTTATTGTCTAACGCTACTTTTAGGAGTGTGTGACTTTTCAAATTTCAAAACACATAACTTTAAAATTTCATAATTAAGGAATACTTTCACATGTGTAGAGGAGTATAATGAAGAGAAAATTGACAAAAATATGTATGGATAATGTTGAAAGTTTTATTCTTTTTCTGAATCTAAACAAAAATTTATAAAAGATAGGGAAAAAAGCATATATACATGTATATGGTTTGTTTTTGGAGTAATTAATGATGGAAAACAAAAGGAGTAATGAGAAATAAAAGGGATGTAAATATAAGGAACGAAAGTTTGCAAATAAAACATAATGTGAAAGTACAATGCAAGAAAGAAATAAATAGAATAATTGGCAATAAGTTAATTGAATGAAAGAAAGAGAGGAATGCAAATAACTTGAATGAAATGTGAACAGACAAAGATATTACGCATAATTTATTTTTCTTTGAAAAGAATTAATTGGGAAAACGTTATTTTAAAATTAAAGAAAAATTACATGAGATAGTAGCGATAAGGAAAAAAAGAAGGAGAAGAAGGAAATACGATGCAATGTTTATGAAAGGATAATTAAGAAGAATGCGTCAATTTGGAAGGAGATGAATGGTGCAGTATTAGTGAAACAATAAAGAAATGGGACTGAAATAAATGCAGCTATTCAGATTTCAAAACAAATTTAGGAAGGTCTGAACATGCAATCACCGTTTCAAATTTCTGCACGTTACACTTGGAATAGACAAGGAAATAGTTGAGAGGATGGCCAAAGATATATATATATATATATATATATACATACATATATATTCTTAGAATTTATTTTATTTAGAACTTACGCATCATTTTCAATCAATATTTCAATATAAATTAATAAATGTTATTAAAGTTCCTAAGGCATTTTTTCTTTGTCTCTTTGTATATTTAGAATGCGCATTAATCAAGCGCCTGCATGAGTTATGTCAATCAACATTTAAATCATAGGATTTATGCTTCCCATCAATAAATGTAATCCTACAATCAACAAACTTAAATTAAAGTATGAATTTAATCATGATTATTTAAAATAAATTATTTTAAATATCCAAAACTCAATAAAATTACTTAAAATAAATTTTTAAATTTACCCCAAAATTCAGGGTTGTTACATCTGAGGTGGTGGATGTATAAATCTTCAATCACTTTAGCTATTGAACGATCTTCATGGATTCCATAGCGATTTAATGTTAGATCTAGGATTTAAAGAGGATTAGTAGCAGTTGGAGATCACTTGAATTGAGTTAGAGAGATTTTCCATGGCATATAAAGGAGATTAGAGAAGCTTTGATTGAATTAATGAGAACTCTAATGTTGATTGGAATAGATTTGATACATTAGATGTTGGAGAGAATTTGTTTGATCCTTTGACGCCATTAATAAAGTTAGAAGAGAGCTTCAAATTTGGCAGCACTTCGTGGTAGGAATGAAATTCGATACACAGTTGTGCTTAGTTGTTGATAATGACCTAACATGGTCATGGTTCCACGATCGAAAAGTTATGGCCTAAAAACAACGGCCTAAATATGTCTACTGTTCATAGCTATTGTTTACAACTTAAGTACAAAATGCGATTCAACATGAGTGAAGTAATGGCCAAGCATATGTATCATCCCCCACGGCCCAAATGAATTGCGGGATAGAGATTCAAACGACTTAAATGATGATAACAATCTAAAGATTGTATCTGACAACAACTACTGCAACGTCCTAAAGTTCGCAAACGAGCTGTTTTCTTTGATCTTTGTAGCCCACATGGTATTTGTATATGATCAGTCTCATGAATGGCATGATGGCAACGACTTCATAAGCAAGTCATGAACTAATAGTATGTTACGACTTGCTTGTGACTATGAGGACACGACCTAAGAGCCTTTGCACGGTCTAAAACTGTAATGGCTCGAATTTCCATACCCTTTGAGTAGACTAATTACACCACACGTCCAACCCAAATTGCACAGAAATACGAATCATTATTAGAAAGAAGTTAGAGGACGAGAAATAAAAAGAAAGAAATATTAGAATAGAAGAAAAACGAAGATCAAAAATTCATAGTGGAACGAAAAAAATATTATTTAACATAAACTTTGAAATACAAATTGGTAACTTTATATGCATACCATCATCAGAGCACAACAATTATCTCTGGAACAGTTATAAACACCTGTTTCCAAATACAACATAATACACAATGGAAAATATGATAGTCTATAGCTAACTGATGAAGCCTTCTGCTGCAAGCTCTTCCAAGTGAATTTAAAAAATCCCGACTACTTGACTGCCCATACAAATTTGGGCACCCAAGAGTTTAGGGAAAACAAAACAAAATAAACTCTAGGTCAGTCATGGGACTGGTGTGAGTAAACTCCAACCATTCGTTTAACTTTCAAAATCCTTTCAAAATAAATGATAATCATAAGACCGATCCACACATAGACACAGATGGTTTTTACCTTACGATAACCAAAAATATTTTTGATATCAATCCGGTGATATTATAATAGGTTCTATAACAAATAAATAGAATCTAACGGAAAGCTTGCACTTCACGCACCATATATAATATAAAATAAAAAATCGCGTGGCGCTTATGTAATAACCCGAAAATCTGGGCCAGTTTAAAATTTTTATTTTGGCAATTTTAGCGAATTTTAATAATTTAAAATGAATTATTTTAAATAATATCGACGGGAAATTTATTTTGAATATAATTCGAACGTATATATTATATACGTCGTCGTTAGAATATAAATATTTATATATAATTATAAAAGGAATTGAAAATGGCGCGGTAGTTCGATAATTCGATTTCAAACTTCAATTGAATGCACCGGGTTCAAAACAATCCGGATTTTAGTGAAACCAAAAACATTAGGATCTAATTGATAATATCTTTCCAACGTATCCGAAAAATCAAAATTTCATAGCGGGAATCAAAAGATATGTCCAGTTGAAAATTCTGAATAGTCGCTATGGAATTCAGGCCCTTAAAAATGGACATTTTGCAAATGACCTCGGATTTCGACGAAACCAGTTTTGTTGGGTCCGTGATGTCAAATTATAGCTAGGTTTCAAATTTCATAATTTTTAGAATCAATATGTGAGCGTGGCAAAGGAAAACGCGTTTGACCAGTTTCAGTTGTTTTAATCGACTGGAAAATGGCCATTTTTCCAACGGTCTCAGAATTCGGAGAAACTAGTTTTGTTAGGACCGTATCGTCAATACGAAGCTAGAAAATATTTTTCGGGAATTTTTCGAGTTAGTATGTGACCCCGGTAATTTGAAATGTACGTTTAAAATTCAATATAGTGATTTAAATGTAAATTCAACGAAAACTGATCGAAACGATGGAATCAGCTTGCGATACATATCCCATTGTGTTCGGAATGGGGGTAAAACGTTAGGGACGACAGGCGGCGGGTCTCGTTTCGAGGTCGAGAATAAAAGTTGCTTTTTGTGGAAAATTAAATAATAAAATAATAAAAAAACCTTTTCTCCCCGTTAACCCGCTCTGGCCCCCCCCCCTTTCCTTTTTATCGAAACAGAAATCAAAAAAAAAAAAAGAAGGAAAGAAGACGGAGCAGCCGCCACCACCCGCCGTCGTGGGTCCCTCCGCCTCCTCACGCCACCCGCCTCCTATCGCAGCCTCCCCCTCCGTTCGAACTCCCTCTCCTCCCCAAGGGGCGGCGCTCGAAGGTCAGAACCGCCCCAACCCTAGCGCCTCCAGCCTGCATCGCCGACCACCCAGCCTCGCCACCGCCTGAGCAACCTCCGACCGCGACGGCCCATCTCCCCCCCCTTCCAATTAAACTGTAAGTTTTAATTTCAATTTAGTTAATTATTTATTTTGATAATTTTCAGTAATTACTCTTTAAAAAAAAAAGCCAGTTTATATGAGAATGGCAAAGTTAGATTTTTAAATAATATAGGAGAGTAATAAAAATATGATTTTTATATTTTTAAAGTATTAAAAATATAGTCTTTACTATATAGATGATCTCAAAATATGATTTTTATATTTTTAAAGTATTGAAAATATGATTTTTATATTTTTAAAGTATTAAAAATATAGTCTTTACTATATAGATGATGTCAAAATATGATTTTTGTTTAAGTAAAGAATTAAAAATATAAATTTTACATGATAGGAATATTAAAAATATGATCTTTATATGTGTAGAAAAATAAAAATGAGATTTTTATAAAGATGAAATCTTTAAATTTGAAAAGGCGAAATCTTTATTTTTATAAAGTTGAAATCTTTATTTTAATAAAGGCGAAATCTATATGTTTATAAAGGCGAAATCTATATGTTTATAAAGGCGGAAACTTTATACAGAGAATAGCGTGATAAAATTCGATTTTTATAAATTGAATAACGAAGTAAAAATTCGATTTTTATAAATTGAATAACGAAGTAAAAATTCGATTTTTATAAATTGAATAACGAAGTAAAAATTCGATTTTTATAAATTGAATAACGAAGTAAAAATTCGATTTTTATAAATTGAATAATGAAGTAAAAATTCGATTTTTACATATGTAGAGAATACGGGCAACGAAGATGCGATAGCGATGAAGATTTCTATCAATGAAGTGCCGTGGAGCTAGGATAGCTATCGGTGAGAATTTCTCACCTTTCAATTTCTTTTCTAGTTATATATATATATATATATATATATATATATATACTAGGATGCAGACGGTGCTTAGTAGCACCCGACACAATCGTCCACAAACCATGGACTTGTTTGTTTGATTGCAAAAATTAGTTAGATTATTTGATTGAAATTGAATTGTTTGGTGAAATGAATTGATTTGATTGATGTGTGAATGGCGTGGGCCTTCACTAGACCGGGGATAAGGCTAGGCCTCGTCCCATTTCTAGTATCGTGCCGTTATGCCGCCGAAATTTTCTAAAATAAGTTAGAAAAATAAAAATATCATTTTATTTAAAGAATGAAATGAATAGAAATTCATATGTTGGAATAGAATGTTTTGTCGTTAAAAATATAATTTTTAACGTGAATGTGAATAAATAAATATTCATTTACAAACCAGACGGTTTGTTTATGTTCACCTATTTGAAGGACATTGATTGGGTCGATAAATTTTACACATCGCCCAACTGCACAGATAAAATATGCGTTTGATTGTTTGAAACCCCACACGGGTGTTGGGATGAAATTTGAAGTTCACTCATCCTGATTGATTAAATATGTCGATCGATTGATTGACAGGCTTTTATAAGCGTTAGATATCTATATTTGATGCTTATACAGTGTAGTGCACTTTGGTTGATGGTTGATTATTTTTCAATGCTATTATATGTGTGTAATGTATGAAAATCCATATAATTAACTTTATATGGTAATTGATTGGGCCTCATTCCAATTTGAAAAATAAAGAATATTGTAAAATAAAAGTTCATGTGTTGACAGTACTCATCCATTGAGATTGGTCATGTGTTGAACGAAATATTTTAGTAATAAAATTTACATCTTTATCGATATAAAATAAAAGTTCATGTGTTGACAGTACTCATCCATTGAGATTGGTCATGTGTTGAACGAAATATTTTAGTAATAAAATTTACATCTTTATCGATATAAAATAAAAGTTCATGTGTTGACAGTACTCATCCATTGAGATTGGTCATGTGTTGAACGAAATATTTTGATAATAACAACTATTTTGAAAAAGAAATATTTGAAACAGAATATTTGAAAATAGAAATTTATGAAGCCGTGTTGATTAGATTGACGCCATTTTGACGTGAACGATATTTATATCGATTTTAAACGATTTCGAAATGAATTGAATTAAAAACGATTTCGAAATGAATTGAATTGAAAACGATTTCGAAATGAATTGAATTGAAAACGATTTCGAAATGAATTGAATTGAAAACGATTTCGAAATGAATTGAATTGAAAACGATTTCGAAATGAATTGAATTGAAAACGAATTCAAATTGAATTAAAAGCGAATTGAAATGAATTCAAATTGAATTGAAATTTGAATTGAATAGAAATGAATTTTAAAACGAATTTATAAAGAAGAATTCAATTTTGATTTGAATTGAAATGGAAGTTGAAATTGCTTTTGAAACGAATTTTAAAACTATTTATATAATTCGTTTTAAATAGGAATCGACGAAATATATATAATATATATATATTATATATATAATGGCCTGAATAGAACGCGCCGCGCCGCGGCAGTTCGTGAATTTCGACCATTTATTTCAAACGGAAATTACGGGAGATCCGACCGTCGGATTCTCCTAAAACTGGAACCGTTGGGTTCGTATCGAAAAGAGCTTTCTAACGAATGTTAGAAATTTGAAATCTAACGGTTGGATTTGGAGATACGTCCAAATCAAATTCGAAAAAGGTCGCTGTAAGTGCAGTTCGATGGCCGTTGATAGAAATCGACTGTACGGGCCTTGATAAAATTATTAAAAATAGTAATAATTTGTGTAAAATCATAAGAAATGATTTAGGAGGAATTGGGATGAAAAACTCCCTATTTGAAAAGATAAAAATAGATTTTTATCGAAATGAACTAGTTTTGAACTAGAATTATAATTCTATTTATTGTTAAATAAATAAATTGGATTTGAAATAGTTTTGAAAATAACAAGAATTTCCAATGATTGCGTTGGAGTGGATTTGAATCGAAATTGTCTTCGGAATATTTCGATGTTGGAATTCGGGATTATACAGATGTTGTTATGGAAATTTGAAAGATATATATATTTATATCGTTATTTCCAATACGACATTTGTTAATCGTAGAATTTGATATTGAATATAAGCCGGGATATTTTCTACTCAGAGCCTTGTAATTAATATCAAATGTGATTTGGGTTTGTCGTGAATGGTGTCTTCATTAACACTGTTTGAGAAAAGATTAAATCTGTTTATTTAGATTTAATGAAGTGTACCAATTAAATAATATTTAATTGGAATTGAATTAATATTGATTTTTGGGTTTATCGTGAACAGTGTTTTAACTAACACTCGTTCTTTAACCCGATAATTAATGGAATGTGACTTTGGGTTTATCGTGAACCGTGTTTTAAATGACACGGATTCTTTAACCCAGTTAACGATTAAAACTAAGTGGAGTTTTAATGAATCTTTAATTAGATTGAGATGATCGAGAATGGAGTATCACCAGTTTTGCTCCAGGCGATAGTTAAATCTTTAATTAGATTTGAACGTGAAATGGTAATTGAATTTACCAATAACACCGTGGTGTTAGATATGAAGTACTACCAGTTTTACTTCATGGGATGAATAGGTTGGGATTGGGAATTTAAAACAAATGATTACTTCGGTAAGGTTCGCTAATCCCGACTAGTTTGAATTGATATTCAAAAATAGATTAAAGAATAAATTCAAGAAATTTATCTTGGATAAAATTAATGGGAACCTTTCCCTATGAATGTGAAATTTAGAAACTAATTGTCGGTTAGCTAAGCAGAATGGTTTTCGGGATATTGACCTGATGTTGGTTTCGGCCTTCGGGGTTAATATTTGGGGAATTATTCTCTTGATTAATTTACGGTTAGCGACAGATGAATTGGAATGAGGCGTATGTTGTGTTTGTGTAACACTTATTTAAAATAATACGCGAGTTATTCGGAAAGACCGGGTTTATCCCATTCTGAATAACTGATACGACGATAAGTCGAAGGTGAAGACGATGGTCGAAGACCGGAGGTCTTTACGTCGTTTGGGTGATTACTGATGATCTTGATTGGGCTGTACACCCAAGAAGATGGAAACAGTTGGTGATTTTCCAGACGTGCTTGGGGATCGATGGATATGCGGGGTACTAGGTGCCTCCGGTTTCGTTCAGACCCAGAACGGACTTGTAAATGGACTGTGTGTCTGACATTGGATTTTAGTCCGTGTGGTTGATCTCTATTAAATACATATCTGTTTGGCGGCGGAGAATTTATTCTCTTGCTTAACGCCCTTCTCTGAGACGTACGAGCTCAGGGGTTATATATCGATGGATATCAAACGCATGGAGTGAATTGCTTGTGTGGCATGCCTAAGTGGCAATTGATCGAGGCTTCTGTTGAAAAGCAAAGTCTTGTGGTGATGATCAAAGCCAGGCCTTTGTGGCGTAGCTTTGTGTAACGTTTGCTTCGCGAGTTTCACACCCGGTATGAACCAAAAACGGGAGAGGACGTCAGGGAGGGCATGCGTTTCTTTCTAGCTAGAAGTGGCGTCAGTGGTTTTACACGCCCTGACGAGTTTGACTTATGTGGTTGTTGCTGTTGCGAGGCGCCTAGGATTGATCGGTCGTTCTCGAACCGATGGAGTCATTTAGTTGGCTCACCTATGCCCCATAGGGCGGGGAAATGCATGTTCAGGCATTTTAATCCACATCGGTGGACCGGCCCTGAGGATCCAAGGGCCCACCTGAGTCTGGGTCCTGAGGCTCGGGCTAGACAGTCTCGAATCGGTTGAGGACTATCTTTTGCCTCGGTTCATAGGTGGAAACCCAATTTCCAAATACGTGACATTTGTGGTTTTGATTGTAGAGCCTAGTATGGCGACATGATATATGGTACCCATGCCGCCTATGATTGATACTTATGATTTGAAGTTGTTTTATACACTATGCACTTATAATATATCAAATGATTTGTTTTAAACGTATCAAGCATTCTTTGGCTGTTATAAGGGAAAACCCTATCCCCCGGCTTGCGTTGCATTGTGTGATAGGACCTGGGTCTTATAACAGCTTCATTTTTCTTTATTTAGCATTGCGCTGTTTGTTTTATGCACTGGTATTCTTGGGAGGAAACCCGTTCCGTGTTATACGGCGTGGTCCCTTGATTTACCGAACTATTAAGATAAAGAATAATAACTGTTTTAGTTCTCACACCAGTCACATGACTGACCTGGAGTTTATTGTTTTAACCTAAACTCTGGGTGCCCTTATTTTGACACGGGCAGCTAGTAGTTTTGGTTTTGCAGATTTATATTCACAGGATCCTGGTTTACAGCTGGAACGATATCCGGAAAGCTTTGTATCCGTATATCTCATTCTAGTTGTGTATTGTATTATTTTTCCGCTGCTATGTATTTAAATGTAATTTAAATCTCTGATATTTCTGTGTAATATTCATTTATACTCTGTGTATTCTTGTAATTTGATGCATTGTTGTAATATACAATGAAATGTTCTTCTGTTTGTGTTCTGATTTGTCCTGTTCTAAAACGATCAGGGGTTTCGAACGGTCTAGATCGGTTTAACGATTGATTTAGATCGAGCGAAATTCCAGGTCGTCACATTTGGTATCAGAGCTTTGGTTTACCAAGCTCAGAGAACAAGGCACATTAGAACCATACGAAAGAATTCATCAGATATTGGATTAGTAATATCCAATGGGAATGACTCGTTAGAGATAGGATCAGTAGTATCCTAGAACGAGTGTGAAGAGTAAATTTTTAAAATGAAAAAAAAATTTGTTTTGAAAGTTTAAATCAATTATTCGTATTTGATTATTTATTTTATATTGATTAGGACAATCCAAAATATAAAGATTTTTGCGTATGCGCCTAGCTAGCGTGTATTCGAAGTTTTGATATATTGGATAGATATAGAATTACACTCTAATCGCCCGGAGACGATTTTGATGATGGAGCTCCATCATTAGAATTTATATTCGAGTGACGAACGTGTAATATCTATATACTTCCTATTGACTGGTGTGAGAACCAAAATTAGGTAGGGCCTATTGTTGTGATTTGGCATCAAGAACATGATTTTTGTATATGTATCAAAATTATGAATTTGAAACTCTAATTCACTAATTGATTGACGTTTGTGTTGTTTGTTTATTTGTTTGCTAATTTATAGCCATTTAGCCTAATTGAACCAAATATTGAATTATATTGAAATTTGGTCACATTTGCTTGTATATACATGTACTTACATTGAACAGGTCATAGCAAGGAGGCTAGAGCCAGAGAATAAAATTTGTTTGCCCGACAAATAGGTACATGTTTACTACATAATTTACTGTTTTGTTTGGGTGATGATGATTTTATGAGCCTATTGGCTAGCCGCTTGGCTAGCCGCTTGGCTTTTTCTTTTTCTTTTTAAGATTAGAAGGACCGGGGAAGCTATTTGAAATTCCCCGATGCTCCCATTGCAGGGGAGGTTATGGCGAAATTTTTCGAAAATTTAGGGTGTTAGCCAAATTTTTGAAAATTTGAAAATTCTCAGAAACTGAAAAGTTGGAGAATGGAAGCCAGATCGAACGTAGAGCTGGTTAATCAAACCACTTTCGACTTTGTTCCTTTTCGGGGATGAAAAGTTTTAAGTGGGGGAGATTGTAATAACCCGAAAATCTGGGCCAGTTTAAAATTTTTATTTTGGCAATTTTAGCGAATTTTAATTATTTAAAATGAATTATTTTAAATAATATCGACAGGAAATTTATTTTGAATATAATTCGAACGTATATATTATATACGTCGTCGTTAGAATATAAATATTTATATATAATTATAAAAGAAATTGAAAATGGCGCGGTAGTTCGATAATTCGATTTCAAACTTCAATTGAATGTACCGGGTGCAAAACAATCTGGATTTTAGTGAAACCAAAAACATTAGGATCTAATTGATAATATCTTTCCAACGAATCCGAAAAATCAAAATTTCATAGCGGGAATCAAAAGATATGTCCAGTTGAAAATTCTGAATAGTCGCTATGGAATTCAGGCCCTTAAAAATGGACATTTTGCAAATGACCTCGGATTTCGACGAAACCAGTTTTGTTGGGTCCGTGATGTCAAATTACAGCTAGGTTTCAAATTTCATAATTTTTAGAATCAATATGTGAGCGTGGCAAAGGAAAACGCGTTTGACCAGTTTCAGTTGTTTTAATCGACTGGAAAATGGCCATTTTTCCAACGGTCTCAGAATTCGGAGAAACTAGTTTTGTTAGGACCGTATCGTCAATACGAAGCTAGAAAATATTTTTCGGGAATTTTTCGAGTTAGTATGTGACCCCGGTAATTTGAAATGTACGTTTAAAATTCAATATAGTGATTTAAATGTAAATTCAACGAAAACTGATCGAAACGATGGAATCAGCTTGCGATACATATCCCATTGTGTTCGGAATGGGGGTAAAACGTTAGGGACGACAGGCGGCGGGTCTCGTTTCGAGGTCGAGAATAAAAGTTGCTTTTTGTGGAAAATTAAATAATAAAATAATAATAAAAAAAACCTTTTCTCCCCGTTAACCCGCTCTGGCCCCTCCATTTCCTTTTTATCGAAACAGAAATAAAAAAAAAAGAAGGAAAGAAGACGGAGCAGCCGCCACCACCCGCCGTCGTGGGTCCCTCCGCCTCCTCACGCCACCCGCCTCCTATCGCAGCCTCCCCCTCCGTTCGAACTCCCTCTCCTCCCCAAGGCGCGGCGCTCGAAGGTCAGAACCGCCCCAACCCTAGCGCCTCCAGCCTGCATCGCCGACCACCCAGCCTCGCCACCGCCTGAGCAACCTCCGACCGCGACGGCCCATCTCCCCCCCTTCCAATTAAACTGTAAGTTTTAATTTCAATTTAGTTAATTATTTATTTTGATAATTTTCAGTAATTACTCTTTAAAAAAAAAGTCAGTTTATATGAGAATGGCAAAGTTAGATTTTGAAATAATATAGGAGAGTAATAAAAATATGATTTTTATATTTTTAAAGTATTAAAAATATAGTCTTTACTATATAGATGATGTCAAAATATGATTTTTATATTTTTAAAGTATTGAAAATATGATTTTTATATTTTTAAAGTATTAAAAATATGATTTTTATATTTTTAAAGTATTAAAAATATAGTCTTTACTATATAGATGATGTCAAAATATGATTTTTGTTTAAGTAAAGAATTAAAAATATAAATTTTACATGATAGGAATATTAAAAATATGATCTTTATATGTGTAGAAAAATAAAAATGAGATTTTTATAAAGATGAAATCTTTAAATTTGAAAAGGCGAAATCTTTATTTTTATAAAGTTGAAATCTTTATTTTAATAAAGGCGAAATCTATATGTTTATAATGGCGAAATCTATATGTTTATAAAGGCGGAAACTTTATACAGAGAATAGCGTGATAAAATTCGATTTTTATAAATTGAATAACGAAGTAAAAATTTGATTTTTATAAATTGAATAACGAAGTAAAAATTCGATTTTTATAAATTGAATAACGAAGTAAAAATTCGATTTTTATAAATTGAATAACGAAGTAAAAATTCGATTTTTATAAATTGAATAACGAAGTAAAAATTCGATTTTTATATATTGAATAGCGAAGTAAAAATGTGATTTTTACATATGTAGAGAATACGGGCAACGAAGATGCGATAGCGATGAAGATTTCTATCAATGAAGTGCCGTGGAGCTAGGATAGCTATCGGTGAGAATTTCTCACCTTTCAATTTCTTTTCTAGTTATATATATATATATACTAGGATGCAGACGGTGCTTAGTAGCACCCGACACAATCGTCCACAGACCATGGACTTGTTTGTTTGATTGCAAAAATTAGTTAGATTATTTGATTGAAATTGAATTGTGTGGTGAAATGAATTGATTTGATTGATGTGTGAATGGCGTGGGCCTTCACTAGACCGGGGATAAGGCTAGGCCTCGTCCTGTTTCTAGTATCGTGCCGTTATGCCGCCGAAATTTTCTAAAATAAGTTAGAAAAATAAAAATATCATTTTATTTAAAGAATGAAATAAATAGAAATTCATATGTTGGAATAGAATGTTTTGTCGTTAAAAATATAATTTTTAACGTGAATGTGAATAAATAAATATTCATTTACAAACCATACGGTTTGTTTATGTACACCTATTTGAAGGACATTGATTGGGTCGATAAATTTTACACATCGCCCAACTGCACAGATAAAATATGCGTTTGATTGTTTGAAACCCCACACGGGTGTTGGGATGAAATTTGAAGTTCACTCATCCTGATTGATTAAATATGTCGATCGATTGATTGACAGGCTGTTATAAGCGTTAGATATCTATATTTGATGCTTATACAGTGTAGTGCACTTTGGTTGATGGTTGATTATTTTTCAATGCTATTATATGTGGGTAATGTATGAAAATCCACATAATTAACTTCATATGGTAATTGATTGGGCCTCATTCCAATTTGAAAAATAAAGAATATTATAAAATAAAAGTTCATGTGTTGACAGTACTCATCCATTGAGATTGGTCATGTGTTGAACGAAATATTTTAGTAATAAAATTTACATCTTCATCGATATAAAATAAAAGTTCATGTGTTGACAGTACTCATCCATTGAAATTGGTCATGTGTTGAACGAAATATTTTAGTAATAAAATTTACATCTTTATCGATATAAAATAAAAGTTCATGTGTTGACAATACTCATCCATTGAGATTGGTCATGTGTTGAACGAAATATTTTGATAATAACAACTATTTTGAAAAAGAAATATTTGAAACAGAATATTTGAAAATAGAAATTTATGAAGCCGTGTTGATTAGATTGACGCCATTTTGACGTGAACGATATTTATATCGATTTTAAACGATTTCGAAATGAATTGAATTAAAAACGATTTCGAAATGAATTGAATTGAAAACGATTTCGAAATGAATTGAATTGAAAACGATTTCGAAATGAATTGAATTGAAAACGATTTCGAAATGAATTGAATTGAAAACGATTTCGAAATGAATTGAATTGAAAATGATTTCGAAATGAATTGAATTGAAAACGAATTCAAATTGAATTGAAAGCGAATTGAAATGAATTCAAATTGAATTGAAATTTGAATTGAATAGAAATGAATTTTAAAACGAATTTATAAAGAAGAATTCAATTTTGATTAGAATTGAAATGGAAGTTGAAATTGCTTTTGAAACGAATTTTAAAATTATTTATATAATTCGTTTTAAATAGGAATCGACGAAATATATATAATATATATATATATATATATATTATATATATAATGGCCTGAATAGAACGCGCCGCGCCGCGGCAGTTCGTGAATTTCGACCATTTATTTCAAACGGAAATTACGGGAGATCCGACCGTCGGATTCTCCTAAAACCGAAACCATTGGGTTCGTATCGAAAAGAGCTTTCTAACGAATGTTAGAAATTTGAAATCTAACGGTTGGATTTGGAGATACGTCCAAATCAAATTCGAAAAAGGTCGCTGTAAGTGCAGTTCGATGGCCGTTGATAGAAATCGACTGTACGGGCCTTGATAAAATTATTAAAAATAGTAATAATTTGTGTAAAATCATAAGAAATGATTTAGGAGGAATTGGGATGAAAAACTCTGTAAGAACCCGTAACTTCCCCGTGAAGGAAAGCATGAATACTTTGAGAACAACACACAAAAGGACGCATACGGAAGAACATTTCATTGTTATTACAACAATTCCATCAGATACAAGAATATACAGAGTATAAATGATTAAAGTACACTCGACAAATATCCGAGATTACAATAAATTACATAGCAGCGGAAAAATATACAAAGTACAACTAGAAGTGATACACGGATACAGAGCTTTCCGAGCATCGTTCCAGCTGTAATTCAGGACCCTGTGAATATAAATCTGCAAAACCAAAACTACTAGCTGCCCGTGCGGAAAATAGGGGCACCCAGAGTTTAGGTTAAAACAATAAACTCCAGGTCAGTCATGTGACTGGTGTGAGAACTAAAAACAGTTATTATTTTAACTTTAAAGAAGAGTAATTCAAGGGACCACGCCGTAAGACACGGAACGGGTTTCCTCCCAAGAATACTAGTGCATATAACAAAACAACGCAATGCTTTTTGGAAAAATGAAGTTATTATAAGACCCAGGTCCCATCACACAATGCAACGCAAGCCGGAGGATAGGGTTTTCCCTTATAATAGCCAAACATGCTTGATACGTTTAAAACAAATCATTTGATACTATAATAAGTGTATAGTGTCAAAACAATTTCAATCATAAATATCAATCATAGACGGCATGGGTACCATATATCATGTCGCCATACTAGTTCTACAATTAAAACCGCAATACACGTATTGGAAATTGGATTCCATCATGAGCCGAGGCAAGGGGCAAGCTCCTCTCCGGTTCGAGACACTCTAGCAAATGTCTCAGGACCCCACTATGATCCTTGGATCTTCAGGGTCGGTCCTCTCTTACTTTTGAGGATTGGCAATTCCTGAACACACGTTTCCCGGTCCTTACAGACCTATATCCGAGGCGCCTCGCATTCCAACAACCACACAGGTGAAAAGTATATAAATGTCAGGGCTGGTAGGTCACTGACACCACCCTAGCTAGAAAGAAACGTCGTGCTCTCCCTGCAGTCACTATCCCGTTTTTGACTCATACCGAGGTGTGAGGCTCGCGAATTCACGTTATACACAAAGCTACGCCACATAGGCCGTGCTTTGATCATCAACCACAAAACTTTGCTTTTCAACAGAAGCCTTGATCAATTGCCACTTACGCGTGCCACATTGGCAATTCACTTCATGCGACTGATGTCCATCGATATACAACCTCTGAGCTCGTATGTCTCAGAGAAGGGCGTTAAGCAAGAGAATAAATTCTCCACCGCCAAACAGATGTATATTTAATAGAGATCAATCAACACAGAATAAAATCCAAAGTCAGACACACAATCCATTTACAAGTTCGTTCTGGGTCTGAACGAAACCGGAGGCACTTTCCTCGCATATCCATCCATCTCCAAGTACGTCTGGACGATCACCAACTGTTTCCCTCATCTTGGGTGTACAGCCCAATCCAGATCATCAGTAATCACCCAAACGATGTGAAGACTTCCGGTCTTCAACCACCGTCTTCATCTTCGACATCTCGTCGAATCGGTTATTCAGAATGGGTATAACCCGGCCTTTCTGAATAACCCACGTATATAATTAACAAATGTTACACAAACACAATGAACGCCTCATTCCAATTCAGAATATTCTTTTATTCACAAAATCACATTCTTAGGGAAAGGTTCCCATTAATTTTATAAAAGATAAATTCTTCTAAATTTATTCTTTAATCTTCCTTTGGATATCTTTTCAAACTAGTCGGGATTAACGAACCACACCGAAGTAATTATTTATTTTATTTCCCAATCTCAACCTATATATCCCATGGAGCAAAACTGGTGATACTCCATTCCTAACACCACGGTGTTATCGGTAAAATTAATTACCATTTCACGTTCAAATCTAATTAAAGATTTAACTATCGCTTTGGAGCAAAACTGGTGATACTCCACTCTCGATCACTTTTCAGATTTGATAATTTAGATTATCAATTCACATTTTAATTTAATTAAAGATTTTTTAAAACTCCACTTAGTTTTAATCTTTTCAGAAATCGATATCTTGCCTTTAACTGGGTTAAAGAACCAATGTTATCTAAAACACGATTCACGATAAACCCAAATCACATTTGATATTAAATACAAGGCTCTGAATAGAAAATATACCGGCTTATATTCAATATCAAATTCTGAAACCAACAAATATCGTATTGGAGATAACGATATAAAATATATCTTTCAAATTCCCATAACAATATCTGTATAGTCACGAAATCCAACATCGAAATATTCCGAAGATAATTTCGATTCAACTCCAGTCCAATCCACGTATTGGGAATATTGATTATTTTTAAAATCACTTTCAAATTCAATTTATTTATTTCAAAAATAAATTGATTTTAATTCTAGTTCAAAACTAGTTCAGTTCGATAAAAATCTATTTTTATCCTTTAATGTGGAATTTTCCAGCCCAATTCTTTCCAATTCACATATTATAATTTTACACAAGTTATAGATATTTTTGATAATTTTATCAAGGCCCGTACAGTCGATTTCCAACAACGGCCATCGAACTGCACTTACAACGACCTTTTCTGAAATTGATTTGGACATAATTCCAAATCCAACCGTTAGATTTCAAATTTCTAATATTCATTGGAAAGCTCTTTTCGATACGAACCCAACGGTTCCGGTTTTAGGAGAATCCGACGGTCGGATCTCCCGCAATGTCCGTTTGAAATAAATGGTCGAAATTCACGAACTGCCGCGGCGCGTTCTATTCAGGCCATTATATTATATATATAATATATATAATATATATTTCATCGATTTCCATTTAAAACGAATTTTATAACTCGTTTTAAATTCGTTTCTGAAATAATTCAACTTCTATTCAATTTCAAATCGATTTGATTTCAATTAAATTCGAATTCATTTCAATGCAATTCCAATTCTAATTCGTTTCAATTCAATTTGAATTCGTTTTAAATTTCAATTTCAATTTAATTCAATTTGAATTCGTTTTCAATTCAATTCATTTCGAAATCGTTTTCAATTTAATTCATTTCGAAATCGTTTTCAATTCAATTCATTTCGAAATCGTTTTCAATTTAATTCATTTCGAAATCGTTTTCAATTTAATTCATTTCGAAATCGTTTTCAATTCAATTCATTTCGAAATCGTTTTCAATTCAATTCATTTCGAATTCGTTTTCAATTCAATTCATTTCGAAATCGTTTTCAATTCAGTTCATTTCAAAATCGTTTTCAATTCAATTCATTTCGAAATCGTTTTCAATTCAATTCATTTCGAAATCGTTTTCAATTCAGTTCATTTTAAATTTCAATTTCAAAATATTTAATTTCGAAATCACCTTTCAATATTCATTATACAACGAATAAAATCGATATAAATATCGTTCACGTCAAAATGGCGCAAAACTAATCAACACGGCTTTATATTTTTCACAACTTTTTTATTTTATTCAACAAATTAATATTCATCCCATTCAACACATGAATCTATATTTTTTTCAACCCACGACTAATCTCAACACATGAGTACTGTCAACACATCACTATTTTTGTTATGTAAAATATTTTATAAAACTATGGTATCTATCGTTTGATTTTCAATTAGACTTCTACTGGGAGGTAGTTCTAATTTTAAATATGATAAAGATGTAAATTTTATTATATAAAATATTTCACCCAACACATGAACATCGTCAACACATGACTATTTTTATATTCAACACATGAATTTTCTTTTATAATATTCATTATTTTCCCGATTGGAATGAGGCCCAATCAATCACCATATAATGTTAATTATACAGATTCTATACAACACATGTATATAATAGCAATAATAAACAATCAACCATCATCCAAAGTGCACCACACTGTATAAGCATCAAATATAGATATCTAACGCTTATAACAGCCTGTCAATCAATCGATCGACATATTTAATCAATCAGGATGAGTGAACTTCAAATTTCATCCCAACACCCGTGTGGGGTTTCAAACAATCAAACACAGATTTTATTTGTGCAGTTGGGCGACGTCTAAAATTTATCGACCCAATCGATATCAGTCAAATCAGTGTATATAAACAAATCGGCCGATTTGTTTATAAATATTCATTTATCCATTTTCACGTTAAAAATTCTATTTTTAACGATAAAACATTTTATTTTAACACATGAATTTCTATTCAGTTCATTTATTCAATAAAATGATATTTTTATTTTTCTAACATATTTTAGAAAATTTCGGCGGCATAACGACACGATACTAGAAACGGGACGAGGCCTCACCTTATCCCCGGTCTAGTGAAGGCCCACGCCATTCACACATCAATCAATCCATTCCATTTCACCAAACAATTCAATTTCAAGCAAATAATCTAACTAACTATTCAACCAAACAATTTAACAAACAAGCCATCCATGGTCTGTGGATGACGGGTGTCGGGTGCTACTAAACACCGTCTACATCCTAGTATATATATATAACTAGAAAAAGAATTTTGAGTGAGAAGTTCTCACCGATAGCTATCCTAGCTCCACGGCACTTCATTGATAGAAATCTTCATCGCTATCGCATCATCGCCATCTTCGTTGCCCGTAGTCACTATATATATATATAAATCACACATTTTTATATTTTGATGTCTTTAAAAATAAAAATCACATTTTTATTTATTCACTTTCAATTTAAAAATCATATTTTTATAATCACTTCATATATTTAAAAATCGAATTTTTACTATGCTATTCAATATATAAAAATCATATTTCCTTACCGCTAATATATAGATAAAAATTCTATTTTTATAACGCTATTCTCTATATAAAGATTTCGCCTTTTCAAAAATATAGATTTCATCATTATAAAAATCATCACTTTACTTCAACGTATATAAAATAAAAATCAGATTTTTATTTCGCTACATATACAAAGATGATATTTTTATATTCTCTATCCTATAAAGATTATATTTTTAATACTTTAAAAATATAAAAATCATATTTTTAATATTTCTATATAGTAAAGATTATATTTTTAATACTTTAAAAATATAAAAATCATATTTAAAAATCAAATCTTTTATTGTTAAAAATCGAATCACTTTCTTTCTCTATTATATCTAAAATTTATATTTTTATCGCTACTCCCTACGAATGAAAATCTTATTTTTACCCCTCTTTCATATGAATAAAAATCTAATTTTTCTATATTATATATATATATAAATCCGATCTTTTCACTTTTAGAAATCTTGCTTTTACACTTTTAAAAATCTCACCTTTACGCTTTTAAAAATCTCACTTATATTACCATGTATACTAATAAATAAATTAATAATAAAAAAACCAATTTTTATTTGTTATTTATATACAAAACTAATTTTTCTAACTTTAAAACTAATTACCCTAAGTAAAATGAAAAATAAAAATAAAATAAACTCTTACTATTTTCACGCTTCAGGAGGTGGTGGAAGTTGTCAACGTGGACTGGAGATGGCGGAGGAGCTAGGGTTCGGTCTGGAGAGAGAAGGAGGGCGCAAGGGAGGAGGCGGAGGCCGGAAACGGCGGTTTGGGTTTCAAGAAGGGCGTGGGGATCGAAGGGGAAGGGGGGTGACTGTAGCGACCAGGGAAATTTGACACTTGAATCCTGACATTTACACATCTCTTGTCCAGAACTCAAGTATCAAAAATCCCAGAAGGCTATAAGAAAGAATTTAGAGGGTGAGATAAGAAAGAAAGAAATGTCAGAATAGAAGAATAAGAAGAAGAACACAACACAGAATCTCCCATCGCAGCGGAAACAAAATATAACATATAAATAAAGTTTATAGAGAGCTTTGAAATAAAACTTACAATCATCAGAGTACATCAATACACTGGGACAGTTATAATAATCTGTCCTTATATACATCACACAGCGGAATCATAACGATCGAACATCATATGTCTGAACACCTTCAGCTTGTCTTTGGACTTCACAACATCCGATAACCTGAACCTGTACACCCGGTCTAACCCGAGCATTTACAAAACACCGGGTCAGTCTGGTGAACCAGAGTGAGATAAACACACACAGTATGAAGGGTATCACACAACTTGATTTTAAAGTTAAATCCTTACGAAAGAAATGGATAATCGTAAGACCAAATCCACACATAAATACGGACGGTTTTTACCTTACGATAACCCAAAACAGTTTTGAAATCAATATCTTTTCTGATATTATAATAGTGTCTAAATACAAGTAAATATCAATCTAGTGGAACGCTTGCATCTCACGCTCCACATATATAATATACAAACAAAACCGCAGGCGCTTATCGGAGATCGGATTCCGACTTGACAAGGTATGGGACCACCTGCCGATAGTGTATCTCTAGAGGCGAATACACTGGGTTCAACAAGAACGTCTTGCAACCCGGCCCACACATGACCGACCACTCATTTCGCTTGAGTGTATCGAATGTATATCACCAACGGTTGGGTGCGACCCACCGTCTCTCCCGAAATGGGACAGCATCGATAGATTAAAGAAGCAAAAGGATTTTCTCTAGATAGGTGATTATACACCCTAATGGGAGCGACCCACATAGCCATGCTGCCTGCCCGATTTTTGTCATTTCCCGGTTGATGAGGCTTGAGGTTATAATCGACTTTTGACACATCTGGCCTCTGTTCAGATCATCCATACACGTCATCCAGGAACAGGATGAACCGAAGGCACCCTCCTACCGCATCCAAGGAATCACCCTATAGATCAGTAGCGAGCAGTCCTTGCAATCCGTAGATTTCACTCTTGACAGAATCATTGTCAAAATATCTCTAGGGATCAGCTAGAGAAACCCAACAATAGTCCTTCCATTCATGAAGATTTACGGTCTTCACTTGCTCCATCTCGACCAACATCTTCTACGTTTTCGTACTCATTGGTTGGAATGGTTTTCGAATATAAATTTGATCCCGGTCTTTCCGTACCAATAACGTATTGGGTATGATTTTGATAGTCGGTTATTTAACTATCAAAATAAACAAACATATAAATAAAATGAATCCATGGGTTTATACAACATCACTTGGCCTTTAAAAATAATAAATCAGTTTTAATCCACAATGTTCTCAAATCATTTTAGTATGTAATTATTCTCAAATCATTTCATTATATACATAGGAAAATATCTTAAGACATGTCCAGTTTTCCCTTTTCTATCATTTCAACACATTTCTATAGTGTTACTTATTCTCTAATATACTTGGGAAAACCTTTAACTTATCATTTTGAATAACCATTACGATATCTCTTATGTTTCGTTATTTGAAACTATAATCGCCACTTTCCTTTTCAGGATAACCCATTTCAAATCTCATTTCTCTTCTTTGAAAATATCGTTATATTTTCAACAATGGAAATATAATTTCCTATCTCAAGTCCCTTTTATTCCCTTTTATTTGGAACCCCATTTATATATTCCCAAATAATTTTACACTATTATTTTCAAATGAATTACACTAACATTTTTACCATCACAACTAATACCATCCTCCGATAATCCCGAAGTCGTTCAAGTTGGGGTATTTAATTACCTCTCAGACCTTGATCAACGACGTTCTTATCTTAAGATGATATCAGATGTAATACCAAAACCCCACGCTCATTTCCATTATCAAACAAATTCCATTTTTAGTTATATCTTGATAAAACTCCATCTCTCATTCAATATGGCGAATTTGTATTACACCATTTTAACTCAATTCGCCCAACCCTTTTAATTCAAACTTGGATTTCCAATTTCGTTTCCATTTCGTTCCTATTCATATGTCATTTCTAATACAATTTTCAATAATATTCAATAAAGCTTGGGTTTTATAAATCCATTCAAAATAAAACCCCATTAAGGATTTAATTTAAACTTTGAATTAAACTTAACTTATTATTAGTTAATAAAGTTGCTTAGAAACAACACTTTATTATAACCAATGATTTAAAACTTCATAACCATTCATTTAAACCTTTTCAATCCCAAGATACCACTTTGATCATTATTTAACAAATATCATCATTTAAAAATGTTTTACTTAACCATTTGACATTTCCACTAAATGAATAAATTTAGAAATTCCATTTTAGTCAAAACGGCTGGCTTAATCGACTCTAACATGATTAACTTTGTTAATCAAGTCTTTAATCCATCTTTCCGCTTATTTTAAATGATTCCACTTGATTATTATTTAAATAATAATCGATCCAACAAAATTTCATTTTAATTATTTATAAAAATAATTAATCGTTACGTTAACTCTTGTCCACTTGCTTATCAAAACACGAGAACTAGTTTCCTAGATCATAATCAAGATGAAGCACGTGCTTCGCACATGGCAGATTTTGATATAAAAATAATGATCAAAACAACCATATATGGTTGGTTTAATTTCCCTTTTCTATAAACTCAATTAAAATAATATATTTAAATCTATATTCAGTTATAAAATATATTTCATAACTTCATTTCCATCGATTTACTCAAAGGTAGATCTGTCTTTATAAAACAGTTTATATATTTGGCCATCTGCTATACATTCCTCATCCAATATCACACATTGGTTAATAACCAAACAAATGTTGAATTTGGGTTTAACAGTCAACAACCAATTCAATAATCTAATCATATGGGTTCAACAGTTCACATGATGATGATAATAAATTTAACTGATAACGGTCAACTACTAACATCAGTTCAAGCATACAATTCAATCAAATACGTTTATATTATAAACGTAACCAACAAGGTAAGTTACCTTGTTTGGAGACCATCGTTAAAAATAACGATGTCGTTTCATTTAAATTAAACAATGGTTTAATTTAAAATAATCGATATAACAATGTTTAACAGCATCACAACAATCAAATCAACCAACAATTAGCAAACATGACATAGAAATAAATAAACTCGACTTATAAAAATTATAAGTAAGGGAACTGAGTGAGTTTAACTCACCTGTGTTTCTGTTCGTCGAGATAGCGACTGATATTAGTGAAATTAAACTTGCGTTTAAATTTAACTAAAATTTCCGGTGCTTCCATCTTTGTCTCAATCAGTTCTAAATCATCGTGCTCATCAATAAGGTCCCAACGTATTTGGTCTTGTCGACAGGGTTCCAACGTTATTTGTTCAATTCTGTTAACGAATTTAGAAGTTACCGTCAATATAACTTTACAAGATTTTAACATTTACTCCAGATAATATTTTAATTTATCTAACTACATTATTAGCGCACTGCGTACATATGTTAACATAGCGTATATATTAACAATACATGTTTGTTGACGGTCATATAAACCTATTGAATTTTTATGGTGTGTATATAAGTTAACTGTATATATATGAACAAAGTTAAATAAACTAATTAATCTTTATTATAAAATTAACATAGGTCTTATCGTCTTACCTTGTATCCTCAGCCGGCTCCAAACATAAAAGATCTGCTCCCCTCTTCTTTCTCATTTCTTTCCAGCGTCCCCATTTTTGAGCGCAACTTTTCCTTTTTTTTTCCAGAGATCGTTCCCTTCTCATGAACTGCCACGTTCATGCAACCTTGCAGGTACTTCCATTGTTCAGTCAAACATCCCAACGTCGAACCCTTTTCCTGTTTTGTACAACCTTTTTTTTTTTAACCGAAATCCCATGGGCCCATTGGTTTCAAAGCCCAAATCTTAAATGTTCTTCAACCTGCTACTAATGCCCCCTCCTCCTGCCACTACTCGCGCATCCCATTCCCACGTTTGAACCCAACTGCATGCGAACCATCCCTTACTCCACGTCCTCCCATTTTGTTTTCGTTCCGTGTTCTTTTTTTTCCAACTGGCCCAAAGCCCCCCCTTATCCACATGTCGGCCCGCTACCCCATGAAACCAATCTACTTCACTACAGTTACCCACTTCTTCCCCAATTGCATTACTTGAAACCCATCCTCCTGCGTACAAAACTGTACATAACACCACCAAAAACATTCACCAAACCTTAAAACAACGATGCCGATCAACTCCCCAACCCGTACCCGACTCGCCAGCCTTCACCTCCTCCTCCGGTGGCCGGCTACACCGTCCGACGTTAACCTTGTCTTCCTAGGCACGACAACCTTCGATGCCAGAAAAACCCAAAATCTCGACTTTAACCGTGGAACCGCGTGGTTCGAAGTTTTGACATGGCGAAAACATGCAGCGTGAACTTAGGGTCTTAATGCAACCCTTTTCGTGGTTTTAGGATCATTATGGATGCGTCTATTTTTTTTATTATTTTTTTAAGATCTGCGTCCCTTATTGGTTATGGTAAAACAAAGAAGAACAAAACAAAGAACTACCAGTATTTATAACCAAGGAGCCTTGGCCATCATGAAAAGAAAGTGTGGTCATCACGACATAAAATTTCTTGGCAGGCAAGGGTTCGATGGTTTGGAAGTCACGCAAGAGATTGGTAGAGTTGTGTCTAGTTGGTAGGTAGCTGTGTATTTGGATTGAAAGGACAGGCGTTGTGCCCATTCGCAGTAGTCAATGCCTTTTAGATGCTGTTTTGATTTATGCAAAGGCTATATAGTACACTGACAGTATGGAAAATGTGGTAGAAATAGATGTGAGCAGAGATATATAGATAGTTGTACACTCTTCGGCATGTGCATATTTTCATTCCCCAGACGTCATGCCACTGTGTTGTCAAGGAAAGGATGGGTTTTCTATGCATTGAAAATATGGTAGCCTGCACATTTCAGATTGTGTTCATTTGATTGATGGCTTAGGATTCAAGATAGATTTTATACATATTTGGTACCCTGTTATATAGAATTCCGTTAATGTACAGACGGCCACGGACAGAAATAAAAATATGATTGTGTCCAGCGATGTGTCACGATCCCAAAAATATAATAATATCGGTAGATTAACTTATATTTTGAAAACCCAAAAATGCTGACACATGGTGCAAAATACTTCAAATAAAAAGTTGTTTATTTTGCAAATTAAAAATTACAGTAAAATCCTAAAAATTAAATTATGACTACATCTCAAAGGTCTTGCCCAAATTCGAAATCAATATTTAATTATAATTTAATAATCGTTATGGTTTATAAACGATTTCACAGCGACTATTTCAAATTTTGAATTGGACATATCTTACAATCTATACTATGATATCTCGATTTTTCTCTTTCATATGAAAATTATAATCAATACGGTTCTAAAGTTTCTCGTTTCACAGAAATCCGACTTACATCGGCTCCTGTATTCTTGGTTGAAGTTCAAAACTTCATATCGCAAACTACCGCGCCGTTACGAGCTTGTTTTATAATTTAAAATATAAATATAAATGCTTAGTCGTCGTTTGATAAACATATTCTATATTAAAACCCAATAATATCTCAAATAAAATATTTAAAACCAATTTAAATATTCGAAATTAAATAGCCGAAAAATCCGGGTCGTTATATTCTTCCCCCCTTAAATAAATTTCGTCCCCGAAATTTGCTAAGTAAAAAGAATGCACCAAACCCGATTAGTTTCAATATAATTATATAAATATTATCTAAAATATGAAGTTTTTAAAATTCTCTGAAAAATTCGCCAGCACCTCTTCTGTATTGTTCGATCCAATCAACTATAACATTGCCACTCTGGGCCTCGCGTCGATCAAAAGAAAACAAAGCCAAGTGGCTACCCATCTCACGGTTATAAAATCAATCTCCAAATCAATATATTAAGGTTTACCTATTTGTCGGGCATTTCCAACTCCAATTTCGAAGCAAACCAACTAATTGCTCTTCATTATCAATCAGCACTTCTATTCAAATCAACTCCATAGCCTTCGGCAATCTGTACTTAACTCTACTCACAAGTAACAATCCATGGTCAAAATAACTTGGTTTTATTTCATAATGGATTTTATTCCCAATTCATTACATTCAATCCCCTATTAACTTCTTGACGAATTCAACTAACATCCAATAAATCAAACTACACACACAAACAAATCAAATTATCTCATATTTAACTTAGTATAAGTTAAATTCTAATTTATTCAATTCAATATTAAATTCCATATTCATGAATACTTCTGGTTATATTAAACCAGCCTCAATCTCATTTGAATTCTATAATCAAATTGAACTCTAATCCAAAACAATACTAAGAAAATGTAAAACTTATCTTCTTTATAAAACATCTTGGAAAAATAATTTAAAATAATTTTATTTCAAATTACAAATACGCGCCCTCGTATCTAAATTCAAACTCAATCTAGGGTTTAACTAGCCCCATCTCTATTGAGTTACACCACAGAGCCAAGGTTATTCATAAACCTCGCTCTGATACCAACTGTAGCGACCAGGGAAATTTGACACTTGAATCCTGACATTTACACATCTCTTGTCCAGAACTCAAGTATCAAAAATCCCAGAAGGCTATAAGAAAGAATTTAGAGGGTGAGATAAGAAAGAAAGAAATGTCAGAATAGAAGAATAAGAAGAAGAACACAACACAGAATCTCCCATCGCAGCGGAAACAAAATATAACATATAAATAAACTTTATAGAGAGCTTTGAAATAAAACTTACAATCATCAGAGTACATCAATACACTGGGACAGTTATAATAATCTGTCCTTATATACATCACACAGCGGAATCATAACGATCGAACATCATATGTCTGAACACCTTCAGCTTGTCTTTGGACTTCACAACATCCGATAACCTGAACCTGTACACCCGGTCTAACCCGAGCATTTACAAAACACCGGGTCAGTCTGGTGAACCAGAGTGAGATAAACACACACAGTATGAAGGGTATCACACAACTTGATTTTAAAGTTAAATCCTTACGAAAGAAATGGATAATCGTAAGACCAAATCCACACATAAATACGGATGGTTTTTACCTTACGATAACCCAAAACAGTTTTGAAATCAATATCTTTTCTGATATTATAATAGTGTCTAAATACAAGTAAATATCAATCTAGTGGAACGCTTGCATCTCACGCTCCACATATATAATATACAAACAAAACCGCAGGCGCTTATCGGAGATCGGATTCCGACTTGACAAGGTATGGGACCACCTGCCGATAGTGTATCTCTAGAGGCGAATACACTGGGTTCAACAAGAACGTCTTGCAACCCGGCCCACACATGACCGACCACTCATTTCGCTTGAGTGTATCGAATGTATATCACCAACGGTTGGGTGCGACCCACCGTTTCTCCCGAAATGGGACAGCATCGATAGATTAAAGAAGCAAAAGGATTTTCTCTAGATAGGTGATTATACACCCTAATGGGAGCGACCCACATAGCCATGCTGCCTGCCCGATTTTTGTCATTTCCCGGTTGATGAGGCTTGAGGTTATAATCGACTTTTGACACATCTGGCCTCTGTTCAGATCATCCATACACGTCATCCAGGAACAGGATGAACCGAAGGCACCCTCCTACCGCATCCAAGGAATCACCCTATAGATCAGTAGCGAGCAGTCCTTGCAATCCGTAGATTTCACTCTTGACAGAATCATTGTCAAAATATCTCTAGGGATCAGCTAGAGAAACCCAACAATAGTCCTTCCATTCATGAAGATTTACGGTCTTCACTTGCTCCATCTCGACCAACATCTACTACGTTTTCGTACTCATTGGTTGGAATGGTTTTCGAATATAAATTTGATCCCGGTCTTTCCGTACCAATAACGTATTGGGTATGATTTTGATAGTCGGTTATTTAACTATCAAAATAAACAAACATATAAATAAAATGAATCCATGGGTTTATACAACATCACTTGGCCTTTAAAAATAATAAATCAGTTTTAATCCACAATGTTCTCAAATCATTTTAGTATGTAATTATTCTCAAATCATTTCATTATATACATAGGAAAATATCTTAAGACATGTCCAGTTTTCCCTTTTCTATCATTTCAACACATTTCTATAGTGTTACTTATTCTCTAATATACTTGGGAAAACCTTTAACTTATCATTTTGAATAACCATTACGATATCTCTTATGTTTCGTTATTTGAAACTATAATCGCCACTTTCCTTTTCAGGATAACCCATTTCAAATCTCATTTCTCTTCTTTGAAAATATCGTTATATTTTCAATAATGGAAATATAATTTCCTATCTCAAGTCCCTTTTATTCCCTTTTATTTGGAACCCCATTTATATATTCCCAAATAATGTTACACTATTATTTTCAAATGAATTACACTAACATTTTTACCATCACAACTAATACCATCCTCCGATAATCCCGAAGTCGTTCAAGTTGGGGTATTTAATTACCTCTCAGACCTTGATCAACGACGTTCTTATCTTAAGATGATATCAGATGTAATACCAAAACCCCACGCTCATTTCCATTATCAAACAAATTCCATTTTTAGTTATATCTTGATAAAACTCCATCTCTCATTCAATATGGCGAATTTGTATTACACCATTTTAACTCAATTCGCCCAACCCTTTTAATTCAAACTTGGATTTCCAATTTCGTTTCCATTTCGTTCCTATTCATATGTCATTTCTAATACAATTTTCAATAATATTCAATAAAGCTTGGGTTTTATAAATCCATTCAAAATAAAACCCCATTAAGGATTTAATTTAAACTTTGAATTAAACTTAACTTATTATTAGTTAATAAAGTTGCTTAGAAACAACACTTTATTATAACCAATGATTTAAAACTTCATAACCATTCATTTAAACCTTTTCAATCCCAAGATACCACTTTGATCATTATTTAACAAATATCATCATTTAAAAATGTTTTACTTAACCATTTGACATTTCCACTAAATGAATAAATTTAGAAATTCCATTTTAGTCAAAACGGCTGGCTTAATCGACTCTAACATGATTAACTTTGTTAATCAAGTCTTTAATCCATCTTTCCGCTTATTTTAAATGATTCCACTTGATTATTATTTAAATAATAATCGATCCAACAAAATTTCATTTTAATTATTTATAAAAATAATTAATCGTTACGTTAACTCTTGTCCACTTGCTTATCAAAACACGAGAACTAGTTTCCTAGATCATAATCAAGATGAAGCACGTGCTTCGCACACGGCAGATTTTGATATAAAAATAATGATCAAAACAACCATATATGGTTGGTTTAATTTCCCTTTTCTATAAACTCAATTAAAATAATATATTTAAATCTATATTCAGTTATAAAATATATTTCATAACTTCATTTCCATCGATTTACTCAAAGGTAGATCTGTCTTTATAAAACAGTTTATATATTTGGCCATCTGCTATACATTCCTCATCCAATATCACACATTGGTTAATAACCAAACAAATGTTGAATTTGGGTTTAACAGTCAACAACCAATTCAATAATCTAATCATATGGGTTCAACAGTTCACATGATGATGATAATAAATTTAACTGATAACGGTCAACTACTAACATCAGTTCAAGCATACAATTCAATCAAATACGTTTATATTATAAACGTAACCAACAAGGTAAGTTACCTTGTTTGGAGACCATCGTTAAAAATAACGATGTCGTTTCATTTAAATTAAACAATGGTTTAATTTAAAATAATCGATATAACAATGTTTAACAGCATCACAACAATCAAATCAACCAACAATTAGCAAACATGACATAGAAATAAATAAACTCGACTTATAAAAATTATAAGTAAGGGAACTGAGTGAGTTTAACTCACCTGTGTTTCTGTTTGTCGAGATAGCGACTGATATTAGTGAAATTAAACTTGCGTTTAAATTTAACTAAAATTTCCGGTGCTTCCATCTTTGTCTCAATCAGTTCTAAATCATCGTGCTCATCGATAAGGTCCCAACGTATTTGGTCTTGTCGACAGGGTTCCAACGTTATTTGTTCAATTCTGTTAACGAATTTAGAAGTTACCGTCAATATAACTTTACAAGATTTTAACATTTACTCCAGATAATATTTTAATTTATCTAACTACATTATTAGCGCACTGCGTACATATGTTAACATAGCGTATATATTAACAATACATGTTTGTTGACGGTCATATAAACCTATTGAATTTTTATGGTGTGTATATAAGTTAACTGTATATATATGAACAAAGTTAAATAAACTAATTAATCTTTATTATAAAATTAACATAGGTCTTATCGTCTTACCTTGTATCCTCAGCCGGCTCCAAACATAAAAGATCTGCTCCCCTCTTCTTTCTCATTTCTTTCCAGCGTCCCCATTTTTGAGCGCAACTTTTCCTTTTTTTTTCCAGAGATCGTTCCCTTCTCATGAACTGCCACGTTCATGCAACCATGCAGGTACTTCCATTGTTCAGTCAAACATCCCAACGTCGAACCCTTTTCCTGTTTTGTACAACCTTTTTTTTTTTAACCGAAATCCCATGGGCCCATTGGTTTCAAAGCCCAAATCTTAAATGTTCTTCAACCTGCTACTAATGCCCCCTCCTCCTGCCACTACTCGCGCATCCCATTCCCACGTTTGAACCCAACTGCATGCGAACCATCCCTTACTCCACATCCTCCCATTTTGTTTTCGTTCCATGTTCTTTTTTTTCCAACTGGCCCAAAGCCCCCCCTTATCCACATGTCGGCCCGCTACCCCATGAAACCAATCTACTTCACTACAGTTACCCACTTCTTCCCCAATTGCATTACTTGAAACCCATCCTCCTGCGTACAAAACTGTACATAACACCACCAAAAACATTCACCAAACCTTAAAACAACGATGCCGATCAACTCCCCAACCCGTACCCGACTCGCCAGCCTTCACCTCCTCCTCCGGTGGCCGGCTACACCGTCCGACGTTAACCTTGTCTTCCTAGGCACGACAACCTTCGATGCCAGAAAAACCCAAAATCTCGACTTTGACCGTGGAACCGCGTGGTTCGAAGTTTTGAAATGGCGAAAACATGCAGCGTGAACTTAGGGTCTTAATGCAACCCTTTTCGTGGTTTTAGGATCATTATGGATGCGTCTATTTTTTTTTTTTTTTTTTTTTTTTTTTTTAAGATCTGCGTCCCTTATTGGTTATGGTAAAACAAAGAAGAACAAAACAAAGAACTACCAGTATTTATAACCAAGGAGCCTTGGCCATCATGAAAAGAAAGTGTGGTCATCACGACATAAAATTTCTTGGCAGGCAAGGGTTCGATGGTTTGGAAGTCACGCAAGAGATTGGTAGAGTTGTGTCTAGTTGGTAGGTAGCTGTGTATTTGGATTGAAAGGACAGGCGTTGTGCCCATTCACAGTAGTCAATGCCTTTTAGATGCTGTTTTGATTTATGCAAAGGCTATATAGTACACTGACAGTATGGAAAATGTGGTAGAAATAGATGTGAGCAGAGATATATAGATAGTTGTACACTCTTCGGCATGTGCATATTTTCATTCCCCAGACGTCATGCCACTGTGTTGTCAAGGAAAGGATGGGTTTTCTATGCATTGAAAATATGGTAGCCTGCACATTTCAGATTGTGTTCATTTGATTGATGGCATAGGATTCAAGATAGATTTTATACATATTTGGTACCCTGTTATATAGAATTCCGTTAATGTACAGACGGCCACGGACAGAAATAAAAATATGATTGTGTCCAGCGATGTGTCACGATCCCAAAAATATAATAATATCGGTAGATTAACTTATATTTTGAAAACTCAAAAATGCTGACACATGGTGCAAAATACTTCAAATAAAAAGTTGTTTATTTTGCAAATTAAAAATTACAGTAAAATCCTAAAAATTAAATTATGACTACATCTCAAAGGTCTTGCCCAAATTCGAAATCAATATTTAATTATAATTAAATAATCGTTATGGTTTATAAACGATTTCACAGCGACTATTTCAAATTTTGAATTGGACATATCTTACAATCTATACTATGACATCTCGATTTTTCTCTTTCATATGAAAATTATAATCAATACGGTTCTAAAGTTTCTCGTTTCACAGAAATCCGACTTACATCGGCTCCTGTATTCTTGGTTGAAGTTCAAAACTTCATATCGCAAACTACCGCGCCGTTACGAGCTTGTTTTATAATTTAAAATATAAATATAAATGCTTAGTCGTCGTTTGATAAACATATTCGATATTAAAACCCAATAATATCTCAAATAAAATATTTAAAACCAATTTAAATATTCGAAATTAAATAGCCGAAAAATCCGGGTCGTTATAGTGACTGGCCGCCGTTGAGAGGAGGAGGGTGTAGCGGAGGAGAGAGGAAGGGCGTGCGCCTGTCGGGGAGGAGGCGGAGGTAGCTGCGACGAGGTCAACGGCGGAAGGGGGAGCGAGAGCAGAGGGAGAAGGTGAGGGGGCATGCGCCTGTGGAGGCGTTGCGATTGGGGGCCCCGCGACGGTGGAAGCGGCGGCTTCCTCCCCCCGCCGATCCCCTTTTCTTTTTTTTCTTTTTTTATTCTTCTGAAATATGAAATTGGGGGGGGGGGCAGAACGGGTAAAAAGGGGAAGTTTAATTTTTTTTTATTAATTTAATTATTTTATTTTTCAAAAAGTTGACTTTCACATACGACCTCTAAACGAGGCCCACCGCCTGTCGTCCGTAGCGTTTCACCCCCATTCCGAACACAATGGGATATGTATCATAGGCTGGTTCGACTGTTACAATCAGTTTCCGTTGAATTTACATTTAAATCACTATATTGAATTTTAAACGTACATTTCAATATACCGGGGCACATACGGACTCTAAAAATTCCAGAAAAATATTCTCTAGCTTCGTATTGACTATACGGTCCTAACAAAACTAGTTTCGTCGAATTCTGAGACCCTTAGAAAAATGGCCAATTTCCAGTCGATTAAAATCAACTGAAATGGTCAAAACACGTTTTCCCTTGCCACGCTCACATATTGATTCAGAAAATTATGAAATATGAAACCTAGCAATAACTTTACATCACGGATCCAACAAAAGTGGTTTCGTCGAAATCCGAGGTCGTTTGCAAAATGTCTATTTTTTAGGGCCTGAATTCCATAGCGACTATTCAGAATTTTCAACTGGACATATCTTTTGATTCCCACTATGAAATTTCGATTTTTCGGATTTGTTGGAAAGATATCATCAATTAGATCCTATGATTTTTGGTTTCACTAAAATTCGGATTGTTTTGCACCCGGTATATTCAATTGAAGTTTGAAATCGAATTATCGAACTACCGCGCCATTTTCAATTCTATTTATAATTATATATAAATATTTATATTCTAACGACGACGTATATAATATATACGTTCGAATTCTATTCAAAATAAATTTCTCGTCGATTTTATTTAAAATAATCTATTTTAAATATCAAAATTCGCTAAAATTGCCAAAATAAAAATTTCAAACTGGCTCGCATTTTACGGGTTGTTACAAACTCCCTATTTGAAAAGATTAAAATAGATTTTTATCGAAATGAACTAGTTTTGAACTAGAATTATAATTCTATTTATTATTAAATAAATAAATTGGATTTGAAATGGTTTTGAAAATAACAAGAATTTCCAATGATTGCATTGGAGTGGATTTGGATCGAAATTGTCTTCGGAATATTTCGATGTTGGAATTCGGGATTATACAGATGTTGTTATGGAAATTTGAAAGATATATATATTTATATCGTTATTTCCAATACGACATTTGTTAATCGTAGAATTTGATATTGAATATAAGCCGGGATATTTTCTACTCAGAGCCTTGTAATTAATATCAAATGTGATTTGGGTTTGTCGTGAATGGTGTCTTCATTAACACTGTTCTTGAACCCAGTTGAGAAAAGATTAAATCTGTTTATTTAGATTTAATGAAGTGTACCAATTAAATAATATTTAATTGGAACTGAATTAATATTGATTTTTGGGTTTATCGTGAACAGTGTTTTAACTAACACTCGTTCTTTAACCCGATAATTAATGGAATGTGACTTTCGGTTTATCGTGAACCGTGTTTTAAATGACACGGATTCTTTAACCCAGTTAACGATTAAAACTAAGTGGAGTTTTAATGAATCTTTAATTAGATTGAGATGATCGAGAATGGAGTATCACCAGTTTTGCTCCAGGCGATAGTTAAATCTTTAATTAGATTTGAACGTGAAATGGTAATTGAATTTACCAATAACACCGTGGTGTTAGATATGAAGTACTACCAGTTTTACTTCATGGGATGAATAGGTTGGGATTGGGAAATTAAAACAAATGATTACTTCGGTAAGGTTCGCTAATCCCGACTAGTTTGAATTGATATTCAAAAATAGATTAAAGAATAAATTCAAGAAATTTATCTTGGATAAAATTAATGGGAACCTTTCCCTATGAATGTGAAATTTAGAAACTAACTGTCGGTTAGCTAAGCAGAATGGTTTTCGGGATATTGACCTGATGTTGGTTTCGGCCTTCGGGGTTAATATTTGGGGAATTATTCTCTTTATTAATTTACGGTTAGCGACTGATGAATTGGAATGAGGCGTATGTTGTGTTTGTGTAACACTTATTTAAAATAATACGCGAGTTATTCGGAAAGACCGGGTTTATCCCATTCTAAATAACTGATACGACGATAAGTCGGAGGTGAAGACGATGGTCGAAGACCGGAGGTCTTTACGTCATTTGGGTGATTACTGATGATCTTGATTGGGCTGTACACCCAAGAAGATGGAAACAGTTGGTGATCGTCCAGATGTACTTGGGGATCGATGGATATGCGGGGTACTAGGTGCCTCCGGTTTCGTTCAGACCCAGAACGGACTTGTAAATGGACTGTGTGTCTGACATTGGATTTTAGTCCGTGTGGTTGATCTCTATTAAATACATATCTGTTTGGCGGCGGAGAATTTATTCTCTTGCTTAACGCCCTTCTCTGAGACGTACGAGCTCAGGGGTTATATATCGATGGATATCAAACGCATGGAGTGAATTGCCTGTGTGGCATGCCTAAGTGGCAATTGATCGAGGCTTCTGTTGAAAAGCAAAGTCTTGTGGTGATGATCAAAGCCAGGCCTTTGTGGCGTAGCTTTGTGTAACGTTTGCTTCGCGAGTTTCACACCCGGTATGAACCAAAAACGGGAGAGGACGTCAGGGAGGGCATGCGTTTCTTTCTAGCTAGAAGTGGCATCAGGGGTTTTACACGCCCTGACGAGTTTGACTTATGTGGTTGTTGCTGTTGCGAGGCGCCTCGGATTGATCGGTCGTTCTCGAACCGATGGAGTCATTTAGTTGGCTCACCTACGCCCCATAGGGCGGGGAAATGCATGTTCAGGCATTTTAATCCACATCGGTGGACCGGCCCTGAGGATCCAAGGGCCCACCCGAGTCTGGGTCTTGAGGCTCGGGCTAGACAGTCTCGAATCGGTTGAGGACTTTCTTTTGCCTCGGTTCATAGATGGAAACCCAATTTCCAAATACGTGACATTTGCGGTTTTGATTGTAGAGCCTAGTATGGCGACATGATATATGGTACCCATGCCGCCTATGATTGATACTTATGATTTGAAGTTGTTTTATACACTATGCACTTATAATAGTATCAAATGATTTGTTTTAAACGTATCAAGCATTCTTTGGCTGTTATAAGGGAAAACCCTATCCCCCGGCTTGCGTTGCATTGTGTGATAGGACCTGGGTCTTATAACAGCTTCATTTTTCTTTATTTAGCATTGCACTGTTTGTTTTATGCACTGGTATTCTTGGGAGGAAACCCGTTCCGTGTTATACGGCGTGGTCCCTTGATTTACCTAACTATTAAGATAAAGAATAATAACTGTTTTAGTTCTCACACCAGTCACATGACTGACCTGGAGTTTATTGTTTTAACCTAAACTCTGGGTGCCCTTATTTTGACACGGGCAGCTAGTAGTTTTGGTTTTGCAGATTTATATTCACAGGATCCTGGTTTACAGCTGGAACGATATCCGGAAAGCTTTGTATCCGTATATCTCATTCTAGTTGTGTATTGTATTATTTTTCCGCTGCTATGTATTTAAATGTAATTTAAATCTCTGATATTTCTGTGTAATATTCATTTATACTCTGTGTATTCTTGTAATTTG
Source organism: Allium sativum (assembly GCA_030737875.1). Lineage (NCBI taxonomy): Eukaryota > Viridiplantae > Streptophyta > Magnoliopsida > Asparagales > Amaryllidaceae > Allium > Allium sativum. Next base: position 890,810,597 of record CM060910.1, on the reverse strand, counting down.
ATGCATTGTTGTAATATACAATGAAATGTTCTTCTGTTTGTGTTCTGATTTGTCCTGTTCTAAAACGATCAGGGGTTTCGAACGGTCTAGATCGGTTTAGCGATTGATTTAGATCGATCGATATTCCAGGTCGTCACAGCTTATTGGAGATTGGATTTCCAACATGACAAGGTATGGAACCACCTTCCGATCAGTGTACTCTGGAGGGGATACACTGAGGTTCAACAAGAACATCTTGCAACCCGGCCCGCACATGACCGACCGCTCATTTCGCTTGAGTGTATCAAATGTATATCACCAACGGTTGGGATCAGCAACCATTTCCCGAAAGGGAAAACATCGATAAATTAAAGAAGTAATTGGAATTTCTTTAAATAGGGATTATACATCCTAATGGGAGCGACCCACATAGCCATGCTGCCTGCCCGATTTTTGTCAATTCACGGTTGTGAGGCTTGAGGTTTGAATTATCTTCCAGAACATCTAGCCACCATTCACTTCGAATGCCAATCGTCAGATCCATCGGAAATCACTAATTGATTCCCACAAAAATAGTCAGAATGTTAGGCTAAAGAAGTTTCCCGTCTTTGCCACCAACTTCGTACGTTTGAAGGAATCAACGTACGTAATCCCTTTGGTAATACTCTGTCAGACATTCGTCCATACAAGTTGTCCTGGGTTTGGACAAATAGAAGGCACCGTTCTATTAATCAATCTTGGGTAATTTCTACATAGCGTTAGCAGAACAGCCCTTGCATTTTGCTCCGTCTTCAGTTATCTTCAGCACAAGTTGATTCATAACGCTTATACCAATATCGAGTGGTTTTTAGATATTAAATCTGATCCTGGTCTCTCCATATTGACAACGAGGTATAAAATAAATAAAAACTTTGATAGTCAGTGATTTAACTGTCAAAGAAACATCCATACAATCAAAGGTCCTATTTCCAATTGGAAATCCTACCGACCAAGCATTAAACAACACTGAGCCCCTGTAATGACCCGCAAATCCGCAACATCAGAGTTGACTATATACATCATACGTCGAACCCAAATATCACAAAAATATGAAACATTTTTTTTAAAAGAAAGAGATAGAAGAAGAACAGAAATAACAACACAGAATCTCACATCGCAGCGGAACAAAATATAATATATCACATCTTTGAAATACAAATTCTTAACTGTATAACATACACTTATTAGAGTACAACAGTTACAACACAGCGGGACAACACTATAACTAGATAACGCTGAAGCCTCCTGCTCCAAGCTCCTTTAGATATATCTGAAAAATCCTGAACTACTTGACTGCCCGTACAAATTTAGACACCCAAGAGTTTAGGTAGAACAAAACAAAATAAACTCCGGGTCAGTCATGGGACTGGTATGAGTAAACAGTTTATAACAGTTTCAGAAACTAAATGATATTTCATAAGACCACGCCGTATAACACGGAACGGGTTTTTCCCTTATGAGAATCCAAACACTTGATTTAACTTTCAAAAATCCCTTTTGAAAGGAATGATAGCTTTATATCAAAACTCCTTTGATATTATAATAGTGTCTAAATCAAGTAAATACATTCTAGTGGAACGTTTGCATCTCACGTTCCACATATATAATTTACAATCAAAACCGCAAGCACGTATTGGGTGATGGATTTCCAGCTATGACAAGGTATGGAACCACCTTCTGCTGGTATATCTCTAGAGGAGAATACACCGAGTTCAACAAGAATATCTTGCAACTCAGCCACACATGACCGACCACTCATTTCGCTTGAGTGTATCGAATGTATATCACCAACGATTGGGATCAGCAACCGTTTCCCGAATGGGACAACATCAACAATAGATTTTTAGAAGTAAATGAAACTCTAGATCAGGTGATTATACAGCCTAATAGGTGCGACCTACATAGCCATGTTGCCTGCCCGATTTCTGTCATTTACCGGATGTGAGGCTAGAAGCTACGCTTTATCATCACACCAGATTCACTTCGAATGCCACATCGTCAAATCCATCAAATCACCGATTGACGTCCTCAACAACACATTACGTGTCAGCTAAAAGAAGTTTCCTCCTCCGCTTCCACTCTTGGTACAGTTGAAGAAATCAATGTACATGACCTTTCTGGAAATACTCTGTCAGACATTCATCCATACAAGTCACCCAGGAACAGGATGAACTGAAGGCACTATTTCTATTAATAGAAAAAGTCCTTGCACTCTACTCCGTCTTCGATTATCTTTATATAATCTAATTCGCACGCTACTGCCGATATGGAGTGGTTCTTCGGATAATAATCCAACCGGTCTCTCCATATTGACAACGATGGTCAAAACTTCGATAGTCTATGATTTAACTATCGAATAAAAACAAATGTTTCGATAGTCGATGATTTAACTATCGAATAAAACAAGTGTTCATCCAAACATCCAACAATCACTTAGCCTTTAATTAATATTCCATTAATTAAATCTCTTCTCTATTTCTTTATCAATATTTGTTAACCAAATATTTTCAATAACCATATTGACCTTTTATGTTATTTGGAAAACATTTCCGAATATCGCCTTCCTTTATTTTCTAACTTTAGAAATATTTATTATTCTATTTCCAAGCTTACATTTATTTGGGTTAAAACGGATGTTGTGTAAAACATCGGTACGACAACCCAAATACTATATTCAACTAACTCTCATTCAACATTGATCTTTGAGCCTGAAATCTTACTGTTTATTTGTTAATAATGAAATCAATCAAGTTGGGGTATAACTACCTCTCAGACCTTGACTGAATAACATTTATAACGTCAAAACAGATAAGACTACTTACTCGAACAATCAATACCATACAACTACTGATTTACTTTTAAACGCGTATACACTTCCCTTTTCTATTCTTACTAGATTTTATTCTTATACTTCCTTTTTTATTATACTATTTTATTTCTAAGTTCGTTTTCTTATCGACTTCTATATATTTTGATATGTTAATTTCTAACTATCAAATTATCTTAAAAATATTCTATCTCCTTAAATTTCCGGAAAAATTCGCCATAACCTCCTTTGTACCGGGAGCATCGGGAAAATCCCCAAACTTCCACACAGGCCTTCTCCAATCAAAAAGAGAAAGAAAAGCCAAGCGGCTAGCCGATACGGTGCATAAAATCTCATATATGAATTAAATACATACCTTTTTGTCGGGCACTCTAATTATATACCTTCTAACACTTTATTCCAAACCTGTCTCCTGTATATTTATACATGTCCAATCTATTTTAACTATACAAATCTTTTTAACTAAATTTGTTAATTAAATCTATTAATTAACTTCTTAGTCCAATCCACTTCTATTTATCCAAATCTATTTATTATAGATCCTATTTGAATTTCTATATTCAAATTCCATTTGAAATACTATATTCAAATTCTATAGTTAAACTCCATTTGAATTCTGTTATTCAAATTCTATTTCAATTCCTTATATTCAAAGTCCATTTGAATTCTCTGCATTATTTATAAACAACGTTTATAACTTCAATTCAAATCGCACCTTTCCATTTATAAACAACGTTTATAAATTCAATTCAAATCCCATATTTTCATTTATAAAAAAAGTTTATAAATTCGATTCAAATCCGATCTTCCATTTATAAACAAAGTTTATAAATTCAATTCAAATCCCATCTTTCCATTTATAAACAGAGTTTATAAATTCAATTCAAATCCCATCTTTCCATTTATAAACAGAGTTTATAAATTCAATTCAAATCCCATCTTTTCCTTTTATAAACAGAGTTTATAAATTCAATTACTTGTTTTATACATCTTCAAAACAAGTTAATATTTTCTATAGTTTTATTTAAAAATTAAAATTCTATTTATAATAATAGAATTTCCTTTGTAAATATCAAATACCCTTTCCGATATTTTTTTGAATCAATATTCAAGCCCTAGGGATATTTTAAACAATCAAATCAACCAATTTTCAATCATTTGATTTTTAACACATCATATATGAATATATATGATATCAAACAAACAAACAAACATATAATATATATTTTTGAGGAATCCAGTTGGATTCCTCCAACCTGTTTTTCCTGCATCCAAAGACGTTAGTCAACATAGTAATACCCATCCTGCTTCGAGGCAGGATATCGCGGTGTGAAGGTCATCCATTATCATAGCATGGGGCGCATAGGGTAATCATCCACTAATGAAAACCGCGGGCATCCGCTAATGAGACTGCGGGAATCAATCCAATCATCAACCCGATATATATATATATATATATATATATATATATATAATAGTCAACCAATCCTAAATAACTATATATATTTAAAAACAATCAGACAGCATTCAAACAAGCACAGACAATTATTTTTAAATATATAAAAATAATTTCTAAATAAAAGGTGAGATTTACTCACCAATGTTTTTTTCCATTGCCGAACATCCTATTGAAATTCCAAATTGAATTCCATTGCGTTGATAATACCACCACGATCCAATCTGATATCGTATGAACGAATTGTGTTATTTCACAAGTTCGAATTATATATATATATAATTAACATTTTTAGTTAATCATTAATTACCACAATTTAATAACCTTAATTTCATATACAAACGGCTTGTCTAAAATTTTAATTCTTTACAACTAATTTCTTTAAATTAATTATCAACCTATAAACCCATGTCAACATTTAAATTCTAATTCAAAAATACCTTATTGCAAATGAATTCATCATCTCAACTTTATATTTTAATTTCAAACTTGAACTGAAAATAAATTTCTAATTAACTAAGTGATGAATTTAATTAAATTAGGAGATTACCTTAATGATTTTTTTTCCTCATTTTCAAGGACCGCTCCCTCCCTGCTCTTCATACAGTATTGACCAACATTTGAAATCACCAAACTTCCTTTCAAAATTCAAGGTTCCATCCACTAAAACCCCTGCTGAACTCCTTAGACCAACTCTTCACATGATGTCGTACTACCATGCTTTCCAATACGTCTCCAGTCCTATGCTAACATCACCAAAAAAATGAGTTACAGCCTTTGCCTTCTATTTGAACCATCGAATTAGAAAACCTCATCGCAGTCCATTTCTGAATCAAATCCCTAACTGTCGAATCCCTCCAGTCCACAAGAACTCCAGCGCCTTTAGCCTTCCCCGATGATCACCCCGTCCTTACGCTCGACGTTGCAAATCAGACGCGGCTTGACAGGGTATGACTACTATGGTGACTGGATCCATTTTCCCCCCCAAACATCTCGACACTCTCGCGATAGTTAGAAACTAGAAATACCCCAAATTTTGCATCGCTAGTTCGAATTACAGATACGCGACTTCTATCTCCTCACATCAGTTTGAATCGAACTTCAGAACTCCCTCCGAGTTTGCCAGACTCCATCGCGATTTCCAATTTGATTTCCTAGCGTTGACGCTGTCGAAGAACATGGTGAACTCTACGTTGTTGCGACTTCCATTTTGACCCCCAAATCGATCTTTAGAACCCCCGAACCTCGTAACCTAGCTCGCGATGATTTATTCGAGCAATTTCAGCTTGCATCGCAGAGGCTTGAAAGAAAAGAATAAGACAACATCCATTTTTATTTTGAGATCTCGATTTTCTAGCCAATGAATTAAAGAAGGAAATCACTGTTATATTTAGAGAAGGGGGACGGCTTTAATTTGAACAACAAGGCTTTTCTTCTATGTGGAGATAAAGAACTTGATGTGTTTAGTTTATGTCCACAAAAGAAAGAAATTACTTTTAGTTTTTATTATATTTTTAATTTAATTAAACCGGTATCCTTAAATCAAAAATGCATCTTGATTCCGAACTCCTTTCTGAACACAACAACTGACAATTCTAGGGTAATACCCCTATTTCGGACACACTAGGATAGGTCACGAAGTCCAATTCGATCATCTGTAGAAGACATTAATTTAAATTGATAAATTAAATTCAAAACGATTTAATTCTTCAAAAATAAATTATTCTTAGAGAATTCTATTTAAATTGAAATCCCTATAAATTATCTAAATTGTTTTCAATTTAGTTTTAACTTCCTATTCAGTTATATTTCGCATTACGATAATTAAATATATTCGATATTAAATCGAAATTGATTATTAAACTAATAACTTAATATAAATATTCATTTATATTATCAACTCGATATTTAAACCCGTATCAAATATTTAAAATTAACCCATAAGAATCCGGGTCATTACAATCTTCCCTACTTAAAATAATTTCGTCCTCGAAATTGCTAAGGTATAAAAAGTGCTACAAACCCATTTATCTTTTCAAAACTTATTTATGTTGATACTCAACATTTCAAACTTCCTTACGTAACTCTCTTTCGAATAAATCCCTATTCGATAACTCCTCCCTTCGAATAACTATATTTGATAATTTCTCTTTCGAATAACTAGATTCGAAAACCTTTCTTTGAATCAACTATATTCAATTTACTCTTATCAATTAACTCTATTTGATTTAACTCTTATCGATTAACCCTATTTGATTAGCTCTTTTCACTTAACTCCTTCCGAATAAGCTATATTCGATAACTCCTTTAACTCTATTCGAATAAACTATATTCGATTAACTCCTTTAATTCTATTCGAATACTAATATTCGATTTAACTACATTCGCTTGACTCTAGATTGCAGCGATCACAATGGTTACGCCTGATTCCCATAGGAAACATCCGACTGCCCTAGGCCATCTGCAGCCCGGCGAATTACGCTAGCAGTTGTACGAAACGGCAACTTATCCTGAGTAACTATGTTTGACTAACTCTATCTTAATAACTATATTCGATCAACTTTAATTGAATAACTAACATTCAATTAATTCCTAATTCGATTAAATATGTTCAATTAACTCATCTGGTTAACTCCAAATTTGAATAACAAATATTCGATAAATTCTAATTGAATAACAAATATTCAATGAACTCTAAGGATTAACCCTAACTAATTAACTATAACTGGTTAATTCTTACTCTAATCGATTTATTCTAACTCTAATCGATTATTTCTAACTCTAGCCGACTTCTCCTATTCGAATAACTCCTATTGGATAACGTTTATTCATTTATAAAGATTTACTTTTAGTAACGGTTCTTTACTTTATAAATGTTCTCTTTAATAACGTTACTTCACTTATACAAGTGTTGTGCACCCCTTCTATTTAAAACTATCGGTGTTAAAAACCAATATCTCTTCTCTATATAAGTTCAGACTTATATATTCCATTTATCGAATGATAAATATTTAATTTAATTTATAAATTGTTATTTATAAATTAATCTATTCTATTTATCTGTTAAATACAGATTTCCATTTTCTATTCATCTTCTGAATATTCCTTTGATTAAATTCTACTTATTTAACAAATAAATATCTCATCTATAACATTCTATTTATTTTCTATAAATAAATATTTCTATTTAATCTATTTGTAAATGTTTTACAAATATTTCCTTTTTAAATTCTATTTGTAAATGTTTTTTTACAAATATTTCTCCTTTTATTTGTTTACACATAACTTCCTTTGTGTTTGTGTTACAAATATATTTCCTTTATATTTGTTTTACAAATATATTTTCTTTTTAACTCTTTTGGGTTTTCCTTTATTCATTCCCAATTCATATTTCATTCACATTGATTTTATTCAATTTATCCATTTTGATCCATTTAACTTACTTAAGTTAAGTTTAATTTCAAATCATTCACATTCCCATTAACTAGTTGCTAATTAACCATTTTGCCTATTTCACCCTTTTTATTTGAATATAACTTGTTCAAATATATGTCAACTTAATTATAAACTAATCTAATTATATTTCAACTCGAGTTATATATTCGATTTCGAATATAAATTCTCAATCTCTTTCACTTATCCAAAAACCCAATTTCGATTCAAATTTCCTTTAACTAATTATTCTCCAGTTTAGTTAATTCTATTTAACCATTTAAAATATGATTTTTGTCTTAAAAATCATTTCACTTACTTCACTGGAGTTCATATTTATTTTATATCTCCAGTTTGGATTTTTCTAATGCCAATTCGGATTTTATTTCCTAAAAATCCTTTTATTTATTTAACTAAACCTTTAGGGTTTTATAATGGTTATGGCGCTGCTTTCCTAAAAATTTGATTTTGACATAACTCAAAATATATACGACGAAATCCAGATTTTTCTCTTTCGTAAGAAAACTATTATTCAACCGGTCCCGACGATTCTTGTTTCAAAGAATTCCGACTTCAATTGAGTTCTGTATACTAAATTGAAGTTTGAATCGCCAATTTACGAACTACCGCGCTACGGCGAGCTCATTTTAATTATATTTATAAATATAAACGTTTAGCCTTTGTTTATAATAAATTCAACTCCATTCTGATATATTTTTAATATGTATCAAATCCATTTCATAATATTCTCGATCTATTTCACTTTTAATATTCAAATCCTATATATTTACAATATTCAAATTCCATTGAATTTCATTATTCAAACTCTATATTATTTCCTTCTATTCAATTTCTATTTCAATTCCTTATCTTCAAATTCTATTTGAATTTCTTTATCTTCAATTTCTATTTGAAATCCTTTATTCAAATCCCATTTCAAATCCTTTATTCAAATCCCATTTCAAATCCTTTATTCAATTTCTATTTAAATTCCTTTGAATTCAAATTCTATTTTAAATCCTTTGAATTTAAATTCTATTTCAAACTCTATATTTTCTTGAATTCTAATATTCAACCTCCACTTTATAGTCTCTATAAAATTCTATTTAACCATTTTCCATTTGAATTCTAATATTCAAATCTCTATTTGACTTTTCTTTATTCAAATCCATTTGAATTCCTTTGAATTCAAATTCCATTTCAATTTTTCTTATACAATTTCTATTTGAATTTTCTTTATTCAAACCCTATTTAAATTTCTATGTTCAAATTCTATATTTGAATTCCCTTATATTTTACTTCTATTTGAAATCCTTATTCCAATTCCCATTTCACTTCTATTTGAAAACTATATTCCAATTTCCATTTCAAAATTCCTTTGAAGTAATATAAATATATACATATATTTATATCTATCCCAAATTAAAAACATTTGTTCAAACAACTTGTTTCTTTTCAAACAAATTTCCATCAAAACTTTTCTAAGGCAGCAATTCGTCACTTAGAAACTCGAAAATGAACACTGGTGATGTTGCGACCATCATCAGAATTATTTCCCAGCCACTGAAGTGAGTCCAGTGCTATATCACTTGACATTCATTTTAAAAAAATATTTTCCCAAACTCCCAGGATTTTAAATTCTGAATTCTGGTTGGAATTCAATTTCAATTTATCACATTTGTATACTTGATTTCATATACAAATCCTATTGGTTATATATAACTATTTCTGTTTTATAATCTAATTCGATTATAATCCTAACAATCAACTCAACTATTTAAAAACGATATCTTGTCAAATCTTCTGTTCAAGTGTTTATAAACTCCTATTGACATCGTGGCGTCCCATGATTCGACCAAAATTTATAATCCACTTAACAGACTAGTCAACACGATATAAAATAGTTTTTATATCAAATAACAAATACGCTTTCTCGTATATATATACACTCAACTCATTCTAGGATACTACTGATCCTATCTCTAATGAGCACATTCCAACAAGCCTAGGTATTCGCTCAACCTAAGCTCTGATACCAACTGTAATGACCTGCAAATCCGCAACATCAGAGTTGACTATATACATCATACGTCCAACCCAAATATCACGAAAATACGAAACATTTTTTTTAAAAGAAAGAGATAGAAGAAGAATAGAAATAACAACACAGAATCTCACATCGCAGCGGAACAAAATATAATATATCACATCTTTGAAATACAAAATCTTAACTGTATAACATACACTTATCAAAGTACATCTCTTACAACACAGCGGGACAATACTATAACTAGATAACGCTGAAGCCTCCTGCTCCAAGCTCCTTTAGATATATCTGAAAAATCCTGAACTACTTGACTGCCCGTACAAATTTAGGCACCCAAGAGTTTAGGTAGAACAAAACAAAATAAACTCCGGGTCAGTCATGGGACTGGTACGAGTAAACAGTTTATAACAGTTTCAGAAACTAAATGATATCGCATAAGACCACGCCGTATAACACGGAACGGGGTTTTCCCTTATGAGAATCCAAACACTTGATTTAACTTTCAAAAATCCCTTTTGAAAGGAACGATAGCTTTATATCAAAACTCCTTTGATATTATAATAGTGTCTAAATCAAGTAAATACATTCTAGTGGAACGTTTGCATCTCACGTTCCACATATATAATATACAATCAAAACCGCAAGCACGTATTGGGTAATGGATTTCCAACTATGACAAGGTATGGAACCACCTTCCGCTGGTATATCTCTAGAGGAGAATACACCGAGTTCAACAAGAACATCTTGCAACTCAGCCACACATGATCGACCACTCATTTCGCTTGAGTGTATCGAATGTATATCACCAACGATTGGGATCAGCAACCGTTTCCCGAATGGGACAACATCAACAATAGATTTTTAGAAGTAAATGAAACTCTAGATCAGGTGATTATACAGCCTAATAGGTGCGACCTACATAGCCATGTTGCCTGCCCGATTTCTATCATTTACCGGATGTGAGGCTAGAAGCTATGCTTTATCATCACACCAGATTCACTTCGAATGCCACATTGTCAAATCCATCAAATCACCGATTGACGTCCTCAACAGCACATTACGTGTCAGCTAAAAGAAGTTTCATCCTCCGCTTCCACTCTTGGTACAGTTGAAGAAATCAATGTACGTGACCTTTCTGGAAATACTCTGTCAGACATTCATCCATACAAGTCAGCCAGGAACAGGATGAACTGAAGGCACTATTTCTATTAATAGAAAAAGTCCTTGCACTCTACTCCGTCTTCGATTATCTTTATATAATCTGATTCGCACACTACTGCCGATATGGAGTGGTTCTTCGGATAATAATCCAACCGATCTCTCTATATTGACAACGATGGTCAAAACTTCGATAGTCTGTGATTTTACTATCGAATAAAAACAAGTGTTTCGATAGTCGATGATTTAACTATCGAATAAAACAAGTGTTCATCCAAACATCCAACAATCACTGAGCCTTTAATTAATATTTCATTAATTAAATCTCTTCTTTATTTCTTTATCAATATTTGTTAACCAAATATTTTCAATAACAATATTGATCTTTTATGTTATTTGGAAAACATTTCCGAATATCGCCTTCCTTTATTTTCTAACTTTAGAAATATTTATTATTCTATTTCCAAGCTTACATTTATTTGGGTTAAAACGGATGTTGTGTAAAACATCGGTACGACAACCCAAATACTATATTCAACTAACTCTCATTCAACATTGATCTTCGAGCCAGAAATCTTACTGTTTATTTGTTAATAATGAAATCAATCAATTGGGGTATAACTACCTCTCAGACCTTGACTGAATAACATTTATAATGTCAAAACAGATAAGACTACTTACTCGAACAATAAATACCATACAACTACTGATTTACTTTTAAACACGTATACACTTCCCTTTTCTACTCTTACTAGATTTTATTCTTATACTTCCTTTTTGATTATACTATTCTATTTCTAAGTTCGTTTTCTTATCGACTTCTATATATTTTGATATGTTAATTTCTAACTATCAAATTATCTTAAAAATATTCTATCTCCTTAAATTTCCGGAAAAATTCGCCATAACCTCCTTTGTACCGCGAGCATCGGGAAAATCCCCAAACTGCCACACAGGCCTTCTCCAATCAAAAAGAAAAAGAAAAGCCAAGCGACTAGCCGATACGGCTCATAAAATCTCATATATGAATTAAATACATACCTTTTTGTCGGGCACTCTATTTATATACCTTCTAACACTTTATTCCAAACCTGTCTCCTATATATTTATACATGTCCAATCTATTTTAACTATACAAATCTTTTTAACTAAATTTGTTAATTAAATCTGTTAATTAACTTCTTAGTCCAATCCACTTCTATTTATCCAAATCTATTTATTATAGATCCCATTTGAATTTCTATATTCAAATTCCATTTGAAATACTATATTCAAATTCTATAGTTAAACTCCATTTGAATTCTATTATTCAAATTCTATTTCAATTCCTTATATTCAAAGTCCATTTGAATTCTCTGCATTATTTATAAACAACGTTTATAACTTCAATTCAAATCCCACCTTTCCATTTATAAACAACGTTTATAAATTCAATTCAAATCCCATATTTTCATTTATAAACAAAGTTTATAAATTCGATTCAAATCCCATCTTCCATTTATAAACAAAGTTTATAAATTCAATTCAAATCCCATCTTTCCATTTATAAACAGAGTTTATAAATTCAATTCAAATCCCATCTTTCCATTTATTAACAAAGTTTATAAATTCAATTCAAATCCCATCTTTTCCTTTTATAAACAGAGTTTATAAATTCAATTACTTGTTTGATATATCTTCAAAACAAGTTAATATTTTCTATAGTTTTATTTAAAAATTCAAAATCTATTTATAAAAATAGAATTTCCTTTTTAAATATCAAATACCCTTTCCGATATTTTTATGAATCAATATCCAAGCCCTAGGGATATTTTAAACAATCAAATCAACCAATTTTCAATCATTTGATTTTTAACACATCATATATGAATATATATGATATCAAACAAACAAACAGATAATATATATTTTTGAGGAATCCAGTTGGATTCCTCCAACCTGTTTTTCCTGCATCCAAAGACGTTAGTCAACATAGTAATACCCATCTTGCTTCGAGGCAGGATATCGCGGTATGAAGGTCATCCACTATCATAGCGTGGAGCGCATAGGGTAATCATCCGCTAATGAAAACCGCGGGCATCCGCTAATGAGACTGCGGGAATCAATCCAATCATTAACCCAATATATATATATATATATATATATAATAGTCAACCAATCCTAAATAACTATATTTATTTAAAAACAATCAGACAGCATTCAAACAAGCACAGACAATTATTTTTAAATATATAAAAATAATTTCTAAATAAAAGGTGAGATTTACTCACCAAAGTTTTTTTCCATTGCCGAATATCCTATTGAAATTCAAAATTGAATTCCATTGCATTGATAATACCACCACGATCCAATCTGATATCGTATGAACGAATTGTGTTATTTCACAAGTTCGAATTATATATATATATTATTAACATTTTTAGTTAATCATTAATTACCACAATTTAATAACCTTAATTTCATATACAAACGACTTGTCTAAAATTTTAATTCTTTACAACTAATTTCTTTAAATTAATTATCAACCTATAAACCGATGTCAACATTAAAATTCTAATTCAAAAATACCTTATTGCAAATGAATTCATCATCTCAACTTTATATTTTAATTTCAAACTTGAACTGAAAATAAATTTCTAATTAACTAAGTGATGAATTTAATTAAATTAGGAGATTACCTTAATGATTTTTTTTCCTCATTTTCAAGGACCGCTCCCTCCCGGCTCTTCATACGGTATTGACCAACGTTTGAAATCCCCAAACTTCCTTTCAAAATTCAAGGTTCCATCCACTAAAACCCCTGCTGAACTCCTTAGACCAACTCTTCACGTGATGTCGTACTACCATGCTCTCCAATACATCTCAGTCCTATGCTAACATCACCAAAAAAAATGAGTTACGGCCTTTGCCTTCTATTTTAACCATCGAATTAGAAAACCCCATCGCAGTCCATTTCTGAATCAAATCCCTAACTGTCGAATCCCTCCAGTCCACAAGAACTCCAGCGCCTTCAGCCTTCCCCGATGATTACCCCGTCCTTACGCTCGACGTTGCAAATCAGACGCGGCTTGACAGGGTATGACTACTATGGTGACTGGATCCATTTCCCCCCCCCCCCCCAAACATCTCGACACTCTCGCAATAGTTAGAAACTAGAAATACCCCAAATTTTATATTGCTAGTTCGAATTACAGATACGCGACTTCTAGCTCCTCACATCAGTTCGAATCGAACTTCAAAACTCCCTCCAAGTATGCCAGACTCCATCGCAATTTCCAATTTGATTTCCTAGTGTCGACGCTGTCGAAGAACATGGTGAACTCTACGTTGTTGCGACTTCCATTTTGACCCCCAAATCGATCTTTAGAACCCCCGAACCTCGTAACCTAGCTCGCGATGATTTATTCGAGCAATTTCAGCTTGCATCGCAGAGGCTTGAAAGAAAAGAATAAGGCAACAGCCATTTTTATTTTGAGATCTCGATTTTCTTGCCAATGAATTAAAGGCGGAAATCACTATTATATTTAGAGAAGGGGGACAGCTTTAATTTGAACAACAAAGCTTTTCTTCTGTGTGGAGATAAAGAACTTGATGTGTTTAGTTTATGTCCACAAAAGAAAGAAATTACTTTTTGTTTTTATTATATTTTTAATTTAATTAAACTGGTATCCTTAAATCAAAAATGCATCTTGATTCCGAACTCCTTTCTGAACCCAACAACTGACAATTCTAGGGTAATACCCTATTTCGGACAAACTAGGATAGGTCACGAAGTCCAATTCGATCATCTGTAGAAGATATTAATTTAAATTGATAAATTAAATTCAAAACGATTTAATTCTTCAAAAATAAATTATTCTTAGCGAATTCTATTTAAATTGAAGTCCCTATAAATTATCTAAATTGTTTTCAATTTAGTTTTAACTTCATATTCAGTTATATTTCGCATTACGATAATTTAATATATTCGATATTAAATCGAAATTGATTATTAAACTGATAACTTAATATAAATATTCATTTATATTATCAACTCGATATTTAAACCCGTATCAAATATTTAAAATTAACCCATAAGAATCCGGGTCATTACAGCCCCTTTTAAATCAATTCCTTATTATATTATCATTTACAATTCCCATTTCCTATCTTTCATATCCTATCAAAACTCTATTTATTCTCTCAATTCTTGCAAAAACATTTCCAATATCCTAATTCCTTTATTTGAGAAAATATCTCTTATTCCAGCTAGAAAACATTTCTAAATATTCAC
Source organism: Allium sativum (assembly GCA_030737875.1). NCBI lineage: Eukaryota > Viridiplantae > Streptophyta > Magnoliopsida > Asparagales > Amaryllidaceae > Allium > Allium sativum. The sequence goes on along the minus strand of CM060910.1, from coordinate 890,795,386 downwards.
AAATCCTTATTCTCAGTATTCAGAAAATATGCCTAATTAATATCGGAAAATACTTCCATATTCCATTTCTTATTTCCTCATTGACCAATCCACTACGCGTAGAAAATATCTCTCATTTTATTCAGGGAAAAATATTTCAAAATCCTTTAAATTAATGCGATAGTATAAAGCATCATTATTATAACTCAAACTATTAATCATTTATTAACTAACCATATTACTAACCAATCTTCACTATCAAACCTTAACCATTTCTGCATTAATCATGTAGGAAATCAAGTTGGGGTACCATTACCTCTCAGAACCTAATTGAACAACATTGTCAAATTTTAAGTATTCAAAGCTCACAACTTCAAACAAAACATTACTTACGCGACTTTCAGATTCAATCTAAGAACACAATTCTTTTACGGAAAAACACTGATTATAACGGTAGCGTTATAATCGCTATTTCCAAATATTTGATTTATAAAACATTACTTTCAACAACAGCATTACAATTGTTGTCTAGAATTATATAACATTTATTATAACATTAGCATTAATATTGCTGTTTATATTTACAAAACATTTATTATAACGGCAGCGTTAAAATCACTGTTTAGAATTTACAAAATATTTATTATAACAGCAGCGTTAAAATTGCTATTTATAATATTTGATTTATAAAAATATATAACTTGTACTTATTAATTTCAATAAATAATTTAATAAGTAAATAAATAAAGAAATAATTAAATTTGATTCAAATGGAAAGTAAAAGAAATTACTTCCCAAAATTCGATATAATCGAATTCCAATAAATAACTTTCTCTCAATAATCTATATTCGACTTATCTTCTGTACTTTGGAATTTATCTACCATTTTAGGTTGATTCAAATTCAAAATTCACTTTTGAATTCATCTTTTCCAAATCCTTACAAAATTCCTTTATGTCCCTCTACAAAACGTTATCATAATTTATTTTATATTCCACATTTTGGAATAAAACTTAGCGTTTTCTTTTAAAAGGATTACCCATTTTTTTCCTCATTCAAGTTCTAAATTTGGATTCATCTTTCAAATATATATTTCCTTTATGGATATTTTATTTGCAAAATATTTACTTTAAATGAAAGGACCCGAACTTCCCCGGCCTCCGAAGAGAAGAGAAAGAACGAATTGTTTTGAGAACAATACAAAGTAGGACGCAGACGGGAGAACATTTCATTGTATATTACAACAATGCTATCAGAATACAAGAATATACAGAGTACGAATGAATATTACACAGAAATATCAGAGATTTAAATTACATTTAAATACATAGCAGCGGAAAATAATACAATACACAACTGAAGGAGATATACGGATACAAAGCTTTTCGGATATCGTTCCAGCTGTAAACCAGGATCCTATGAATATAAATCTGCAAAACCAAAACTACTAGCTGCCCGTGTCGAAATAGGGGGCACCCAGAGTTTAGGTTAAAACAATAAACTCCAGGTCAGTCATGGGACTGGTGTGAGAACTAAAACAGTTGTTAATCTTTATTTTAAAGTTAGGTAAGTCAAGGGACCACGCCGTATAAAACGGAACGGGTTTCCTCCCAAGAATACCAGTGCATAAAACAAAAATGCAATGCTAAATAAAGAAAAATGAAGCTATTTTAAGACCCAGGTCCTATCACAAAATGCAACACAAGCCGGGGGATAGGGATTTTACCTTATAATAGCCAAGAATGCTTGATACGTTTAAAACAAATCTTTTGATACTATAATAAGTGTATAGTGCATAAAACAAGTTCAAATCATAAGTATCAATCATAGACGGCATAAGCGCCCCATCCCACTATGTCGCCATACTAGGCTCTACAAATAAAGCCGCAAAATCACGTATTTGGAAACTGGATTTCCATCTATGAACCGAGGCAAAAGATTGTCCTCAACTGATTCGAGACGCTCTAGCCCGCCCCTCAAGACCCAGACACAGGTGAGCCCTTGGATCCTCAGGGCCAGTCCACCGATGTGGATTAAACTTAAACCCTGAACATGCGTTTCCCCGTCCTATTGGGGCGTAAATGAGCCAACAAATGATTCCACCGGACCCGGATCGTCCGATCAAACCGAGGCGCCTCGCAACAGCAACAACCACATAAGTGAAACTCGTCAGGGCATGTAAAACCACAGACGCCACTTCTAGCTAGAAAGAAATGCATGCCCTCCCTGACGTCCTCTCCCGTTTTTTGTTTCATACCAGGTGTGAAACTCGCGAAGTAAACATTACACAAAGCTATGCCACTAAGGTCGTGCTTTGATCATCAACCACAAGACTTTGCTTTTCAACAGAAGCCTTGATCATTTGCCACTTAGGCATGCCACACAGGCAATTCACTCCATGCGTTTGATATCCACCAATATATAACCCCTGAGCTCGTACATCTCAGAGAAGGGCGTTAAGCAAGAGAATAAATTCTCCGCTGCCAAACAAATATATATTTAATAGAAATCAATCGCACAGACTAAAATCCAATGTCAGACACACAGTCCATTTACAAGTTCGTTCTGGGTCTGAACGAAACCGGAGGCACCTAATACCCCGCATATCCATCGATCTCCAAGTACGACTAGACGATCACCAACTGTTTCCATCTTCTTGGGTGTACAGCCCAATCAATATCATCAGTAATTACCCAAATGACGTGAAGACCTCCGGTCTTAAACCACCGTCTTCATCTTTGACACCACGTCGAATCAGATAATCAGAATGGGATAAACCCAGTCTTTCTGAACAACTCGCGTATATATATAATAAGCACGTGTTACACTAACACAACATACGCCTCATTTCAATTCAGAATATTCTTTTATTCAAATATTCTTATATTTTGGGAAAGGTTCCCATTAATTTTATCAAAGATAAATTCTTTAAATTTATTCTTTAATCTCCTTTGAATATCAATTCAAACTAGTCGGGATTAGCGAACCACACCGAAGTAATCATTTATTTTAATTTCCCAATCCCAACCTATTCATCCCATGAAGTAAAACTGGTCATACTTCATATCTAACACCACGGTGTTATCGGTTAATTCAATTACCATTTCACGTTCAAATCTAATTAAAGATTTAGCTAATTCTCGATCTTTTCAATCTAATTAAAGATTCATTAAACTCCACTTAGTTTTAATCTTTAACTGGGTTAAAGAATCAGTGTCATTTAAAACACGGTTCGCGATAAACCCAAAATCACATTCCATTAATTATCGGGTTAAAGAACAAGTGTTATTTAAAACATTGTTCATAATAAACCCAAAAATCAATACCAATTCAATTCCACTTAAATATTATTTAATTGGTACACTTCATTAAATCTAAATAAAAAGATTTAACCTTTTCTCAACTGGGTTCAAGAACAGTGTTAATAAAGACACCATTCACGACAAACCCAAATCACATTTGATATTAAATACATGGCTCTAAATAGAAAATATATCGGCTTATATTCAATATCAAATTCTACGACCAACAAATATCGTATTGGAAATAACGATATATAAATATCTTTCAAATTTCCATAACAACATATGTATAATCACGAAATCTAACATCGAAATATTCCGAAGACAATTTCGATTCAAATCCATTCCAATGCAATTATTGGAAATTCTGGTTATTTTCAAAACCATTTCAAATCCAATTTATTTATTTTAAAATTAAATAAATAAATTATTATTCTAGTTCAAAACTAGTTCGTTTCGACTAAAAATCTATTTTTATCTTTACAAATATGGAGTTTTTCATCCCAAATCTTCACAAATCATTTCTTATGATTTTACACAAATTATTACTATTTTTAATAATTTTATCAAGGCCCTTACAGTCGATTTCCATCAACGGTCATCGAACTGCACTTACAACGACCTTTTCTAAATTTCATTTGGACATAATTCCAAATCCAACCATTAGATTTCTAATATCCAATATTCGTTAGAAATCTCTTTTCAATACGAACCCAATGGTTCTGGTTTTAGGAGAATCCGACGGTCGGATCTCCCGTAATATCCGTTCGAAGTCAATGGTCAAAATTCGCGAACTGCCGCGGCGCGGCGCGTTCTATTCAGGCCATTATATTATATATATATAATATATACTTCGTCGATTTCAATTCAAAACGTGCTTTATAAATCGTTTTAAATTCATTTTCAAAACGGTTTCAACTTCATATTCAATTTCAAATTAAAATTGAACATTCCAATATAAATTCGTTTTAAATTCATTTCAAATCAATTTCAATTTAATTCGAATTCAATTCCTTTCGATTTCTATTCGAATTCAATTCTATTCAATTTAATTCGAATTTCGATTATTTTTAATATAATTCAAATTTCGAAATCACTTTCAATATACATTGAAAATTGAATAAGTCGATATAATATCGTTCACGTCAAAATGGCGTCATTCTAATCAACACGGCTTCATATATTTCTATTTTCAAATATTCTATTTCAAATATTTCTTTTTCAAATATTTCTTTTTTAAAACTTTCTTTTTCAAAACTGGAATGAGGCCCAATCAATTACCATATAATGTTAATTATATGGATTTTCTACAACACATGTATACAATAACAACGATGAATAATCAACCATCATCCAAAGTGCATTCTACACGGTATAAGCATCAAATATAAATATTCAACGCTTATAGCAGCCTGTCAATCAATCGATCGATATACAACTAAACAATTGGGATTATCGTACGTCAAATATCATCCCAATACCCGTGTGGGATTTCAAAATATCAAACACAGATTTTATTTGTGCAGTTGGGCGATGTGTAAAATTTATCGTCCCGATCAATATCAATCAAATGTGTGTATATAAATAAATCGTCCGATTTGTTTATTTTTATTTCATTTCATATACACGTTAAAAATTCTATTTTTAACTATAAAATATTTCAAACTATATAAATATTTTATTTCATTTTACATCCCATCACACAATCAACTACACATCAAAATCAAACAAACAAGCATACAAGCCGTCCATGGTCTGTGGACGATGGGTGTCGGGTGCTACTAAACACCGTCTGCATCCTAGTATATATTTTTAACTAGAAAACAAAATTAAAAGGTCAGAAGTTCTCACAGAGGGTTCCACTCCGCCATGCTTTGCTGTTGAACTGCTGAACTGTCTGGATTTGACTGAAATTCTAATGCAGTCTTTTCACGCTGTTCAAATAAAATTATATTTTTATCGCTTCATTTCAATAGATAAAAATCACATTTTTACTTTGCTATTCAATATATAAAAATCGAATTTTTACTTTGCTATTCAATATATAAAAATCGAATTTTTACTTTGCTATTCAATATATAAAAATCAAAATTTTACTTTGCCATTCAATATATAAAAATCTCATCTTTCCTTGACTAAAAATCTGATCTTTCTTCTAAATAAAAATCGATCTTTCTTCAAACAAAAAGACTGATCTTTTTATATTTGCTAATTCATATAAAACAAACTGATTATATAAATGCTAATTATACAAAATAAATTAAAAACAAACTTACATACATCGAGAAGGAAAGAAAAGAAGTTGCTTCGCTGTTGTCTTGTGGCTCAAAGAGGAAAAGAGAGGAGCTAGGGTCTTCACGTAAGTCGGGGAGCACGAGGGGAGGTCGGAGCTGAAGAGGGGGGGTGAATCACGGCGCTCAGGTGGAGAGAGGGGGTGCACGTCGCTCAGCGGGGGGGGGGGGGGGTGGGGTGGGGGGGTCTCGTCGCTCAGTAGGAGGAGGGGGTCGCGTCGCTCAGCAGGAGGAGGGGAGAGGGTCGCGTCGCTCAGTAGGAGGAGGGGGGTCGCATCGATTAGGTTTTATTTTCTTTTTTTGTTTGACTGAAATGAACGGTAGAAGGGGGGCCTGAGTGATAAGGGAAGAGGGAGAGGGTGGATTAAACCTTTTATTTATTTATTTATTTATTTATTTTCAAAAAGCAACTTTTATTTTCAACCCCAAAACGAGGCCCACCGCCTGTCGTCCATAGCTAATTATCCCCATTCCGAACACAATGGGATATGTATCGTAAGCATATTCGGCTGTTACAATCAGTTTTCATTTAAATCAAAGTATAATTCTTTGTATATTCAATTTAAACATACATTTCAAATTACTGAGGCCACATACAGTCTTTAAAAATTACAGAAAAATATTTTCTAGCTTCGTATTGACGATACGGTCCTAACAAAACTAGTTTCGTCAAATTCTGAGATAGTTTGAAAAATGGCCATTTTCCAGTCGATTAAAATCAACTGAAACTGGTCAAACGCGTTTTCCTTTGCTACGCTCAAATATTGATTCGAAAATTTTTGAAATTTCAACTGGACATATCTTTTGATTCTCGCTATGAAATTTCGATTTCTCGGATTCGTTGGAAAGATATTCTCTATTAGATTCCATTATTTTTGGTTTCACTAAAATCCGGTTTATTTTGAATCTTGCACATTCATTTGAATTTTGAAATCGAATTATCGAACTACCGCGCCATTTTCAATTCCTTTTATAAATATAAATAAATATTTATATTCTATCGACGATCTATATAAATATATTCGTTCGAATTCTATTCAAAATAAATTTTCTCGTCGATATTATTTAAAATAATTCATTTTAAATAATCAAAATTCACTAAAATGGTTAAAATAAAAATTTTAAACTGGCCCAGATTTCCGGGTTATTACAATCTCCCCCACTTAAAACTTTCGGTCCCCGAAAAGGAACGAAGCCGAAATTTGTTTTAAATACCAACTCAACTTTCATCATTTTTATTATGGCTTAAGTTCTTCAACTTTTCAGTTTCTAAGAACTTTTCAAAAATTTCAAAATTTTGGCTAACACCCTAAGTTTTCGAAAAATTTCACCATAACCTCCCCTGCACCGGGAGCACGGGAAAATCCCGAAATTGCCAATCAGGCCTTCTGATCTCAAAAGGAAAAAGAAAAAGCCAAGGGGCTAGCCAATCGGCTCATAAAATCATCATCACCCAAACAAAACAGTAAACTATGGTAAACATGTACCTATTTGTCGGGCAAACAATTTTATTCTTCTACTCTAGCCTCTTTGCTAAGACCTGTTCAATGTAAGTACATGTATATGCAAACAAATGCGACCAAATTTCAATACAATTCACTATTTGGTTCAATTGGGCTATATGGTACAAATTTTAATAAATCAAACAATAATCAACAACACAACCATCAATCAATTAGTTGATTAGCTTTTGAAATTCATAACTTTGATACATAGTCAAAAATCAGATTTTTGATATCAAATCACAACAATAAGCCCTATATAGTTTTGGTTCTCACACCAGTCAATTGGAAATATATAGAAATCTCACTTTCGTCGCTCGAAAATAAATACTGGCGATGGTGCCCCGTCACCAGAATTATTCCCGGGCAACTAGAGGGATTCTATAACTATCCAATACATTAAAACTTCAAATACACGTTTGCAAAACATATATGAAAAATCTCTATATATTGGATTGTCCAAAATCATATAAATTAATAATCAAATACGAATAATTGATTTAAATTTTCAAAACAAAAATTGTTTTCATTTTAAAAATGTACTCTTCACACTCGTTCTAGGATACTACTGATCCCATCTCTAAGTAGTCATTCCCATTGGATATTACTAATCCAATATCTGATGAATTCTTTCGTTTGGTTCTAATGTGCCTTGTTCTCTAAGCTTTGTAAACCAAAGCTCTGATACCACGATGAAACGACCCAAACTTCCCCGGCCTCCGAAGAGAAGAGAAAGAACAAATTGTTTTGAGAACAATACAAAGTAGGACGCAAACGGGAGAACATTTCATTGTATATTACAACAATGCCATCAGAATACAAGAATATACAGAGTATAAATGAATATTACATAGAAATATCAGAGATTTAAATTACATTTAAATACATAGCAGCGGAAAATAATACAATACACAACTGAAGGAGATATACGGATACAAAGCTTTCCGGATATCGTTCCAGTTGTAAACCAGGATCCTGTGAATATAAATCTGCAAAACCAAAACTACTAGCTGCCCATGTCGAAATAGGGGGCACCCAGAGTTTAGGTTAAAACAATAAACTCCAGGTCAGTCATGGGACTGGTGTGAGAACTAAAACAGTTGTTAATCTTTATTTTAAAGTTAGGTAAATCAAGGGACCACGCCGTATAACACGGAACGGGTTACCTCCCAAGAATACCAGTGCATAAAACAAACAACGCAATTCTAAATAAAGAAAAATGAAGCTATTATAAGACCCAGGTCCAATCACACAATGCAACGCAAGCCGGGGAATAGGGTTTTTACCTTATAATAGCCAAGAATGCTTGATACGTTTAAAACAAATCTTTTGATACTATAATAAGTGTATAGTGCATAAAACAACTTCAAATCATAAGTATCAATCATGGACGGCATAAGCGCCCCATCCCACTATGTCGCCATACTAGGCTCTACAAATAAAACCGCAAAATCATGTATTTGGAAATTGGATTTCCATCTATGAACCGAGGCAAAAGATAGTCCTCAACCGATTCAAGACGCTCTAGCCCGCCCCTTAGGACCCAGACACAGGTGAGCCCTTGGATCCTCCGGGCCAGTCCACCGATGTGGATTAAACTTAAACCCTGAACATGTGTTTCCCCACCCTATGGGGCGTAAATGAGGCAACGAATGACTCCACCGGACCGGGATCGTCCGATCAAACCGAGGCACCTCGCAACAGCAACAACCACATAAGTCAAACTCGTCAGGGCGTATAAAACCACTGACGCCACTTCTAGATAGAAAGAAACGCATGCCCTCCCTGACGTCCTCTCCCGTTTTTGGTTCATACCGGGTGTGAAACTCGCGAAGTAAACGTTACACAAAGCTATGCCACAAAGGCCGTGCTTTGATCATCAACCACAAGACTTTGCTTTTCAACAGAAGCCTTGATCATTTGCCACTTAGGCATGCCACACAGGCAATTCAATCCATGCGTTTGATATCCACCGATATATAACCCCTGAGCTCGTACTTCTTAGAGAAGGACGTTAAGAAAGAGAATAAATTCTCCACCGCCAAACAGATATATATTTAATAGAAATCAATCGCACAGACTAAAATCCAATGTCAGACACACAGTCCACTTACAAGTTCATTCTGGGTCTGAATGAAACCGGAGGCACCTAATACCCCGCATATCCATCGATCTCCAAGTACGTCTGGACGATCACCAACTGTTTCCATTTTCTTGGGTGCACAGCCCAATCAAGATCATCAGTAATTACCCAAACGACGTGAAGACCTCCGGTTTTCAACCACTGTCTTCATCTTCGACACCACGTCGAATCGGTTATTCAGAATGGGATAAACCCGGTCTTTCTGAACAACTCGCGTATATATATAATAAACACGTGTTACACAAACACAACATATGCCTCATTCCAATTCAGAATATTCTTTTATTCAAATATTCTTATATTTTGGGAAAGGTTCCCATTAATTTTATCAAAGATAAATTCTTTAAATTTATTCTTTAATCTCCTTTGAATATCAATTCAAACTAGTCGGGATTAGCGAACCATACCGAAGTAATCATTTATTTTAATTTCCCAATCCCAACCTATTCATCCCATGAAGTAAAACTGGTCATACTTCATATCTAACACCACGGTGTTATCGATAAATTCAATTACCATTTCACGTTCAAATCTAATTAAAGATTTAGCTAATTCTCGATCTTTTCAATCTAATTAAAAATTCATTAAAACTCCACTTAGTTTTAATCTTTAACTGGGTTAAAGAATCAGTGTCATTTAAAACACGGTTCTCGATAAACCCAAAATCACATTCCATTAATTATCGGGTTAAAGAACAAGTGTTATTTAAAACAGTGTTCATGATAAACCCAAAAATCAATACCAATTCAATTCCACTTAAATATTATTTAATTGGTACACTTCATTAAATCTAAATAAAAAGATTTAACCTTTTCTCAACTGGGTTCAAGTACAGTGTTATTAAAGACACCATTCACGACAAACAGAAATCACATTTGATATTAAATACAAGGCTCTGAATGGAAAATATATCGGCTTATATTCAATATCAAATTCTACGACCAACAAATATCGTATTGGAAATAACGATATATAAATATCTTTCAAATTTCCATAACAACATCTGTAAATCACGAAATCTAACATCGAAATATTCCGAAGACAATTTCGATTCAAATCCATTCCAATGCAATTATTGGAAATTCTGGTTATTTTCAAAACCATTTCAAATCCAATTTATTTATTTTAAAATTAAATAAATAAATTATTATTCTAGTTCAAAACTAGTTCGTTTCGACTAAAAATCTATTTTTATCTTTACAAATATGGATTTTTTCACCCCAAATCTTCACAAATCATTTCTTTTGATTTTACACAAATTATTACTATTTTTAATAAATTTATCAAGGCTCGTACAGTCGATTTCCATCAACGGCCATCGAACTGCACTTACAACGACCTTTTCTAAATTTGATTTGGACATAATTCCATATCCAACCGTTAGATTTCTAATTTCCAATATTCGTTAGAAAGCTCTTTTCGATACGAACCCAACGGTTCCGGTTTTAGGAGAATCCGACGGTCGGATCTCCCGTAATATCCGTTCGAAGTCAATGGTCAAAATTCGCGAACTGCCGCGGCGCGGCGCGTTCTATTCATGCCATTATATTATATATATAATATATATAATATATACTTCGTCGATTTCAATTCAAAACGTGCTTTATAAATCATTTTAAATTCATTTTCAAAACGGTTTCAACTTCATATTCAATTTCAAATTAAAATTGAACATTCCAATATATATTCATTTTAAATTCATTTCAAATCGATTTCAATTCAATTTCAATTTAATTCGAATTCAATTCCTTTCGATTTCTATTCGAATTCAATTCTATTCAATTTAATTCGAATTTCGATTATTTTCAATATAATTCAAATTTCGAAATCACTTTCAATATACATTGAAAATTGAATAAGTCGATATAAATATCGTTCACGTCAAAATGGCGTCAATCTAATCAACACGGCTTCATATATTTCTATTTTCAAATATTTCTTTTTCAAATATTTCTATTTCAAAACTTTCTTTTTCAAAACTGGAATGAGGCCCAATCAATTACCATATAATGTTAATTATATGGATTTTCTACAACACATGTATACAATAACAACGATGAATAATCAACCATCATCCAAAGTGCATTCTACATGGTATAAGCATCAATTATAAATATTCAACGCTTATAGCAGCCTGTCAATCAATCGATCGACATACAACTAAACAATTAGGATTAGTGTACGTCAAATATCATCCCAATACCCATGTGGGGTTTCAAACAATCAAACACAGACTTTATTTGTGCAGTTGGGTGATGTGTAAAATTTATCGTCCCAATCAATATCAGTCAAATGTGTGTATATAAACAAATCGTCTGATTTGTTTATTTTTATTTCATTTCATATACACGTTAAAAATTCTATTTTTAACTATAAAATATTTCAGACTATATAAATATTTTATTTCATTTCACATCCCATCACACAATCAACTACACATCAGAATCAAACAAACAAGCATACAAGCCGTCCATGGTTTGTGGACGACGGGTGTCGGGTGCTACTAAACACCATCTGCATCCTAGTATATATTTTTAACTAGAAAACAAAATTAAAAGGTGAGAAGTTCTCATAGAGAGTTCCACTCCGCCGTGCTTTGCTGTTGAACTGCTGAACTGTCTGGATTTGACTGAAATTCCAATGCAGTCTTTTCACGCTGTTCAAATAAAATTATATTTTTATCGCTTCATTTCAATAGATAAAAATCACATTTTTACTTTGCTATTCAATATATAAAAATCGAATTTTTACTTTGCTATTCAATGTATAAAAATAGAATTTTTACTTTGCTATTCAATATATAAAAATCGAATTTTTACTTTTCTATTCAATATATAAAAATCGAAGTTTTACTTTGCTATTCAATATATAAAAATCGAATTTTTACTTTGCTATTCAATATATAAAAATCGAATTTTTACTTTGCTATTCAATATTTAAAATCGAATTTTTACTTTGCTATTCAATATATAAAAATCTCGTCTTTCCTTGACTAAAAATCCAATCTTTCTTCTAAATAAAAATCGATCTTTCTTCAAACAAAAAGACTGATCTTTTTATATTTGCTAATTCATATAAAATAAATTGATTATATAAATGCTAATTATATAAAATAAATTAAAAACAAAACTTACATACATCGAAGAAGGAAAGAAAAGAAGGAGCTTCGCTGTTGTCTTGTGGCTCAAAGAGGAAAAGAGAGGAGTTGGGGTCTTCACGTAAGTCGGGGAGCACGAGGGGAGGTCGGAGCTGAATAGGGGGGGGGGTGAATCGCGGCGCTCAGGTGGATAGAGGGGGGTGCGCGTCGCTCAACAGGGGGGAGGGGGGGTCGCGTCGCTCAGCAGGAGGAGGGTGGTCACGTCGCTCAGCAGGAGGAGGGCCGCGTCGCTCAGTAGGAGGAAGGGGGTCGCGTCGCTCAGCAGGAGGAGGGGGGGTTGCGTTGCTCAGCAGGAGGAGGGGGGAGGGTCGCTCAGCAGGAGGAGGGGGGTCGCGTCGATTACGGTTTTTTTTTCTTCATTTTTTCATTGACTGAAATGAATGGTAGAAGGGGGGCTTGAGTGATAAGGGAAGAGGGAAGGGTGGATTAAACCTTTTATTTATTTATTTAATTTCAAAAAGCAACTTTTATTTTCGACCCCAAAACGAGGCCCACCGCCTGTCGTCCATAGCTAATTACCCCCATTCCGAACACAATGGGATATGTATCGTAAGCTGATTCGGCTTTTACAATCAGTTTTCATTTAAATCAAAGTATAATTCTTTGTATATTCAATTTAAACATACATTTCAAATTACTGAGGCCACATACAGTCTCTAAAAATTATAGAAAAATATTTTCTAGCTTCGTATTGACGATACGGTCCTAACAAAACTAGTTTCATCAAATTCTGAGATCGTTTGAAAAATGGCCATTTTCCAGTCGATTAAAATCAACTGAAACTGGTCAAACGCGTTTTCCTTTGCCACGCTCACATATTGATTCGAAAAATTATGAAATTTCAACTGGACATATCTTGTGATTCCCGCTATGAAATTTCGATTTCTCGGATTCGTTGGAAAGATATTCTCTATTAGATTCCATTATTTTTGGTTTCACTAAAATTCGGTTTATTTTGAATGCTGCACATTCATTTGAATTTTGAAATCGAATTATCGAACTACCGCGCCATTTTCAATTCCTTTTATAAATATAAATAAATATTTATATTCTATCGACGATCTATATAAATATATTCGTTCGAATTCTATTCAAAATAAATGTTCTCGTCGATATTATTTAAAATAATTCATTTTAAATAATAAAAATTCGCTAAAATGGCCAAAATAAAATTTTTATACTGGCCCAGATTTCCGGGTTATTACAATAAACCATTATTCACTTAAATCGTGAATATATTTCTTTTATATACAATTTGATTTCATAATTATAAATAATATATTAAACTCAACATTTATTTATAACTTCTATTTAGATTTTTCCATACCAATCTCATTTATATTGCAATCCTTTAAAATTTCGTTTATAATTTCTTTTATAATTTGCTAAGTTCAAATCTCATTTCAAATATTGGTTTCAAAATCGATTTTCACTTTTCCATATAATTTAATTTAATCCAATGACAATATTATACTAAATTTATAATAGATGTTTATAACAAACTTCTTGTTTTATTTATTAAAACAAGTCCCTACTTTCAAGTCCATTCAAAATTCAATTTTCTACTTTGGAAATGAATTACCCTTCTTAAATTTCAAATCCCTTTTATTATTCGGAAATATTTTACGGTATTAAAATACCAAATTTCTAGGGGCAGTGTAATTCAAACATAATTAATCACTCATTTTATATCACATCAAATATCACAATAAATAACAAACATTAGTATAAATGTTGAGGAATCCAGTTGGATCCCTCCAACCTGTTTCCCTGCATCCACAGATGTTAGTCGAATATCACTAATATTATTTTCACACCAATATGAAATATCATGGTGAAAAGAATTATTAAACGATCAATAATATGACTAAGTTGACCAATTCAACCAATTTTATCAACCAATCATCCAAACAACCATCACCAAGTATAAAGTTATTATAAATAAATTTAAAACTCATTTATACAAAAATATAAACGAGGTAGAGTTAGTGAGTTTACTCACCTTGTTTTTTTATTTTGCAATCAGTGCTTTTGGTTGATTTATATAGTTTCTAACAAGTGTTGAAACTACATAAAATTCTGATTAGCTCCAGTTTATACCGGACCTGCTCGATAGTATAGAATTTCTCGATGTGATTCCAAGACACTTTTTCGTGAAATTCTGTGTATATATGAAATAGTTATTTCATTTTTTCCAGTTGAACAATTAGAAATAAGTTAATAATATTATTATATTTAATTAATTATAATCTAAACCACCTTACCGTGTTACTTATGTTACATAATCCTTCTTCTTGTTGGAAAAAAAGAGACGCAACATCCATTTCCCAAACCATGGAATCTTCAAACCAATGCCATGATCCTCCTTTCCTTTCCATCACTAATTCCAAAACTAACTACCAGTTGATCTCAGTATTACTGCTTTAACCTTGTTTCCAGTCCACTCATCAATTTCTTAAGCACGCCCAAACATGATAGCCTGTAAACCATAGTCGTTTCTTCCTTGGTCCATATCTTCTTTCCAGTTCCCTCACTACTATATAATACGGCTTGTACATTAATCACCAATTAAGCTATTAATCCATGTTTAAGTCTGCAATCTCTCTTCCTCTACCCTTAGTTCCATCACCAATTTTCAACCCAGTTAGCCACCGCTACCCTCAGTTACATTCACCACCCCTGTACGCATTAAAAATGCCACGAACCCAATGAAACAACACAGCACCCCCAAAATCCCCCTTGTATTAGTTTCGTTAAATTCTTAATTTGGTTAGTTAATCGCTTACTATCTTTTCAAAGTTAACCGCGAACAGAGGCTTGTAGGAGGAGAATGACGTGGTTTTGTTGGACGGACCAGGACTATTCGTTATATATAAAACAACCAGTTTCATTTTCTTGCTTTTCGAATGGATGCAGCATATACATTTTTGTGTATTCCTCCTTTTTGCTGAAAAGAAGAACATGTTTCACTTGCAATATAAATATATAAATTGTCAGGAAGAAGAAAAATTGAATCCTTCCTGAAATGTGAATGCTTCTTTTACTTGTGTTTACGCATATGTGTATATATATATATATATATATATATATATATATATATAACTAATTACTTGGCAACCAAGGAAAACTAAGGATGCTTCAGTAATTTGGAATGCAAAGTGAAATCTGATCAGCGAATTAAATTTTTTGCTGACAATGTTTGTATTTTGGTGAACAAGCTTATTTATTGCTCTCAGGTTTATATAGTACAGGGTATTTTGTAGCTGAAAAACTGCAGGGACCTATTCTTTAGCTTCAACATGAACGCTGCAGACCAAATCAATAGTAACCCCAATAATTACGTGGCCCTATTAACTAACACCTAAAAGCTGCGCAAGTTTCATTTCACCTGTACATTCACATGCTTCTACTACCACCTAGGATCCTTTTGACAAATATCATACTTTGCTGCCTATAGCTTCCTTTGGTCAGAACTGTGTGTTTATGCAGGCCTTACTTCGTTTCAAATCAAACACTTGGCTAGTACTAATATAACTTGAGTTTTCTTTTCGAATTAATCGCTTACGTTTCCTTTTGTCAAACTTTGTAGTATATATATATATATATATATATATATTAAGCTTAAACCGTGACTAAAAGGAAATAATATGGGGGTAAATGAATTAAAGGGCAGTATGCATGGGATAACACAACGTGTTTTAAAAATGACCACCCCACTATATACAATTTTGTTCCCAAACGAGCTGCCATAGATAAAAATAAAAATATGATCATGTCGAGCGGTGTGTCACGATTCCAGAAATAAAATAGTATAAACAAATTAACTCATTTTGTGATGCCCCAAAAATGCTAATATAGGGTGTAAAATAATCCAAATAAAAAGTTGTTTATTTTTTTCCAAATTAATTTTTTAGATAAATTCTATAAATTAAATTATAACGACGTCTCAAAAACCTTGCCCAAATTCGAAACAAATATTCAACTATATTAAATAAACGTTATGGCCTATACACGACTCCATAGCGACTATTTCTAAATTTGATCTGGATGTAAAACAAAAACTACAATATGGAAACTCGAATTTTCTCTTCCACTAGAAAAATATAATCAAATAGATCTGAACGTTTCTTGTTTCAAAGAAATCCGACTTATTTTGGATCTTGTAGATTCCATTGAAGTTTAAATCGTAAATTACGAACTACCGCGACTATTTCAAGCTTTATTTAAATTATATTATAAATTATACGTTAAAACTTTGTTTTATAAATAAGTTCATTATAAAATCCTTTTTAATTTATCAATACAAAATTTAAAACAAATTTAAAGTTCAAAATTAAATGGCTAAAAATCCGGGTCGTTACATTCCTTCCCCTTTAAAATAATTTCATCCTCGAAATTGCTAAATAGTAAAAACGCTATAAAACTCCTCATAACCTACTTAGTTGAAATCTTATATTCCATATCTTCATAACCCAATTCTTATCCGACCTTCGAATTCTCATACCAATACTCGACCATTCATAATTCTTTCCAAATGATCTGCCACCATTTTTGGATAATCCACCATTACATTCTTATCTTCAATCCATATGCTCTTCTGAATATTCACACCCATTAAACCAATTCTGGTTTTCTTATTTCAATTATAATTAACAACTCGATTTTAAATTATCAAAAAAAAATCTTGAAAATTTCTAACTCTTTAATTTTTTGAAATATTTCGCTAGCATCTCCTTTGCACGGCTCAATCGGTACAACCACAACTTGCCTTTCTAGGCCTTCTCCAATCCAAAAGAAAATCTAAAAGCCAAGCGGCTTGTCCCATAGGCTCATAAAACCATCAAACACAAGTAATATTGTAAGCATGTACCTTTTTGTCGGGCATAATTCCATCTCTTGCATTTGCTTCCATTCAATATTTTCTCAGCATACATATATCCATTTCCAGTTGGTTTAAAATCAATCCAACTTCCTGTTTTTAACTCTCGAATCAACTTCTGATTAGCTCACTTCCATTCTATCAATCCAAGTCTAATTTCTATTTAAGTCAATCCACTTATTACACTTAAATCCAAATTTATCATAATCCAATTAACAACATCCAATACATATTCAACTTGCTTATTCATTAGTCGAATTCATATTAATAATTAGAATCTCAATATTCCTCTTTATTTAATTTCATTCGGAGTTATTTTTAATCCAGTCAAATTTTATTTATCTTATGTTAAATTTCAGTTTATTTGATACATTTTTGCCATTTCAATCTATTCAACTTACACAAGTTAAATTTTAATTTCAGAATTCAAATTCCAGGGTTTGATTTCAAATTAGTATGAAATCATATATATTTGTACACATATATTTATAATCAACTCAATTCAAAACATTTGAATTTCTAAAACAACTTAATTTTTCTCAAACAATTTCCATTAATAAATCTATTATGATAGCAATCCATCACCTAGAAATTTGAAAATGAATACCAATAATGTCGCGATCCATTATTAGAATTATTTTCCTGCCACTGAAGTGATTTCAGTGCTTAATCCCTTTAAAAATCCATTTAAACCATTCTATTCAAAAATACTTTAAAGTAATGTTATGTTACTTTATAATATTTCAGAAAATATTTTCTAAACACCCAAAATTCAAATTCCAATTCTGGTTTGAACTTAATCTTGGTTTATCTCTTTTGTATACGTTATCCGTATACAAATTATATAACCATTTCAATATTTCATAATTCCATTTGATTGTAATAACAATCAACACATTCATACATAATAATTCAAAAATTATTCCTTTTATATCAAAATAATTTTTGGGCAAAATTATTTCATTTACCCATTTTAAAACATTACTGTATCGAATTGCTTTGTTCGAGAGTTTAGAAACACATATCAATACAGTTGTACATTCTGAATCGACCAAAATTCATAAACCAATCAATAAACCAGTCAACACAATATAAACAATTTTTGTAAAATTTACAAATATGCGCACATTTATATACACTCAAACTCAATCTAGGATATTACTAACCCCATCTCTATTGAGTTACAGCACAGAGCCAAGGTTACTACTCAACCTCACTCTAATACCAAATGTAATGGCCTGAATTTCCATACCCTTTGAGTTGACTAATTACACCACACGTCCAACCCAAATTGCACAGAAATACGAATCATTATTAGAAAGAAGTTAGAGGATGAGAAATAGAAAGAAAGAAATATTAGAATAGAAGAAAAAATGAAGATAAAAAATTTATAGCGAAACGAATAAAATATATTATTTAACATAAACTTTGAAACACAAAGAAGTAACATTATATACATACCATCATCAGAGCACAAAAGTTATCTATGGAACAGTTATAAATACATGTTTCCAAATACAACACAATACACAGTGGAAAATATGTAGTCTATAGCTAACTGATGAAGCCTTCTGCTGCGAGCTCCTCCAAGTGAATCTGAAAAATCCCGACTACTTGACCGCCCATACAAATTTGGGCACCCAAGAGTTTAGGGAAAACAAAACAAAATAAATTATGGGTCAGTCATGGGACTGGTGTGAGTAAACTCCAACCATTCGTTTAACTTTCAAAATCATTTCAAAAGAAATGATAATAGTATGACCGATCCACACATAAACATGGATGGTTTTTACCTTACGATAACCAAAAATATTTTTGATATCAATTCCATTGATATTATAATAGTGTCTATAACAAATAAATAGAATCTAGTGGAACGCTCGCATCTCACGCTCCATATATAATATAAACTCAAAAACCGCAGGGCGCTTATTGGAGACTAGATTTCCAGCATGATAAGGTATCGAACCACCTTCCGATCAGTGTATTCTAGAGGGGATACACTGGGGTTCAACAAGAACATCTTGCAACCCGGCCCAAACATGACCGACCACTCATTTCGCTTGAGTGTATCGAATGTATATCACCAACGGTTGGGATATGCAACCGTTTCCCGAAAGGGACAGCATCGATAGATTAAAGAAGCAAATGGAATTTCTCTAGATAGGTGATTATACATCCTAATGGGAGCGAACTACATAGCCATGCTGCTTGCCCGATTTTTGTCAATTCACGGTTGTGAGGCTTGAGGTTTAAATTATCTTCCAGAACATCTGGCCACCATTCACTTTGAATGTCACATCGTCAGATCCATCGGAAATCACTAATTGATTTCCACAAAAATACTTAGATTGTTAGGCTAAAGAGTTTCCCTTCTTTGCCACCAACTTCGTATGTTTGAAGGAATCAACGTACGTAATCCCTTTGGAAATACTCTGTCAGACATTCGTCCATACAAGTTGTCCTGGGTCTGGACAAACCAAAGGCAACCGTTCTATTAATCCATCTAGGGTAATTTCTACCTAGGATTAACAGAATAGCCCTTGCATTTTACTTTGTCCTCAATTATCTTCAGCATAAGTTGATTAAAAATGCTTATACCAATACAGAGTGGTTTTCAGATATTAAATATGATCTTGGTGTCTCCATATTGACAAGCGAGGTATAAATTAAATCAAAATTTTGATAGTCAGTGATTTAACTACCAAAGAAACATCCATACAATCAACGGTCCTATTTCCAATTGGAAATCCTACCGATCAAGGATCAAACAACACTGGGCCCCTTTTAAATCAATTCCTTATTATATTATCATTTACAATTCCCATTTCCTATCTTTCGTTTCCTTTCAAAACTCTATTTTCTCTCTCGATTCTTAGAAAAACATTTGCAATATCCTAATTCCTTTATTTGAAAAAATATCTCTTATTCCAGTTAGAAAACATTTCTAAATATTCTCGAATACTTATTCTCAGTATTCAGAAAATATGCCATATTAATATTGGAAAATACTTCCATATTCCATTTCTTAATTCCTCGTTGACCAATCAGTTACGCGTAGAAAATATCTCTCATTTTATTTGGGGAAAAACATTTTAAAATCCTTTAAATTAACGCGATATTATAAAACATCGTTATTATAACTCAAACTATTAATCATTTATTAACTAACCATATTGCTAACCAATCTTCACTATCGAATCTTAACCATTTCAGCATCAATCATGAAGTCAATCAAGTTGGGGTATAATTACCTCTCAGATCTTAATTGAACAACATTCTCAACTTTGAAATAGTCAAAGCTCACAACTTCAAACAAAACATTACTTACGCGACTTTCAGATTCAATCTAAGAACACACTTCTTTTACGGAAAAAACTGATTATAACGGTAGCGTTATAATCGCTATTTCCAAATATCTGATTTATAAAACATTACCAACAGCGTTACAATCGCTGTCTAGAATTATAGAGCATTTATTATAATAATAACGTTAAGATTGCTGTTTAGATTTACAAAATATTTATTATAATGGCTGCGTTAAAATTGCTGTTTACAATATTTGGTTTATAAAAATATATAACTTGTACTTATTAATTTCAATAAATAATTTAATAAGTAAATAAATAAACAAATAATTAAATCTGATTCAAAAGGAAAGTTAAAGTAACTATTTTCCTAAATACAATATAATCGAATTCAAATAAATAACTTTCTCTCAATAATCTATATTCGACTTATCTTCCAAACTTCAGAATTTATCTACCATTTTAGTTTGATTCAAATTCCTAATTCACTTTTGAATTCATCTTTTCCAATTCCTTTATAATCTTTTCCCTCTACCAAACCTTATCACAATTTATTCTATATTCCACGTTTTGGAATAAAACTTAACGTTTTCTTTGAAAATGATTACCCATTTTCCTTCCTCATTCAAGTTCTAAATTTGGATTCATCTTTCAAATCTATATTTCCTTTATGGATATTTTATGTAACAACCCGGAATTTGAGGCCAATTTAAAATTTTCATTTTAGAGATTTTAGGGGTGTTTAAATATTTAAAATAAATTATTTCAAACAAAAATGAATGGAAATTTATTTTGAGAAAAGTTAATACAAATATATTCAATTAAATTATATAAAGAATTAGAAATAGGATGGTAGTTTGAAATGTCAAACTTGAACTTTGACTTACTACACAGGATGCAGAATAAACCGGATTTTGGTGAAACAAAAAATATTTAAATCTGTTAATGAATATCTTTCTAACGAATCTGAAAAATCGAAGTTTCATAGCGGAAATCAAAAGACATGGCTAAATGAATTTTCAGAAAGGTCGCTATAGAGAATATATCGCCCTTGAAAATCGACATTTTGCATACGACCTCGGAATTCGACGAAACCACTTTTGTTGGGTCCGGGATGTAAAATTATTGCTAGGTTTCAAATTTCATGATTTTTGAAGCTAGTATGTGAGCGTGGAAAAAAAAACTGCGTTTTGTCAATTTCGGTCAAAATTAATTGACTGAAAAATAGCCATTTTTCAAACAGTCTCAGAATTCGACGAAATAAATTTTGTTAGGATCGTATCGTCATAAGAAAGCCAAAAATAATTTTTCTGGATTTTTCTGACTTCGTATGTGACCCTAGTAAAATTAGAAAGTACGTTCGAATTTAATATTAAAGAATTAATTTGAAAATAAAAGAAACATGCTTTTAACTTCAGAATTGGACTCCGGCAATAGGGCTATTGCGTTCAGAAGGCATCAAAACCTATTATTTGATAGTCGTTGAGTGCGAATTGGAGTTCGGATGAAAAATCCCTATTTTTTGAAATTAAATAAATTAAATAAAACAGAAAATACGGAGAAAATACCCTTATAAATAAGCTATACGGTACTATTCATCCATCCTCTTCGTTTAGCACCTGATCGACGCTAGTCTATGAATCAAAAAAGCGCGACATTTAGATTAAATTCTGCAAGCATACAGGTGTGTAGCATACAGGTCGAACACAGGGAG
Source organism: Allium sativum (assembly GCA_030737875.1). Classification (NCBI taxonomy): domain Eukaryota; kingdom Viridiplantae; phylum Streptophyta; class Magnoliopsida; order Asparagales; family Amaryllidaceae; genus Allium; species Allium sativum. The sequence goes on along the minus strand of CM060910.1, from coordinate 890,773,111 downwards.
GTTTAATTTAAAATTATTATTTAGTTTTTTCTTGGGCATGTTAGACGAATTCTGAGGATGTTTTTAACGCTAATGATTTTACTGTTGATCTGAATCTAATCAGATCAACACCAAAATTTAACAACTGAAACTGAAAGACAATTAACTAGGAAGAAAACAACAATTAACAACTACAACAACAGAAATTAAACTTAGAATTGTCATTGAATCTAATCGAACGACTAATTCTAATATGCAAACAGAAATAGCGATAGCAATTCGTGTTCTATCAAAACTAATTGAATAGAAACACAAATTGTTAGAAAAGAGCAATAAAACTGAATTGAAAAAAAACTTTGTTTAGAATAAAAGAGAGTACAGAAGAATGGATGATTTTTACAATGGTTACAACACATATTTATAGATGAGAATGGGTAAACCATAATTAGGTCTATGAATAAATGGGCCTCCTCATTCATGAATATCTCTTGCCTTCCTTGACTCAGCTTGATTGGAGAAAATCTGGGCATATCATGGTAAATGTTTTCCATATCTCTCAATTCTCCCATGTGGCTAATTGATTGATAAAAGATTGCATATAATTAATTCTTCCAAACAAGGATGCTTATTAGACTCCAAAGGCAACAAAGGATAAAATCTTCACAATTGATCTTTTCTTGGCAGCAATTCAATCTGAAATTCTTCTAATGGAAATTGAATGATTTGAATTTAATTCCATGATAAGAATATGGCTATTGCTGAAATGTTAATTGGTGCACATCATAAATACATACACATGAATATGTGTATGTATATATATATAACATAACACTAATCCGAATATTCCTCAAAGCAAAGGGCCAATGTGTGAACGCGCTCCGTTTCTTTGGCAAAAAGTGAGCTCGATGGGGATCGAACTCGGGTCTCTCAGTACAAATCTCTATGCATTTACCAGTGAGCTACGACGTCTTTTGTGATTGAGATGACTTTAGTACGGGGAAGTAGCTTTTTATCTGTAGTTGGCCTTTAATTTGAAACGGAGGAGGCATTTCTTGACATCCTGTAAAAACATACAAAAGTAACCAAATTATCATTTATTTATTTACAAAAGATAAAATATACAAGCATAAAATAAACACATTTCTATGTTAATCAAATACCCCCACACTTATCTTTTACTCGTCCTCGAGTAAAAAAAGGAAATGAAAAACTAACTAGATAGGTCGCACTTTCGTAGGAAACACGATTGCATTGAGCGCATGCAACAAGCCGTTAAACCTCTAGGTGTCCCTAGTAGGACGAGTGGTGTCTCGTGAGGGTTTTCAGCGGATACTACCCACAAAATCCAAATTCAGTATGCTATGAATCTAATGAAACTACATGAATGCAATGGACATATGCAAATAAAAACGAAAGATGAAAACACGACTTATTTCGGGAAAGTGGTACAACAAATTAAGTTAATAATTTCTAATCAGTTGATTTTATTTTAGATACCTCGACGTGTCACAAATTTTCAATATAAATCAAGTTTTCAAATGTTAAATTCCAGTTTGGCCAGTTAGTTCGGTCGATAACATAGTGCAGCCATGAAATAAATTCTTAGTTTGCTTGGCACAGTTTGCAAAGTGGTATTCTAATTTTCTCATGTATGGCTAGTCAAATCAATAAGGTCAAGAAGTGTTTGGGTATCATCGCTTATTCTTTATTCTATAAAATTTTAGGATTTATGATTAAGTACATACACCTAACTAAAAATACCAAGGTTTACCACCCATGCACTGCCTCGCGGACTAACAGAGAGTAGGTAAAGAGCTTGGCGGATTGTGCAGGCCAACTTTGACTTTGTCAACAACGTGTCGGTAATCCTTAGGTGTCCAATCTCATAGAATGAGACCAAGATATTCCAACGCTGACTTTGTCAACAACGTGTCGGATAGAGCTTGGCGGGTTTGCACACCAACGCTTGATATACAAGCAATGTTGGATACCCTTGGAATACTATTATTATTATTATCGAAAATATAAGCACAAAAGAGAGTTACGCGAATTCAACTTAACTCAACTTAGCTTTAATGATTTGAAAAGCCAATATAAGTATTTTAAGTCCTCCACTTGTTTAAACAAAGTCTACAATATAGAATAGATTTCATGGCCATCACCTAAGAATCTCCCTATGTACCGGTTACACTATTATCCCTCAAAATTAAACTTTTCATTATATTTCCTATTCGATCTAAGTTGAGAGAGAAAAATACTATCAACTGGCTAAAAATTGTGAACTTATTTTGCTGTATCAATTGAAAATGCGTCGTATTTCAAAAAAAAAAATGGTATGTTACTACAATCTAAAATGTATGATGGTCCTACTTAAATGGCTGAAAATAAAAAGAAATAAAAACAAAGAAAAATGAAAATGGATGAAATGCAGACTCCCCCCACACTTGATTGAGACAGTGTCCCAACTGTCTAAGGCAAAAATAAAATACAAAAAAAATGAAAAATAAAAATAAAAGAAAAAGAACGTGTACCACCTGATTTCATGGTGGATGATCATGCAGATCGATAGAGTCATCTTCGTCATATTGCTCGAATTCCAAAAATGGTTTCAGTCGTTGACCGTTTACTTTGAAGACTTTTCCATCCCTAGGATTTTCAATTTCAACCGCTCCATGAGGGTATACTGTTTTCACGACATAAGGTCCAGTCCATCGAGATCTGAGTTTTCCTGGAAACAAGTGAAGTCTAGAGTCGTATAAAAGAACTTTTTGACCTACGTTGAATTCCTTACGAAGTATGTTTTTGTCGTGTTGGGCTTTGGTTCTTTCTTTGTAGATTTTCGCATTTTCATACGGCTCGTTTCTTAATTCCTCTAATTCCGAAATTTGTAACTTCCTATGTGAGCCGGCTTTTTCTAAGTCAAAATTCAAAAATTTTATGGCCCAAAGAGCGCGATGCTCTAATTCAAGAGGTAAGTGACAGGCCTTTCCAAAGACTAATCGATATGGTGACATCCCTAGATTGGTTTTATAAGCAGTACGAAAAGCCCAAAGTGCATCAATCAGTTTTACGGACCAATCTTTTCTATTGGAATTCACGGTTTTCTCAAGAATTTGTTTGATTTGTCTATTGGAGACTTCTACTTGCCTACTAGTTTGTGGATGGTAGGGGGTCGACAGCTTGTGTGTGATTGAGTATTTCTTGAGCAAGGACTCAAAAGCACGATTACAGAAGTGAGTGCCATTATAGCTAATGATAGCTCGAGGTGTGCCAAAGCGTGAAAAGATGTTTTCTTTGAGGAATTTGACAACAACCTTGTTGTCGTTGGTTTTGGTTGGAATGGCTTCAACCCATTTTGAGACATAATCTACCGCAAGTAAGATGTAAATATTCCCAAATGAATTATGGAACGGTCCCATGAAATCGATGCCCCAAACATCGAATAACTCAATCACTAAAATGGGGTTGAGAGGCATCATGTTTCGCTTAGAGATTCGACCCGTTCTTTGACATTGCTCACATTTAGAGCAAAATTCGAAAGTGTCACGGAAGAGTGTGGGCCAATAAAACCCGCTTTGCAAAACTTTTGCAGCAGTTTTTCTTGCTCCAAAATGACCGCCACAAGCATGGTCATGTGAGAAGGAGAGAATACTTTGGTGTTCATGATCGGGCACACACCTTCGAATGATTTGGTCTGGATAGTATTTGAAAAGATATGGGTCGTCCCAATAGAAGTTTCGAACTTTCGAGAGAAATTTTTGTTTGTCTTGTTTCGACCATTCAGCGGGTGTCTGTTGTGTGACAAGATAATTCACAATGTCAGCGTACCAAGGGGTGTTAGAGATCGAAAGGAGTTGTTCGTCAGGAAAATAGTCATCGATTTGGGTGTCGTTATCATTTTCGTGCACAATTCGAGAGAGATGATCAGCTACGACATTTTCAGAACCCTTTTTATCTCGTATTTCTATATCGAATTCTTGAAGAAGAAGGATCCAACGAATCAAGCGGGCCTTGGCATCCTTTTTAGAAAGCAAATATCGTAAGGCAGCATGATCAGTGTAAACTATGACTTTGGATCCTATGAGATATGGTCTGAATTTCTCAAGAGCGAAGACAACTGCCAAAAATTCCTTTTCAGTAGTTGAGTAATTCAATTGGGCCTCGTTTAAGGTTTTGCTAGCATAGTAAATGACTCGAGAGAGTTTATCAATTCGCTGACCCAAGATGGCTCCAATTGCAAAGTCAGAAGCGACGCACATAAGTTCAAAGGGTTGAGTCCAATCAGGAGGTTGAATGATGGGAGTTGTGGTCAAGATTGACTTAAGAGTTTCAAAAGATGTTTTGCAATCATTGGAAAATTCAAACTTTACATCTTTGGCAAGTAAATTCGAGAGAGGTTTTGAAATTTTCGAGAAATCCTTAATGAATCTTCTATAGAATCCCGCATGGCCAAGAAATGAACGAACATCTTTGACAGACTTGGGAGGAGGTAAATTAGCAACCAAATCGATTTTGGATTTATCGACTTCTAGGCCATCTTTGGAGACGACATGACCTAGAACTATCCCCCTTTTTACCATAAAGTGACATTTTTCCCAATTAAGCACGAGTGATTTCTCCTTACAATGCTTAAGGACGAGTTCTAAATGAGTGAGACAATGGGAAAAAGATGATCCATATATTGAAAAATCGTCCATGAATATTTCCAAGAATTCTTCCACCATGTCAGAGAAAATACTCATCATACACCTTTGGAAAGTCGCGGGGGCATTACAAAGACCAAAAGGCATGCGACGATAAGCAAAGGTTCCTAAGGGATAAGTAAAGGTGGTCTTATGTTGATCTTCTAAAGCTACAGGAATTTGGTTATAGCCAGAGTATCCATCGAGAAAACAGTAGTACTCATGTCCTGCTAAACGTTCAAGCATTTGGTCAATAAAAGGCAAGGGAAAATGGTCTTTTCGTGTGGCTGAGTTAAGCTTTTGATAGTCGATACACACACGCCATTTGGTTTTGATTTTTGTTGGGACGAGTTCATTACTGTCGTTTTTGATCACTGTGACTCCCGACTTCTTTGGTATAACTTGTACCGGACTCACCCAAGTACTATCAGAGATAGGATAGATGATGTTATTGTCTAGACATTTGATTATCTCCTCCTTGACCACTTCTCTCATGTTTGGGTTTAATCGCCTTTGAGCCTCAAGGGTGGGTTTAGCCTCATCAACTAAATGTATGCGATGTTCCACAATTGATGGGCTAATTCCTTTTATATCGCTAATTTCCCACCCTAAGGCGCCTTTATTTTCCCGTAAAATTTCCAAAACTTTTTCTTCTTGGTCTTCGGTAAGATCAGAGGCCAAGATTATGGGAAAAGTTTGTGATGGGTCCAAGTATGCATACTTAAGGTCGTGTGGCAATGGTTTGAGGTCCAACTTGGGATGTTCGTGTGTGTCCACATTGGTCAACATTCCTTGGTCAGATTCAGGTGACGAAGTGTCGGAGTCAAGAATTTTGTTTAGTTCAGAAATGTATTCGAGTTCATCGAAATCAGAGTCGAAATGGTCAAGACACATTTTCAAGGCTTCAGAAGTGTCACTAGAGGTTTCATCAACTGTGGTTTGAATCATGTCAATTTCATCGATCTCAAAATCCCTAGGTGGTTTGTTGAGATTAAAGATGTTTAGCTCAATGGTTAGGTGCTCGAAGGAAAGTCGAAGCTGACCATTCCTACAATTAATGACAACATTAAAGGTTGCTAAGAAAGGGCGTCCTAAGATCAATGGTATTTGAACTTTGGGATTTGAGACAGGCTCTGTTTCTAGAACTATAAAATCGACAGGGAAGTAAAACTGTTCGATCTGTATCAAGACGTCTTCGATAATTCCCAATGGCTTTTTGACAGATCGATCGGCTAGTTGAAGTGTGATGTTTGTAGGTTTAATCTCCCCTAGTCCAAGTTGACGATAGACAGTATAAGGGAGAAGATTGACACTGGCACCAAGGTCGAGTAGGGCACGAGAGATGTGAGTGTTTCCTATTTTGCAATCAATCGTAGGGCAGCCAGGGTCTTTATACTTGACTGGGGCAAGATTCGAAAGAACAGAGCTTGTATTTGCAGTTAGAAAGGCGGTTTTTGGGATATTGGTCGCACGTTTTTGTGTGCACAATTCCTTAAGACATTTAGCATATTGAGGAATTTGTTCAATGGTGTCTAAAAGAGGAATGTTCACACGGACTTGTTTGAAAATTTCCAGAATTTTATCAAAATTTGCCGCTTTCTTCTTATTGTTGAGCCTATGGGGAAATGGAGCTATTGGTTTTTCAACTCTGTGATGAGTTTCATCATTCGAAGAAGAAGGTTTATCCAAGGAAATAGAAGGTGGTAAGGTCGTAGAAGATGGTATGTTGGTATTGCCAACATTAATTTTCGAAGGTGGGTCGGGTTTGCCGACACTGGGAGAAGAACTGTTGGGATTGCCAACGTTTAAGGGAACTTGAGGTATAGAAGAATTGGCATTCGAAGCCAATGGGTGATCATCAAGATTAGGGGTTGGGGTCGAGTTAGAAGGTTCGTCAAGGTCGCCCACGTTATTATCAATCCTCTTTCCAGATCGAAGGGTTGTAATAGCGTTGACTGGATTATGGTTTTCGTCCTCACAAGAATTTACAACACGAGAGTTATATTTTGGATTCACCTCAGGTTGACTCGGCAACTTTCCCCTCTCATTATTTTTGCCATTTCCTTTATCATATTCATCATTTGGTCCATTTTGGCGTCTTCCAAGTTTATTTTAGCTTCGTAAGAGCTCAACTGTTTTTCTAGACGCACAATTTCTTGTGACGGTTGAGAAGATTGAGAGGATTGGTTTGATGATTGAAAATTGGGGTGCCTATAAGGTTGTTTGGATTGAGGTGAAGCTTGAGATGTTTGAGAATTGGAAGAAGGAGCTTGGTAATTCGGATTTGGAATGAAGGGTTGCATGTGAGCTGGGTTGGCTGAATTATTGGGGTTTGACCAAGAAAAATTTGGGTGGTTCCTCCAACCAGGATTGTACATGGATGAGTAAGGATTATTTTGAGCTATGGCATTAGCTTGGTCCTGAGAGTAATAGTGGGGTAACCCTTCTCCGACTTGAGGAGTTTGATTTTCTAAGGGTATTTGACTTGGGTCCACGACATGCACTCCTCTAGTAGAAGTACGAATGGGAACACGAATCGATTCCCACTGCATGTCCTTTTCAGAATAATCTTCTAAAATCCGCCAAGCTTCATCGACTGTTTTAGACATAAAGTCTCCTCCACACATTGATTCTAGTTGAGTTCTTGTCTGATAGTTGAGCCCTTCATATGCAATTTGACATAAGTGATCTTTTAGAATTCCATGATGAGGACAACTATATAATAGCTGGTTGAATCTCTCAAAGTATTTTGAAAAAGTTTCCCCCTCATTTTGACAAAATTGGTTTATCTCAGTTCGAATTTTGAGAGTTTCATGGAAAGGGAAAAACTTTTTCAAGAATGCAGTGACAAATTCATCCCAACTTCTTATGGAATGTCGTGGAAGAGAATTTAGCCATCTTTTAGCGCTTTCAAGTAGTGCAAATGGAATTAGCCTTAGCTTGATCGATTCGTTAGATAATTGTTGCATTTTTGTTGTGGACGCATACAATTCAAATTCACTTAGAATTTCATAAGCATTTTCTGACCCAGTAAACTTTGGTACCCCATGGATAAAAGAATGTTTTAGCTCAAAATTGTTTCCTTCAGCTGGTGGGAACACAATGACAGATGGTTGAACAGTCCTAGTAGGATAACATCGATCACGAAGAGACAAGGGTCTATCCATTTGGATATTGAGATTTTGAAAATTTTGATTTATTTGATTTTGATCCCCAAAGTTTGGAAAATTTTGATTCACTCGATTTTGATCCAATTCGGTTGGAAAATTTTGGTTGATTCGAGAACCCCTAGGAGAATTTTGTTGGCTAACACTTTTTTCACTCATTGTTGTTAATGCAAGCACAGAAATTAGCTACAATGAGGTTTTTTGTCCTTATTGGCTCCTAACCCAAAATTATAAAGTGATGCGTTTGATTACTTAGATCAAAAGATTTCTCAGCCAGTTAACGAACAGGAGTTATCGGTGCACCAGGAATCACCCTAGCAATGCAGCCGAAGGTTTAAGTACCTTCAGAGTAACAACCGATATAATATTTATGAATCACCGTAATATTTATAAACGGTTATTTCTCTGCCGTAGTCTAGACACCAAGAAATAATTCGTTCCAAATGAATCAACTATCACAATATAATTAAGCCCTAGATGAGCCTGTGACTCCCTTAAGTCCAACGTCTAACCGTTATTATTAGTCAGATTCTATGATGAAATGCAATTTGTGGGCTAAGGAAAGGGTGATGAAATCCCTCACCTTATGTAAATTGGTGTATTGCCCTTAACATAATGAATAAAAAAATGCAGAAATAACAACAATCACACAATTTAAATGCAGAAGTTAAAAATTGTACATTCAAGCTGCTGCCCCTGCAGAAATTTTTTTTTACAACAATTGTCTATATTTTTTTTCTTTTGCAGCAGAGCACCTGTAGAGTTTTCTTAAAAAAATTTCACCTTGATCGGCAGCCCGTCCAGTGAATTTGGGTAGCGTTAGCGCGTTCACGCCCCACTCAGTGTGCAACCGCTCCAACAATTCAAATCGACTATTTGCTTTGCTTTATGTTGACCATTGTTTAAAAACATGTACTCTTGATCCTTCTTTATAGCTTGAACTTCGAATTCCCTGTTTGCTGCTTTAACTTCGAGCTTTTGATTTTTTTTTTTTTTTGGTCCTTTGAAAGCAAAGAATAAAAGAAGTAAAAAAAATGAAACAAAAAATTAAAGTAAAGGATGTAACAAAAAATTAGAGTAAAGGATTTTTTTTTTTGAAATAAATGAAACAAACAAAAAGAAAACAGAACTGAATCGAAATTAAAAATAAAATAAACCTACACTGCTATAATGAAACTAAGAAAACTATAAATAAAACTAGACTAATAACTCAAATAAAGACAACTACTCACAACCGCTAAAAAAAACAAAAACAAAATAAAATTTTACCTTGACAAATACTTGAACACAGGTTAAAAAGAAGGGTGGTCACAACTGCACTCAGAAATAATATAAATCAGACCAATACCAAAACCACACGCTCAAAAACAGGAACCTTAATACACAGAAATTCCAGTTCCCCACATATAAAAATCAACAAATCTCGTTCGTTCAGAAATTCCAAAAACCAAATCGATTTCTTTGTTTCTTCCCTCTCAATTCGGTTCTAGTTCAAATCGAGTTCCCACTTAGAAAACCAAATGATGTTCGGGTTGTTTCAATTTTTAGATCGAGGAAGGTTTGGTTTTTGGATCTGTGATGAAGGGTTTGGTTCGGATTTGGCTTCGAGGTAGTACGGTTGCGATTTGGTTCTGGGTTTCGGATAGGGTTTCAGGTCTGATTTGTGGAATTGGGGCTTGCGTTGAGGGTTTGACTGGTTGTAAGGGGCTGAAGTGATGGTGCGAAGGGAAGTGGGTTTGTGAGGAGATGGGAGGGACTTTCTGGTGAAGTCTGTGCGAACTGGTGGTCGGTGAGGGGTAAGCTGGACTTGCGATGGGGATGAGGAGGGTGTATGGTCAAAGGAGGCTTGCTAGTTGGGTATGGACGTGCTGAACGTGGATTTGTTGATGAGGGATTAGTATTTGCGGATGGGGTTGAACGTGTTGTGTACAACTTGTCTGGTTGAAAGTCTGCTGTGTGGTGCACTGTAGTTTGGTGAAGACTGGAGTGGATTGTCTGTGCGATGGTGCTTTGTAAGTATGTGTTTGGTTTGTGTTTGAAGGAGTTTGGGGCTTTGGGGAGGAGTGTGAAGATGATAAGCAGTTCGGTAGAGGGTACGGTTTGGATTCTAACGTGATGCACGACATGCTGATGGTCAACGTGACTTAAACAATGGGCTTGTTGACTTTGTTTGAGGAGAGATTGTGGTATGGTGGTTATGGCCTGATGGGTGGTTCTTTGGACGTGAGGATGGAGTAAGTGAGTTTGGTGAAAGTGGAGGATTGTTGGATGGATCTGGGAATTGAGGTTGGTGCGTGAAGATGTATGGTGGCCAGTGTAGTTTGAGATGATAGTGGCAGAAGGAAAAAGGAAATTCCAGAAAGATTTTTATATTTTAATATTTTTATTTTGTGAAGTTTGTAAGGGAAGAAAGAATGTAAGAATTTGGTAGGAAATAAAGAAAGAAAGGAAAAATAGTAAACGAGATTTTTTTTCTTAAATCTTGCAGAGAAAGAAACCAATCTGTTGACAACAGGAAAGAGATTTGAGATGAACAAATTGGAAAATTGGCAAGAAAAAGGAAAAAAACGACAAAGTTTTTTTTTCTTGTGTGGAAGATTGTGGTATCAACAAATAATACCAAATCAACTACTAAAGATTTTTTTTTACTTAAACAAAATCAAAACAAAATAAATAAAAATAAAATAAAATAGAACAAAACTAACACGAATCCGCAATTAAATAAATAATAAAATTTAATCGTTACCTCCCCGGCAACGGCGCCAAAAACTTGATCGACGCTAGTCTATGAATCAGAAAAGCGCGACATTTAGATTAAATTCTGCAAGCATACAGGTGTGTAGCATACAGGTCGAACACAGGGAGGTTTAATTAAAAATTATTATTTATTTTTTTCTTGGGCGTGTTAGACGAATTCTGAGGATGTTTTTAACGCTAATGATTTTACTATTGATCTGAATCTAATCAGATCAACACCAAAATTTAACAACTGAAACTGAAAGACAATTAACTAGGAAGAAAACAACAATTAACAACTACAACAACAGAAATTAAACTTTGAATTGTCGTTGAATCTAATCGAACGACTAATTCTAATATGCAAACAGAAATAGCGATAGCAATTCGTGTTCTATCAAAACTAATTGAATAGAAACACAAATTGTTAGAAAAGAGCAATAAAACTGAATTGAAAAAAACTTTGTTTAGAATAAAAGAGAGTACAGAAGAATGGATGATTTTTACAATGGTTACAACACATATTTATAGATGAGAATAGGAAAACCATAATTAGGTCTATGAATAAATGGGCCTCCTCATTCATGAATACCTCTTGCCTTCCTTGACTCAGCTTGATTGGAGAAAATCTGGGCATATCATGGTAAATATTTTCCATATCTCTCAATTCTCCCATGTGGCTAATTGATTGATAAAAGATTGCATATAATTAATTATTCCAAACAAGGATGCTTATTAGACTCCAAAGGCAACAAAGGATAAAATCTTCACAATTTATCTTTTCTTGGCAGCAATTCAATCAGAAATTCTTCTAATTGAAATTGAATGATTTGAATTTAATTCCATGATAAGAATATGGCTATTGCTGAAATGTTAATTGGTGCACATCATAAATACATACACATGAATATGTGTATGTATATATATAACATAACACTAATCCAAATATTCCTCAAAGCAAAGGGACCAGTGTGAACGCGCTCCGTTTCTTTGGCAAAAAGTGAGCTCGATGGGGATCGAACTCGGGTCTCTCAGTACAAATCTCTATGCATTTACCAGTGAGCTACGACGTCTTTTGTGATTAAGATGACTTTAGTATGGGGAAGTAGATTTTTATCTGTAGTTGGCCTTTAATTTGAAACGGAGGAGGCATTTCTTGACATCCTGTAAAAACATACAAAAGTAACCAAAGTATCATTTATTTATTTACAAAAGATAAAATATACGAGCATAAAATAAACACATTTCTATGTTAATCAGCACTCGCCGCCACAACCCATTCCATTCAAAACATCTGTAATAACCCGGAAAATGAGAACCAGTTTAAAAATTTTAAAACAGGTTAGTACCAAGAAATTTGAATGATTGAAATAGCATATTTCAATAAAATATAGAATTGGGTATAATATTGCAGTTTAAAATTTTGAATACAAACTTTGTCTGACTGTACCGGGTGGAAAATATAACGGATTTTGACGAAACTGGAAATATTTAAATCTGTTTATCAATACCTTTCTAACGAATCTGAAAAATCGAAATTTCATAACGGAAATCAAAAGTTATGGCCAAATGAATTTTCAGAAAGCTCGCTATATAGTATATATAGCCCTTGAAAATTGAGATTTTGCATACGACCTCGGAATTCGACGAAACCACTTTTGTTGGGTCCGGGATGTCAAATTATTGCTAAGTTTCAAATTTCATAATTGTTGAAGCTATTATGTGAGCGGGGCAAAAGATAACGTGTTTGGTCAAATTCTGTTAAAATGGGTTGACCTAAAAATGGCCGTTTTTCAAACGAGCTCAGAATTCAACGAAACTGGTTTTGTTGGGACCGTATCGTCAAAACAAAGCTAGATTTATTTTTCTGGAATTTTTCGATTCAGTTTGTGGCCCTGGCAAATTGAAATGTACGTTTAAATTAAATATCGAATGTTCTATATTTTAATTTGAAGAATAACTGACTGTAACAGTCGAAATGGCCAACGAAACATATCCCATTGAGTTCGGAATGGGGGTATTTAGCTAGGGGCGACAGTCGTTGGGTTTGATTTCGAGGTCGTTTGTGGAAGGGGGTATTTTTGGAATTAAATAAATTAAAAATTAAAATAAAAAGGGCATCGACCAATCACAATTCATCTCCCTCATCGATCTCCCTGTCGCGACGCGGAAATAACTCCGAAACTTCTCTCTTAAAATTCTCCGCAACCACACAACGAAATCAAGCAAACTCAGATCCATTTTGAAGAGCGTTCAGAGACCTTCAAATCCATAGTAATTTCACGAATTATCGTTGAGTATCGAGGGAGTTATAGCGTCGGGAAACCCCGAACTTCGCGCCGCCGCCGTGCCCTCTAGGAGGCGTCGATCTGACCATCTCAGGTGGCATTGGGAAGCTCATTCCTTCCTCTTCGACGCAGCGCTGGCCGTTCATCCTAAAGCTTCGTGGTTTTGCCGAAAAGTTCAACCCTAGTTTTCGAAATCGAAAAGGGTATACGGCTGAAACTATTTTCCACTGATTTTTACACTTTAAAGCGTTGCAAACTTGTAAAAATCGTATCTTTTTGCTATGTTAACGAAATTCGATGAAACAAGAGACACCGTGACCGCAAGGAGGCTCTCTACATTCTAGAAGAAGCCGCGGATTTTTCTGACCTTCCTAGGATTTTTAGCATCGCAATAACCAATGTGAGGAATCTAAACTATTTGTGTGAATGAAATCGCGTTGTATAAATTATATAAACAAAGTGTAAATTATATACGCATTGTATACCTCATGTACATGTGTTGTATAAGTTATATTAGCGATGTATAAATTATACAAGCGTTGGTTGAAACATATATGCTTTGAATTGTGATGAAATGCAAGTGAATTATTATATATATATATATATATATATATATATATATACATACTCCCCTCGTCCACAGACCATGCACGATATTTATTGCTTGTGATTGACGTGATATTATATGGTTTGACGAATGGTTGGAAATAATTGTTTGTGGTTGATATTATGGTTGAAAAATACTTTTGTGGTTGAAAATACCTTTGTGGTTGAAAAATACCCTCTTGTGGTTGAAACAAAATAGAATAGGATTGTGGAATTGAAAATAAAACATGCCGCCTGCGTGCGAACTAGATGCATGATCCCCATTGTCAAAAACCGCGAGGTTTTAAGGCAGAGCGAGGAGTCGTACTAGGGACGGTCCCGGTTTTAACCACCCTGCCGTTATGCTGCCGAAATTTTCTGAAATATCTATGTGTTAGAATAAAAATCACATTTTTTTTATATATACAAACTTTATCGAATATTCATGTGTTGAGTTTCAATTCATTCGTTGAGTTGAAATTCATGTGTTGAATATTATTTGAATTTAAACAAATGGCTTTAGCAATAAAAATCACATTTTTTATATATATACAAACTTTATCGAATATTCATGTGTTGAGTTGCAATTCATTCGTTGAGTTGAAATTCATGTGTTGAATATTATTTGAATTTAAACAAATGGCTTTAGCGATAAAAATCACATTTTTATATATATATATATATATACAAACTTTATCGAATATTCATGTGTTGAGTTGCAATTCATTCGTTGAGTTTAAATTCATGTGATGAATATTATTTGAATTTAAACAAATGGCTTTAGCGATAAAAATCACATTTTTATATATAGACAAACTTTATCGAATATTCATGTGTTGAGTTGCAATTCATTCGTTGAGTTGAAATTCATGTGTTGAATATTATTTGAATTTAAACAAATGGCTTTAGCGATAAAAATCACATTTTTATATATATACAAACTGTATCGAATATTCATGTGTTGAGTTGCAATTCATTCGTTGAATTGAAGTTCATGTGTTGAATGTTATCATCTTTTAAAAATAAAATGAATCGACAATGAAAACTATATTTTTATAGTAAATATGAAGTGTTAAAAATACACATGTGTCGAATAAATATTTTTGATGATAAAAATATTCCTTTTATCATGAATATGAAGTGTTAAAAATACACACGTGTCGAATAAATATTTTTGATGATAAAAATATTCCTTTTATCATGAATATGAAGTGTTAAAAATACACACGTGTCGAATAAATATTTTGGATGATAAAAATATTCCTTTTATCATGAATATGAAGTGTTAAAAATACACACGTGTCGAATAAATATTTTTGATGATAAAAATATTCCTTTTATCATGAATATGAAGTGTTAAAAATACACACGTGTCGAATAAATATTTTTGATGATAAAAATATTCCTTTTAGCATGAATATGAAGTGTTAAAAATACACACGTGTCGAATAAATATTTTTGATGATAAAAATATTCCTTTTATCATGGGTACGCTTAGTTAAAAATACACATGTGTTGAAATCAATAATAATTTGCTAGAAATATTATTATTAGCTTTGTTCTGCATATATATACATGTGTTGAACAGGAAAATGGATTAGATGTAGAGTAAAGAAATTATTTGCGTGCCCGACAAATAGGTAAACCTTGATGAGTTGGCTGCGCAATTTTATTTATATATCAACTCCTGTGAATGCCATTGGATGCGGAGTGCTGGTTTTTCTGTGTGAAATAATAAACAACGCCATAGGATAGTAACAATTAATTTTGAACTACACTACATGGCATACTTCTTGACGATAGGCATACTTCATCATATTCCACATAAGCAATTGGACCTTGTGTGACGAGGTGGAAGATTTACCATATAAGCAAGAGGCTTGTACGGCGATGACTATGTACTACAGGTTGAACTGATGACTGATATGGTCTATATAAATTATAACGATAAATTGCCAGATTAATAAAAACCCCACACGGGTCTGGAGTTGACAATAATCACGTCGCTCTAGTTATTAGATACGGCACATGGACTATTTATTTCCACACGGAAACGGGGTGACGGGAATTTATTCTCTGGAGTGATTATCAGTACATGCTCCCCCGTAAACACCAGAATATATCACTATAAATATGTGAATGCTTTTTAGGATTTATTGGGTACCTAATACGGCCCAATAAATTTCCAAACCCCTCCCCGTACAAAGGAGGTTATGGCGAAATTTTTCGAAATATTAAGGCGTTAGTAAAATATTTGAAGTGAAAACGAAGTTGAAAGTATTAAATAAACTATAGTTGAAATTATAGATTGAACTATATTTATATATATAAATATAAATATAATTAAAAGGAATAGAGGCCGTGCAGTTCGCGTTTCGGAATTGTAATTTGAAACGACTAGTACGAGAAATCCGACCATCGGATTTTCCCGAAACCGCAACCGCTGGGTTCGTCTTGGAAATATCTTCCCAACGGCACCAACCTTGTAAAAATCCAACGGTTGGATTGTCCGGAATGTTTAATTCAAATCTGAAGAAAAACAGCGCCAGAATCATTTATATTTATATATAAATATAAATATAATTAAATTAAATCGAATAACGACGCTGCAGTTCGAATTTTGAAACCGTAACTTCAAACGACTTGTGTGGAAGATCCGACCGTCGGATTCTCACGAAACTGGAACCGTTGGGTTCACTTTGGGAATAACTTCCCACTGATATAGACTTTGTAGAAATCCAACGGTTAGATTTTCCGATATGTGTAAAACAAATTAGGAGAAAAACAGCGCTAGTGCCACGGCACGACCTGAAACGTCGTTTAATTAAATATAGCCATTTTTAAATAAATAAAAATGGCGAAAAATCGCTATAAAATATTATAAGCAACATTGATTGAAAATAAACCAATTGGGCTTGAATTGTTTGATATTTGATGGTTGTATGTGTTTGACGCGAAGATAACACTAAAGAACTGAAAGATGGATGTCGAATAATATAACCATAAAATGAATCGATTTAAATTCTAATGGCGTGAATTATTTGAAAAGACCGAGCTAACCCTCATTTGAAATAATTTATCGAGCGATTCGAATTGGAAAATGCAAAGACGATTCAAGACCGATGATCTTCGTATCGGTTGGATGGGCGCTACTGAGGTTCCTGGCCGGAGTAGTTACCGGAAAGGGACGGAAGTAGTAGCCGTCTGAACGTATGTGTTGATTGGACGGATATACGAGGAATTTGACGCCTCCGGTTTTGTTCAGACCCAGGACGGACTTGTAAATGGACTGTGTGTCTGACATTGGATTTTGTTCTATACTGATTGATCTCTGTTAAATATATATCTGTTTGGCGGCGGAGAATTTATTCTCTTGCTTAACGCCCTTCTCTGAGATGTACGAGCTTAGAGGTTATATATCGATGGAAATCAATCGTATGGAGTGGACTGCCTATGTGGCATGCCGAGATGCTGTGATCAAGGATTCTGTTGCAAAGCAAAGTCTTGTGGATGATGATCAAAGCAAGGTCTACGTAGCCTAGTTTTGTGTATTTCGTAGATTCGCGAGCCTCACACCCCGGTATGAGTTAAAAACGGGATACGGACTGCAGGGAGAGCACGATGTTTCTTTCTAGCTATGGTGGTGTCAGTGACTTACCAGGCCTGACATATATATCTACTTTTCACCTTTGTGGTTGTTGGAATGCGAGGCGCCTCGATTATAGGTCTGTAAGGACCGGGAAACGTGTGTTCAAGCATAATTAATCCTCTAACGTAAGTGAGGACCGGCCCTGAAGCATCCAGGGGTTACCCAGAGTGCGTAGTCCCGAGGCATTTGCTAGAGTGTCTCAAAGCGGAGAGGAGCTTGCCCCTTGCCTCGACTCATGACCGAAATCCAACTTCCAATACGAAATAACGGTCTTGATTGTAGAACTAGTATGGCGACATAGTGGCATGGGACGCTCATGTCGCCTATGATTGATATTTATGATGCTATTCGTTTTTGAAACATACATGCACTAGTAATAATATCAAATGATTTTGCTTTATACATATCAAGCATATTTGGCCCTTATAAGGTAAAACTCTATCCTCCTGCTTGCGTTGCATTGTATGATGGGACCTGAGTCTTATACCGGCTTCATTCTTTCTAAAAGCATTGCGTTGTTAAAAAAAAAATAGAATTTACTTTGTTTTAAATGCACTAGCAATCACTGGAGTAAACCCGTTCCGCGAAAGTGGCGTGGTCCTATGGTTTGCTATTACTATTGTTTAACTTTTAAATAGATTCCTCATACCAATCCCCATGACTGGCTCGTTGTTTGTTTCACTTTGCAAACGCGGGTGCCCTTATTTTCACACAGGCAGCCTAGTACACAGGTGACAGGTGGTTTTTGGTTCTGCACTGCTGCACAGAGTGCATTTTTGGCTCATGGCGAGGCTGACTTCACAGTGATGACTTTGATATTTTCCGCCATTACTGTATTTATATTATGATTCCGCCACTGGCGATGCAGACTGATTTACTTTCCGTATTTCTCACTATATGTATATGCATTCCGCCTTCGGCGATGTAGACTGATACCTTTATTATGTCTCACTGCATGTATGTATTCCGCCTCTGGTGATGATGACTGATCACTTTCCTTTTTTATTTACTAAGTATATCCCACGTTATGCTATTCTGATATTCCTACATGTTGTGATTCCACTGTCATATCCATGTAAAATTATTTTATTTATTGTTTCTGCTATTATCTGTACTCTGCTATGATGATTAATGTGTTATTTCCCAATGATTATCCTTAATACCGCCCCTCGGATTTTGGGATCGTCTCAGTTGGTATCGGAGCTTTGGTTAACCTTAGTTCTGGGATCTAACACATTAAACACCTCGTCAGAATAGAATCAGTAGAGTTCTAATGCGAGTAGCTCATTAGAGATAGGATTAGTAATGTCCTAGAATGAGCTAAGCAGATTAGCAAAACAATTTGATCAGTACATCATCATTATCTTTCCTTGTATTCCCTTGATTTATCATTTATGAAAATTATCAAATCTGTGAGCTTGACTCTTTTCTTTCTTATACAGTATTCTCTTAGATGGCTACACGAGCAGCAGCAGCTAGAGGAGGCCGTGGAGGCCGAGGAGATGCAGCAGGAGGACGGGGGAATATCCCCGTAGCTGTGGAAATCCCTATTGTTCAGCCACCAGCACCTGAAGACTTTGAGCTAGATAAAGTAGCAAAGAGGTACAGAAATCTTGGGGGAAAACCTTTTACTGGCACTGGCACAGTGACCGAGGCAATAGCTTGGCTGAAAACCTGTGAGAAAATCTTCGAAGGCATGGGTATGGGAACCAACAATAAAGCAAGACTTGGCATTTGGCTCCTTCAGGAGGAAGCAGAGCTATGGTGGGATGCCATCACGTAAGAAGATGCCGCTGGTACTATCCGGACTTGGGAGCAGTTCAAGACTTTGTTCAATGAGAAGTTTGTACCGAAACAGGCTCTAGAGAGGATGCGAGAGCAATTTGCTAATCTCCAGCAGGGAGACCTCTCTATTCAGGACTATCTAAATAAGTTCACCCAGCTATCGCGCTATGCTCCAGAGCTGATTATGACAAACAAAGCAAAGAATAAGAGATTCATATTTGGGCTGAAGCGCAAGTACCACGATAGAGCTATGAGCAACATCAAACTCTCCTTTACAGAACTAGTAGAGATGGCTTGCAACTACGAAGACATGGATGAGAGGCATGCTAGCCAAGACCGCGCTAAAAGCCAAGCAGGGAATAAGCGCAAGGCTTCAATAGATCATCCCGAATCTAGCATTACCGCGGCCACTACTCAAAAGCCCGCAAAGATCCCGAAAGGAAACTGCTACAATTGCGGGAAGCCCGGTCATTTCTCTAATGTATGCAAAGCCCCAAAGAAGCCAAAGGCCAATGACTCAGCCGAATGCTACAACTGCCACAAGAAGGGGCACTATGGCAAGAATTGTCCTTTGAAGAAGAGCGCACAAGTGGCTCATGTCTATGACGGGAAGACCCCGCCAGCTACCACCGATGGATCAGGTAAACCCGACGTCTTGGGAGGTACCCTTACCATTAAAAATATTCCTGTTTCTGTACTTTTTGATACTGGTGCATCACGTAGCTTCATATCAGGTATCCTTGTTCACAAATTAAAATTGAAACGAAGAAAACTTAAGGAACCAATTAAAGTTCAAAACCCGATAGGAGGTTCTGTTAGTCTCAGTATATACTGTAGAGTGCCTATCTCTTATTCATGTTACAAGTTTCCCATCCACTTAATTGTCATGGATTTATCGGAATTCGATGTTATTCTCGGTTTGGAATGGTTAACCAAATATAAGGCCGAAGTTCGATGTGTCGAGAGAATCGTTAAAGTCGAAACGAAGCTTGGACCTATATATACACCATGCCATGGCTCAGAAATAAATAGAACCGAATTTTGGTCTTCTTTAGAAGTTACTCCCCCTTCAATAGAAAAGATACCGGTCGTGAAAAACTATGCGGATGTGTTTGAAGAAGTGGAAATCTTACCGCCGCAAAGAGAAATTGAATTTAGAATTGATCTAATTCCGAATGCCCAACCAGTAGTACATCCAATAAGAAGAATGGCCCCGAAAGAAAAAGAAGAGTTAAGTAGTCAAACTCGAGAATTGCTTTGGAAAGGTCTAATCAGACCGAGCTTTTCAGCTTGGGGAGCAGCAGTTGTATTTGTCCCGAAATCAGATGGTACTCTAAGACTTTGTGTTGATTACCGGGATCTCAATAAACAGACACTGAAGAACAAATATCCTTTGCCCCGAATAGATGATCTATTAGATCAATTAAATGGAGCAACAATATTCTCTAGAATGGACCTAGCTACAGGTTTCCACCAATTACGTATAGCCGAAGACTGTGTTCCTTTGACAGCCTTCAGGGGTCCCGATTTATTCTACGAATGGTTAGTAATGCCGTTCGGCTTGTGCAACGCTCCGGCATACTTCGTTGATCTTATGAACAAAGTGTTCCGTGGTGTATTAAATAAATTCGTTCTAGTCTTCATCGATGACATTCTAATCTACTCTAAGTCGGAAGAAGAGCATGCAAAACATTTAGAACAAGTGTTGAAAATTCTAAGGAGAAATGTCTTGAAAGCCAAATTTTCTAAGTGTGTCTTCTGGCAGAATGAAGTTAAATTCCTTGGCCATGTCGTGTCAAAAGAAGTAATTGCTGTAGATCCAAGCAAAATCACAGCGATTCAGAACTGGAAACAACCTACTACCCCCAAAGAAGTTCGAAGTTTCCTTGGATTAGCTAGTTACTATCGGAAATTCGTTCAGGATTTTTCAAAGATATCAGGAGTATTGACAAAGCTTACAAAGAAGCATGAGAAATTCAAATGGACTCCCGAATGTGAAGAGGCTTTCCAGGAGCTGAAACTGAAGTTGACAACCGCTCCAGTATTGACTATAATAGAAGGTAACCAAGAGTTGACCGTATGGACAGATGCTTCTATTAGAGGGCTAGGACCAGTGTTAATGCAAAAAGGCCAAGTGATCGCTTATGCCAGCCGTCAACTAAAGCCGCATGAAAGAAACTATGCTACTCATGATCTTGAGTTATTAGCCATCGTGCTTGCTTTAAGAATATGGAGGCATTATTTACTGGGCGAGAAATTCGAACTATATACAGATCATCAATCCCTGAAATACCTGTTCACCCAGAAAGATTTAAACCTGAGGCAACAGCGTTAGTTAGAATTCCTTGCGGCATATGATTTTGAAATTCTATACACTCCAGGGAAAGCCAATGTTGTAGCAGATGCGCTCAGCAGGAAAAATGGAATCATTGCCAGTTTTATCATTACTTCTTCCTTACAAGATAAGATTACTATTCTACAGAAGGACGATGAATTCATTAAAAGGATTAGCCAGCGGATCCAAGAAGGAAAACCCTCAGATTTTAGCCTTGATAGCCAAGGGGTCCTAAGATTAAAAGGGCGAATTTGTGTGCCTGGAATCCCAGAGTTTAGGAGAGAAATACTTGATGAGTGCCACAAATCCAAATTAAGTATCCATCCCGGGGTGAGCAAAATGTATAACGATATCAAACGCACATTCTGGTGGAAGGCGATGAAAAGAGATATTTCAATATATGTTAGCAGATGCTCCACTTGTCAGCTGGTTAAGAGTGATCAGAAGAAATTGGCGGGATTATTACAACCCTTAGAAATTCCAGGATGGAAGTGGGAACAAATCTTGATGGATTTCATCGATGGCCTTCCTCGAACTAAAAAAGGAAATGACAGTATATGGGTAATCGTAGATCGCTTCATGAAGACTGCCCATTTCATACCTGTCCGATCCAACAGAACGGCTCAAAGTCTGGCACAGATTTACTTCAAAGAAATTGTTAAACTTCATGGAGTACCGCTCGGTATAGTCAGCGATAGAGATCCCCTATTCACTAGCAAATTCTGGGAAGCATTCCAGACGGAATTGGGTACCAAATTGAATCTAAGCACCGCTTATCACCCTCAGACAGATGGCCAAACTGAGCGGGTGAATAGAATTTTAGAAGATTTGCTGCGGGCTTGCGTTATTGATTTTGGAGGCTCATGGGAAGATCACTTACATTTAGCAGAATTCTCTTACAACAATGGCTATCAAGCAAGTTTGGGAATGTCTCCATTTGAAGCATTATACGGTAGACCGTGCAGATCTCCTGCATGTTGGGTAGAACCTGGCAATAGACTTGTGTTAGGGCCCGATATGATTCAAGAAGCATCGGATAAAGTCGATTTCATTAAGAAGCGAATAAAAACCGCGCAGAGCCGACAAAAAAGTTATGCTGATGCGAGAAGAAGGGATATATCGTTTGCCGTTGGCGATTATGTTTACTTAAGAGTTTCTCCAATGCGAGGAGTAATCAGATTTGGCAAGACTGGGAAGTTGGTACCGAGATTTATTGGTCCCTTTCCTATACTTGAACGGATTGGAACTCTTGCATATAGGGTTTCATTACCTAATTGGTTGCCTGGTATACATGATGTGTTCCACGTATCTTAACTCAGAAAACATGTTCATGATCCCGACCTTATTGTGGAAGAAGCAGCACAACATGATATTGACATAACTCCAGAATTAGCACTCAAGAGAGAGCCATTGAAGATAGTTGGCAAAGAAACTAGAGAGCTTAGGAGGAAAAAGATTCATTTAGTCAAAGTGCAGTGGAGTAGTGATCCTAGAGACTGTACTTGGGAGACTGAGGAAAGCATTAAACAAGCCTATCCCAAATGCAGAGTGGACATCTCTGACTAACTCCGGTGCAAGGTACCTTTACAATACTTTGCATTTACATTTTATTTCCTGCTTAACTGTTATTTCCTTTTCGAGGACGAAAAGTTTTAAGTGGGGGAGATTGTAATAACCCGAAAAATGAGAACCAGTTTAAATTTTTTAAAATAGGTTAGTACCAAGAAATTTGAATGATTGAAATAGCATATTTCAATAAAATATAGAATTGGGTATAATATTACAGTTTGAAATTTTGAATACAAACTTTGTCTGACTGTACCGGGTGGAAAATATAACGGATTTTGACGAAACTGGAAATATTTAAATCTGTTTATCAATACCTTTCTAACGAATCTGAAAAATCGAAATTTCATAATGGAAATCAAAAGTTATGGCCAAATGAATTTTCAGAAAGGTCGCTATATAGTATATATAGCCCTTGAAAATTGAGATTTTGCATACGACCTCGGAATTCGACGAAACCACTTTTGTTGGGTCCGGGATGTCAAATTATTGCTAAGTTTCAAATTTCATAATTGTTGAAGCTATTATGTGAGCGGGGCAAAAAATAACGTGTTTGGTCAAATTCTGTTAAAATGGGTCGACCTAAAAATGGCCGTTTTTCAAACGAGCTTAGAATTCGACGAAACTGGTTTTGTTGGGACCGTATTGTCAAAACAAAGCTAGATTTATTTTTCTGGAATTTTTCGATTCAGTTTGTGGCCCTGGCAAATTGAAATGTACGTTTAAATTAAATATCGAATGTTCTATATTTTAATTTGAAGAATAACTGACTGTAACTGTCGAAATGGCCAACGAAACATATCCCATTGAGTTCGGAATGGGGGTATTTAGCTAGGGGCGACAGTCGTTGGGTTTGATTTCGAGGTCGTTTGTGGAAGGGGGTAATTTTGGAATTAAATAAATTAAAAATTAAAATAAAAAGGGCATCGACCAATCACAATTCATCTCCCTCATCGATCTCCCTGTCGCGACGCGGAAATAACTCTGAAATTTCTCTCTTAAAATTCTCCGCAACCACACAACGAAATCAAGCAAACTCAGATCCATTTTGAAGAGCGTTCAGAGACCTTCAAATCCGTAGTAATTTCACGAATTATCGTTGAGTATCGAGGGAGTTATAGCGTCGGGAAACCCCGAACTTCGCGCCGCCGCCGTACCCTCTAGGAGGCGTCGATCTGACCATCTCAGGTGGCATTGGGAAGCTCTTTCCTTCCTCTTCGACGCAGCGCTGGCCGTTCATAATAAAGCTTCGTGGTTTTGCCGAAAAGTTCAACCCTAGTTTTCGAAATCGAAAAGGGTATACGGCTGAAACTATTTTCCACTGATTTTTACACTTTAAAGCATTGCAAACTTGTAAAAATCGTATCTTTTTGCTATGTTAACGAAATTCGATGAAACAGGAGACCCCGTGACCGCAAGGAGGCTCTCTACATTCTAGAAGAAGCCGCGGATTTTTCTGACCTTCCTACGATTTTTAGCACCGCAATAACCAATGTGAGAAATCTAAACTATTTGTGTGAATGAAATCACGTTGTATAAATTATATAAGCAAAGTGTAAATTATATACGCATTGTATACCTGTAGTGGCGCGTTTTGTTAGCTGTCGAATAATTAATTTATTTAATTATTTATATATCGATTTGGCGATATCGATAACTTAAAGTAAAACGTTCGAACTTATAATTTATAAGTATATTTTAAACGAACCTGAAATAGCGCTGCAGTTCGCTATTTGGCGATTTGAACTTCAACTGAATGTACAAGATTCATTTTAAGCCGGATAGGTAAAACAAGCCATGCACATCAAACTAAATGGACACTACAAAGCCACGGTTCTACTCTTTTCAACCGTGAGTTTCTCTTGGTCCTCAAAGAGAAACGTAGTACATCCTTCCTTTAAAGAAATTCCCTATAAATACCCGAACTTCTTTCCTAAACCCTAATCTAATTCTTCCTCTGATCGAAAATATTGAGCCGCCACGTCTTTCTTTTTTTCTTCAAAATGTGAGACTTAAAAATCCTCAAACAAACCAGACCACACTATCCATCCTCCTTCTTCTGTACACTCTTTTCGAAACATTAAAAGGAAATATAAATTTGCCATAACCAATTTCAAAACTTGTGGTATTCAGTGGAGCAACAGTTTGAATACAGAGGAGGGGGGTCTCGAGTTTAACGAGAAATGGATGAACCGAAGAGAAGGGCGGAGTCTGTCGTGGTGGTTGTGTGGGAGATCTCGGGTTGATGAACGGGACGAAGGGCATGGAGTGTGTGAGGTGTACTGAGTATCAGTGGGACGGGCTTGGAGAGGATGTGTTTAACAGTAGATATTTAATGTGAACCGGGAAGTTTGGAGCACAGTTTCAAAATGATGATGGGAACGATAACTCGCGAGTTGGTCTATTTGTGAAAGAGAAGTGAAAGGAATTGGGTATACAGTAAGTATAAAGGGGGATATGAAGAGTGTAGTAGACTTGGGTGTTTGAAACGTGGATGATGGAGAGGTGTACGGGATTTTTGTTGTCTGGCATATGAATTAGAGGGGAGCGGAGTGCATTACTGTGTTTGTTGGGGAAGAAAGATGATTAGTGGATAATGAAGTAAGTAAGGTAAAAATCTGGAGGTGGTTAAAGAAATAGAAAGGAAGGAAAAGGGATTGGTGTTGTTAATAGTGTCGAAGATAGTGAAGAAAAGTGAAGTAAATGGTGGGCAAAAAGTTTCAGAAAGGTAATGAACACTGTTGGAATTCTTGCTTGAAAGAGGACATAAACAATGATTCACAAATTGAACGCGATCAAATCCTTTTAAATCATAATGTCGAGGCCTTCGTTATGGAACTGATGTGGGCCAGAACCAAGCTATTGGGGTTTCGTAATAAAATCAAACGCTTGTTTGATTTTAAAACAAAAACAAAGACAGAACCGTCAATTGAAAACAATGTGAGTAAATCTCACTAACTCTGAACAGTTTATAATTTCATGTTGTATTGTTAGAACCGTTAAAATTGTCTGTTTGACTGTGTGTTGATTGTTTGATTGAACTGCTAGTCAGTTAGTTAAATTTCTATATTGATTCTGTTTAACAGAATATATCATATGGAACTGAAAGTGATGTTATCTATATTGTCTAACATCTGTGATGCAGGGAAACAGGTTGGAGGAATCCGACTGGATTCCTCAACATTTATTTTACCGTTTTTCATATATTGTGATATATGATGTGTTATGAAATCTGTTATTGATTTCATATGTTTGAATGATACCGATCATTGTTATACGACACGTTAAACACCGTAGGTGATACTAGAATGTAAAAAGGGAATTTTCAATGTTTATATTGAAAATAAATCTTATTTATAAAATCGATAGAATTTTATAAAATGAAAACATTTATTTATTTAGGAAATAAATAAAGGAACATTTATTTAGATCATAAATAAATGAAATAAAGGAATATTTATTTAGGGAATAAAT
Source organism: Allium sativum (assembly GCA_030737875.1). NCBI lineage: Eukaryota > Viridiplantae > Streptophyta > Magnoliopsida > Asparagales > Amaryllidaceae > Allium > Allium sativum. The sequence continues at coordinate 890,746,865 of CM060910.1, read as the reverse complement.
AAAGGAACACTTGTTCGGAAAATAAATAGAATTATACAAGGATAGATTTAAACACGTGCTTCGCACACGGTATAACACGATATGGATTTAAATGAGATATTAAATAGGAAATCTGTTTTAAACAGATAAATTGAAGTAGATTAATTTATAAATAATGTTTTATAAATTAAATAAATTATTTATCGTTGATAAATGGAATATATATAAGTCTGGACTTATATAGAGAAGTAGAAACGTTATTAAAAGGACATTTATAAAGTGAAGAATCGTTACTAAAAGTAAATCTTTATAAATGGATAAACGTTGTAAAAAGTAAATCTTTATCAATGGATAAACGTTGTAAAAAGGAAATCTTTTGAAATGAATAAACATTAATAAAAGGAGTTAATCGAATTTGGTTATTCGAAAAGAGTTATTCGAATTAGATATTTGAATAGAGTTAAACACATTAGAGTGATTCGAATTACTTATTCGAATAGAGTTAAACAAAGTAATTTGTTAGGTTAACCAAAGCAAGTTAGTCGAGTTAATCAAAGTAATTGGTTAAGTTAACCAAAGTGAATTAGTTAAGTTAAATTAATTGGTAAATCAAAGTGAATTAGTTGTGTCAAACTAATTGACTTAGTTAAGTTAAACTAATTTGTAAATCAAAGTGAATTAGTTGTGTCAAACTAAGTGAATTTGTCAAGTTAAACTAATTGGTTAATCGAAGTAAATTAGTTGGGTTAATCAAAGTGAATTAGCTGAGTTAAACTAAGTAAATCGGTTAGAGTTAATCAATGTGAATTAACTAAGTTAAACTAAGTGGATTAGTTCAGTTAATCGAGACAAGTAAATCAAGTTAGGTTAAACCATTTGAGTTAACCAGTTAGGTTAAACCATTTGAGTTAACCAGTTAGGTTAAACCATTTGAGTTAACCAATTAAAGTTTACCAGTTAAAGATAAACAGTTAGAGTTGACCAGTTAAAGTTGACCAGTTAGAGTTGACCAGTTAGAGTTATCCAAGTGGAGTTAATCGAGTAGAGTTGCCGAATATCACTTATTCGAAGTAGAGTTATCGAATATAGTGTATTCGAGGGAAGGGTAATCGAATATAGTTTATTCGAGTGGAAAAATCAAACGATATTCATTTGAGAAGAGTTAACGAATATTATTTATTCGAAGAGTAGTTATCGAATATTGGTTATTCGAAGTTAGTTAATCCAATGGAGTTATTCGAAGTTGGTTAATCCAAAGGAGTTATTCGAAGTTAGTTAATCCAAAGGAGTTATTCGAAGTTAGTTAATCCAAAGGAGTTATTCGAAGTTAGTAATCCAAAGGAGTTATTCGAAGTTAGTTAATCCAAAGGAGTTATTCGAAGTTAGTAATCCAAAGGAGTTATTCGAAGTTAGTTAATCCAAAGGAGTTAGACGAAGAATTAATCGAATATAGTTATTCGAAAGAAAGTGTTAATCGAATATAGTTTATTCGAGTAAAGTTAAAAGAGTTAATCGAATATAATTTATTCGAGTAGAGTTAGAGAAGTTAAATCGAATTTAGTTATTCGAAAGGAGTTAATCAATTTGAGTTAAGTTAATCGATTTGAATTAAGTTGAATCGAAATGGAGTAAATCGATTAGAATTAAGTTAATCGAGTTAGAGTAAATCGAATATTGGTTATTCGAAGGTAAGTTATTCGAATTAGTTATTCGAAGGAGTTAATCAAATGAGTTGATCCAAAGGAGTTAGTCGAATATTAGTTATTCGAATAGAGTTAAAGGAGTTATCGATTTTAGTTTGATCGAAAGGAGTTATCGATTAGTAAATCGAAAGGAGATTTTCGAATATAGCATATTCGAAAGAAAGAGATCGAATATTGTTTATTCGAAAGAGAGAGATTTCGAATATGAGTTATTCGAAGAGAGATAATCGAATATAGGTTATTCGAAGAAGAGTTAATCAAATAGAGATTACTCGAAAGAGAGTTATACGTCGAATTCGATTATAGCGAATTCGGGAAAGTACTATTTACTTTCCATGGTTTAAATCAAGATTTAGTTATTGATTTAGACATTAGGTGTCTGTTAAATTATTCGAGTTAGGAAATAAATTTATAATTTAGGTTAGATATTTTAGAAGTAGGAATTATAACATTATAGTTATAATCAAACGTTGTCATATAATAAGTGGATTCGTAACCTGAATCCGAGAATTTGCGTAAACAGATGATTGTAAAAAGTGAGTGACGAGCTTCATCTATTTCACAGTAAAGGACGTTGTTTAATTTAGGTCTGAGAGGTAATTATACCCCAACTTGATTGACTTCAGAATTGACAAAGGAATAGTTGTGGTTCGATCTAAAAGGTTGATTTGGAATAAAGTTAAGGAATAAGCGATAAATGGATTTAGCGAAACGATGTTTGATACAACGTTCATTGGAGATCCGTAAATGAGTTTTGGAAACGTTTTCCAAATATAGTTAGATATGTTTTCTAAACATAGAAAATGAAATGTTTTCATGGTAAGAATTTAAGAAATAGAGTTAAGCAAATTCAGAAACTGACTGGAGAGGGTAAGTTGAACGGTTTTCTAAGTGACGATCTGATGTTGGTTTCGACCTTCCGGATTGATACTTAGAGAATTGTTCTCATACTAGTTACAGTTAGGGACTGATAGTTGCGAAATAATAGTGATGTGAAAATAAGCTATGGAAATGTTTTCCAATGATTAATAACATATATTTTCTAAATATATGAAATAAGGAAATATGAACATATATATGTATATGATGATTGATCCATCGAATTTCCATCTAGAAATAAGATCGTTGTTTGTACACCGACATGTTTTCATTTGATAGTTGAATCACAGACTATCAAAGTTTTGACCATATTTACGTTGTAAATATGGAGAGACCGGTTGGATTATTATCCGAAGAACCACTCCGTATTAGCATAAGCGTTGCGAATCAAGTACGCTGAAGATAATTGAAGACGGAGTGAAGTTCAAGGGCTATTGTGAAAAGCCTAGGTAGGATGGATTCACTGAATAGTGCCTTCGGTTTGTTCGGTCCCAGGACAACGTATATGGACGAGTGTCTGACAAAGTATTCTTAACGAATCATATGTTGATCTCTTTAAATGTATTACGTTGGTGGCGGAGAAATTTGTTTCTCTTAGCTTTTATACTCGTGATGCCTTGAGAAATCAATATTGATTTGGCGGGTATGACGATGTGGCATTCAAAGTAATTGAAGAAATAATCTGTCAAAGTGATAAACGTGACCTCAAACCTCACCACCGGGAAATAACAGAAGTTGGGCTAGGCAGCATGGCTAGTTGGGCCATACCCAAGCAGGGTGTATTATCACCATCTAGAGAATATTCAATTGTACTTCTTTATAATCTATTTCAATGTTGTCCCTTATCGGGAAGGATGGTTGCTGATCCCAACCATCGGTGATAATATATTCGTTACACTCAAGCTAAATGAGTGAACGGTCATGTGTGGCCGGGTTGCAAGACGTTCTTGTTGAACCCTAGTGTATCACCTCTAGAGTACACTGATCAGAAGGTGCTCCCATACCTTGTATGTTGGAATCCAATCTCCAATAAGCGCTCACGGTTTTATTTGTATACTATGAATGTGGAACGTGAGATGCAAGCGTTCTGCTAGTTTGATTTCTATTTGTATTTACACATTATTATAATATCAGAAAGATATCCTTTATTTAACCAAGTGTTGGAGTTTTATTCACACCAGTCCCATGACTGACCCGGAGTTTATTTTGTTTGTTTTCCCTAAACTCTTGGGTGCCTAAATTTGTATGGGCAGTCAAGTAGTTGGTATTTTACAGATACACTTGGAGAGCTTGGAGCAGGAGGCTTCAGGATTATAGCTATTATTATTCCGCTGTGTTGTTAAGTGTTGTACTTTGAAATGGTATGTATATACGAGTACTGATTTGTATTTCAAAGTTATGTTATATTTTATTCGTTCCGCTGTGAGATTCGTGTTTACTCTGATGATGTAAGTTCTTCTTCTTCTATTCTATTAGTTCTATCTTTTCTTCCTCACCCTCTACTTTCTTTCACTAACGTCTCGGAATTTCCGACTCTCGAGGAGTCGGAAATTTCCAGCCGTTACAATACCTCATGTACATGTGTTGTATAAGTTATATTAGCGATGTATAAATTATACAAGCGTTGGTTGAAACATATATGCTTTGAATTGTGATGAAATGCAAGTGAATTATTATATATATATATATATACTCCCCTCGTCCACAGACCATGGACGATATTTATTGCTTGTGATTGACGTGATATTATATGGTTTGACGAATGGTTGGAAATAATTGTTTGTGGTTGATATTATGGTTGAAAAATATCTTTGTGGTTGAAAATACCTTTGTGGTTGAAAAATACCCTCTTGTGGTTGAAACAAAATAGAATAGGATTGTGGAATTGAAAATAAAACATGCCGCCTGCGTGCGAACTAGATGCATGATCCCCATTGTTAAAAACTGCGAGGTTTTAAGGTAGAGCGAGGAGCCGTACTAGGGACGGTCTCGGTTTTAACTACCCTGCCGTTATGCTGCCGAAATTTTCTGAAATATCTATGTGTTAGAATAAAAATCACATTTTTTTTATATATACAAACTTTATCGAATATTCATGTGTTGAGTTGCAATTCATTCGTTGAGTTGAAATTCATGTGTTGAATATTATTTGAATTTAAACAAATGGCTTTAGCGATAAAAATCACATTTTTTATATATATACAAACTTTATCGAATATTCATGTGTTGAGTTTCAATTCATTCGTTGAGTTGAAATTCATGTGTTGAATATTATTTGAATTTAAACAAATGGCTTTAGCGATAAAAATCACATTTTTATATATATACAAACTTTATCGAATATTCATGTGTTGAGTTGCAATTCATTCGTTGAGCTGAAATTCATGTGTTGAATATTATTTGAATTTAAACAAATGGCTTTAGCGATAAAAATCACATTTTTATATATATACAAATTTTATTGAATATTCATGTGTTGAGTTGCAATTCATTCGTTGAGTTGAAATTCATGTGTTGAATATTATTTGAATTTAAACAAATGGCTTTAGCGATAAAAATCACATTGATATATATATATACAAACTATATCGAATATTCATGTGTTGAGTTGCAATTCATTCGTTGAATTGAAGTTCATGTGTTGAATGTTATCATCTTTTAAAAATAAAATGAATCGACAATGAAAACTATATTTTTATAGTAAATATGAAGTGTTAAAAATACACACGTGTCGAATAAATATTTTTGATGATAAAAATATTCCTTTTATCATGAATATGAAGTGTTAAAAATACACAAGTGTCGAATAAATATTTTTGATGATAAAAATATTCCTTTTATCATGAATATGAAGTGTTAAAAATACACACGTGTCGAATAAATATTTTTGATGATAAAAATATTCCTTTTATCATGAATATGAAGTGTTAAAAATACACACGTGTCGAATAAATATTTTTGATGATAAAAATATTCCTTTTATCGTGAATATGAAGTGTTAAAAATACACACGTGTCGAATAAATATTTTTGATGATAAAAATATTCCTTTTATCATGGGTACGCTTAGTTAAAAATACACATGTGTTGAAATCAATAATAATTTGCTAGAAATATTATTATTTGCATTGTTCTGCATATATATACATGTGTTGAACAGGAAAATGGATTAGCTGTAGAGTAAAGAAATTATTTGAGTGCCCGACAAATAGGTAAACCTTGATGAGTTGGCTGCGCAATTTTATTTATATATCAACTCCTGTGAATGCCATTGTATGCGGAGTGCTGGTTTTTCTGTGTGAAATAATAAACAATGCCATAGGATAGTAACAATTAATTTTGAACTACACTACATGGCATACTTCTTGACGATAGGCATACTTCATCATATTCCACATAAGCAACTGGAGCTTGTGTGACGAGGTGGAAGATTTACCATATAAGCAAGAGGCTTGTATGGCGATGACTATGTACTACAGGTTGAACTGATGACTGATATGGACTATATAAATTATAACGATAAATTGCCAGATTAATAAAAACCCCACACGGGTCTGGAGTTGACAATAATCACGTCGCTCTAGTTATTAGATACGGCACATGGACTATTTATTTCCACACGGAAACGGGGTGACGGGAATTTATTCTCTGGAGTGATTATCAGTACATGCTCCCCCGTAAACACCAGAATATATCACTATAAATATGTGAATGCTTTTTAAGATTTATTGGGTACCTAATACGGCCCAATAAATTTCCAAACCCCTCCCCGTACAAAGGAGGTTATGGCGAAATTTTTCGAAATATTAATGCGTTAGTAAAATATTTGAAGTGAAAACGAACTTGAAAGTATAAAATAAACTATAGTTGAAATTATAGATTGAACTATATTTATATATATAAATATAAATATAATTAAAAGGAATAGAGGCCGTGCAGTTCGTGTTTCGGAATCGTAATTTGAAACGACTAGTACGAGAAATCCGACCATCGGATTTTCCCGAAACCGCAACCGCTGGGTTCGCCTTGGAAATATCTTCCCAACGGCACCAACCTTGTAAAAATCCAACGGTTGGATTGTCCGGAATGTTTAATTCAAATCTGAAGAAAAACAGCGCCAGAATTGTTTATATTTATATATAAATATAAATATAATTAAATTAAATCGAATAACGACGCTGCAGTTCAAATTTTGAAACTGTAACTTCAAACGACTAGTGTGGAAGATCCGACCGTCGGATTCTCACGAAACTGGAACTGTTGGGTTCGCTTTGGGAATATCTTCCCACTGATATTGACTTTGTAGAAATCCAACAGTTAGATTTTCCGATATGTGTAAAACAAATTAGGAGAAAAACAGCGCTAGTGCCACAGCACGACCTGAAACGTCGTTTAATTAAATATAGCCATTTTTAAATAAATAAAAATGGCGAAAAATCGCTATAAAATATTATAAGCAACATTGATTGAAAATAAACCAATTGGGCTTGAATTGTTTGATATTTGATGGTTGTATGTGTTTGACGCGAAGATAACACTAAAGAACTGAAAGATGGATGTCGAATAATATAACCATAAAATGAATCGATTTAAATTCTAATGGCGTGAATTATTTGAAAAGACCGAGCTAACCCTCATTTGAAATAATTTATCGAGCGATTCGAATTGGAAAATGCAAAGACGATTCAAGACCGACGATCTTCGTATCGGTTGGATGGGCGCTACTGAGGTTCCTGACCGGAGTAGCTACCGGAAAGGGACGGAAGTAGAAGCCGTCTGAACGTATGTGTTGATTGGACGGATATACGAGGAATTTGACGCCTCCGGTTTCGTTCAGACCCAGAACGGACTTGTAAATGGACTGTGTGTCTGACATTGGATTTTTTTCTATGCTGATTGATCTCTGTTAAATATATAACTGTTTGGCGGCGGAGAATTTATTCTCTTGCTTAACGCCCTTCTCTGAGACGTACGAGCTTAGAGGTTATATATCGATGGAAATCAATCGTATGGAGTGGACTGCCTATGTGGCATGCCGAGATGCTGTGATCAAGGCTTATGTTGCAAAGCAAAGTCTTGTGGATGATGATCAAAGCAAGGTCTACGTAGCCTAGCTTTGTGTATTTCGTAGATTCGCGAGCCTCACACCCCGGTATGAGTTAAAAACGGGATACGGACTGCAGGGAGAGCACGACGTTTCTTTCTAGCTATGGTGGTGTCAGTGACTTACCAGCCCTGACATATATATCTACTTTTCACCTTTATGGTTGTTGGAATGCGAGGCGCCTCGATTATAGGTCTGTAAGGACCGGGAAACGTGTGTTCAGGCATAATTAATCCTCTAACGTAAGTGAGGACCGGCCCTGAAGCATCCAGGGGTTACCCAGAGTGCGTAGTCCCGAGGCATTTGCTAGAGTGTCTCAAAGCGGAGAGGAGCTTGCCCCTTGCCTCGACTCATGACGGAAATCCAACTTCCAATACGAAATAACGGTCTTGATTGTAGAACTAGTATGGCGACATAGTGGCATGGGACGCTCATGTCGCCTATGATTGATATTTATGATGCTATTCGTTTTTGAAACATACATGCACTAGTAATAATATCAAATGATTTTTCTTTATACGTATCAAGCATATTTGGCCCTTATAAGGTAAAACTCTATCCTCCGGCTATACCAACTGAGAGAACCCGTAACTCCCCCGGTAAGGAAAACACGGATACTTTGAGGACAACACACAAATGAACGCAGATGGAAGAACATTTCATTGTTATTTCAACAATTCCATCAGATACAAGAATATACAGAGTATAATTGAATAAATTACATTCAACAAATATCAGAGATTACAATAAATTACAAAGCAGAGGAAAATAATACAAAAGCACAACTAGAAGTGATACACGGATACAGAGCTTTCCGAGCATCGTTCCAGCTGTAAATCAGGACCTTGTAAATATAAATCTGCAAAACCAAAACTACTAGCTGCCCGTGTGGAAAATAGGGGCACCCAGAGTTTAGGTTAAAACAATAAACTCCAGGTCAGTCATGTGACTGGTGTGAGAACTAAAACAGTTATTAATCTTTATTTTTAAAGTTAGGTAAATCAAGGGACCACGCCGTATAACACGGAACGGGTTTCCTCCCAAGAATACCAGTGCATAAAACAAACAGCGCAATGCTAAATAAAGAAAAATGAAGCTGTTATAAGACCCAGGTCCCATCACACAATGCAACGCAAGCCGGAGGATAGGGTTTTCCCTTATAACAGCCAAAGCATGCTTGATACGTTTAAAACACATTATTTGATACTATAATAAGTGTATAGTGTCAAAACAATTCAATCATAAATATCAATCATAGACGGCATGGGTACCATATATCATGTCGCCATACTAGTTCTACAATTAAAACCGCAATACACGTATTGGAAATTGGATTTCCGTCATGAGTCGAGGCAAGGGGCAAGCTCCTCTCCGCGTTCGAGACACTCTAGCAATGCCTCAGGACCCCACTCTGATCCTTTGGAACCTCCAAGGCCGGTCCTCTCTTACTTTTGAGGATTAGTTATTCCTGAACACACGTTTCCCAGTCCTTACGGACCTATATCCGAGGCGCCTCGTATCCAACAACCACACAGGTGAAAAGTATATAAATGTCAGGGCTGGTAGGTCACTGACACCACCCTAGCTAGAAAGAAACGTCGTGCACTCCTTGGGTCCGTATCCCGTTTTTGACTCATACCGAGGTGTGAGGCTCGCGAATTCACGTTATACACAAAGCTATGCCACACAGGCCGTGCTTTGATCATCAACCACAAGACTTTGCTTTTCAACAGAAGCCTTGATCAATTGCCACTTACGCATGCCACACTGGCAATTCACTCTATGCGACTGATGTCCATCGATATACAACCCCTGAGCTCGTACGTCTCAGAGAAGGGCGTTAAGCAAAAGAATAAATTCTCCGCCGCCAAACAGATGTATATTTAATAGAGATCAATCAACACAGAATAAAATCCAATGTCAGACACACAATCCATTTACAAGTTCGTTCTGGGTCTGAACGAAACCGGAGGCACTTTCCTCGCATATCCATCCATCTCCAAGTACGTCTGGACGATCACCAACTGTTTCCCTCATCCTGGGTGTACAACCCAATCAAGATCATCAGTAATCACCCAAGCGATGTGAAGACTTCCGGTCTTCAACCACCGTCTTCATCTTCGACATCTCGTCGAATCGGTTATTCAGAATGGGTATAAACCCGGCCTTTCTGAATAACCCACGTATATAATAAACGAATGTTACACAAACACAACGAACGCCTCATTCCAATTCAGAATATTCTTTTATTCACAAAATCACATTCTTAGGGAAATGTTCCCATTAATTTTATCCAAGATAAATTCTTCTAAATTTATTCTATAATCTTCCTTTGGATATCATTTCAAACTAGTCGGGATTAGCGAACCACACCGAAGTAATTATTTGTTTTATTTCCCAATCCCAACCTATATATCCCATAGAGAAAACTGGTAATACTCCACATCTAACATCACGGTGTTATCGGTAAATTTAATTACCATTTCACGTTCAAATCTAATTAAAGATTTAACTATCGCTTTGGAGCAAAACTGGTGGTACTCCATTCTCGATCACTTTTCCAATTTGATAATTTAAATTATCAATTCACATTTTTAATCTAATTAAAGATTCATTAAAACCCCACTTAGTTTTAATCTTTTCAGAAATCGACATCTTGCCTTTAACTGGGTTAAAGAACCAATGTCTTACAAAACACGATTCACGACAAACCCAAATCACATTTGATATTAAATACAAGGCTCTGAATAGAAAATATATCGGCTTATATTCAATATCAAATTCTGAAACCGACAAATATCGTATTGGAAATAACGATATAAAATATATCTTTCAAATCCCCATAACAATATCTGTATAGTCACGAAATCCAACATCGAAATATTCCAGAGATAATTTCGATTCAACTCCAGTCCAATCCACGCATTGGGAATATCGATTATTTTTAAAATCACTTTCAAATTCAATTTATTTATTTCAACAATAAATTGATTTTAATTCTAGTTCAAACTAGTTCATTTTGATAAAAATCTATTTTTATCTTTTCAAATATGGAGTTTTTCATCCCAGTTCTTCCCAAATCATTTCTTATGATTTTACACAAATTATAGATATTTTTAATAACTTTATCAAGGCCCGTACAGTCGATTTCCATCAACGGCTATCGAACTGCACTTACAGCGACCTTTTTTGAAATTGATTTGGACATAATTCCAAATCCAACCGTTAGATTTCAAATTTCTAATATTCATTGGAAAGCTCTTTTTGATACGAACCCAACGGTTCCTGTTTTAGGAGAATCCGACGGTCGGATCTCCCGCAACGTCCATTTGAAATAAATGGTCGAAATTCACGAACTGCCGCGGCGCGTTCTATTCAGGCCATTATATTATATATATAATATATATAATATATATTTCGTCGATTTCTATTTAAAACGAATTTTATAAATCGTTTTAAATTCGTTTCTAAAACAATTCAACTTCTACATTCAATTTCAAATCGATTTGATTTCAATTCAATTCGAATTCATTTCAATTCAATTCCAATTCTAATTCGTTTCAATTCAATTCAATTTGAATTCGTTTCAATTCAATTCAATTTGAATTCGTTTTAAATTGATTTCTATTCAATTTCAGTTCGTTTTAAATTTCAATTTCAATTTAATTCAATTTGAATTCATTTCTATTTAATTCGAATTCAAATTCACTTTCTATTCAATTCGAATCGAATTCATTTTCTATTCGATTCGAATTCATTTCAAATTGATTCAATAAAATTTCCATTTGAATTTTAATCTAATTCAATTTGAATTTCCTTTCAAAATATTAAATTTTGAAATCACTTTTCAATATTCATTATAAAACGAATAAAATCGATATAAACATCGTTCGCATCAAAATAACGCATCTCTAATCAACACGGCTTTATATTTCAATAATTCGTTATTCTATTCAACAAATGAATATTTGTTCTATTCAACACATGAATCTATATTTCTTTCAACACACGACTAATCTCAACACATGAGTACTGTCCACACATCACTATTTTTGTTATGTAAAATATTTTATAAAACTAAGGTATCTATCGTTTGATTTTTAATTAGACTTCTACTGGGAAGTAGTTCTAATCTTAAATATGATAAAGATGTAAATTTCATTGTATAAAATATTTCACTCAACACATGAACATCGTCAACACATGACTATTTTTATATTCAACACATGAATTTTCTTTTATAATATTACTTATTTTCCCGATTGGAATGAGGCCCAATCAATCACCATATAGTGTTAATTATATGGATTTTCATACATCACACGTATATAATAGCATTGAAAAATAATCAACCATCAACCAAAGTGCACCACACTGTATAAGCATCAAATATAGATATCTGACGCTTATAACAGCCTGTCAATCAATCGATCGACATATATGATCAATCAGGATGAGTGAACTTCAAATTTCATCCCAACACCCGTGTGGGGTTTCAAACAATCAAACACAGATTTTATTTGTGCAGTTGGGCGATGTGTAAAATTTATCGTCCCAATCAATGTCCTTCAAATAGGTGTACATAAACAAACCGTCCGGTTTGTAAATGAATATTTTATTTTATTCACTTCCACGTTAAAAATTATATTTTTAACGATAAAATATTCTATTTCAACACATGAATTTCTATTCATTTCATTTACACAATAAAAATGATATTTTTATTTTTCTAACATATTTCGGGAAATTTCGGCGGCATAACGGCACGATACTAGAAACGGGACGAGGCCTAGCCTTATCCCCAGTCTAGTGCCCACGCCATTCACACATCAATCAAATCCATTCAACTCACCAAACAATTCAATTTCAAATCAAATCATCTAACTAATCTATGCAACCAAACAAACAAGTCCATGGTCTGTGGACGATTGTGTCGGGTGCTACTAAGCACCGTCTACATCCTAGTTTATATATATATAACTAGAAACAGAAGTTGAAGAGTGAGAAGTTCTCACCAGTAGCTATCCAACTTCACGACACTTCATTGACAGAAATCTTCCTCGTTGTTGCCTTTTTCATCTACGTTGCCCGTAGTCACTACATATATAAAAAAAATCACACATTTTTATATTTTGATGTCTTTAAAATAAAAATTACCTTTTTATTTATTCATTTTCAATTTAAAAATCATATTTTTATAATCACTTCATATATTTAAAAATCGAATTTTTCCTTTGCTAATGAACATATAAAAATCGAATCTTTAAACCTCTACTCTATATAAAAATCGTATTTTTATAACTCCTAAGAATCACTTCTTTTTATTGACAAAACTCTCGTCTTTCTTCTTGTATAAATCCCTTCTTTTCATCGTTAAAAATATTACCTTTTCAATTATAAAAATATTACCTTTCATGTATAAACATTATACTTTCTACACTATATAAAAATTAAATCTTTACTTTCCATAAAAATATAATCTTCACTAGCTTAAAAATGTAAACTTTCCTAGTTTAAAAATATGAACTTTCCTAGTTTAAATCTCCTATTCATAAATAAAAATCTGATTTTTATACTACGTTATTTATTTATAAAATTAAAAACTGAATTTAAAGTAATGTAAAAGGAGAAGCTTACAGTTTTTGGTTTCTTAGAGGAGAGGGGGGGTTTGCTGCGTTCATTGGCGGCTCGGAGGGGTGCTGCTCGACCGGAGGTGGCGGATCGGTGAAGAGGAGGGGCGACAGCAGGGGGTTGAACGGCGGAAGGGGGAATCGGCGTCTGCTGCTCTTCGCGGTGGAGGAGAGAGAGAAAGGGGAGACGGGGTGCTGCTGTCGAGGTCGGGGAAGTGGAGGGCGCCTCCTCGACGGGGTGGCGATTGGTGGCGGAGCACTGGCGATGGGAGGGAGGTAGGAGAGAGCTGGAAAGGATGGTCGAACGGAGGGGGAGAGGGAGAAGCAGGGCGGCGCGGTGGCCCACGCCAGTGCTGGCGGCGGCGACGCCTCCAAGGGGAGGGCGAACGAGATCCGACGGGTTCTCTTTTCTTTTTTCTTTTTTCGTTTGACTGTGTTTGACTGAGTGGAGGGGATAAGGTTTTATAATATTTTATATATTATTTTATTTATTTTTCTTCTATAAAAAGGTAGGGTTTTTATTCGGACTCGAAATCGAACCTGCCGACTGTCGTCCCTACCGTTTTACCCCCGTTCCGAACACAATGGGATATGTATCGTAGGCCAATTCGACTGTTTCGATCAGTTTTCGTTATATTTAAAATATAAATCTATATATTCAATTTTAAACGTACATTTCAATTTACCGGGGCCACATACGAACTTTAAAAATTCCTGAAAAATATTTTCTAGCTTCGTATTGACGATACGGTCCTAACAAAACTAGTTTCGTCGAATTCTGAGACCGTTGGAAAAATGGCCAATTTCCAGTCGATTAAAATCAACTGAAACTGGTCAAACGCGTTTTCCTTTGCCACGCTCACATATTGATTCAGAAAATTATGAAATTTGAAACCTATCAATAATTTAACATCACGGACCCAACAAAACTGGTTTCGTCGAAATCCGAGTTCGTTTGCAAAATGTCTATTTTTAAGGGCCTGAATTCCATAGCGACTATTCAGAATTTTCAACTGGACATATCTTTTGATTCCCGTTATGAAATCTTGATCTGTCGGATTCGTTGGAAAGATATTCACAATTAGATTCCATTATTTTTGGTTTCACTAAAATCCGGATTGTTTTGCACCCGGTACATTCAATTGAAGTTTGAAATCGAATTATCGAACTACCGCGCCATTTTCAGTTCTATTTATAATTATATATAATTATTTATATTCTAACGACGACGTATATAATATATACGTTCTATTATATTCAAAATAAATTTCTCGTCGATATTATTTAAAATAATTCATTTTAAATAGTCAAAACTCGCTAAAATTGCCAAAATAAAAATTTTAAACTGGCCCAGATTTTCCGGGTTATTACATTCGGCTTGCGTTGCATTGTATGATGGGACCTGAGTCTTATACCGCCTTCATTCTTTCTAAAAGCATTGCGTTGTTTAAAAAAAAAAGAATTTACTTTGTTTTAAATGCACTAGCAATCACTGGAGTAAACCCGTTCCGCGAAAGTGGCGTGGTCCTATGGTTTGTTATTACTGTTGTTTAACTGTTAAATAGATTCCTCATACCAGTCCCCATGACTGACTCGTTGTTTGTTTCACTTTGCAAACGCGGGTGCCCTTATTTTCACACGGGCAGCCTAGTACACAGGTGACAGGTGGTTTTTGGTTCTGCACTGCTGCACAGAGTGCATTTTTGGCTCATGGCGAGGCTGACTTCACAGTGATGACTTTGATATTTTCCGCCATTACTGTATTTATATTATGATTCCACCACTGGCAATGCAGACTGATTTACTTTCCGTATTTCTCACTATATGTATATGCATTTGTAACAACCCGGAAATTCTGGGCCAGTTTAAAATTTTTATTTTGGCAATTTTAGCGAATTTTGATTATTTAAAATGAATTATTTTAAATAAAATCGACGAGAAATTTATTTTGAATATAATTCGAACGTATGTATTATACGCGTCGTCGTTAGAATATAAATAATTATATATAATTATAAATAGAATTGAAAATGGCGCGGTAGTTCGATAATTCGATTTCAAACTTCAATTGAATGTACCGGGTGCAAAACAATCCGGATTTTAGTGAAACCAAAAATAATGGAATCTAATAGTGAATATCTTTCCAACGAATCCGAAAAATTAAAAGTTCGTAGCGGGAATCAAAAGATATGTCCAGTTGAAAATTCTGAATAGTCGCTATGGAATTCAGGCCCTTAAAAATGGTCATTTTGCAAATGACCTCGGATTTCGACGAAACCAGTTTTGTTGGGTCCGTGATGTCAAATTATTGCTAGATTTCAAGTTTCATAATTTTTCGAATCAATATGTGAGCGTGGCGAAGGAAAATGCATTTGACCATTTTCAAATGATTTTAATCGACTGGAAATTGGCCATTTTTCAAACGGTCTCAGAATTTGACGAAACTAGTTTTGTTAGGACCGTATCGTCAATACGAAGCTAGAAAATATTTTTCTGGGATTTATAGAGTTAGTATGTGACCCCGGTAAATTGAAATGTACGTTTAAAATTCAATATAATGATTTAAATGTAAATGCAACGGAAACTGATCGAAACGGTCGATTCAGCTTGCGGTACAAATCCCATTGTGTTCGGAATGCGGGTGAAACGCTATGGGCGACAGGCGGTGGACCTCGTTTAGAGGTCGTAGGTGAAAGTCAACTTTTTAATAATTAAAAAAAAATATATATATATATTTTCCTACCCTTTTATTTCCCTCTGCCCCCCCCCCCCCCCCCCCGTTCTAAAATTATTCATTTCATAAATCAGAAAAAAAAGAAAAAAAAACAAAACAGCGGAGGACCGCCGCCCTCCCCACGACGCCGCTACCACCGCTCCTCCCCCTACAGCCACCGCCCGCCGCTTCCACCTCCTCTTCTTCCTCCGCTCTCCTCTACCTCTCCGGCCTATCCCCCTCGCGATCCTCCTCTTCCAGCGAGAACCACGCCCTAAACCCCCAAGTTGAAGACCGCCGGATCGCTCTTACCCCCAAAACCCCGCCCAGATCTGCTGCTGGACCCCACCTCCGCCTGCAGCAATCCCTGACTCCGGCGTCTGTTCTCTACCTCCCTTTTTCTGCGAAAAAACCCTGTAAGTGTTATTATTTTAAATACTTTGAATAATTAGTTTAATACAGTTAAAAATCATTGTTTTAAATTTATAAAACTAGCTTGGTTTTAGTGTGATAAACAGTTGATTTTTATACATATGAGATAGCGAATGAAGGTTTCAGTTTTATACATGAATAGCAAGTTAAGAATTGGATCTTTATTATGAGGTTAGGGATGTAAAAATATGATTTTTACATTTGAAAAGATATGGAAAAAAAAATCTGATTTTTTTTTTGTATGGAATAAAAACATTAAAGAAACGATTTTTACTTAGCTAAAGGAACGATTTTTACTTAGCTAAAGAAGCGAAGTAAAGATATAATTTTCGTTCAAACAAAAATATAATTTTTTATATAATGTAGAAGTTAAAAATGTGATTTTTATATTTATAGAAATATTAAAAATACGATTATTATATTTTTAAGGTATTAAAAATATGATCTTTACTTTATAGAAATATTAAAAATATGATTTTTATATTTTTAAAGTATTAAAAATATAATCTTTATAGGATAGAGAATATAAAAATATCATCTTTGTATATGTAGCGAAATAAAAATCTGATTTTTATTTTATATACGTTGAAGTAAAGTGATGATTTTTATAATGATGAAATCTTTATTTTTATAAAGGCGAAAAATTTATTTTTATAAAGGCGAAAACTTTATTTTTGAAATGGAATTTTTATCTATATGACACCGAAATAAAAATATGATTTTTATATATTGAATAGTGAAGTAAAAATTCGATTTTTATATATTGAACTTTGAAGTAAAAATTCGATTTTTATATATTGAACTTTGAAGTAAAAATTCGATTTTTATATATTGAACTTTGAAGTAAAAATTCGATTTTTATATATGGAACTTTGAAGTAAGAATTCAATTTTTACATATGTAGTGGCTACGGGCAACAAAGATGACCAAAGGGCGAGAACGTTGAAGACTTCTGCAAATGAAGTGCCGTGGAGCTTGGATAGCTTTCTGTGAGAATTTCTCACTCTTCAATTTCTTTTCTAATCATATATATATATACTAGGATGTAGACGGTGCTTAGTAGCACCCGACACAACCGTCCACAGACCATGGACTTGTTTGTTTGGTTGCATAGATTAGTTAGATGATCTAATTTGAATTTGGTTGTTTGGTGATTTTTGATTGATGTGTGAATGGCGTGGGCCTTCACTAGACCGGGGATAAGGCTAGGCCTCGTCCCGTTTCTAGTATCGTGCCGTTATGCCGCCGAAATTTTCTAAAATATGTTAGAAAAATAAAAATATCGTTTTATTTAAAGAATGAACTGAATAGAAATTCATAGGTTGAAATAAAATGTTTTATCGTTAAAAATATAATTTTTAACGTGAATATGAAAATAGTGAAGTGAACAAAATAAAATATTCATTTACAAACCGGACGGTTTGTTTATGTACACTGATTTGACTGACATTGATTGGGACGATAAATTTTACACATCGCCCAATTGCACAAATAAAATCTGTGTTTGATTGTTTGAAACCCCACACGGGTGTTGGGATGAAATTTGAAGTTCACTCATCCTGATTGATTAAATATGTCGATCGATTGATTGACAGGCTGTTATAAGCGTTAGATATCTATATTTGATGCTTATACAGTGTAGTGCACTTTGGTTGATGGTTGATTATTTTTCAATGCTATTATATACATGTGTTGTATGGAAATCCATATAATTAATTTTATATGGTAATTGATTGGGCCTCATTCCAATTTGAAAAATAAAAGAAATATTTGAAATCGGAAATATTTGAAATAGAATATTTGAAAATAGAAATATGTGAAGCCGTGATGATTAGATTGACGCCATTTTGACGTGAACGATATTTATATCGATTTCAAACGATTTCGAAATGAATTGAATTGAAAACGATTTCGAAATGAATTGAATTGAAAACGATTTCGAAATGAATTGAAAACGATTTCGAAATGAATTGAAAACGATTTTGAAATGAATTGAAAACGATTTCGAAATGAATTGAATTGAAAACGATTTCGAAATGAATTGAATTGAAAACGATTTCGAAATGAATTGAATTGAAAACGATTTCGAAATGAATTGAATTGAAAACGATTTCGAAATGAAGTGAATTGAAAACGATTTCGAAATGAATTGAATTGAAAACGATTTCGAAATGAATTGAATTGAAAACGAATTCAAATTGAATTGAAATTTGAATTGAATAGAAATGAATTTTAAAACGAATCTATAAAGAAGAATTCAATTGTGATTTGAATTGAAAAGGAAGTTGAAAATGTCTTTGAAACGAATTCAAAACTATTTATATAATTCGTTTTAAATAGAAATCGACGATATATATATAATATATATTATATATATAATATAATGGCCTGAATAGAACGCGCCGCGCCGCGGCAGTTCGCGAATTTCGACCATTTGTTTCAAACGGGCATTACGGGAGATCCGACCGTCGGATTCTCCTAAAACCGGAACCGTTGGGTTCGTATCGAAAAGAGCTTTCTAACGAATGTTAGAAATTAGAAATATAACGGTTGGATTTGGAATTATGTCCAAATCTAATTTGAAAAAGGTCGCTGTAAGTGCAGTTCGATGGCCATTGATGGAAATCGACTGTACGGGCCTTGATAAAATTATTAAAAATAGTAATAATTTGTGTAAAATCATAAGAAATGATTTGTGAAGATTTGGGATGAAAAACTCCATATTTGAAAAGATAAAAATAGATTTTTATCGAAATGAACTAGTTTTGAACTAGAATTACAATTCTATTTATTTTTAAATAAATAAATTGAATTTGAATGGTTTTGAAAATAACCAGAATTTCCAATGATTGCATTGGAGTGGATTTGAATCGAAATTGTCTTCGGAATATTTCGATGTTGGAATTCGGGATTATACAGATGTTGTTATGGAAATTTGAAAGATATATATATTTATATCGTTATTTCCAATACGACATTTGTTAATCGTAGAATTTGATATTGAATATAAGCCGGGATATTTTCTATTCAGAGCCTTGTATTTAATATCAAATGTGATTTGGGTTTGTCGTGAATGGTGTCTTCATTAACACTGTTCTTGAACCCAGTTGAGAAAAGATTAAATCTTTTTATTTAGATTTAATGAAGTGTACCAATTAGATGATATTTAATTGGAGTTGAATTGATATTGATTTTTGGGTTTATCGTGAACAGTGTTTTAAATAACACTCGTTCTTTAACCCGATAATTAATGAATGTGATTTTGGGTTTATCGTGAACCGTGTTTTAAATGACACTGATTCTTTAACCTAGTTAACGATTAAAACTAAGTGGAGTTTTAATGATTCTTTAATTAGATTGAAATGATCGAAAATGGAGTATCACCAGTTTTGCTCCAGGCGATAGTTAAATCTTTAATTAGATTTGAACGTGAAAAGGTAATTGAATTTACCGATAACACCGTGGTGTTAGATATGAAGTATAACCAGTTTTACTTCATGGGATGAATAGGTTGGGATTGGGAAATTAAAACAAATGATTACTTCGGTAAGGTTCGCTAATCCCGACTAGTTTGAATTGATATTCAAAAATAGATTATAGAATAAATTCAAGAAATTTATCTTGGATAAAATTAATGGGAACCTTTCCCTATGAATGTGAAATTTAGAAATTGACTGTCGGTTAGCCAAACAGAATGGTTTTCTGGATATTGATCTGATGTAGGTTTCGGCCTTCGGGGTTAATATTTGGGGAATTATTCTCTTGATTAATTTACGGTTAGTGACTAATGAATTGGAATGAGGCGTATGTTGTGTTTGTGTAACACTTATTTAAAATATACGCGAGTTATTCGGAAAGACCGGGTTTATCCCATTCTGAATAACTGATACGACGATAAGTCGAAGATGAAGACGATGGTCGAAGACCAGAGGTTTTCACGTTGTTTGGATAATTACTGATGATCTTGATTGGGCTGTACACCCAAGAAGATGGAAACAGTTGGTGATCGTCCAGACGTACTTGGAGATCGATGGATATGCGGGGTACTAGGTGCCTCCGGTTTCGTTCAGACCCAGAACGGACTTGTAAATGGACTGTGTGTCTGACATTGGATTTTAGTCCGTGTGATTGATCTCTATTAAATATATATCTGTTTGGCGGCGGAGAATTTATTCTCTTGCTTAACGCCCTTCTCTGAGACGTACGAGCTCAGGGGTTATATATTGATGGATATCAAATGCATGGAGTGAATTGCCTGTGTGGCATGCCTAAGTGGCAATTGATCGAGGCTTCTGTTGAAAAGCAAAGTCTTGTGGTGATGATCAAAGCACGGCCTTTGTGGCGTAGCTTTGTGTAACGTTTGCTTCGCGAGTTTCACACCCGGTATGAACCAAAAACGGGAGGGGACATCAGGGAGGACTTGCGTTTCTTTCTAGCTAGAAGTGGCGTCAGTGGTTTTACACGCCCTGACGAGTTTGACTTATGTGGTTGTTGCTGTTGCGAGGCGCCTCGGATTGATCGGTCGTTCTCGAACCGATGGAGTCATTTAGTTGGCTCATTTACGCCCCAAAGGGCGGAGAAACGTATTGTTCAGGCACTATAATCCACATCGGTGGACCGGCCCTGACGATCAAAGGGGCAGTTGCGGCTGCTCCGGAGACATGGGCTAGATTGTCTCGAATCGGTTGAGGACTATCTTTTGCCTCGGTTCATAGACGGAAATCCAATTTCCAAATACGTGACTTTGCGGTTTTATTTGTAAACCTATATATGGCGACATAGTGGCATGGGACGCTCATGTCGCCTATGATTGATACTTATGATTCGAAGTTGTTTTATACACTATGCACTTATTATAGTATCAAATGATTTGTTTTAAACGTATCAAGCATTCTTTGGCTGTTATAAGGGAAAACCCTATCCCCCGGCTTGCGTTGCATTGTGTGATAGGACCTGGGTCTTATAACAGCTTCATTTTTCTTTATTTAGCATTGCGCTGTTTGTTATATGCACTGGTATTCTTGGGAGGAAACCCGTTCCGTGTTATACGGCGTGGTCCCTTGATTTACCTAACTTTCAAATAAAGATTAATAACTGTTTTAGTTCTCACACCAGTCCCATGACTGACCTGGAGTTTATTGTTTTAACCTAAACTCTGGGTGCCCCTATTTTAACACGGGCAGCTAGTAGTTTTGGTTTTGCAGATTTATATTCACAGGATCCTGGTTTACAGCTGGAACGATATCCGGAAAGCTTTGTATCCGTATATCTCTTTCTAGTTGTGTATTGTATTCTTTTCCGCTGCTATGTATTTAAATGTAATTTAAATCTCTGATATTTCTGTGTAATATTCATTTATACTCTGTATATTCTTGTAATCTGATGCATTGTTGTAATATACAATGAAATGTTCTTCTGTTTGTGTTCTGATTTGTCCTGTTCTCAAACGATAGGGCGTTTCGAACGGCCTGGATCGGTTTAGCGACTGGTTCGGACCGAGCGAAATTCCTTGCCGTCACAGTTGGTATCAGAGCTTTGGTTTACAAAGCTTAGAGAACAAGGCATATTAGAACCATACAAAAGAATTCATCAGATATTGGGTTAGTAATATCCAATTAGAATGACTCGTTAGAAATGGGATCAGTAGTATCCTAGAACGAGTGTGAAGGGTATATTTTTCAAATGAAAACAAATTTTTGTTTTGAAAATTTAAATCAATTATTCATATTTGATTATCTATTTATATTGATGTGGACAATCCAGTATATATAGATTTTGCGTATACGTCTGATCCGCGTGTATTCGAAATTTTAATATACTGGATAGATATAGAATCACATTCTAGTCGCCCGGACATGATTCTGATGATGGCGCGCCATCACCAGTATTTATTTTCGTGTTTCGAAGGTATGATATCTATATATTTCCATTAGACTGGTGTGAGAACCAAAACTAATATAGTTAGAACACATTGTTGTGATTTGGCATCAAAACATGATTTTCCTTGTATATATCAAAATTATGAATTCGAAACGTTAATCCACTAATTGATTGATGTTTGTGTTGTTTGTTTATTTGTTTGCTAATTTTGAACCATTTATGCCTAATTGAATCAAATATTGAATTATATTGAAAGTTGGTCGCATTTGCTTGCAAATACATATACTTACATTGAACAGGTCATAGCAAGGAGGCTAGAGCAGAGAATAAAATTTGTTTGCCCGACAAATAGGTACATGTTTACTACATAATTTCCTGTTTTGTTTGGGTGATGATGATTTTGTGAGCCTATTGGCTAGCCGCTTGGCTTTTTCTTTTTCTTTTTGAGATCTGAAGGACCGGGGAAGCTATTTGAAATTCCCCGATGCTCCCGGTGCAGGGGAGGTTATGGCGAAATTTTTCGAAAATTTAGGGTGTTAGCCAAATTTTTGAAATTTTGAAAATTCTCAGAAACTGAAAAGTTAGAGAATGGAAGCCGGATCGAACGTAGAGTTGATTAATCAAACCACTTTCGACTTTGTTCCTTTTCGGGGACGAAAAGTTTTAAGTGGGGGAGATTGTAACAACCCGGAAATTCTGGGCCAGTTTAAATTTTTTATTTTGGCAATTTTAGCGAATTTTGATTATTTAAAATGAATTATTTTAAATAAAATCGACGAGAAATTTATTTTGAATATAATTCGAACGTATATATTATACGCGTCGTCGTTAGAATATAAATAATTATATATAATTATAAATAGAATTGAAAATGGCGCGGTAGTTCGATAATTCGATTTCAAACTTCAATTGAATGTACCGGGTGCAAAACAATCCGGATTTTAGTGAAACCAAAAATAATGGAATCTAATAGTGAATATCTTTCCAACGAATCCGAAAAATTAAAAGTTCGTAGCGGGAATCAAAAGATATGTCCAGTTGAAAATTCTGAATAGTCGCTATGGAATTCAGGCCCTTAAAAATGGTCATTTTGCAAATGACCTCGGATTTCGACGAAACCAGTTTTGTTGGGTCCGTGATGTTAAATTATTGCTAGATTTCAAGTTTCATAATTTTTCGAATCAATATGTGAGCGTGGCGAAGGAAAATGCGTTTGACCATTTTCATATGATTTTAATCGACTGGAAATTGGCCATTTTTCAAACGGTCTCAGAATTTGACGAAACTATTTTTGTTAGGACCGTATCGTCAATACGAAGCTAGAAAATATTTTTCTGGGATTTATAGAGTTAGTATGTGACCCCGGTAAATTGAAATGTACGTTTAAAATTCAATATAATGATTTAAATGTAAATGCAACGGAAACTGATCGAAACGGTCGATTCAGCTTGCGGTACAAATCCCATTGTGTTCGGAATGGGGGTGAAACACTATGGGCGACAGGTGGTGGACCTCGTTTAGAGGTCGTAGGTGAAAGTCAACTTTTTAATAATTAAATAAAAAATATATATATATATATATTTTCCTACCCTTTTATTTCCCTCTGCCCCCCCCCCCCCCCCGTTCTAAAATTATTCATTTCATAAATCAGAAAAAGAAAGAAAAAAAAAACAAAACAGCGGAGGACCGCCGCCCTCCCCACGACGCCGCTACCACCGCTCCTCCCTCTACAGCCACCGCCCGCCGCTTCCACCTCCTCTTCTTCCTCCGCTCTCCTCTACCTCTCCGGCCTATCCCCCTCGCGATCCTCCTCTTCCAGCGAGAACCACGCCCTAAACCCCCAAGTTGAAGACCGCCGGATCGCTCCTACCCCCAAAACCCCGCCCAGATCTGCTGCTGGACCCCACCTCCGCCTGCAGCAATCCCTGACTCCGGCGTCTGTTCTCTACCCCCCTTTTTCTGCGAAAAAACCCTGTAAGTGTTTTTATTTTAAATACTTTGAATAATTAGTTTAATACAGTTAAAAATCATTGTTTTAAATTTATAAAACTAGCTTGGTTTTAGTGTGATAAACAGTTGATTTTTATACATATGAGATAGCGAATGAAGGTTTCAGTTTTATACATGAATAGCAAGTTAAGAATTGGATCTTTATTATGAGGTTAGGGATGTAAAAATATGATTTTTACATTTGAAAAGATATGGAAAAAAAAATCTGATTTTTTTTTTGTATGGAATAAAAACATTAAAGAAACGATTTTTACTTAGCTAAAGGAACGATTTTAACTTAGCTAAAGAAGTGAAGTAAAGATATAATTTTCGTTCAAACAAAAATATAATTTTTTATATAATGTAGAAGTTAAAAATGTGATTTTTATATTTATAGAAATATTAAAAATATGATTATTATATTTTTAAGGTATTAAAAATATGATCTTTACTTTATAGAAATATTAAAAATATGATTTTTATATTTTTAAAGTATTAAAAATATAATCTTTATAGGATAGAGAATATAAAAATATCATCTTTGTATATGTAGCGAAATAAAAATCTGATTTTTATTTTATATACGTTGAAGTAAAGTGATGATTTTTATAATGATGAAATCTTTATTTTTATAAAGGCGAAAACTTTATTTTTATAAAGGCGAAAACTTTATTTTTGAAATGGAATTTTTATCTATATGACACCGAAATAAAAATATGATTTTTATATATTGAATAGTGAAGTAAAAATTCGATTTTTATATATTGAACTTTGAAGTAAAAATTCGATTTTTATATATTGAACTTTGAAGTAAAAATTTGATTTTTATATATGGAACTTTGAAGTAAGAATTCGATTTTTACATATGTAGTGGCTACGGGCAACAAAGATGACCAAAGGGCGAGAACGTTGAAGACTTCTGCAAATGAAGTGCCGTGGAGCTTGGATAGCTTTCTGTGAGAATTTCTCACTCTTCAATTTCTTTTCTAATCATATATATATATATACTAGGATGCAGACGGTGCTTAGTAGCACCCGACACAACCGTCCACAGACCATGGACTTGTTTGTTTGGTTGCATAGATTAGTTAGATGATCTGATTTGAATTTGGTTGTTTGGTGATTTTTGATTGATGTGTGAATGGCGTGGGCCTTCACTAGACCGGGGATAGGCTAGGCCTCGTCCCGTTTCTAGTATCGTGCCGTTATGCCGCCGAAATTTTCTAAAATATGTTAGAAAAATAAAAATATCGTTTTATTTAAAGAATGAACTGAATAGAAATTCATAGGTTGAAATAAAATGTTTTATCGTTAAAAATATAATTTTTAACGTGAATATGAAAATAGTGAAGTGAACAAAATAAAATATTCATTTACAAACCGGACGGTTTGTATATGTACACTGATTTGACTGACATTGATTGGGACGATAAATTTTACACATCGCCCAATTGCACAAATAAAATCTGTGTTTGATTGTTTGAAACCCCACACGGGTGTTGGGATGAAATTTGAAGTTCACTCATCCTGATTGATTAAATATGTCGATCGATTGATTGACAGGCTGTTATAAGCGTTAGATATCTATATTTGATGCTTATACAGTGTAGTGCACTTTGGTTGATGGTTGATTATTTTTCAATGCTATTATATACATGTGTTGTATGGAAATCCATATAATTAATTTTATATGGTAATTGATTGGGCCTCATTCCAATTTGAAAAATAAAAGAAATATTTGAAATAGGAAATATTTGAAATAGAATATTTGAAAATAGAAATATGTGAAGCCGTGATGATTAGATTGACGCCATTTTGACGTGAACGATATTTATATCGATTTCAAACGATTTCGAAATAAATTGAATTGAAAACGATTTCGAAATGAATTGAATTGAAAACGATTTCGAAATGAATTGAATTGAAAACGATTTCGAAATGAATTGAAAACGATTTCGAAATGAATTGAAAACGATTTCGAAATGAATTGAGTTGAAAACGATTTCGAAATGAATTGAAAACGATTTCGAAATGAATTGAATTGAAAACGATTTAGAAATGAATTGAATTGAAAACGATTTCGAAATGAATTGAATTGAAAACGATTTCGAAATGAATTGAATTGAAAACGATTTCGAAATGAAGTGAATTGAAAACGATTTCGAAATGAATTGAATTGAAAACGATTTCAAAATGAATTGAATTGAAAACGAATTCAAATTGAATTGAAATTTGAATTGAATAGAAATGAATTTTAAAACGAATCTATAAAGAAGAATTCAATTGTGATTTGAATTGAAAAGGAAGTTGAAAATGTCTTTGAAACGAATTCAAAACTATTTATATAATACGTTTTAAATAGAAATCGACGATATATATATAATATATATTATATATATATAATATAATGGCCTGAATAGAACGCGCCGCGCCGCGGCAGTTCGCGAATTTCGACCATTTGTTTCAAACGGGCATTACGGGAGATCCGACCGTCGGATTCTCCTAAAACCGGAACCGTTGGGTTCGTATCGAAAAGAGCTTTCTAACGAATGTTAGAAATTAGAAATCTAACGGTTGGATTTGGAATTATGTCCAAATCAAATTTGAAAAAGGTCGCTGTAAGTGCAGTTCGATGGCCATTGATGGAAATCGACTGTACGGGCCTTGATAAAATTATTAAAAATAGTAATAATTTGTGTAAAATCATAAGAAATGATTTGTGAAGATTTGGGATGAAAAACTCCATATTTGAAAAGATAAAAATAGATTTTTATCGAAATGAACTAGTTTTGAACTAGAATTACAATTCTATTTATTTTTAAATAAATAAATTGAATTTGAATGGTTTTGAAAATAACCAGAATTTCCAATGATTGCATTGGAGTGGATTTGAATCGAAATTGTCTTCGGAATATTTCGATGTTGGAATTCGGGATTATACAGATGTTGTTATGGAAATTTGAAAGATATATATATTTATATCGTTATTTCCAATACGACATTTGTTAATCGTAGAATTTGATATTGAATATAAGCCGGGATATTTTCTATTCAGAGCCTTGTATTTAATATCAAATGTGATTTGGGTTTGTCGTGAATGGTGTCTTCATTAACACTGTTCTTGAACCCAGTTGAGAAAAGATTAAATCTTTTTATTTAGATTTAATGAAGTGTACCAATTAGATGATATTTAATTGGAGTTGAATTGATATTGATTTTTGGGTTTATCGTGAACAGTGTTTTAAATAACACTCGTTCTTTAACCCGATAATTAATGAATGTGATTTTGGGTTTATCGTGAACCGTGTTTTAAATGACACTGATTCTTTAACCTAGTTAACGATTAAAACTAAGTGGAGTTTTAATGAATCTTTAATTAGATTGAAATGATCGAAAATGGAGTATCACCAGTTTTGCTCCAGGCGATAGTTAAATCTTTAATTAGATTTGAACGTGAAAAGGTAATTGAATTTACCGATAACACCGTGGTGTTAGATATGAAGTATAACCAGTTTTACTTCATGGGATGAATAGGTTGGGATTGGGAAATTAAAACAAATGATTACTTCGGTAAGGTTCGCTAATCCCGACTAGTTTGAATTGATATTCAAAAATAGATTATAGAATAAATTCAAGAAATTTATCTTGGATAAAATTAATGGGAACCTTTCCCTATGAATGTGAAATTTAGAAATTGACTGTCGGTTAGCCAAACAGAATGGTTTTCTGGATATTGATCTGATGTTGGTTTCGGCCTTCGGGGTTAATATTTGGGGAATTATTCTCTTGATTAATTTACGGTTAGTGACTAATGAATTGGAATGAGGCGTATGTTGTGTTTGTGTAACACTTATTTAAAATATACGCGAGTTATTCGGAAAGACCGGGTTTATCCCATTCTGAATAACTGATACGACGATAAGTCGAAGATGAAGACGATGGTCGAAGACCGGAGGTTTTCACGTTGTTTGGATAATTACTGATGATCTTGATTGGGCTGTACACCCAAGAAGATGGAAACAGTTGGTGATCGTCCAGATGTACTTGGAGATCTATGGATATGCGGGGTACTAGGTGCCTCCGGTTTCGTTCAGACCCAGAACGGACTTGTAAATGGACTGTGTGTCTGACATTGGATTTTAGTCCGTGTGATTGATCTCTATTAAATATATATCTGTTTGGCGGCGGAGAATTTATTCTCTTGCTTAACGCCCTTCTTTGAGACGTACGAGCTCAGGGGTTATATATTGATGGATATCAAACGCATGGAGTGAATTGCCTGTGTGGCATGCCTAAGTGGCAATTGATCGAGGCTACTGTTGAAAAGCAAAGTCTTGTGGTGATGATCAAAGCACGGCCTTTGTGGCGTAGCTTTGTGTAACGTTTGCTTCGCGAGTTTCACACCCGGTATGAACCAAAAACGGGAGGGGACATCAGGGAGGACTTGCGTTTCTTTCTAGCTAGAAGTGGCGTCAGTGGTTTTACACGCCCTGACGAGTTTGACTTATGTGGTTGTTGCTGTTGCGAGGCGCCTCGGATTGATCGGTCGTTCTCGAACCGATGGAGTCATTTAGTTGGCTCATTTACGCCCCAAAGGGCGGAGAAACGTATTGTTCAGGCACTATAATCCACATCGGTGGACCGGCCCTGACGATCCAAGGGGCAGTTGCGGCTGCTCCGGAGACATGGGCTAGATTGTCTCGAATCGGTTGAGGACTATCTTTTGCCTCGGTTCATAGACGGAAATCCAATTTCCAAATACGTGACTTTGCGGTTTTATTTGTAAACCTATATATGGCGACATAGTGGCATGGGACGCTCATGTCGCCTATGATTGATACTTATGATTCGAAGTTGTTTTATACACTATGCACTTATTATAGTATCAAATGATTTGTTTTAAACGTATCAAGCATTCTTTGGCTGTTATAAGGGAAAACCCTATCCCCCGGCTTGCGTTGCATTGTGTGATAGGACCTGGGTCTTATAACAGCTTCATTTTTCTTTATTTAGCATTGCGCTGTTTGTTATATGCACTGGTATTCTTGGGAGGAAACCCGTTCCGTGTTATACGGCGTGGTCCCTTGATTTACCTAACTTTCAAATAAAGATTAATAACTGTTTTAGTTCTCACACCAGTCCCATGACTGACCTGGAGTTTATTGTTTTAACCTAAACTCTGGGTGCCCCTATTTTAACACGGGCAGCTAGTAGTTTTGGTTTTGCAGATTTATATTCACAGGATCCTGGTTTACAGCTGGAACGATATCCGGAAAGCTTTGTATCCGTATATCTCTTTCTAGTTGTGTATTGTATTATTTTCCGCTGCTATGTATTTAAATGTAATTTAAATCTCTGATATTTCTGTGTAATATTCATTTATACTCTGTATATTCTTGTAATCTGATGCATTGTTGTAATATACAATGAAATGTTCTTCTGTTTGTGTTCTGATTTGTCCTGTTCTCAAACGATAGGGCGTTTCGAACGGCCTGGATCGGTTTAGCGACTGGTTCGGACCGAGCGAAATTCCTTGCCGTCACAGCATTCCGCCTTCGGCGATGTAGACTGATACCTTTATTATGTCTCACTGCATGTATGTATTCCGCCTCTGGCGATGATGACTGATCACTTTCCTTTTTTATTTACTAAGTATATCCCACGTTATGCTATTCTGATATTCCTACATGTTGTGATTCCGCTGTCATATCCATGTAAAATTATTTTATTTATTGTTTCTGCTATTATCTGTACTCTGCTATGATGATTAATGTGTTATTTCCCAATGATTATCCTTAATACCGCCCCTCGGATTTTGGGATCGTCTCAACATCTCTCTTCCTTTTCTCTAAATCCAGGGAGAATTAGCATAGGCTCTTTTGGACTTTTTTGAAGCTCTTCTCTTCCTCTTCCATCTCCGACAAGAATCATCTCCTCTCGCGCCCTGTAGCCCTCGAATTTCGAGCCCCAACCTACGACATTCGCTGCCTAGCCGCCCCAGCACAGACCGCCGCACCCTACCCCCTTCCGGCCGAACATCCCCCTCTCGTAGCTCTCCAATCTCCTGCAAACCATTCCGAAAACCATCGACTATATCTCCTGCAAACTGTAATTGAAGTTTTGAACTTTTCTGAAATTATAAAGGTATGAATATTTCAGTTTTGCCACGCTTTTAAGCGTTACAGCGACGGTTGTTAAAAGTCAGTTCTGATTTATTCGTATGAACTTCAAATTGGAATCTTTTAGATCTGAAATAGCTGTGACCTTGAACACGAGATCTGATTGAATCCGAACCTTCATTTCAAATCCAAGCTAGGTGAGAAATTTTTTATTTTGTATTAAATTTAATTAATTTAATTATTATTATTGCGTTATGTGAAATTGAAAGTCAAACACAATTAGATCTGCGATGAATGTTACCATGGTTTATGGATTCAAATTGTTGTGATGTTATGATTTTAGATCCATTATTTTTAATCATAGATCTGTTAATTAAAATCATAGATCGATAGGAAAAATTAGATTTTTACCTTGTTTAAATTTGTTGAAGTATGCCTTGTGGATATGAATCATGTATAAATCTATCATCTTGTACATCGTTATGGAATTTACATTATTTTAATGTGAATTAAAATGAAATTTACATCGTAATGGAATTTACATTAATTTAATGTGAATTAAGATATGAAATTTACATCGTTATGAAATTTACATTATTTTAATGTGAATTAAAGTAAGAATTTATGACGTAAGGAATTTACATTTTTATAATGGTAAAATAAAGTCAATTTTGTATAGTGAAAGAAAAATTACATTTTTCTTTGTAATTAAAATTGAATTATACCGTAGGTTAAAAATTACATTTTTCTTTGTAATTAACATGTGAATTTCATCGTATGTTAAAATTTACATTTTTATATGTAAATTATATAGGAAATTACGCCGTAGGTTAAAAATTACATTTTTCTTTGTAATTAACATGTGAATTTCATCGTATGTTATAATTTACATTTTTACATGTAAATTATATAGGAAATTATGCCGTAGGTTAAAAATTACATTTTTTCTTTGTAGTTAACATGTGAATTTCATCGTATGTTAAAATTTACAATTTTTATATGTAAATTATATAGGAAATTATGCCGTAGGTTAAAAATTACATTTTTCTTGGTAATTAACATGTGAATTTCATCGTATGTTAAAATTTACATTTTTATATGTAAATTATATAGGAAATTATGCCGTAGGTTATAAATTACATTTTTCTTTGTAATTAACATGTGAATTTCATCGTATGTTAAAATTTACATTTTTACATGTAAATTATATAGGAAATTATGCCGTAGGTTAAAAATTACATTTTTCTTTGTAATTAACATGTGAATTTCATCGTATGTTAAAATTTACATTTTTATATGTAAATTATATAGGAAATTATACCGTGGGTTAAAAATTACATTTTTATATGTAATTAAAACATGAATTTACATCGTATGTTAAATATTACATTTTTATATGTAATGTATGTAGGAAATTACACCGTAGGATAAAAATTACATTTTTCAATGTAATTAAAAGATGCATTTACATCGTATGATAGAATTCACATTTTTTTTTATATATGTAACATAGGATGAGAATGAACATTAGAAATAAAATTCATTTATTTTATATGTAAATAAGATGTAGGAATGTGACATGAAATTAATTTTATATTTTTAGGATGTAAATAAAAAGTAGATTTTGCATTGTATAGACAATTTACCTTTTTATAAAAATGAGAATTAGCATCGCAAACAAAGTTGCATTTTTATATGCAATAAAAGAATGAACTTTTACATTGTGAAATAAAATTTACATTTTCATTCGTAAGTAAAAGTTAGGTATGTTCATTGAAAATTTACAGAGTAATTAAAATATTGAATTCAACGTAGAAATGGAATTTACCTTTTTATGTAAATAAAAGGTTAGGAGAATGATATTTATATATTTATATATAAATATAATTAAAATTTATCGAATCGAGCACGGCAATTCACATTTTGAAATCGTATCTTTAAACGATTATACCGGAAGATTCGACCGTCGGATTTTGCCAAAACTGAAAATATTAGGACCGTCTCGGAAAATTCTTTCCAACGATATAAGATACGTTATGATCCAACAGTTAGATTTTGAGGAATGTGAAAATCAAAATTTGTTGAAAGCAGCGCCAGGGTCGTCCATTGACCTGAAGCGTCGTTAATTAAAATTTAATTATTTCAAATAATTAAAATAGGAATGAATCGTTAAGAAAAATATTATTAACGAATAAGAAGGATTTTAAATATATATATGTATATACGAGGATTATTTGGGAAGTTCGAGTTCTCTCATCCCAAATAATCAAACGACGTTAATGGAAGTAAAGATGGCGTATGAAGACCGTAAATCTTCCCTCGAATGGACAACGATCGAGGCCCTGATTTGACTTGCTCCCAATTCAAGGGTCATGGTCATTGCCCAAACGTAAGTGTTGATTTCACGGGTTTGGCTTTCGCTCAGACCCAGAGCATAAGCTAATAAATGGATTGTGTGTCTGACATCATACTCTATCAAATATCATGTTATTGATCTTTTGTCGAATGTATGGATGTTTGGTTGCGGGGAATTTATTCTCTTGCTTAACACCCATTCATATATTTCTTCAAAGGATTAGTAGTGCGATATGGAGTGATGATGTGGCATGCTAAGATGCATAGGATCAAGGTTTTATTGAAAAGCAGGCCTTGTCGGACGATCAAAGCATAGCCTGTTTAGGCATAGCTTTGTGTATAGCGTGACTTCGCGAGCCTCATACACCGACGGAGTATAAAACGGGAGAAGGGAACGCAGGGAGAGCAGCACATTTCTTTCTAGCTAGAAGTGGTGATTGGCCTTTAACACGGCCCAACATTTTACTTATGTGGATGATGGAATGAGGCGCCTCGGATGATAGGTCCTATAGGATCGGGAAACGTGTGTTCAAGAATTGCCAATCCACGAAGCTGTATGTGTGGACCGGCCCTGCAGGATCCAAGGGTTCACTGTGGGGGATCCTGAGACATTTGCTAGATTGTCTCGAATCGGTAAGGAGCTCCTCCCTTGCCTTGACTCATGATGGAAATCCAAACTTCCAATATGAACCTACGGATTTGATTGTATTACTAGTATGGAAGCATAGTATTATGGTATTTATGTGTCCTAGGATTGATATAGTTATTTTGAAATGTTTTTTTTATACATACTAATAATAATATTAAACTCGTATTTGCCGTATTTAGCATGTTTAATCACTATAAGGTAAAACCCTATCCTCGGGTTTGTGTTGCATTGTGTGATGGGACTTGGGTCTTATGGTGATTCCATTTTTCTCAAAAGCATAACATTGTTGTACGATTTACTCATTAGTTGTTCTAACACTTTAAATTATGCACGGCAATCCATTGGAATAAACCCGTTCCACGTTAGCGGCGTGGTCTTTGGATTTTCCCTATCAATAGTGATTAATTAATTAAGAATTCTCACACTAGTCCCACGACTGACCCGTTGTTTGTTTCCACCTTTTTGCAAACTCGGGTGCCCTCCTTTCTACATGGGCAGCCAAGTAAACAGGTTTATTCTTTGCTTGGAGTCTTTTCTTTGGAGCTGCTTATTATCTTTCTTGGATTTACTTTTGTGAAGAGGTGATGACTTGGAGCTTGAAGACATCTATCATTTATTGCTATTGCATTTTTCTCTTTTTAATTCCAGACATTAAACTTGGTTCATTTCACGTTGTTAAGTTGGAGTTGGAACTTATTTCTTTTTCTGCAAACTTGATGTAATAATTTAGAATTTTGTGACTGTGGACTTTCTGTGGTTGATGACATTATATTTCCGCTGCTATGATGTTGTTACTCTATGAATTTCCTATGCTATGTTGTATCTGTGATATGTATTATTGTATTTATGTT
Organism: Allium sativum; assembly: GCA_030737875.1. NCBI lineage: Eukaryota > Viridiplantae > Streptophyta > Magnoliopsida > Asparagales > Amaryllidaceae > Allium > Allium sativum. The sequence goes on along the minus strand of CM060910.1, from coordinate 890,712,583 downwards.
GTATTCCAAATGATTATTCCTTACTTTCATCCCATGGAAGTTTGGGGTTATCACAGTTGGTATTAGAGCTTTGGTTAAACTTAGCTTTGGGATATAACATATTTATGTTAATTCATTTACATAGAATCATAATATTCTATGGCGAACATTTCATGTGAATACATAATAGTCATTCATTCTATCATTATCTTTTTCCGTCCTTTTATCTTGATCAATTCCTCAAATCGCCATTATAGTTGTCCTGACTCTTTCCTTGATCGTACAGAACTAACTAGAAATGAGTACCGCTGCCGCTAGAGCTAGAGAAAGGAGGCAAAATGCTGCTGGAACTGAGGAGGCTACTGTCCAACAACCACCACCACCGCAACCCTTTGATTTGGATAAGATGGAAAAGAAATACACAAACCTGGAAGGAGTGCCATTCAAGGGTACTGAGACTGTGACACAAGCTCAAGCTTGGCTGAGGAACTGTGAAAAGATTTTTGGAGGATTAGAGCTGGAGGATCATAGGAAAAGATTAGTGGCTTCATGGATGCTACAAGAGGAAGCTCAAAACTGGTGGGACACAGTCACGGTTGGAGGGATTGCAGACAATATGACTTGGACAAGGTTTAAGCAGCTTTTCAATGACAAATACATTCCAAGGCAGGAGGTAGAAAGACTACATGATGAGTTCGCCAATCTGAAGCAAGGCAACAAGACCATTTCATAATATGTACGAAGATTTGAAGACCTCTCCCGCTATGTCCCTGAATTGATTCAGGATGACTTTCAGAAGAACAAGAGGTTCATAAATGGGCTTGCGAGGAAGTATATTGATAGAGCCACTGCCCACATCGACCTTTCCTTCAATAGGCTGGTGGAGTTTGCTTGTCGATATGTGGAAAATGATAGGAAGAATTCCCAACAAGACAAGGAAAGGAGCTTGGCCAACAATAAGAGGAAGAAAACAGAGAAGAAGACTGAAGGAAGCAATTCTGGAGCTGCTAAGGCGCATGATAAGTCAAAGGTGCAATGCTACAACAGCCAAAAGTTTGGGCACTACAGCATGGACTGCAGAAATCCAAAGAAGGCCCGAAGCGACGACACCAAGGAATGCTACAACTGCCACAAGAAGAGTCATATCAAGCCAAACTGTCCTCTGTTGAAAGGAGCGCAGGTTGCACATGTGTATGAGGGGGCAAGTGCGCCATCTTCTTTCACTCCTACTTCTTCTGAAGGAGCAGGTAAGCCTAATGTTTTAGATGGTACCGTTTCTGTTAAAAACATCCCTGTTACTGCCTTGTTTGATACGGGTGCATCAAGAAGTTTTATTTCTAGCAACGCGGTCCAGAAATTGAAACTAAAATAAAGAAATCTTAAATAGCCAGTTAACGTTCAAAATCCTATAGGAGGCTCTATCGTCCTTGATTCGTACTGTCGGGTGCCTATTTCCTACTCTTACTTTCAGTTCCCTTTTGACTTGACCATTATGAATTTTTCTGAATTTGATATCATCCTTGGTCTGGATTGGCTAACAAAATTTGATGCCGAAGTAAGGTGTGCGGATAGAATAGTTGTAATCAAAACAAAGTTTGGAGATATTATTTCCATACCTTGCAATGGTTCAAAATCTGATAGAAAGGAATTTTGGTCTACCCTGGAGATCACCCCCATTTCTTTAGAAAATATTCCCATGGTCAAGAATTACGCGGATGTATTTGAAGAAGTAGACAGCCTGCCCCCGCGAAGGGAAATCGATTTCAGGATTGATCTCGTTCCAAATGCAAGACCTGTAGTTCATGCTATCAGAAGGATGACTCCTAAAGAAAAGGAAGAATTGCAAATCCAAACTAAGCAGCTCTTGTGGAAAGGACTCATCCGACCTAGCTTTTCTAATTAGGGTGCAGCTGTGGTGTTTGTCCCCAAATCGGATGGTACTCTAAGACTCTGTGTTGATTACTGCGATCTTAACAAACAAACATTGAAGAACAAATACCCCTTGCCCCGCATAGATGATTTGATGGACCAATTGAATGGAACCAAGGTGTTCTCAAAGATGGACCTAGCCACAGGTTTCCACCAACTCCGCATAGCCGAAGAATGCATACCTTTGACCGCCTTCAGAGGTCCTGATACATTCTACGAATGGTTAGTGATGCCGTTCGGTTTATGCAATGCTCCAGCCTACTTTGTTGACTTGATGAATTGGTTTTTCCGAGAGGTCCTAAATAAATTTGTCCTAGTGTTCATTGATGATATTCTAATCTATTCTAAAACTAAGGAGGAGCATGAAGGGCATTTAAGGGAAGTGTTGGAAATTCTGCGACGAAATGTTTTAAAAGCAAAGTTTTCCAAATGCACATTTTGGCAAGAGGAAGTAAAATTCTTGGGCCATGTTGTGTCAAAAGAAGGAATTGCAATTGACCCAAGTAAAATTGCCACCATTCGAGATTGGAAGCAGCCCAGTACACCCACTGAAGTAAGAAGCTTCCTAGGATTGGCCGGATATTACAGGAAATTTGTCAAAGATTTCGCCAAGCTGTCTAGCCCATTAACAAGGCTTACCAAGAAGCATGCCAAGTTCAATTGGACATCGGATTGTGAGGAGGCATTCCAAAACCTAAAGGTGAGTTTGACCACTGCTCCCGTACTTACCATCATCGATGGCAACCAAGATTTAAAGGTCTACACCGATGCTTCTCAAAGTGGTGGCCTTGGTGCGGTACTAATGCAAAGGGGAAAAGTTGTTGCATATGCAAGTCGTCAATTGAAGCCGCATGAGAAAAATTATCGTGTCCATGACTTAGAATTGTTGGCCGTAGTCTTTGCTTTAAAAATTTTGAGACATTATCGTTTGGGCGAAAAATTTGAATTATTCACAGACCATCAATCTTTGAAATATCTCTTCGATCAAAAGGATCTGAATTTAAGGTAGCAACGATAGCTAGAATTTCTGGCGGCATACGATCTTGACATCTTATATACGCCGGGAAAAGCCAATGTTGTGGCAAACGCGCTTAGCAGAAAGGACGTCATTGTCGCAAGCCTCATCGTTACCTCTTCCTTGATTGATAAAATTTCTGCTCTTCAAAAGGATGATGAATTCATTCAGAGAATGATCAAGAGAATTGAAGCAGGTGAAAACACAAACTTTCAAATAGATGGCAAGGGAATTCTTAGATTTCAAGGGAGGATTTGTGTTCCATATATCAAAGACCTCATAAGGGAAGTTTTAGATGAAGGCCATAAATCAAAGCTTTGCATCCACCCCGGTGTGAGCAAAATGTATCAAGACTTAAAGCGCACATTTTGGTGGAGATCTATAAAGAGGGATATATCCATTTATGTGAGTAGATGCCCCACATGCCAACAAGTAAAAAGTGATCAATAAAAGCTGACAGGGTTGTTGCAGCCATTAGAAGTTCCAGATTGGAAGTGGGACCAAATCTCCATGGATTTTATAGATGGTCTGCCTCGTACTAGGAAAGGAAATGACAGCATATGGGTGATCGTGGATCGCTTCACAAAATCCGCTCATTTCATACATGTCAAATCCACTAGAACTGCTCAAAGTGTGGCGCAAATCTATTTCAAAGAAATCGTCAGGCTACATGGGTAATAAAACTAAATCTTTCCTTTTCATCATAATCTGAATGAAAATTTTCTTTTTCAAAGTAAATAATAATCTTTTGTTTTAAACAGAGTTCCTAGTAGCATCGTTAACGACCGTGATCCTATCTTTGCTAGCAAATTTTGGGAAGCACTCCAAAATGAGTTGGGAACGAAGTTAAATCTCAGTACCGCATATCACCCTCAGACCGACGGCCAGACTGAGCGAGTGAATCACATTCTTGAAGATCTATTGTGAGCTTGCATACTCGATTTTGGAGGTTCTTGGGAGGATCACTTGCATTTAGTTGAATTCTCGTATAACAATAGCTATCAAGCAAGTTTGAAAATGTCTCCATTTGTAGCCTTATAAGGTAGGCCGTGTAGATCGCCAGCATGTTGGGTTGAAAAAGGAAATTGGCTGGTGTTGGGTCCAGACATGATCCGAGAAGCTTCGGACAAAGTTGACTTTATTAAGAAGCGACTATTGGCTGCCCAAAGTAGATAGAAGAGCTATGCAGATGTAAGAAGGCGAGAGCTAGCTTTTGAAGTGGGGGACTATGTCTATCTGAAAGTCGCTCCAATGCGGGGTGTCATCCATTTTGGAAAGTTAGGAAAATTAGCACCTAGATTCATCGGCCCCTTCCCTATTCTTGAAAAGATTGGCTCCCTAGCTTATAGAATTCAGATGCACGACTGGTTGCCTGGAGTGCACGATGTATCCCATGTATCTCAACTTCAAAGGCATGTCCATGATCCAGATCTGATTGTGGAAGAAGCAGCACAACAAGATTTGGAGATTACCCCAAGCCTTGCAGTGAGAAGAGAACCACTGAAAATTATTGGCAAGGAGACTAGGAAGCTGAGAAATAAAAGTATCAACCTAGTCAAGGTGCAATGGAGCGGTGATCCTAGAGACTGCACTTGGGAAACCGAGGAGAGTATCAAACAAGACTATCCCAAATGCAGAGTGGATATCCCCGATTAGTTTTATTTTGAGGTACGCTTAAAATATTTCCCATTATTTATGTTGGTTCCTATCCTTTTATTCTTCCCTTTTTCTTTTCGAGGACGAAAAGTTCTTAAGCGTGGGAGATTGTAACAACCCGGAATTTGGGGCCAATTTAAAATTTTAGATATTTTAGGGGTGTTTAAATATTTAAAATAAATTATTTAAAATAAAAATGAATGAAAATTTATTTTGAGCAAAGTTAATACAAATATATTGTGACGGCCCTCCCCGCACCAGCCTGCATTTCCTCCGAAAGTGCGCTGTACACCTGCCCGACTAGCACGGGACGGTCGTCAGAAGGAAGGAAAGAAGGGAATTAACTAATCAAGAACCTGTAGAATGTCTCACAGTGCATGGAGTAAAATATAATAATAATAACATACTTGACATAAAACAGGTGAGACAGTGCATAAGCTGATAATTAAAATCAACATCATCATCAGAGCAGCAGAAATCCAAATACAGCTTATTACAACTTTCCAAATTTACTATCTCTAAACAAAAGAAAGCTAAAGTAGAATATGCACCACTAATGCCCAAGCAGTGATCTTCAACAACACAGGGAGAATAATACTATATATATTACGTGGAAGCCTCCTGCTCGTCTCCGGATCATCTACCCGTGCATCACCAGCTAACCTGTCTCTACTCTGCTCGTGTGAGCACCCCGAGTAATAAGAGGAGACATAAAACTCTAGGTCAGACATAAAGCCTGGTATGAGCGATAAGCATCTAAACAGAACAATAACAGGTATACTAAACCATACCTAAACCTGGACCTGCAACCAAAGAGTTAGTACCACATACCGTACAATACTCTAAGGTGCCATAATAAATAGTGTAAGAATACGGGGGTGGGGTGTGCATGTCATAATGATAACAAACAAATCAACCATAGCAACCATCCTCACATCTCTCACTCAGTGCGTAAAGCATACGATGTCCATCACTGTCAATCACTAGACCCATTGAAGTAGTAACGGAGTTCAACTTGTACAACTACTGCTACTACCAAGCTTACCACATGGAGTCATGACCAAATCTTTACAAATGACCCCACTTCATTGGTTTATAGCCCTTTAGTCGTACCTAGGCCATTTCAGCCCTGAATCCGTTCACATACTTCCCATACATAGTGATCCAAAGTCATAAACATCGACTGCCCCTTGGCACACTTCCCGCAGCAAAGCCCAATCATGAAGTGAACTCATCGGTTCCCAACTAGATCCTGAGCTCTAACTTCCCATATTGGACTACCTTTGCATCTCGGGTTATTGGTCAATACTGGGTCGGGTCGGGTTCTCCTTCTAGCCATCGGTTCGAGTCGGGTCCTCTACTTCAGGTCGGTTCATAGTCTTCTCCTGTAGCGGTTCGGTTCGGGTCCACAGCGTCGCATCGGTTCGGGTTGGGTATTCCACTTCAGGTCGGGTCAGGTGTCCTCCTCCGGGTCGGGTCGGGTGCCATCTCCCTTCCAGTTCGTGCTTCCGCTCCGATCCGCTCCCTCGTTCTTCACGTGCTCCGAACCGATCCCTCATTCTTCATCTGATCCGATCCTACTCCTTTAGCCGATCCGATCCCTTCGCCTTACTCCAGTCCTAGCCTTTCATCCTTAAGTCGATCCGATCCGAGCCCTTCGTCTTTAAGTTAGTCTGATCCCCAGCTTAACCAACATGGCCTTCCTTTTTGCCAAGCCTCTTGTGTGCCAGATTCCGGTTCGGGTCGGGTACCTTGCCCAGGTCTCCTATCCGATCCGAGCCCATATCCGATCCGATCCGAAACCCTGCACAACTTTATGCAACTTTTTCCAGCAACTTGTTTACGCCATTCGACGACGTTTTTGACTAATCTAACTATACTAATCAATCAAAAATCATCCCAAACAGCGATAGCAACATAGTAAACTAACCACAAACACAAAAACAATGAATATACATGTCAAAATGGATCAAATATACCCAAAATCCCATTTTTCCCTTAAGCACGATTAAATAAAACTGATCATAGGGTTAACAAAACTTAATCAAATCGAACCAAATTTCTAACAGTGGCATAAAATATTATTTAAGAATTTCTAAACATTTTTCCAGAATTTATTAGTGTATAAATTTGCTAATCTTCATTAATTACCCTTAATTAACTATAATTAGTGCCAAAACGATGCTAATCACTCACCTTTGCCACAAAATAAAACACCAAATCGGAAATACTCTCTGTTTGGGTCGAATTCCTATGTATAGCAGCAGCTCCAACCTTGCTCTGTTGCTATTTGGCCTTGTTTTGATGTAGTTTAGGCTTAATCTTCACTAAAAATGTGTTTTGGAGTGGTTTTAGAGGATGGAAGCCATTACTAAGGTGTCAAGAAGGTTTGTGGCGGCTCAAAACTGAAATGAAAGTGATTTCCTAACCCTAATCAGCCCTCCTATGCCTCTAAACCCGAAATTTCCCTCTGGGCCTTGCTGCTAATCACCCGGTTAAGCCCAATTAAGCTGTTTTTCACCATCTGAAACTTGTTTCAGCCATATCTGCCAAACGGTGAGTCCGTTTGGCTAACGTGACCACTCTACGGAATTGTAAACCATCATCCGGAGCCAATGGGAGTGGTTTTAGGTCAAAATTCCTTTCCAGTCAAAAGTTATGGCCAAAACAGTGCCAACTAGGGGTAAAATGGTCATTTAAAAATCGACAAAAATCATGAACATGGGAAATGACCCCAATAGTCGTCTCCCAAAGTAACATGACCATACGACTTCGTATGTGAAAGAAATAAATATTCTATGATCCTATGATGCGTAGAATACGCGTCGTTACACTCTCCCCCCCTTAAGAAATTTCGTCCCCGAAATTCCTTAACCCAAAACATACAAAAGATCCCGCATGCCTAACAACCACATACAACAATCAAACATGCAAAACAAGCAAACAAGCCTATCCTAGCATGCGAAAAACTAAATCGAAGTCAAAATCTTACCAGGCAAAGAGTTCTGGATATGTATTCCTAATGTTCTCCTCTGTCTCCCAAGTGCAATCATTCTCGTCCTCGCCCCACTGAACCTTGACTAGCTTCACCGCCTTCCTCCGAAGTTGCTTCATGTTGTGCTCGACAATACGGGCCGGCTTGCGGTTCCCAACCGCCTCGGGTTCTACTTCGAAGTCCTCTAACTGATCAGGTGAAATAGTCATATCTGAGTCATGGACGAACTTCCTTAGTTGGGAAACATGTAATATGTTGTGAACTCCCTCCATCTTCTCTGGTAAGTCAATTCTGTATGCCAAATTCCCGACTGGTTCAAGAACAGGGAATGGGCCAACAAATCTTGGTGCTAACTTGCCTCTCCTGCCAAATCGTATCACGCTCTTCAACGGAGAAATCTTGACAAACACCAAGTCACCAACGCAGAATTTTAAGTCTCTTCTCCTCTTATCAGCATAACTCTTCTACCTATCTTGGGCAGCCTTCATTCGTTGTTGAATGATCTTGATTTTATCTGAAGTTTCCCTCACCACATCTGGTCCAAGCATAAACTTCTCGCCAGTCTCTATCCAACATGATGGTGAGTTGCACGGTCTTCCGTACAAAGCTTCAAACGGAGCCATACTGATACTGGATTGGTAGCTATTATTATATGCAAACTCAGCTAGGTGCAAATGGTCATCCCATGATCCACCAAAATCCAATATACATGCCCTCAAGAGATCTTCCAAAATACGATTCACCCTCTCCGTCTGACCGTCGGTCTGAGGATGATATGCGGTACTGAGATGTAACTCTGACCCTAGAGCCTCTTGTAAGCTCTTCCAAAACCCACTAGTGAACAACGGGTCTCAGTCACTCACAATGCTTTTAGGTACTCCATGAAATCTCACTACCCACTTCATATACAATTCTGCTAACTTAGTTGCCGTTCTGGTCGATTTGACTGGTATGAATCTTGCACTCTTAGTCAATCGATCCACGATTACCCAAATGCTATCATGTCCAGATCTAGTCCTTGGTAAACCGTCGATGAAATCCATTGAGACTTGCTCCCATTTCCATTCGGGAATTTCTAAGGGTTGTAACAACCCACTAGGCTTCTTTTGCTCGGCTTTAACTAGCTGGCAATTCATGCACTTGGATATAAACTTCCCACTGTCTCTTTTCATCCCTTCCCAGTAGTAGGTCTACTTCATGTCTCGATACATCTTATTACCACTGGGGTGTATAGTCAGTTTTGAGTGATGACACTCTCTAAGCACTTCATCCCTCAATCCATTGACATTGGGTACAACAAGCTTTCCATTCTTTCTAAGCCATCCTTCTCGATCAAGCCCATACTTTTTTATCTCCTCATCGATACCCATCTCTAACTTGGAGATGATTTCCAATAGGTTAGGATCGTCCCTCTGACTAGAGCTGATCCGCTCAATTAAAGTGGGTCTGACCGTCAAACTTGCTAACATTTCTGGATTCAATTCGCACTTTGGTCTGAAATCAAACCTCGTGATATACTCCAGTTGCCTCCATTCAAGAAACATAGCCCCTAAACTGGCATGTCTCCTACTCAATGCATCAGCCACCGCATTGCCCTTTCCCGGTGTATATGCGATGTCAAAATCAAAGGAAGCCAAGAATTCTAACCACCTTTGTTGCCAGAGATTTAAATCCTTCTGGGAGAAGAGATACTTCAACAACTTATGATCTGTAAATAGCTCAAATCTTTCTCCCAAGAGATAGTGTCTCCACATCTTCAACGCGAACACGATCGCTGCCAATTCTAAATCATGGGTAGGGTATCTTCCCTCGTTCGGTTTCAATTGCCGACTTGCATTACCTACAACCCTACCGCCTTGCATCAATACAGCACCTAGTCTGGTACCACAGGCATCCGTGTATACCGTCATCTCTTCATTCCCCTTAGGAATGACTAACACTGGTGCGCTTGTCAACTTGTCCTTTAGACTCTTGAATGCATTCTCGCACCTTTCATCCCAGATAAAAGCTTGATTCTTCTTGGTCAACTGTGTCATTGGTGCTGCTATCTTGGAGAAACCTTGGATATACTTACGATAATATCCCGCTAACCCCAAGAAACTTCTTACATCTGTTGCATTCTTGGGCGTAGGCCAATCCTGTACCGTAGCCACCTTCGCCGGGTCCACGGCAATACCATTCTCGGAAACAACATGACCCAAGAACCTCACTTCCCTCTTCCAGAAGTGACACTTAGAAAACTTTGCTTTCAACTGGTGTTTTCTCAACACCTCCATCACTGTTTTTAAATGTTCCTTGCGTTCTTCCTCTGTCGTCGAAAAGACCAAAATATCATCAACAAACACAAGGACAAACTTATTCAACTGATCTCTGAATACCCTATTCATAAGATCCACAAAATATGCTGGGGCATTGGTCAGCCCGAATGGCATGACCAACCACTCATAAAATCCAGACGGCGTCCGAGATGCCGTTTTAGCTATACTCTCAGCTTCCACTCTAAGCTGATGAAAATCTGTCGCGAGATCCAACTGAGAAAATACTCTCGCGCCACTCAACTTATCGAACATATCATCTATCCGCGGTAGAGGATACTTTTTCTTCCTCGTCACTTTATTCAACTCGCGGTAGTCTACACACAAACGAAGGGAACCATCCGCCTTGGTAGCAAACACAACTGGTGCTCCCCATTCAGAAACACTCCTTCTGATAAATCCATTTTTCAAAAGATCGCTGACTTGCACCTCGAGCTCTCGCTGCTCCCTTGGTGCCATACGACGAAGTGGCATCACTATAGGTCTGGCATCTTTTACCAAATCAATACGGAACTCAATCTCTCGGTGTGGTGGAAGGCCGTTCACTTCTTCAAAAACATCCGGATACTGGCCAACCATGGGCAAACCTGACAGCTCACTATGCGGAATGTCGAGGGAGTTTAGAAAACTAGCCAATACCCCCTCACTGGGTAGACCACCAAACACTATCCTCCGCCCATCATCCGCTCTGGCTGTCACCAAAAAGCCCTCACAGTCTACCACCACCCCGTATCTTCGGAGCCAATCTACTCCCAAAATAATGCCAAACCCAGTAAAGCCCAAAACAAAGCAATCACAAACAAACATGCATCCATGACTTGATAAGACCACATTATGACAAATCATGCTAAGGCTAGTCGAACCACCAATCGGGTTCGTCACTACTAAAGGTCTATCGACAATCTTGGGCTCCAATTCCAACCTATCTACCAGGTCACTAGATATGAAAGAACTGGAAGCTCCGGTATCAAACAAAACTCTAACAGGAACATCATAAACAGAAAGCATACCTTGAATGACGACATTCTTTCCCCTTCTCCGCCGCAGTTGGGGCATTCGACAAAGAAGGAATAGCATTAAGTGCGTAGGCTTTCACCATTTGCTTTTCTATGGGGGGTTGTTGACACTTGTTCTTGTGATGTCCCATTTGGCCACAGTTGAAGCACTTCCTATCCGCTGGCTTAGCCCGACAATTACTAGCATAATGGCCCTTCTTACCACAGTTGAAGCACTCAACATCTTGCTTATCCTTTTTCTTCTGGCCATCCTTAGTCTGATTCCGCTTTCTCTTATTCTGGGAACCACCCTTGCCTCCACACTTGCTTGTGGCTTTGGCTCATTTGTGGATGCAACCTCAGTCTTCGGCTTAGGGTAGAGACTTTCTGATCTCAATGCTTTCCCCAAAATCGATTCAAACATCTCATCGATGTGGTTAATAAGCCTTTCCCCCAAGTACTGATCCAAACCAATTATGTATTTCTCATTCTTCTTCTCGGCAGTATCAATAAGAGATAACCCATATTTTGACAAAGTGTCGAATTCAGCAATATACTCCGAGACAGCTCTGCCATTCTGCTTAAGCTCCAAGAATTTCTTAAACAGCACTGACTTCTGAGCAGTTGGAATGAACTACTCGCTAAAGCGAGCCTTAAACCGCTCCCAAGTAATCTGATCTTTGGGAGTAGTCGCCTTTATAGCGTTCCACCAATTCATTGCCCGCCCTTGCAGCTGACGGGACGCTAGCTTTCTCTTCATCGCATCCTCGAAGATACGTTCGCAACTATCCAACCAATCCTGAACATCCGTAGCCGACTCCGTTCCGTGGAACGGCTTCCCACCAAGGCTAGTATAATCCTTATTCGGCTTGGCGAAGTCGACTCTCGGCGCCTGCACTATTGGACCACCACCATTTCCACCATTGGGGGCTGCCCTCTGCACATCCCTAAGCATCTCTCTCATGAGGTCAGTAAACATCGATCTCATGTTAGCAGCATTCCCATTATTGGCCCCTCTACCGGTACTTCTAACATATCGGCTCATCGTCAATCTGAAAAAGGAAATGATTAACAACCCCATAGTGGTGCTAGTGCAGCACGACTTCATTCTTATACTACTAATAATATATATAGCTTTTAAAAAAAACAAAATAATCACAAATATGCTCTCTTGTATACGTATACTCTCTCTCCCTGATAACTTCCCTAGGTTAACTACGCAACCTAGAGCTCTGATACCAAGTGTGATGGCCCACCCCGCACCAGCCTGCATTTCCTCCGAAAGTGCGCTGTACACCTGCCCGAATAGCACGGGACGGTCGTCAGAAGGAAGGAAAGAAGGGAATTAACTAATCAAGAACCTATAGAATGTCTCACAGCGCATGGAGTAAAATATAATAATAATAACATACTTGACATAAAACAGGTGAGACAGTACATAAGCTGATAACTAAAATCAACATCATCATCAGAGCAGCGAAAATCCAAATACAGCTTATTACAACTTTCCAAATTTACTATCTCTAAACAAAAGAAAGCTAAAGTAGAAGATGCACCACTAATGCCCAAGCAGTGATCTTCAACAACACAGGGAGAATACTATATATATTACGTGGAAGCCTCCTGCTCGTCCCTGGATCATCTACCCGTGCATCACCAGCTAACCTGTCTCTAGTCTGCTCGTGTGAGCACCCAGAGTAATAAGAGGAGACATAAAACTCTGGGTCAGACATAAAGCCTGGTATGAGCGATAAGCATCTAAACAGAACAATAACAGGTATACTAAACCATATCTGAACCTGGACCTGCAACCAAAGAGTTAGTACCGCATACCGTACAATACTCTAAGGTGCCATAATAAATAGTGTAAGAATACGGGGGTGAGGTGTGCATGTCATAATGATAGCAAACAAATCAACCATAGCAACCATCCTCACATCTCTCACTCAGTGCGTAAAGCATACGATGTCCATCACTGTCAATCACTAGACCCATTGAAGTAGTGACGGAGTTTAACTTGTACAACTACTGCTACTACCAAGCTTACCACATGGAGTCATGACCAAATCTTTACAAATGACCCCACTTCATTGGTTTATAGCCCTTTAGTCGTACCTAGGCCATTTCATCCATGAATCCGTTCACATACTTCCCATACACAGTGATCCAAAGTCATAAACATCGACTGCCCCTTGGCACACGTCCCGCAGCATAGCCCAATCATGAAGTGAACTCATCGGTTCCCAACTGGATCCTGAGCTCTAACTTCCCATATTGGACTACCTTTGCATCTCAGGTTATTGGTCAATACTGGGTCGGGTCGGGTTCTCCTTCTAGCCATCGGTTCGGGTCGGGTCCTCTACTTCGGGTCGGTTCGTAGTCTTCTCCTGTAGCGGTTCGGTTCGGGTCGGGTCCTCTACTTCGGGTCGGTTCGTAGTCTTCTCCTGTAGCGGTTCGGTTCGGGTCCACAACGTCGCATCGATTCGGGTCGGGTATTCCACTTTGGGTCGGGTCGGGTGTCCTCCTCCGGGTCGAGTCGGGTGCCATCTCCCTTCCAGTTCGTGCTTCCACTCCGATCCGCTCCCTCATTCTTCACGTGCTCCGATCCGATCCCTTCTTCTTCATCTGATCCGATCCTACTCCTTTAGCCGATCTGATCCCTTCGCCTTACTCCAGTCCTAGCCTTTCATCCTTAAGTCGATCCGATCCGAGCCCTTCGTCTTTAAGTTAGTCCGATCCCCAGCTTAACCAACATGGCCTTCCATTTTGCCAAGCCTCTTGTGTGCCATATTCCAGTTCGGGTCGGGTTCCTTGCCTAAGTCTCCTATCCGATCCGAGCCCATATCTGATCCGATCCGAAACCCTGCACAACTTTATGCAACTTTTTCCAGCAACTTGTTTATGCCATTCGACGACGTTTTCGACTAATCTAACTATACTAATCAATCACAAATCATCCCAAACAGTCATAGCAATATAACAAACTAACCACAAACACCAAAACAATGAATTTACATGTCAAAATGGATCAAATATACCCAAAATCGCATTTTTCCCTTAAGCATGATTAAATAAAACTAATCATAGGGTTAAAAAAACTTAATCAAATCGAACCAAATTTCTAACAGAGGCATGAAATATTATTTAAGAATTTCTAAACATTTCTCCAGAATTTATTAGTGTATAAATTTGCTAATCTTCACTAATTACCCTTATTTAACTGTATTTTGTGCCAAAACGATGTTAATCACTCACCTTTGCCACAAAATAAAACACCAAATCTGAAATACTCTCTGTTTGGGTCAAATTCCTATGTATAACAGCAGCTCCAACCTTGTTCTGTTGCTATTTGGCCTTGTTTTGATGTAGTTTAGGCTTAATCTTCACTAAAAATGTGTTTTGGAGTGGAACCGTTGGGTTCGTATCGAAAAGAGCTTTGGCATTGTGTGGCGTAGCTTTGTGTATAACGTGAAATCGCGAGCCTCACACCCCGGTATGAACCAGAAACGGGAGAGGACCTTAGGGGGGACATGCGTTTCTTCCTAGCTAGAAGTGGCGTCAGTGGTTTTACACCCCCTAACGAGTTTGACTTATGTGGTTGTTACAGTTGCGAGGCACCTCGGTTAGATCGGACGATCCGGGTCCGATGGAGTCATTCGTTGGCTCACTTACGCCCCACAGGGCAGGGAAACGCATTGTTCAGGCATTTTAATCCACATCGGGGGACCGACCCTGACGATCCAACGGTCACTCGAGCTCTGAGTATAGGCAGTCTCGAAGTCGGTAAGGACTATCTTTTGCCTTGGTTCATGACGGAAATCCAATTTCCAAATACGTGACCGTGCGGTTTTGATTGTATACCTATATATGGCGACATAGTGGTATGGGGCATTAATGCCGTCTATGATTGATACTTATGATTTGAGGATACAGAGCTTTCCGAGCATAGTTCCAGCTGTAAATCAGGATCCTGTGAATATAAATCTGCAAAACTAAAACTACTAGCTGCCCGTGTCGAAAATAAGGGCACCCAGAGTTTAGGTTAAAACAATAAACTCCAGGTCAGTCATGTGACTGGTGTGAGAACTAAAACAGTTATTTAAACTTTACTTTAAAAGAGAGTAATTCAAGGGACCACGCCGTATAACACGGAATGGGTTTCCTCCCAAGAACACCAGTGCATAGAATAAACAACACAATGCTTTTTCGAAAAATGAAGCTATTATAAGACCCAGGTCCCATCACATAATGCAACGCAAGCCGGAGGATAGGGTTTTACCTTATAACAGCCAAACATGCTTGGTACATTTAAAAACAAATCATTTGTTACTATAATAAGTGTATAGTGTCAAAACAATTTCAATCATAAATATCAATCATAGACGGCATAGCATCCCATGCTACTTTGTCGCTATACTAGGCTCTACAAATAAAACCGAAATATCTCGTATTGGAAATTGGATTTCCGTCATGAGTCGAGGCAAGGGACAAGCTCCTCTCTGATTCGAGACACTATAGCAAATGCCTCAGGATTACACACTCTAGGCAACCCCTGGATGCTTCAGGGCCGGTCCTCTCTTACGTTTGAGGATTGGCAATTCCTGAACACACGTTTCCCGGTCCTAACAGACCTAAAATTGAGGCGCCTCATCCAACAACCACATAGGTGAAAACTATATAAATGTCAGGGTTGGTAAGTCACTGACACCACCAAAGCTAGAAAGAAACGTCTTGATCTCCCTGCAGTCCTTATCCCGTTTTTAACTCATACCGAGCTGTGAGGCTCGCGAATTCACGTTATACACAAAGCT
The DNA here is from genome assembly GCA_030737875.1 of Allium sativum. Taxonomy (NCBI): domain Eukaryota; kingdom Viridiplantae; phylum Streptophyta; class Magnoliopsida; order Asparagales; family Amaryllidaceae; genus Allium; species Allium sativum. The sequence continues at coordinate 890,696,888 of CM060910.1, read as the reverse complement.
ACGCCACAAAGGCCGTGCTTTGATCATCAACCACAAGACTTTTCTTTTCAACAGAAGTCTTGATCAATTGCCACTTAGGCGTGCCACACAGGCAATTCATGCCATGCGACTGATGTCCGTCGATATACAACCTCTGAGCACGTACATCTCAGAGAAGGGCGTTAAGCACGAGAATAAATTCTCCGCCGCCAAATAGATGTATATTTAATAGAGATCAATCAACACAGAATAAAATCCAATGTCAGACACATAGTCCATTTACAAGTTCGATCTGGGTCTGAACGAAACCGGAGGCACTTTCCTTGCATATCCATCGATATCCAAGTACGTTTGGACGGCCACCAACTGATTCCCTCATCTGGGGTGTACAACCCAATCAAGATCATCAGTAATCACCCAAACGATGTGAAGACTTCTAGTCTTCAACCACCGTCTTCATCTTCGACATATCGTCGAATCAGTTATTCAGAATGGGTATAAACCCGGCATTTCCGAACAACCGGCGTATATAATAAACAAATGTTACATAAACACAATATACGCCTCATTCCAATTTAGCAGCCACTAACCGTAAATCAACAAGAGAACAATTCCCCAAATATTAACCCCGAAGGCCGAAACCAACATCAGATCAATACCCAGGAAACCATTATTCTTGGCTAACCTACAGTTAGTTTCTAAATTTCACATTCTTAGGGAAAGATTCCCATTAATTTTATCAAAGATAAATTCTTTTAAATTTATTCTTTAATCTTCCCTTGGATGTCATTTCAAACCAAATTATGGTTTTCCAAACTAGTCGAGATTAGCGAACCGCACCGAAGTAATTTTTTTATTTCCCAATCCCAACCTATTCATCCCATGAAGAAAAACAGGTAATACTCCATATCTAACACCACGGTGTTATCGGTAAATTTAATTACCATTTCACGTTCAAATCTAATTAAAGATTTAACTATCGCTTGGAGCAAAACTGGTGATACTCCATTCTCGCTCATTTTCCAATTTTGATAATTTAAATTATTAATTCACATTTCAATCTAATTGCAGATTCATTAAAACTCCCTTTACTGGGTTAAAGAACTAATGTCATTTAAAACACAGTTCACGATAAACCCAAATCACATTCTATTTATTATCGGGTTAAAGAACAAATGTTATTTAAAACACAGTTCACGATAAATCCATAAATCAATTCTAAATCAATTTCAATTATATATATTAGAAATTCTGGTTATTCAAAACCCATTTCAAATCCAATTTATTAATTTAAAAATAAATGGGTTTTAATTTTAGTTCAAAACTAGTTCATTTCGATAAAAATCTATTTTTATCTTTTCAAATGTGGGATTTTTCATCCCAGTTCTTCCCAAATCATTTCTTATGATTTTACACAAATTATCACTATTTTTGATAATTTTATCGAGGCCCGTACAGTCGATTTCCAACAACGGCCATCGAACTACACTTACAGCGACATTTTCCAAATTTGATTTGGACGTATCTCCAAATCCAATGGTTAGAATTCAAATTTCTAATATTTGTCAGAAAGCTCTTTTTGATACGAACCCAATGGATCTGGTTTTAGGAGAATCCGACGGTCGGATCTCCCGTAATGTCCGTTCGAAGTCAATGGTCAAAATTTACGAACTGCCGCAGTGCGGCGCGTTCTATTCAGGCCATTAAATTATATATATAATATATATAATATATATTTTGTCGATTTCTATTTAAAACGAATTTTATAAATAGTTTCAAATTTGTTTCTAAAACAATTTCAACCTTCATTTCAAATTCAAATCAAAATTGAATTTTCCCTTATAAATTCGTTTTAAATTCATTTCAATTCAAATTTCAAATTCATTTCAATTCGAATTCGTTTTCAATTCAATTCAAATCAAATTCGTTTTCTATTCAATTCAAATCAAATTCGTTTTTTATTCAATTCAAATTGAATTCGTTTTCTATTCAATTGAAATCAAATTCGTTTTCTATTCAATTCAATTCGAATTCATTTTCTTTTCAATTTTTATTATAAAAACGAATATAATCGATATAAATATCGTTCGCGTCAAAATAGCGCATCTCTAGTCAACACGGCTTTATATTTTTCAATAATTCCGTTATTCTATCCAACAAATGAATATTTATCCTATTCAACACATGAATCTATATTTTTGTCAACACATGACTAATCTCAACGAATGAGTACTGTCCACGTGTGACTGTTTTTGTTATTCAGTATATTTTATAAAATTATGATATCTATCGTTTGATTTTAAATCAGACTCCAACCGTAAATTAGTAAGAGAACGATTCCAGCCCTGACATTTCTTTCTAGCTTTGGTGGTGTCAGTGACTTACCAGCCCTGACATTTATATACTTTTCACCTTTGTGGTTGTTGGAATGAGGCGCCTCGATATTAGGTCTGATAGGACCGGGAAACGTGTGCTCAGGAATTGCCAATCCTCAAATGTAAGAGAGGACCGGCCCAACCGATCCAAGTGGCTGCCCAGAGTGTGTAGTCCTGGGACATTTGCTAGATTGTCTCGAATCGGAGAGGAGCTTGCCCCTTGCCACGACTCATGACGGAAATCCAATTTCCAATACGTGTATTTCGGTTTTATTTGTAGAGCCTAGTATGGCGACATAGTGGGATGGGGCACTTATGCCGTCTATGATTGATACTTCTGATTTGAAGTTGTTTTATGCACTATGCACTTATAATAGTATCAAATGATTTGTTTTAAACGTATCAAGCATTCTTGGCTATTATAAGGTAAAACCCTATTCTCCGGCTTGCGTTGCATTGTGTGATGGGACCTGGGTCTTATAATAGCTTCATTCTTCGAAAAAGCATTGCGCTGTTTATTCTATGCACTGGTATTCTTGGGAGGAAACATGTTCCGTGTTTTACGGCGTGGTCCCTTGAATTACTCTCTTTTAAAGTAAAAGTTTTAAATAACTGTTTTTAGTTCTCACACCAGTCACATGACTGACCTGGAGTTTATTGTTTTAACCTAAACTGTGGGTGCCCTTATTTTCGACACGGGCAGCTAGTAGTTTTGGTTTTGCAGATTTATATTCACAGGATCCTGAATTACAGCTGGAACGATGCTCGGAAAGCTCTGTATCTGTGTATTACTTTCAGTTGTGTTTTCTATTGTTTTTCCACTGCTATGTAATTTATTCTAATCTCTGATATTTATCAAATGTAATTTATTCAATTATACACTGTATATTCTTGTATCTGATGGAATTGCTGTAATAGCAATGAAATATTCTTCTGTTTGCGTTCAAATTTGCCCTGTTCTCAAAACGATCAGGGGTTTCGAACGGTCTTGGTCGATTTATCGATCGACTCGGATCGAGCGAAATTCCTTGTCGTCATAGTTGGTATCAGAGCTTTGGTTTACAGAGCTCGAGAACAAGACACATTAGAACCGAACGAAAGAATTCATCAGAAATTGGATTAGCAATATCCAATTAGAATTACTCGTGAGAGATAGGATCAGTAGTATCCTTGCACGAGTGTGAAGAGTATATTTTTCAAATGAAAACAATTTTGTTTTAAAATTTAAATCGTTTTATACGTATTTGAATATTTTATTATATTGAATTTCGACAATCGAGTATATAATGGTTTTGCATATACGCGTCATGAACGTGTATTCAAAGTTTTAATATACTGGATAGATATAGAATCACACTCTAGTCGCCCGGAAATGATTCTGATGATGGCGCGCCATCACCAGTATTTATTTTCGTGTTTCGAAGGTGTGATATCTATATATTTCCATCAGGCTGGTGTGAGAACCAAAACTTATTTAGATAGATTTATTGATTGTGATTTGGCATCAAAAACATGATTTTCTGTATATATGTATCAAAATTATGAATTTGGAATTCTAAATCACTAATAGATTGATGGTTGTGTTGTTTGTTTATTTGTTTGATAATTTTGAAACATTTAGCCTAATTGAACCGAATATTGAATTGTATTGAAAATTGGTCGCATTTGCATGCATATACATGTACTTACATTGAACAAGTCATAGCAAGGAGGCTAGAGCAGAAGAATAAAATTTGTTTGCCCGACAAATAGGTACATGTTTACCATAATTTACTGTTTTGTTTGGGTGATGATGATTTTATGAGCCGATTGGCTAGCCGCTTGGCTTTTTCTTTTTCGTTTTGAGATCAGAAGGCCTGTATGGCAATTTCGAGATTTTCCCGGTGCTCCCGATGCAAGGGAGGTTATGGCGAAATTTTTCGAAAATTTAGGGTGTTAGCCAAATTTTTGAAAATTTTGAAAAGTTTTTAGAAACTGAAAAGTTGAAGTACTTAAGCCGTAATCAAAATAATGGAAGTTGAGTTGAATTGTTAAACAACTTTCGGCTTCGTTCCTTTTCGGGGACGAAAAGTTTTAAGTGGGGGTGATTGTAACAACCCAGAAATGCGAGCCAGTTTAAAATTTTTATTTTGGCAATTTTTGCGAATTTTGATTATTTAAAATGAATTATTTTAAATGATATCGACGAGAAATTTAATTTGTATAGAATTCGAACGTATATATTTATATACGTCATCGTTAGAATATAAATATTTATTTTAAATTATAAAAGGAATTGAAAATCGCGCGGTAGTTCGACAATTCGATTTCAAAATTCAAATGAATGTACAGGATGCAAAATAAACCAGATTTTAGTGAAACCAAAAATATTTGAATCATTTTGAGAATATCTTTCCAACGAATCCGAAAAATCAAGATTTCATAGCGGGAATCAAAAGATATGTCCAAATGAATTTTCAGAATAGTCGCTATGGAATTTCTGGCCCTTAAAAATGGGAATTTTGCAAACGACCTCGGATTTCGACGAAACCACTTTTGTTGAATCCGTGATGTCAAGTTATTGCTAGATTCCAATATTCATAAATTTTTGATTCAATATGTGAGCGTGGCAAAGGAAAACGCTTTGACCAGTTTCAACTGATTTTAATTGACTGGAAAATGACCATTTTTCAAACGGTCTCAGAATTCGACGAAACTAGTTTTGTTAGGACCATATCGTCGAAACGAAGCTAGAAAATATTTTTCTGGAATTTTTCGAGTTAGTATGTAGCCCCGGTAAATTGAAATGTGCGTTCAAATTCAATGTATAGAGTTATATTTTGATTTTGACGAAAAATGATCGAAACGATCAAATCAGCTTACGATACATATCCCATTGTGTTCGGAACGGGGGTAATTAGCTATGGACGATAGGCGGTGGGTCTCGTTTAGAGGTCAAAAATAAAAGTTACTTTATTGAATTAAAATAATATATATATATAAATTATATAAAACTCCCCACATCCTTTTCTTCTACTCAGTCAACTCCCTCCCAATCCTTTACCCGTCGGTTTCAGAAATAAAAAAAACAAAAAAAAAACAAAAGAGAATCGCGCCCCACAGGACCTCGTCGCGCCTCCGACGATAGGCCGCCAGCCTCCCCGCTCCACGCGCCTCCTTTTCCTCTCCTCCATCCCATCCGTCTCCGCTCAATCGTAAAACCACGCCCCTGGAACCCTAGCTTCCCCCTAATCGAAACCCTGGCCCACTGATGCCGTGCCCCCCAGCCACCGCCCTCTCCTCGACCCCGACGCCGCCACCTCCGATCCTGACAGCCCCCCCTTCTCGAAGACAGCACTCGACGTGAAAACTCCCCCTCCTCCTATTAAAAATGTGAGTTTTATTTCCTTTCATTGTTTTATTTATTTCTTGGAATAAAACTGATTATTTATTTATTTATTTATTATTATAGTAAAACTGAATTTTATGTATGATAGAAATGAATTTTATTTCTTTTTTTTTAATCATCAAAGTTAGGATTTTTAATCATCAAAGATAGGATTTTTATTTATATAAAAGTTTTGATTTTTATATAAACAAAAGGAATGATTTTGCAAAATAAAAGTTGTGATTTTTATATAAACAAAAGGAATGATTTTGCAAAATAAAAGTTGTGATTTTTATATTACAGAAAGGTTAAAAATATGATTTTTATATAGTGGCAATAATAAAAATATGATTTTTATATAGTGGCGATAATAAAAATATAATTTTTATATAGTGGCAATAATAAAAATATGATTTTTACACAGTGGAGATTATAAATATATGATTTTATATAAGATAGAGATTATCAAAATGTGATCTTTATATATGTAGAGAATACGGGGGACGAAAGTGACGAAGGGCAAGCACGATGAAGATTTCCTACATATAAAGAGTCGGGCGTTTGATTTAGCTTTTGGTGAGAACTTCTCACTTTAACTTTTCTTTTCTAGTTATATAAATATATACTAGGATGCAGACGGTGTAGTAGCACCCGACACCATCATCCACAGACCATGGACTTGTTTGTTTGGTTGTGTAGTTGGTTAGATTGTATGATTTGAATTTGATTGTTTGGTGAAATGGAATGGATTTGATTGATATGTGTATGGCGTGGGCCATTATTAGACCGGGGATAAGGCTAAGCCTTGTTCCGTTTCTAGTATCGTGCCGTTATGCCGCTGAATTTTTTTTTAAAATTAGTTAGAAAAAATAAAGATATCATTTTATTTAATAAATGAACCAAATAGAATATTCATAGGTTGAATAAAATAATTTGGTCGTTAAAAATATAATTTTTAACGTGAATGTGAATAAAATAAATATTCATTTACAAATCGGACGGTTCGTTTATGTACACCTATTTGAAGGACATTGATTGGGACGATAAATTTTACACATCGCCCAACTGCACAAATAAAATCTGTGTTTGATTGTTTGAAACCCCACACGGGTATTGGGATAAAATACAGCATACACTAATCCCAATAATTAGTTGTATGTCGATCGATTGATTGACAGGCTATTATAAGCGTTAGATATCTATATTTGATGCTTATATAGTGTAGTGTACTTTGAATGATGGTTGATTATGTATCGTTGCTATTATATACATGTGCTCTATGGAATCCATATAATTAACTTTGTATGGTAATTGATTGTGCCTCATTCCAATTTAGAAAATAAAGAATATTACAAAATAAAGGTTCATGTGTTGACCGTACTCATCCGTTGAGATTAGTCATGTGTTAAACGAAATATTTTAACAATAAAATTTACATCTTTATCATATATAAAATTAGAAACTAATTGGAAAATAGATAAGATGAGCGGTCTCCTGGATATTGATCTGATGTTGGTTTCGGCCTTCGGGGTTTATATTCAGGGAATCATTCTCTTACTGATTTACAGTTGGAGTCTGATTTGAAATTAAACGATAGATACCATAATTTTTATAAAATATATTAAATAACAAAAATAGTCACACGTGGACAGTACTCATTCGTTGAGATTAGTCATGTGTTGACAAAAATATAGATTCATTTGTTGAATAGAATAATGGAATTATTGGAATATATAAAGCCGTGTTGATTAGAGATGCGCTATTTTGACGCGAACGATATTTATATTGATTATATTCGTTTTTATATAATTGAATTGTATATATAACGAGTTCGAATTGAATTGAATATATAACGAATTCGAATTGAATCGAATATATATAACGAATTCGAATTGAATATAAAACGAATTCGAATTGAATTAAAAACGAATTGAAATAGAATAAAAATTGATTTGAAATGAATTTAAATTGAATTGAAATTTGAAATGAATTGAAATGAATTTTAAAACGAATTGATAAGAAAAAATTCAATTTTGATTTGAATTGGAAATGGAAGTTGAAATGTTTTTGAAACGAATTTAAAACTATTTATAAAATTTGTTTTAAATAGAAATCGATGAAATATATATTATATATATAATATAATGGCCTGAATAGAACGCGCCGCGCTGCGGCAGTTCGTGAATTTCGACCATTGATTTCGAACGGACATTACGGGAGATCCGACCGTCGGATTCTCCTAAAACCAGAACCGTTGGGTTCGTATCGAAAAGTGCTTTCTGTAGAATATTAAAAATTTGAAATCTAATGGTTGGATTTGGAATTATGTCCAAATCAAATTTGGAAAAGGTCGCTGCAGGTGCAGTTCGATGGCCGTTGTTGGAAATCGACTGTACGGGCCTTGATAAAATTATCAAAAATATCAATAATTTGTGTAAAATCATAAGAAATGATTTGGAAAAAACTAGGATGAAAAATCCCACATTTTTAAAGAAAAAAAATAGATTTTTATCGAAATGAACTAGTTTTGAACTAAAATTAAAACTCAACTATTTTTAAATAAATAAATTGGAATTAATTAGAATTGATTTATGGGTTTATCGTGAGCGGTGTTTTAAATAACACTAGTTCTTTAACTCGATAATAAATAGAATGTGATTTGGGTTTGTCGCGAACTGTGTTTTAAATGACGTTAGTTCTTTAACCCAGTAAAAGGAGTTTTAATGAATCTGTAATTAGATTGAAATGTGAATTGATAATTTAAATTATCAAATTTGGAAAATGAGCGAGAATGGAGTATCACCAGTTTTGCTCCAAAGCGATAGTTAAATCTTTAATTAGATTTGAACGTGAAATGGTAATTAATTTTACCGATAACACCGTGGTGTTAGATATGGAGTATTACCAGTTTTGCTTCATGGGATGAATAGGTTGGGATTGGGAAATAAAATAAATAATTACTTCGGTGTGGTTCGCTAATCTCAACTAGTTTGGAAAACCATAATTTGGTTTGATATGGCATCCAATGGAAGATTAAAGAATAAATTTTAAAGAATTTATCTTTGATAAAATTAATGGGAACATTTCCCTTAGAATATGAAATTTAGAAACAAGCTGTAGGTTAGCTAAGAAGAATGGTTTCCCGGGTATTGGTCTGATGTTGGTTTCGGCCTTCGGGGTTAATATTTGGGAAATTGTTCTCTTGTTGATTTACGGTTAGTGGCTGCTAAATTGGAATGAGGTGTATGTTTTGTTTGTGTAACATTTGTTTACTATATACGCGGGTTATTCAGAAAGGCTGGGTTTATACCCATTCTGAATAACCGATTCGACGATATGTCGAAGATGAAGACGGTGGTTGAAGACCGGAAGTCTTCACATCGTTTGGGTGATTACTGATGATCTTGATAGGGCTGTACACGCAAGAGGAGAGAATCAGTTGGTGGTCGTCTAGATGTACTTGGAGATCGATGGATATGCGAGGGAAGTGCCTCCGGTTTCGTTCAGACCCAGAACGAACTTGTAAATGGACTGTGTGCCTGACATTGGATTTTATTCTATGTTGATTGATCTCTATTAAATATACATCTGTTTGGCGGCGGAGAATTTATTCTTTTGCTTAACGCCCTTCTCTGAGACGTACGAGCTCAGAGGTTGTATATCAATGGACATCAGTCGCATGGCATGAATTGCCAGTGTGGCATGCCTAAGTGGCAAATGATCAAGGCTTCTGTTGAAAATCAAAGTCTTGTGGTTGATGATCAAAGCACGCCCTACGTGGCAGTTTTGTGTATAACGTGAATTCGCGAGCCTCGCACCTCGGTATGAGTCAAAAACGGGATACGGGCCATCGGGAGAACACGAAGTTTCTTTCTAGCTTTGGTGGTGTCAGTGACTTACCAGCCCTGACATTTATATACTTTTCACCTTTGTGGTTGTTGGAATGAGGCGCCTCGATATTAGGTCTGATAGGACTGGGAAACGTGTGTTTAGGAATTGCCAATCCTCAAACGTAAGAGAGGACCGGCCCAACCGATCCAAGTGGCTGCCCAGAGTGTGTAGTCCTGGGACATTTGCTAGAGTGTCTCGAATCAGAGAGGAGCTTTCCCCTTGCCTCGACTCATGATGGAAATCCAATTTCCAGTACGTGTATTTCGGTTTTATTTGTAGAGCCTAGTATGGCGACATAGTGGGATGGGGCACTTATGCCGTCTATGATTGATACTTATGATTCGAAGTTGTTTTATACACTATGCACTTATAATAGTATCTAATAATTTGTTTTAAGCGTATCAAGCATTCTTGGCTATTATAAGGTAAAAATCCTATCCTTCGGCTTGCGTTGCATTGTGTGATGGGACCTGGGTCTTATAATAGCTTCATTCTTCGAAAAAGCATTGCGCTGTTTATTCTATGCACTGGTATTCTTGGGAGGAAACCCGTTCCGTGTTTTACGGTGTGGTCCCTTGATTTACTCTCTTTTAAAGTATAAGTTTTAAATGACTGTTTTTAGTTCTCACACCAGTCACATGACAGACCTGGAGTTTATTATTTTAACCTAAACTCTGGGTGCCCTTATTTTGGACACCGGCAGCTAGTAGTTTTGGTTTTGCAGATTTTTATTCACAGGATCCTGATTTACAGCTGGAACGATGCTCGGAAAGCTCTGTATCCATGTATTACTTTCAGTTGTGTTTTCTATTGTTTTTCCGCTGCTATGTAATTTATTGTAATCTCTGATATTTATCAAATGTAATTTATTCAATTATACTCTGTATATTCTTGTATCTAAAGGAATTGTTGTAATAGCAATGAAATGTTCTTCTGTTTGCGTTCAAATTTGTCCTGTTCTCAGAACGATCAGGGGTTTCGAACGGTCTTGGTCGGTTTAACGATCGATTCAGATCGAGCGAAATTCCTTGCCGTCACAACATGACTGACCTGGAGTTTATTGTTTTAACCTAAACTCTGGGTGCCCCTATTTTCCATACGGGCAGCTAGTAGTTTTGGTTTTGCAGATTTATATTCACAGGAACCTGGTTTACAGCTGGAATGATATCCGGAAAGCTTTTTATCCGTATATCACCTTCAGTTGTGCTTTGTATTATTTTCCGCTGCTATGTAATTTATTGTAATCTATGATATTTGTCGAATGTAATTTATTCAATTATACTTTGTATATCCTTTTATTCGGATGGAATTGTTGTAATAAACAATAAAATGTTCTTCTGTTTGCGTTCTATTTTGTCGTGTTCTCAAGGTAATCCGGGCTTTCCTTACCGGGGAAGTTACGGGCTATCACAGTTGGTATCAGAGCTTTGGTTTACAGAGCTCGAGAACAAGACACATTAGAACCATACGAAAGAATTCATCAGATATTGGATTAGTAATATCCAATTAGAATGACTCGTTAGAGATAGGATCATTAGTATCCTAGAACGAGTGTAAAGAGTATATTTTTCAATTGAAAACAATTTTGTTTTGAAAGTTAAATTCAAGTATACGTATTTGAATATTTATTTATTTTGAATTTGGACAATCCAATATATAAAGATTTTTCATATATGCGTCATGAACGTATATTCGAAGTTTTAGTATACTGGATAGATATAGAATCACATTCTAGACACCCGGAGATGGTTTTGATGATTGATCGATCATCATCAGAACTTATGTTCGTGTTTCGAAGGTGTGATTTCTATATGATTCCATAGACTGGTGTGAGAACCAAAACTAGCTAGATTTATTGTCGTGATTTGGCTTCAAAAACATGACTTTTTGTATATGTATCAAAATTTATGAATTTGAAACGTTTATTCACTAATTGATTGATGGTTGTGTTGTTTGTCTATTTGTTTGATAATTTTGAACCATTAGCCTAATTGTATCAAATATTGAATTGTATTGAAAATTAGTTGCATTTGCTTGCATATACATATACTTACATTGAACAGGTCATAGCAAGGAGGCTAGAGCAGAAGAATAAAATTTATTTGCCCGACAAATAGGTACATGTTTACTATAATTTATTGTTTTGTTTGGGTGATGATGATTTTATGAGCCGATTGGCGTTTTCTTTTTCTTTTTGAGATCAGAGGGCCTGTATGGCAATTTCGTGATTTTCCCGGTGCTCTCGGTGCAGGGGAGGTTATGGCGAAATTTTTCGAAAATTTAGGGTGTTAGCCAAATTTTTGAAGAATTTGAAAAGTTCTTTGAAACTGAAAAGTTGAAGAACTTAAGCCGTAGTCAAATACTGGAAGTTGAGTTGAATTGTTAAACAACTTTTAGCTTCGTTCCTTTTCGGGGATGAAAAGTTTTAAGTGGGGGAGGTTGTAACAACCCGGAAATGAGAGCCAATTTAAATTTTTTATTTTGGCAATTTTAGCGAATTTTGAATATTTAAAATGATTATTTTAAATAATAACGATGAGAAAATTTTTTTGAATTGAATTCGAACGTATATATTTATATACGTCGTCGTTAGAATATAAATATTTATTTTAAATTATAAAAGGAATTGAAAATGGCACGGTAGTTCGATAATTCGATTTCAAATTTCAAATAGATGTACAGGATTCAAAATAAACCGGATTTTAGTGAAACCAAAAATATTTGAATCTAATTGAGAATATCTTTCCAACGAATCCAAAAATCAAAATTTCATAACGGGAGTCAAAAGTTATGGTTAAATGAATTTTCAGAATAGTCGCTATGGAATTTCGGCCCTTAAAAATAGCCATTTTGCAAACGACCTCGGATTTCGACGAAACCACTTTTATTGGGTCCGCGATGTAAAGTTATTGCTTGGTTTCAAAATTCAGAATTTTCTGAGCCAGTATGTGAGCGTGGCGAAACATAACGTGCTTTGTCAGTTTCAGTCAATTTGGGTCGACCAGAAAATGGCCATTTTTTAAATGGTCTCAGAATTTGATGAAACTAGTTTGATTAGGACCGTATCATCAATACGAAGCTCGAAATTAATTTTTTGGAATTTTCGGTGTCAGTATGTTACCCCGGTAATTTGAAATGTACGTTTAAAAATTGAATATAAAGATTTGAATTTTAGATTAAGCGAAAACTGATCGAAACGATCGAATTGGCTAGCAAAACATATCCCATTGTGTTCGGAACGGGGGTAATGACCTAAGGACGATAGTCGTTGGATAAATTAAAAAAAATATTATAAGGCCCCCACTCCTTTCTCTCTACCTTTCCCTTTCCAGTTCAAATCGAGACAGAAAAAAAAACAAAAAACCACGCGTTGACCTCGATGCCCTAGCCGCCACCACTCGTCGTCGCCCCCCTCCCCAGGACCTCTCCGCCGGTTCTCCACTTCGCCTGCCACCCTCCACCTCGAGAACGACCTCGCCCTCCCTCCTTCAAGACCGCGATGCCCAAAATCGACGCAGCCGCCCAACCCCATCAAACGACACCGCCGCACCCTGTCAGACCGCCGACTGCACCACCTCCGCGCCCTCACTGACCACTCCGATGCACCTTGACGTGAGCAGCCCCACCCCCTTTGCCAACAGTGAGTTTTTTTTGTTTTTATAAAATATTCTTTTCAGTTTTGTACATTGATGAGGATCTGATCTTCCTAAAACAAATCTAAATAAAAATAGGGTTTTTACATGTTTGATTTCAAAATAAAAATCGTATTTTTATATATGATTTAGCAAAGGAAAAATCGGATTTTTATATATGTTAAAGCAAAGGAAAAATGGGATTTTTATATTTACAAAGATTCGATTTTTATATTTAGAAAGGATAGATTTTTATAACAAAGAAAAGGGTAGATTTTTATATGATCAAAAAAATAATTTCTATATAGTGAATATTAGGCACACATCCCTATTTACAAACTTAATACACCTCACATCCAGCCATAGTTTAACTTTCACTTCCGGTCCCTAAAAGTGACATGCCGCCCAAAACATTTGTCCTCTTCCGCCTGCCATGTTCTTCCCTTCGCATTTTCACAATTTTCAAAAAAAAAAAAAAAAAGCGCTCTCACGTAAAAAAAAATGTAAATTCAGGAAATATTCCCAGGACTCCACGCAAGTCAAAAAAAAAAGTTGCATACATCTGTGCAACTTTTACCAATAGTTGCACAAATGTATGCAATTATCCATATACACATGCACATATTTTTTCACGTCTGTTGAAAAACTGCGTACATGTATGATGTTTTCATATATATCTGCATACATGTACGCAGATATGTAAAAATGGATGCAGATGTGAAAAATATGAACGTGTGTATTAAGTTTTTAAGTAAATGCATCAGAAGATGCATGTATTCACAGTATGTGCGTACATGTATGCATTTATGCTGCAGTTTTCTCGTGAAAATGAAATAAATGCATAGATGTATGCAACTATATGAAATATATGCATTTGTTGATGCATTTTACTGCATTTCATTGTTTTTTGTGTAATTCTTGATTTTGACGTGGTTTTTGATATATTTTTCACCTGATTTTTTTTTCTGATTCATTATTTTATTTTAATACGAATTTATGTGATTTTTTTATATTTTTTTCCTGAATTTTCAAAAAATAGGGACTAAATTTACAATAAGTTTATGACCGGATGTGAGCCTAATTTAAAAAGTTAATAGGGATCTGTAAAAAACGCACCCTTCTATATAAGCAGTAATTAAAAATATAATTTTCAATCGTGCAGAAGGGTTAAAAATATAATTTTTAACTGTGTAGAAGGATAAAAATATAATCTTTACAGTACAGTAGAGATTATAAAAATATGATTTTTATATAGCAGAAATTGTAAAAATATGATTTTTATATAATAGAGAATATAAAAATGTGATTTTTATATATGTAGCGAATGCGGTCAACGAAAGTGACAAAGGGCGAGAATGGCGAAGATTTCCTACATATGAAGAGCCGTGGCGTTTGGTTTAGCTTGGGTGAGAACTTCTCACCTTAAATTTACTCTTCTAGTTAAATATATGTACTAGGATGTAGACGGTGTTTAGTAGCACCCGACACCATCGTCCGCAGACCATGGACTTGTTTGTTTGGTTGTGTAGTTAGTTAGATTATTTGATTTGAATATGATTGTTTGGTGAAATGGAATGGATTTGATTGATATGTGTATGGCGTGGGCCATTATTAGACCGGGGATAAGGCTAGGCCTTGTCCCATTTCTAGTATCGTGTCGTTATGCTGCCGAAATTTTCTAAAATAAATTAGAAAAATAAAGATATCATTTTATTTAATAAATGAACCGAATAGAATATTCATAGGTTGAACAAAATATTTTGGTCGTTAAAAATATAATTTTTAATTTGTATGTGAATAAATAAATATTCATTTACAAACCGGACGGTTTGTTTATGTACACCTATTTGAAGGACATTGATTGGGATGATAAATTTTACACATTGCCCAACTGCACAAATAAAATCTGTGTTTGATTGTTTGAAACCCCACACGGGTATTGGGATAAAATACGTCATGCACTAATCCCAATAATTAGTTGTATGTCGATCGATAGATCGACAGGCTGTTATAAGCGTTAGATATCTATATTTGATGCTTATACATTGTAGTGCACTTTGGATGATAGTTGATTATTTATCGTTGCTATTATATACATGCGTTGTATGGAATCCTTATAATTAACTTTATATGGTAATTGATTGGGCCTCATTCCAATTGGAAAAACAAAGAATATTATAAAATAAAGGTTCATGTTTTGACAGTACTCATCCGTTGAGATTAGTCATGTGTTGAACGAAATATTTTAACAATAGAATTTACATCTTTATCATATATAAAATCAGAAACTAACTGGAAAATAGATAAGATGAGTGGTCTCCTGGATGTTGATCTGATGTTGGTTTCGGCCTTCGGGGTTAATATTCAGGGAACCATTCTCTTACTAATTTACGGTTGGACTCTGATTTGAAATCAAACGCTAGATACCATAATTTTTATAAAATATATTAAATAACAAAAATAGTCACACGTGGACAGTACCCATTCATTGAGATTAGTCATGTGTTGACAAAAATATAGATTCATGTATTGAATAGGATAAATATTCATTTGTTGGATAGAATAAAGGAATTATTGAAATATATAAAGTCGTGTTGATTATAGATGCGCTATTTTGACGCGAACGATATTTATATCGATTATATTCGCTTTTCGAATTGAATTGAATATAAAATAAATTCGAATTGAATTGAAAATAAAAGAAATTCGAATTGAATTTAATTGAATTGAAAAGAAAACGAATTCGAATTGAATTTAATTGAATTGAAAAGAAAACGAATTTGAATTGAATTTAATTGAATTGAAAAGAAAACGAATTCGAATTGAATTGAAAAGAAAAAACGAATTCGAATTGAATTGAATAGAAAATGAATTCAAATTGAATTGAAAACGAATTGAAATAGAATAAAAATCAATTTGAAATGAATTCAAATTGAATTGAAATTTGAATTGAATTGAAATGAATTTAAAACGAATTTATAAGGAAAAATTCAATTTTGATTTGAATTTGAAATAGAAGTTGAAATTGTTTTTGGAACGAATTTAAAACTATTTATAAAATTCATTTTAAATAGAAATTGACGAAATATATATAATATATATATATATTATATATATAATGGCCTGAATAGAACGCGCCGCGCTGTGGCAGTTCATGAATTCCGACCATTGGTTTCGAATGGACATTACGGGAGATCCGACCGTCGGATTCTCCTAAAACCGGAACCGTTGGGTTCGTATCGAAAAGAGATTTCTAACGAATATTAGAAATTTGAAATCTAACGGTTGGATTTGGAGATACGTCCAAATCAAATTTGGAAAAGGTCGATGTAAGTGCAGTTCGATGGCCGTTGTCAGAAATCGACTGTATGGGCCTCGATAAAATTATTAAAAATAGTAATAATTTGTGTAAAATCATAAGAAATGATTTGTGAAGAACTGGGATGAAAAATCCCACATTTGTAAAGATAAAAATGGATTTTTATCGAAATGAACTAGTTTTGAACTAAATTTAAAACCCAATTATTTTTAAATAAATAAATTGGATTAAAAAGGGGTTTTAAATAATTGGAATTTCTAATATATTTGATTGGAATTGAATTAGAACTGATTTGTGGGTTTATCGTGAACGGTGTTTTAAATAACACTTGTTCTTTAACCCGATAATAAATAGAATGTGATTTGGGTTTATCGTGAACTGTGTTTTAAATGACATTAGTTCTTTAACCCAGTAAAAGGAGTTTTAATGAATCTGTAATTAGATTGAAATGTGAATTGATAATTTAAACTATCAAATTTGAAAAGTGAGCGAGAATGGAGTATTACCAGTTTAGCTCCAAAGCGATAGTTAAATCTTTAATTAGATTTGAACGTGAAATGGTAATTAATTTTGCCGACAACACCGTGGTATTAGATATGGAGTATTACCAAGTTTGCTTCAAAGGATAAATAGGTGGGAATTGGCAAATAAAATAAATAATTACTTCGGTGTGGTTCGCTAATCCCGACTAGTTTGGAAAACCATAATTTGGTTTGTAATGATATCCAAAGGATGATTAAAGAATAAATTTAAAAGAATTTATCTTTGATAAAATTAATGGGAATCTTTCCCTAAGAATTGAAATCTTGAAATTAGCTGTAGGTTAGTTAAGAAGAATGGTTTCCTGGGTATTGATCTGATGTTGGTTTCGGCCTTCGGGGTTAATATTTGGGAAATTGCTCTCTTAATGATTTACGGTTAGTGAATAATGAATTGGAATGAGGCATTTGTAGTGTTTGTGTAACTTTTGTTTACAATATACGCGGTTTATTCAGAAAGGCCGGGTTTATACCCATTCTGAATAACCGGTTCGACGATAAGTCGAAGATGAAGACCGTGGTTGAAGACCGGAAGTCTTCACATAGTTTGGGTGATTACTGATGATCTTGATTGGGCTGCACTCCCAAGATGAGAGAATCAGTTGGTGATCGTCCAGACGTACTTGGACATCGATGGGTATGCGAGGAAAGTGCCTCCGGTTTCGTTCAGACCCAGAACGAACTTGTAAATGGACTGTGTGTCTGACATTGGATTTTATTCTGTGTTGATTGATCTCCATTAAATATACATCTGTTTGGCGGCGGAGAATTTATTCTCTTGCTTAACGCCCTTCTCTGAGACGTACGGGCTCAGAGGTTGTATATCGATGGACATCAGTCGCATGGCATGAATTGCCTGTGTGGCACGCCTAAGTGGCAATTGATCAAGGCTTCTATTGAAAAGCAAAGTCTTGTGGTTGATGATCAAAGCACGGCCTACGTGGCATAGCTTTGAGTATAGTGTGGATTCGCGAGCCTCACACCCCGGTATGAGTTAAAAACGGGATAAGGACTACGGGGAGAGCACGACGTTTCTTCCTAGCTTTGGTGGTGTCAGTGACTTACCAGCCCTGACATTTATATACTTTTCACCTATGTGGTTGTTGGATGAGGCGCCTCGATTTTTGGTCTGTAAGGACCGGGAAATGTGTGTTCAGGAATACTATTCCACTAACGTAAGTGTGGACCGTCCCTGAAGATCCAGGGGTTACCCAAAGTGTGTAGTCCCGAGGCATTTGCTAGAGTGTCTCGAATCGGAGAGGAGCTTTCCCCTTTCCTCGACTCATGACGGAAATCCAATTTCCAATACGTGTATTTCGGTTTTGTTTGTAGAGCCTAGTATGGCGACATAGTGGGATGGGGCACTTATGCCGTCTACGATTGATACTTATGATTTGAAGTTGTTTTATACGCTATGCACTTACAATAGTATCAAATGATTTGTTTTAAATGTATCAAGCATGTTTGGCTATTATAAGGGAAAACCCTATCCTCCGGCTTGCGTTGCATTGTGTGATGGGACCTGGGTCTTATAATAGCTTCATTCTTCGAAAAAGCATTGCGCTATTTATTCTATGCACTGGTATTCTTGGGAGGAAACCCGTTTCGTGTTATACGGCATGGTCCCTTGAATTACTCTCTTTTAAAGTAAAGTTTTAAATAACTGTTTTTAGTTCTCACACCAGTCACATGACTGACCTGGAGTTTATTGTTTTAACCTAAACTCTGGGTGCCCCTATTTTCCACACGGGCAGCTAGTAGTTTTGGTTTTGCAGATTTATATTCACAGGAACCTGGTTTACAGCTGGAATGATATCCGGAAAGCTCTGTATCCATATATCACCTTCAGTTGTGCTTTGTATTATTTTCCGCTGCTATGTAATTTATTGTAATCTCTGATATTTGTCGAATGTAATTTATTCAATTATACTTTGTACATTCTTGTATTCTGATGGAATTGTTGTAATAAGCAATGAAATGTTCTTCTGTTTGCGTTCTATTTTGTCGTGTTCTCAAGGTAATCCGGGCTTTCCTTACCGGGGAAGTTACGAGCTATCACAGTTCGTCAGATTTTTATGTTCGTTTCGCATGTTTGGTGCACCGGGATGTGACGATGAAAGGGTACTGCGAAGTCCCTAGTCTGGGACGCTATTTATTAGGTACTCCGATTCATGTATGGCGGGTTAGTATAACGTAGTCTGATTCTGGATGTTATTCGCGGGTACTAGGATGATGTGCGTAAGAAATTTTGTGAGCCCACGAATGATCTTTCATACTAATAACCATCATGTTCGAAACCCAATCTCCACTACGAGCTCGTATGGTTTTGACTGTATAGCCTGCTGGTTACCGGCAGGATTGTCAGTATAATGGGATGGGGCATTATGCTGGCTAGGATTAATACATTTATTTGTGAAAAGGTTTTACACACTATATATAATAGTAAAAGAGGATTTTCACGTATGAATGCATTTTTGGTTATCATAAGGCAAAACTCGGCCATTTGGTGTGCGCTTGCATTTTGTGATGTAGGACGAGCTTATGATAGCTTCATTTTTTCAAAAAGTCATTGCGGATTTCTATGCACTGGAATTCACATGGAGTAAAACCGTTCCGCATTAGCGGCGTGGTCCAGTGAATTACCTAACTTTAAAATAAACCCTAAAAAAACTGTTTTGAGTTCTCACACCAGTCCCACAACTGACCTGGAGTTTATTGTTCCCCCACCTAAACTCCAGGTGCCCATAATTTTTATGGGCAGCCTAGTAGTTTGGTTCGCAGATTTAGCCTTGGTGTTAGTTGGAGCAGGACTCTGGTTTTAGCTGAAGCTATTATGACTTGGAGCATTCGCATTCTTCCACTGAGTTTAGTATCTTTTCCGCTGTGTAATCAATGTACTCTGATGTACCTCTTATTACTCTGATGTAATATTATTTTAATGATAATGGGAAAGTTGTTTTTATTTTTTGCAAATGTATAAGTGCCCCTAACAATCCGTCTTTATGAACGGTTTATGTTGGTTTAATTACTGGCAAAAACCGAGCAAAAAGTCGGGTCGTTACATTTTTGGTATCAGAGCTTTGGTTTATACAAAGCAATGGGGTATGACACATTTGAACAAAAGGAAAGACCCATCAGAGTTATATATCTCATTAGAGATAGGGTTAGTAATGCCCTAGAATGAGATTTTGGAGTATTATGTTTGAGAGAGCGTATTTGAAAATATGAAATGAGTTTTGAAAAGTTATATTTTAAGAAAGAAACGTATTTTGGAAATATATATGGTTAATTATAACCTGGATACTTAATCAAATGATTAAGGTTAAGTTTACATTTTGTGATTATAATTACACATAAAATAATTCTTATGGCATTAAGCCCTTTCCACTGATCAGGAAAATGATCCAAGTACAAATGCCTTTCGGATTTAATTTCACTATTGGGTAACATTTCGAAATATCGATAAACTTGGGTCAAATTTGTTAAGGTAACTAATCAATATGGTTAGAAATTAAAAATTAGAATTTGAATATTTTATTTGATGTTGA
Organism: Allium sativum; assembly: GCA_030737875.1. Classification (NCBI taxonomy): domain Eukaryota; kingdom Viridiplantae; phylum Streptophyta; class Magnoliopsida; order Asparagales; family Amaryllidaceae; genus Allium; species Allium sativum. Next base: position 890,676,238 of record CM060910.1, on the reverse strand, counting down.
AGTTGGACTATCGAGTATAAGAAGATTTTGCATATACGTCTGATCAACGTATATACGAAGTCTTAAGTATACTAGATAGATATAGAATCACAATCTAGTCGCTTGAAGATGATTTTGTTGACGACTACATCATCATCAATATGTATTTTCGAGTTTCGAAAGTGGGATGACTATATGATTCCGATTAAAATAGCAATATATACTTAAACCAATTTAGATAAGTGTTTGAAACTATTGGATAAATTGATGTGAATTAGAATAAGTAAGCGAGATCTTGAAATTTTGATAAGTTGTAAGAATTATATCTGGTAAATCTGTAATAAGGATAAGCTAGTAAAGAGTATATGAGAAAGTGCATTTGAGATATATATATATATATATATATATATATATATATAAAGGTTTTGAAAAGATGTATAATTTGAAAACTCAAATCAAAATTTTGAGTAAGAATTGGCAGTTACTTTGGAATTAATTTTGATAGAATATATTTTGAATATAAAGGAAATAGATCTTTGAAAATATTAGAAAATTAAAACTTGAGCACGGACATCTTGTGATTGGAATTTCTCACTTGATTAAAAGACGTCTACGTAAAGTTGTAATTTACATAAACAATTCAAGTAGTTTGGGAAACAATTTAAAGGCTAAGTTGGAATTAATTAATCAGGATATTTTATAATTAGTCCTCCCCAACTAATTAAATCTAAAATGCAAATATCTTGAGAATTCAATATGAAAATATATTATTTGATGATATTTTGGTTAAAGACTACATTGATTAAAGTTGTTTCTCTAAAGTTTGAAGGAAATAAGTTTTGTAATCTTGAATTTAGAATAATTAATGAGGATAGCCAAACTTAAACAATATAAGAAATTAAAATCTGGAATTATCGGCGAATTTGGAAAGTTAATAAGTTTTAAAGTATATTGTGGCAACAAAAGGAACTGTTTAAGTGAGCATGAATACCTTGTGAATTAAGTTTCACAATATGATTAAAGGATATTTGGAAAGTGGGAATATTAAGAAGATATTACCTAAACTAAAATGTTTTGATAAGATGAGTTCTGAGATGATCGAGTTTTCCATGTAAAGAATAATAGTAATTTTGGGGAACTGAAAAGGAATAAGTTTAATAACCTTTGTATTTGCAAGATAAGATCTAAGAGAATAATTCTATAATTTTGAATTTTTTGAAAGAAGTAAATGGGTGAGTATAAGCAACTGGACCAGTAAACGATGAATTGAATATAATGGGTAACTGGAGGTTATCGTTGGAGGACATGTAGATATGGTTGTCCGTAAATATGAGTGTTATAATATTTTACTCGGTATATCCGTTATAAGTACAGGGAGCTTTGGTATAAAGAATCTTAATCTTGAATTTGTTGAATGAGTAGTTACGATTCCCTTTCCTTTTCGAGTACGAAAAGTTTTAAGGGGGGTGAATGTAATGATCCAGAATTTTGAACCAATTTGAAATTGGAATTTTTAATAATTAATTTGAATTTTTTGAATATAAAATAAATTTGAGAACATTTAATAATTTTGATAGGTTAACAATAGGTTTTATTTGAATTATAACAATTATAAATGGAAATGATTATTAATAAGTTTGGACTTACTGATATTATTTGTCGTTCGATCGGATTTGTCAAAAGATAACATATATTAATAGCATTAGTATAATGCATTGCTATTTGTTTTCATAACGTTTAAGGTAAATGCTACCAAAAACGCATTCCTTCTCCTTTTTACAAGTGTTAAGACACTTGTGATTTTGCATGCAACATTCCATGCATAAAATACACATGTCCTATGATGTGTCACTCTCTCCTTACTCCTCTTTTCCTATAAATACCACCCTTTCCTTCCACTTTTTCATTCATTCTCACTTTTTTTCTTTCTCTCTTCTTCTTAAAGCTTATGGCCATGGTTTCCATGGCATAAGTCTTCCTCTTTTCCACCACTACCTTGCCAAAGTTCATCATTCTCCTCCTCCTATTATAGTATAAAGAGAGACTAGTATATTATATTATAAATTTTTTGGTGAAGAAGACGTTGTGCTGAAATACTGCCCGACGATTCGCTTAGCTAGGCTCGCCTACCATGAAGATTTGGAAAGCTGTTAGGCGAGAACTCTTTAACCACAATTTATATATTTAATTAGTAGCTAGACTAATTTAAATATAGTGATGAATTAATATTGGTTAATGATGATTGATATTTGTTGTGATGGATGATGGATGCGAAGTTTAGACACACACTATTAAGCGTTAGTGTTATAATGCTTGTGCACATTTATGATTTATTGAATCATGTTGATGATGGTTGTTATGGATGTTTAAATGGTTGTTGATGTTGTTTTGCACACATTATGACACAACAATTATGGTATCACATTGGTGATCGACAAATCTCCTTCATAATTAAAAGCAATATCATTATTGAAATTGAAGGTTAATAATTGGAAAAGACCATATGTATGAATTCATATATATTGTTAAAGTCCTTTAAATGAATAAACAAATACCGGAACATTTGAGGATGACAGAAAGGATAGTGTCTAGGCTTTGGTTTGAAAATAAAGTTTCCTGCTCTCCCTGGCTGTCCCTAACTGATCCGACGAATGGGAAGGTTAATTTGAAGTTATTTGAATTTAGAAATGAATTGGAATTTATGAATGTTGAATTTTAGATCCAAAAATAATTTGGAAAGTACATTTAAATGATTTTAAAAGGGTTATATAAGGATATAATGGTTTTCTAAGGTATTTTGAAGTATAGTAGAATAATGGTTGTTATGGTCAAAATAGAGCTTGTCGCATAACGGCAATTTACGTATTTTAGATGCAAACTTTAAACGCTTATAACTTTTGCAATCTAAATCAGATTTCCATATAATGAAAAATGTTTGATTTCCATTAACAAGAACTTTAAAATGAGTGGAAGTAGATTTTAAATTCGAGTTATAATTTTCAAGTTATGTTTGAAACCGTTTTGGAAAAGATCGATGTAAGAACAATTGTTGACCATAAAACTATAAACAACTATTTTTAAATGTTTTAAAAATATGGATTTTTTTTTGTAAAATCATAATAAATTATGTAAAAGTGTTATGAATTGTAAAATTTTAAGTTTTGGCTAAGATAAACGATGTTTTTATCCAAGTAGTTAAGATAACTGTTTTGTAACGCTTTTGTAACACTTTTGAAGCACTATTGTAACGCTTTCTTTGAAAACAACCTATTGTGAAGTATTTAAACCACGAAATGTTTTCCGAACTATAAGCAATAATTTTTAAATGATTTGTTGAATGTTTTCAAAGGTTTAAAAGTATTTAAAATAATTTGTTTGGAATTTAAATTGATTTATTTAATAATTAAAATGTGTTTTTCAATTTTAAATAATTGGATATGGTTGGAGATAAATCTTCGGATGGTTGATATTAATTTAGTAGATGATGATTCTTACTATTTGAGGAATTTAAAAGGTAGTTCACAATAATTCCGCTTATAGTGTGAGTTGGATGTCGAGATTAATATTAAGTATAAGTTGATGGTATTTCTATCTAGATCTAATGTCAAAGAGTTGTATAAATCTTTTAATTAAGATACGAGTTTCCTAAGTTGACTGGGATAAGTTGGATAGAAATAATCTTCAAATATTTGATATGAAATTTTGTGGTATAAATGTATACTATTTGAGGAATTTGGAAGATAATATATCGTTATTCCACTTATATATTCGTTGATTATGAGAATTGATATTGAATATAAGTAGATACAATTTTGTGTAACTTATGTTCAATATCAATTGATTTAGGTTTAGTCGTGAATCATATCTTAATAATATCATTCTTGAACCCCATGAGATTGAGTTATGGAAATTCATATCGTAATTTGAGGATTTAATCAGATCTTTGATTGGAGGGAATTAAAAGTGAGGAATTGGAAAGAAAGTATAATCTTTTAGTTAAGATTAAAGAATGGAATGTTGGAAAATCAATTTAATTGGAAACTAGGGTTGAAATGTGGGGTAAGGGTTTTCAAAGGAAACTGGATTTTTGATAATGAGTTATCAAACGAAAAATTAATTAAGGTTTTGGGGCTAGATTATCTTTGATTTAAGGGATGTGTTTTAAAGAAGAAGGGTTAAATATGGATTTTGTTAAAGATAATTTGAGAATAGATTTAAAGAAGTTTAATTTAACGGAATCCAAAATGGTAGGAGATTTGATCGAAAGCCTGTGTGTTCCTTGATTGTGTTTTTTTTTAATTTCGCCTATTATTTGGAAAGACCGGGATCAGATGTATGTCTGAAAACCATTCCAAGTAATAATAGGACGTTGTGGAGAGATTGAAGACATTGGAGATGACATTGAAGACCGTGACCCTTCATGTCGTCAGGACGACTAACTGAATGTCTCAAATGGATCGCTCCCACTTGCAGTTGGATTTTATATCAGTTAAGTGGCAAAAAGCCCGAACGTATGTGAAGGAATTCCGGTTTGTGGTTTCGTTCAGACATATAACGGAATTGTATGGATTGTGTGTCTGACATTGTAATTGACTGCGTAGCAATGATCTTTGTTAAATATATATCTGCTTAGTGGTGGAGAATTTATTCTCTTGCTTAACACCCTTCTTTAAGACGTATGAGCTTAGAGGTTATATATTGATGAAAATCAGTAATACGTAGTGAATGGACAATGTGACATACTTAAGTTATGAGATGAGCTATGGATGATCAAAGCATGGCTTATTTATGCGTAGCTTTGTGTATATCGTGACCTCGACGAACCTCACACCCTGGATTGATGGTATACTGGTGGTCAGATTTTTATGTTTGTTTCGTATGTTCGGTTTACCAGGATGTGATGATGAAGGGTACTGCGAAGTCCCTTGTCTGGGACGCTATTTGTTGGGTACTCTAATTCATGTACGATGGGTTAGTATAACGGAGTCCGAGTCTGGAAATCATCCGCGAGTACGGGGATGATGCGTGCAAGAAAATTTGTGAGTCCACGAATGATCTTTCGTACCAGGAACCATCATGTTCGAAACCCAATCTCCACTATGAACCTGTACGGTTTTGATTGTATAGCCTGTTGGTTACCGGTAGGATTGTCAGTATAATGGGTCGGGGAATTATGCTGGCTAGGATTAATACATTTATTTGCGAAAAGGTTTTACGCACTATATATAATAGTAAAAGATAATTTTCACCTATGAATGCATTTTTGGTTATCATATGGCAAAACTCGCCCATTTGGTGTGCGCTTGCATTGTGTGATGTGGGACGAGCTTATGATAGCTTCATTTTTTCAAAAAGTCATTGCGGATTTCTATGCACTGGCATTCACATGGGGTAAAACCGTTCGGAATTAGGGGCGTGGTCTAGTGAATTACCTAACTTTAAAATAAACCCTAAAAACAACTGTTTTGAGTTCTCACACCAGTCCCGCGACTGACCTGGAGTTTATTGTTCCCTCACCTAAACTCTAGGTCCCCATAATTTTTACACGGCAAGACTAGTAGTTTGGTTCGGAGATTTAGCTTGGAGCTAGTTGAAGCAGGATTCTGGTTTTAGCTGAAGCTACTATGACTTGGAGCATTCGCATTCTTCTGCTGAGTTTAGTATCTTTTCCGCTGTGTAATTGATGTACTCAAATGTACCTCTTGTTACTCTGATGTAATATTATTTTAATGATAATGGAAAAGTTGTTTTTATTTTGTGCAAATGTGTAAATGCCACTAACAATCCGTCTTTATGAAGGTTTAAATTGGTTTAATTACCGGTGAAAACCGAGCAGAAAGCCGGGTCGTTAAAGCTAAAAATCCGGGTCGTTATAAAAACGCCATTCAAGAATTGATGAATTACGGTCTAAAACAGACAACGACCCAACACTAGCAGTTTCTATGTTAACTCGCTCTGTTTTGCATATATAAACATCCCACTATTTCTCACGTCCCTAACACATGCTCTTCACTGTTAATAATAGGTGAACGGCCAGTTATATGTCATGCAGGGGAACGATCTAAGCTCTCCATTTATACTGCCATGTCATATCCAATTTCATGGACCAATCTCTTTCAGCAGTTGTCACGTTCCATGTTTGCGTCACACGTATAATATGTATAATGCATTGATCACACTGATGCCACATGGAAGATAATGCTACACTCACATGTGTCCGTGCTTTCCATATCAACATGTGTGACTTCAACATACAATAAACGAGCTAACAATGGGAGATTTGCTTTCTAGAACGATCTAGATGGTCATAACGACCTAAATGGTCTCGTAGGTCATGCAAACTATCGACTCGTTGGTCGTGAAAACTATTGACGCGTAGGTCGTTGAAGTCTTTTAGCTCATAGGTCATTGAAGCCTTTACGCCATCCTTCAGTCATTCTGTCCATAACTGCATTAGCTTGGCATTGCCTGTAATGACGTTAATGCCCGTCACGTGGCTACTTATTATTTCCATCACATTGCTGGACCACATTGTATGCAAGCTAATTCATAACATTCAAAGCAACTGCTAATGTTTGCATGTCAGGCATGAACGACTTAAACATGTCAATGAAATGACCTAAAACATACAACAATCCAACAGCATGATATGTGTGTCCGATCATCCTGAATTCAAATTTATTTTGTAACCGCATGTCATCATTCATGAACAATTCATAATTTTGAACCGCATTTTTACAACGGGGTTAACAACATTTATTCAGAATACTTGCATACTTGTATACATTTATTAAGAATAGCTGCAAACTTCTGTGCAATTATTCAACAAAATTTTATCAATTATATGCATCTATTTAGAACATTTGCATACATGCATGCATATATTTAGAATATTTGAATACATGGATGCATATATTCAACACAGTTTCATACATGCATGCATATATCAACACAGTTGCATATATGGATGCTTTTATTTAGCACAGTTGCATACATGAATAAATTTATTCAGAACAGGTGCATACATGTATGCATTTATTCAGAATATTTGCATATATGTATGTATTTATTCAGAGTAGTTAAACATTTGAATACATTTATTCAGAATACTTTTATACATTTATTAAGAATTGTTGCACACTTCTATGCAAATATTCACAATATTTTATTAATTGTATGCATCTATTCAGAACATTTGCATACATGCATGCATATATTCAGAACATTTGCATAGATAGATGCATATATTCAGCACAGTTGCATACATGCATCCATAAATTGTTGCATATATGGATGTTTTATTCATCACTGTTGCATACATGAATGAATTTATTCCGAAAAGTTGCATAAATGTATGCATTTATTCAGGACATGTGCATACATGTATCCATTTATTCATAGTAGTTTAACATTTGAATGCAGTTATTTAGAATACTTGCATACTTTTATAAAGAATAGTCGCATACTTCTATGCAAATATTCATAATATTTTATAAATTATATACAGATATTCATAATAATTGCATACTGCCCTGCATATATTCACAATAGTTGCATACATGTATGCAGATATCTAGAACAGTTGTATACATGCATGCATATATTCACAATAAGTGCACATATATATGAAAATACATAGAATATTCATGTAACGACCCGAACTTCGCCGTAAAGGAAAGCCCGGATTGAGTTGAGAACATGACAAATCAGATAACAAACAGAAGAACATTTCATTGTATATTACAAAAATTTACATCAGAGTATAAGGATATATAGAGTATGAATAAATATTACACATCAGAGATTAAAATACATTACATAGCAACAGAAAATAATACAAAACACAACTAAAAGGAATATACGGATACAGAGCTTTCTGAATATCATTCCAGTTGTATACCAGGATCCTGTGAATATAAATCTGCAAAACCAAAACTCCTAGCTGCTCGTGTGGAAAATAGGGGCACCTATAGTTTAGGTTAAAATAATAAACTTCAGGTCAGTCATGTGACTGGTGTGAGAACTAAAACAGTTATTAAATATTTACTTTAAAAATAAAGTAAATCAAGGGACCACGCCGTATAACACGGAACAGGTTTCCTCCCAATAATACCAGTGCATAAAACAAACAGCGCAATGCTTTTTGGAAAATGAAGCTATTATACGACCCAGGTCCCATCACACAATGCAACGCAAGCGGGAGGATAGGGTTTTCCCTTATAATAGCCAAATATGCTTGGTATGTTTAAAACAAATCATTTGATACTATTATAAGTGCGTAGTGTATAAAACAACTTCAAATATAAATGTATCAATCATAGGCGGCATGGGTACCATCTATCACGTCGCCATACTAGGCTCTACAAATAAAACCGAATGTCATGTATTGGAAATTGGATTTTCGTCATGAGCCTAGGCAAGGGATATAATCATCTCCGCTTTGAGATACTCTAGCAAATGCCTCAGGACAACACACTCTGGGTAACATTGGATCGGTTGGGCCAGTCCACACTTACGTTAGTGGATTGGTAATTCCTGGACACACGTTTCTCGGTCCTGTCGGACCTATCAATCGGCTCCGTAGAGACCGATATATCTGAGGCGCCTTGCAATCCAACAACCACATAGATAAAAATATAACAATGTCAGGGCATGCAAAACCCTGACACCACCCATAGCTAGAAAGAAACGTCATGTTCTCCCAACGGTCCTTATCCCGTTTTTGACTCATGCCAAGGTGTGAGGCTCGTGAATTAACGCTATACACAAAGCGGCGCTATATTAAAGCTATGCTTTGATCATCAACCACAAGACTCTGCTTTTCAACAAAAGCCTTGATCACTGCATCTATGCATGCCACACAGGCAGTTTATGCCATGCGACTGATATCTATCGATATATAACCTCTGAGCTCGTACGTCTCAGAGAATGGCGTTAAGCAAGAGAATAAATTCTCCGCCGCCAAACAGATATATATTTAATAGAAATCAATAAACACAGAATAAAATCCAATGTCAGACACACAACCCATTTACAAGTCCGTTCTGGGTCTGAACGAAACCGGAGACACCTTATTCCTCGTCCCATATGTCCAATACAGGAGAGAGGCCCTCGCATATCCGTCGATCTCCAAGTACGTTTGGACGATCACCACTTATTACCTCATCTTGGGTGTACAACCCAATCAATACATCAGTAATCATCCAAACAATGTGAAGACCTCCGGTCTTCAACCACCGTCTTCATCGTCGACTTATCGTCGAATCAGTTATTCAGAATGGGTATAAACCCGACCTTTCTGAATAACTCACGTATATAATAAACAAACGCTATAAAAACACAACATATGCCTCATTCCAATTCTGAATATTCTTTTATTAAAATATTCATATACTTTGGGAAAGGTTCCCATTAATTTTATCAAAGATAAATTCTTTAAATTTATTCTTTAATCTTCCGTTGGATGTCAATTCAAACCATGTCATGGTTTTCCAAACTAGTCGGGATTAGTGCACCTTACCAAAGTAATCATTTGTTTAATTTCCCAATCCCAACATATTCATCCCATGGAGCAAAACTGGTAATACTCCATAACTGACACCATTCGTTCAAATCTAATTAAAGATTTAACTATCGCTAGGAGCAAAACTGGCGATACTCCATTCTCGATCATTTCCCAAATTTGATAATTTAAATTATCACCTTCACTTTTTTAATCTATTTAAAGATTCATTAAAACTCCCCTTGGTTTTAATCTTCCCAAAAATCAATATTAATGATTATTTAACTCCACATCGACAATCTACACCGTACTATGGATTTCTGTCGATATATAACCTCTAAGCTTGTACGTCTCAGAGAAGGATGTTAAGCAAGAGAATAAATTTTCCGCCATCAAACAGATATATATTTAGCAGAGATCAACCATACAGTTTGAAATACAATAACAGACATGTAATCCTGCCTTTAACTGGGTCAAAGAACTAATGTCATTTAAAACACAGTTCATGATAAACCCAAAATCCCATTCCATTAATAATGGAATCTTCATGGAAAACAAATCAATATATAATCAATATCAATTTCCGTATCCGACCAATAATATAAATGGAATAATGACAAAGCCTTTTAAATTCCATATATATTAACAATCTTCCTCCACAGAAGTTCACTTCGATTATTATCAATCGAATTCCATTCAATTCCAATTTAATATATTAAATTGGAAAACGTTACTTTGGAAAATTCTCGTTAAATCTTAATAAAAAGATTTATAAATTCCATATCACATTTCACTATAAATTGGGTTAAAGAACTAATGTTGTTAAAAACACAGTTCACAATAAACCCAATTCACATTCCATTTTTAATCGGGTTAAAGAACAAGTGTTATTTAAACACCGTTCACAATAAACCCAAAAACAAATTTCAATTCAATTCCAAAAAATATTAATTAAATATTAATTAATTAGTGACTTTATTAAATATCAATAAAAAGATTTAATCTTTTCTCAACTGGGTTTAAGAACATTGTCATTTAAAACATAGTTCATGACAAATCCAAAATCCAATTTGATATTAAATACAAGGCTCTAAATAGAAAAAATATCGGCTTATATTCAATATCAAATTCTGAAACCAAAAATATCGTATTTTAATAACGATATATATATCTTCCAAATTCCTCCACAATATCCGTATAATCACGGAATCCACTATCGAAATATTCCGAAGATAATTTCAATTCAAATCCATTCCAATTCATATATTAGAAATTCTGGTTATTTTTAAACCATTTCAAATCCAATTTATTTATTTAAAAATATTGGATTATAATTCTAGTTCATAACTAGTTCATTTTGATAAAAATATATTTTTATCTTTACAAATGTGGAATTTTTCATCCAAATTCTTTCCAAATCATTTATTATGATTTTACACAAATTATTAATATTTTTTATAATTTTATCAAGACCCATACAATTGATTTCCATAAATGGTCATCGAACTGCACTTACACCGACGTTTTCCAAATTTGCTTTGGACATAATTCCAAATCCAACCTTTAGATTTTAAATATCTTTTATTCGTTGGAAAGCTCTTTTCGATACGAACCCAATGGTTCTGTTTTAGAAGAATCTGACGGTCGGATCTCCCATAATGTCTGTTCGAAGTCAATGGTCGAAATTCGCGAACTACCGCGGCGCGGCTCGTTCTATTCAGACCATTATATATATATAGTATATAGTATATATATTATATATATTTTGTCGATTTCTATTTAAAACGTATTTTATAAACCGTTTTAAATTCGTTTTCAAAACGATTTCAACTTCATATTCAATTTCAAATCAAAATTGAATATTCCATGTCATCGATATATAAATGTAATATTTTCAGAACATTAGATTTTGAAATCATTTCCTTTTCGATATTCATTATATAAATGAATAAAATCGATATAAATACCGTTCAAGTCAAAATGTCGCCAATCTAATCAACACAGCTTGATAAATTTAAAAATATTTTCGTGTCCATCCAAATCGGACATCAAAATCATATTTTGATCCTTTACTGAATATTATTTTTAAAATATTCGTTATTTTAAAATAATCATTATTTCAAAATATTCATTCTTTCTGAACTGGAATCAGACATAGTCAATCACCATATAATGTTGATTATATGGATTTCATACAATACATGTATACAATAATAATGATACATAATCAACCATCATCCAAAGTGCATTACACAATTGCATAAGCATTAAAATAAATAATTAACGCTTACAACTGTCTGTCAACCAATCGATCAACATACTACGACATACTACTACGCAATAGGGATTAGTGTATGTTAAATATCATCCCAATACCCGTGTGGGGTTTCAATCCACAAACACAGAATTTATTTGTTCAGTTGAACGACGGGTAAAATTTATCGTACCAATCCATATCAGTCAAATGGGTGTATATAAATAATTCGTCTGATTTGTAAATGAATATTTATTTTATTCATATACATGTTAAAAATTATATTTTTAACGATAAAATATTTCAACACATGAATATTCAGTTCAGTTCACTTAGCATCACAATCAATTAAAACACATCAATCAACCAAACCAAACAATCAAACAAGTCGTCCATGGTCTGTGGACGACGAGTAGAAGTTCATATATGCGGTTATAAAATAAATAACTGAACAGAAATAATTTTTAGTGAAGAGTTCTCACCTTTGAGTTCCACTCCATTCTCTATTTCTGAATGGTTTTGATTTGGATTTGTTTCTCTCGCGTTGTGTCCTTCACCTTGCTTTCAACGAAATATATTTCACACGGTTTCTATTAAAAATCATATTTTCACAATTTAGTTTTCTGTATATAAAGACCAAACCTTTTCTCTAATAAAAATCATATTTTATAATCGCTATGTATTTATGTATAAAAATCGAATTTTTATTCTATGGTATTTGATATTAAAATTACATTTTTACCACAATGTTTTCTATATAAAATCGCCCCTTTTTATGTTTTGTAATATAAAAATCAAATTTTTATATTTGCTACTTTATTGTAAAAAAATCAAATTTTTATAATAAATAAAAATCAAATCTTTTTGTATTATCCATATGAATAAGAATCATATTTTTTACTTCGTTCTTCCCATAATCAAAATCGTATCTTTTTGTTATAAAAATCAAATCTTTATCCGTAAAAATCGTAATTTTATCCCATATCTATATATAGAAAAACCACATCCTTAAATATTGATATATTCATTAAAAATCAGATTTTTAATAGCGATATTATATTAAAACTGAAAATAACATAAATTAAAATAAATAAATAAATAAAAACATACAGCTAGAATTGAGGGTAGAGAGGGCGGCGCAGTCGCCTGAGGTGGCGGGGGAAAGTGGAGGGGGTCGCGGCTGATCGTGGTGGTGGGCCTAGGGCTGGAGGCTAGGGTGTTAGGTGGATTTGGGGGAGTGGAGGTCGAATTGGAGATGAAGGAGCCACGATCTGCGGCGGTGGCAGAGGGGGAGACCACGGTGGTGCGGAGCCACCTGGGGAGGGGCGCGATAGGGTGCAGTGGCCACCTGCGGCGGTGGCAGAGGGATTTCTGGGGGGAGCGGTTTTGAATCGAGGGGGGGTTGGGCTGAACGGGGAGAGTGAGTTCTTTTTATTATTATTATATTTTTTTCTAATGAAATTAGGGTTGGGGGTTTTCTATTTATAACTTTTCCATTCCAAACCCAAATCGAACCCACCGACTACCGCCCATAGCTAATTACCCCCACTCCGAACACAATGGGATATGTTTCGTAACCCAATTCAGCTGTTTCGATCAGCTTTCATTTAAATTAAATATAAATCATTATATATTCAATTTAAACGTACATTTTAATTTACCGGGGCCACATACCAACTCTAAAAATTCTAGAAAATTTATTTCTAGCTTTGCATTGACGATACGGTCCTAACAAAACTAATTTCGTCAGATTTGAAGACCGTTTGAAAAATGGCCATTTTATGGTCGATCCAAATTGATTGAAACTAACAAAACACGTTTTCTTTTTCCACACTCACATATTGATTCCAATAATTATGAAAATTGGAACCTAGCAATAATTTGACATCCCGAATCCACCAAAAGTGTATTCGTCAAAAACGGAGGTCTTTTGCAAAATTTCCATTTTTAAGGGCTATATTTTCATAGCGACTATTCTGAATTTTCAACTGGACATAACTTTTTATTCCCGCTATGAAATTTCAATTTTTTGGATTCTTGGAAAGATATTTTCAAATAGATTCAAATATTTTTGGTTTCGCTAAAATCCGGTTTATTTTGAATCCTGTACATTCATTTGAAATTTGAAATCAAATGTTCAAACTACCACACCATTTCCAATTCCTTTTATAATTAAAATAATTATTTATATTCTAACGTCGATTTATATAAATATATATATTCTAATTCTATTCAAAATAAATTTCTCGTCATTATTATTTAAAAAAAATCATTTTAAATATTCGAAATAAATTAAAATTGTCAAAATAAAAATTTTAAATTGGTTTTGATTTTCCGGGTTGTTACAATCTCCTCCACTTAAATACTTTTCGTCCTCGAAAAGAAACGGAGCTGAAAGTTGTTTAACTAATCAACTCAACTTTCAGTTTGGCTTTCATTCTTCAACTGTTCAGTCTCTAAGTATTTCTAATTTTTCAAAAATTTGGCTAACACCGTAAATTTTCGAATTTTTTTGCCATTACCTCCTTTGTACGGGGAGCACCGAGAAAATCCCCAAACCACCACACATGCCCTCTCATCTCAAAAAGAAAAAACCAAGCGGCTAGCCAGTCGGCTCATAAAATCATCCAAACCTAATAAATTAGTAAACATGTACCCATTTATCGGACATACAATTTTATTCTTCTTCTCTAGCCTCCTTATTGTGACCTGTCCAGTGTATGTACTTGTTTATGCATGCAATTTCAAACAATTTTCAATTCAGTTCAATATTTGATATAATTTGGTTATATGTACCATTCTATCACATAATGGTTTTGTTAGATAAACTAATAATCATACATCACAACCATCAATCAACTAGTGAATTGACGTTTCAAATTCATAATTTTGATACATATACAGAAAATCATGTTATTGATGACAATTCACAACAATAAACCCTATCTAGTTTTGGTTCTCACACCAGTCAATAGGAAATATATAGATACCCCAATTTCAAAACTCGAACACAAATTCTAATGTTGTTCGAACTATCATCAGATTCATCTCCGGGCGACTAGAGTGTGATTCTATATCTATCCAGTGTATTAAAACATCGAATAGCCATTTGCAAGGCTTATATTCGAAATCTTTATATACTCGATTGTCCAAATTCCATACAATAAAATATTCAAATACGTATCATAAGGTTTAATATTTCAAAACGAAAATTGTTTTCATTTTTATTTTCAAAACACTACTCGTCGCACTCGTTCTAGGACACTACTGATCCTATCTCTAACGAGTCATTCTCATTGGATATTACTAATCGAATCTCTGATGAATTCTTTCTTTCGGTTCTAATATGTCTTGTTCTCGAGCTCAATAAACCAAAGCTCTAATACCAAATGTAACGACCCGAACTACCCCGAAAAGGAAAGCCCGGATTGAGTATAGAACACGACATATCAAAATACAAACAGAATAACATTTCATTGTATATTACAACAATTTACATCAGAGTATAAGAATATACAGTATGAATAAATATTACACATCAGAGATTAAAATACATTACATAGCAGTAGAAAATAATACAAAACACAACTGAAAGGAGTATACGGATATAGAGCTTTCTGAATATCATTCCAGCTATAAACCAAGATCCCGTGAATATATATCTGCAAAACCAAAACTCCTAGCTTCCATGTGTAAAATGGGGCACCCAGACTTTAGGTTAAAACAATAAACTCCAGGTTAGTCATGTGACTGGTGTGAGGACTAAAACAGTAATTAAATCTTTACTTTAAAAATAAAGTAAATCAAGGGACCACGCCGTATAACACGAAACGGGTATCCTCCCAAGAATACCAGTGCATAAAACAAACATCACAATGCTTTTTGGAAAATGAAGCTATTATAACACCCAGCTCCCATCACATAATGCAACGCAAGCCGTAGGATAGGGTTTTCCCTTATAATAGCCAAACATGCTTGGTACGTTTAAAACAAATCATTTGATACTATCATAAGTGCGTAGTGTATAAAACAACTTCAAATATAAATGTATCAATCATAGGCGGCATGGGTACCATCTATAATGTCTCCATGCTAGGCCCTACAAATAAAACCAAATGTCACGTATTGGAAATTGGATTTCCGTCATGAGTCTAGGTAAGGGATATAATCCTCTCCGCTTCGAGACACTCTACAAAATGCCTCAGGACAACACACTCTGGATAACCCTGTATCGGTTGGGACGGTCCACACTTACGTTAGTGGATTGGTAATTCTTGAACACACGTTTCCCGGTCCTATCGGACCTATCCATCAGCTCCGTAGAGACCGATATATCCGAGGTGCCACGCAATCCAACAACCACATAGGTAAAAATATAACAATGTCAGGGCATGTGTGATGACCCCAAACTTCCGTGGTGTGAAAGTTAGGATAATCATTTGGAATACAAAATATTTATAACAACAACTGATCTCAAATAATATCATAACACATAATTATTGCAGTGGAAAGATATAAGTCATAAACATCACATTAACAGAACCACAGAGTACGCAGTTTACAAGATACAACTTAGAAAAATAAAAGTCTGAATCAAAGGAAATAAGTTCCAACTCCAAACGTACATCAAAATCCAAGATAGAATAAAGTCTCTAAAGCAAAAGATAAAGATAAAAGAGAGTCTTCGCCTTCTCCTTCCAATTAGTATTCAATCCAGAAAATGTCTCCCTAAGAACCTGTCACTCGGCTGCCCTTATAAAGAGAGGGCACCCGAGTTTGCAAAGTGAAACAAACATCGAGTCAGTCGTGGGACTGGTATGAGAAATCTTTCTATACTAGCTAACATTATGGTGAATCACATGACCAAGCCGCTAACGCGGAACGTGTTTACTCCATTGGATTGCCAGTGCATAATTTAATAAAGTTTATACAAAAACAACGAAATGACTTTTGAAAAATGAAATCATCATAAGACTCAAGTCCTATCACACAATGCAACGCAAACAGGAGGATAGAGTTTTCCCTTATGATGATCAAACATGCTTAATACGTGTAAAATAATATTTTAATATTATTGATAGTGACTAAGCAGTATTAAAATACTTTAATATAAATGTAGCAATCCTAGACGGCATAGGTACCATATACTATGTCGCCATATATAAGTTTACAATCAAGACCGTAATGTCGTATTGGAAATTGGTTTTCTGTCATGAAATCGAGGCTAGGGATCGTCCTCTCCAATTCGAGACACTCTAGCAAATGCCTCAGGATCCCCCGTAGTGAACCCTTGGATGCGGTAGGGCCGGTCCCCACCTAAAGGTCGTGGATTATTTATACCTGAACACACGTTCCCGTTTCCTTTGAACCTATAGTATGACCACTTCTGGCCTATAAAAACCCGAGGTACCTCAATCCGTCATCCACATAAGTAAAATGTCATCCAGTTTAAGCACTGGCACTACCCCTAGCTAGAAAGAAACGTGTGCGCTCCATACGGTCCATATCCCATTTTTGACTCATACCGGGGCGTGAGGCTGGCGAAGTCACGCTATACGCAAAGCTATGCCTAAACAGACTATGCTTTGATCATCAACCACAAGGCATGCTTTTCAACAAAAGCCTTGATCATTGCATCTTGGCCTGCCACATTGACAATTCAACGCCATGCGATCGATAACTATTACTATATACCAGGGTGTTAAGCAGAGAATAAATTCTCCACCACCAAACAGACATATATTAATACAAATCGATTTAATTACATGAAATGAATTCCAACGTCAAACACACATCCATTTACATGTCTGTTTTGGGTCGGAACGAAGCCGAAGACACCTGATAGGCTCTCGCTTATCCGTACAATCAACACATACGTCCGGACAACTACTGCTTCAACCCCGTCCTGGGAGCAAGTCAGTCCAAGGCATCAGTAGTCGTCGTCCATTCGATGTGAAGATCGCCGGTCTTCAACCATCGTCTTCTTATATCTTTGATTTAATCGCCGTGCAATTATTTGTAACGAGTTAAACTCGGTCTTTTCAAATAATTGTCGCATAATTATCATTTAAAACATTTCATATATATTTATAACTGTCTATCGCTATTTCTATTTATAAAAATAGCTCAAAATAATAAAACGACGCTTCGGGTCAGTGGGCGGCCCTGGCGCTGTTTTTACCAAATTTTGATTCACATATATCCTGAAATCGAACCATTGGATTTTGACGAAATCTATATCGTTGGAAGATCTTCCCAAAGCGGTCCAAACGGTTTCGGTTTTGGGAAAATCCGACGGTCGGATCTTTCAGTATAACCGTTTAAAGTTACGATTGCCGATACGCGAAATGTCGCGCGCGTTTCATTTAGTTTTATATTTAAATTTATATATAGCTATATATATAAATCTAAATCATTTGACGATTTCAACTATTATAATCTATTCTTTTTACCGCACCTAAAGTGACGATAAAATTAACATTTCTAATTTCTACTCTTTTATTGCATCTTGTCATGATGATAAAATGTGTTTCATAAATTCATATTTTTATTTGCAACTGGTTTGCAAATAAAAATCCACTTATTTAAAATGGTGTTTTTATTTTATTCTACATGTGCATATATGTGATTTTTTACTTCTCCTTATTTATTTATGCTACAATGTAAATAAATGGTTTCATTTTCTTATTTATTTAACTAAATGTAAATAAGTGCTTTCACTATAAATATGTTCTTTTTATTTACATAAGAAAATGAAAATAAAGTAAATTCTTTTTATTCCTTTTTTGTTTTTTCTTGTTTATTTACACCAAATGTAAATAAATGTCCTTTTTGTCTAATTCATTTTTAATACATAAAAATGTACTTTTCTCTAATTTATTTTTATAACATAAAAATGTACTTTTTCTCTAATTCATTTTTATAACATAAAAATGTACTTTTTCTCTAATTCATTTTTATAACATAAAAATGTACTTTTTATGTTTCTTTATTTTCATTACATAAAAATGTCCTTTTTATGTTTCTTTATTTTCATTACATAAAAATGTCCTTTTTATGTTTCTTTATTTTCGTTACATAAAAATGTCCTTTTTATGTTTCTTTATTTTCATCACATAAAAATATCCTTTTTATGTTTCTTTATTTTTATTACATAAAAATATCCTTTTTATGTTTCTTTATTACATTGAAAAATGTAAATCTCTTATTTCTTTTCTTTTACATTGAAAAATGTAAATATTTTATTGGAGATTTTTTCCTATCTAACACATATGTCAATTTGGTGTCAAAATATGATAATAAAAATAAAATGGTTTTTGTATAACCATTTCTATTTACCCAACGTCGTAATTTTCAATGTCGACACATGATAATATGGTTTTTGTCTAACCTTTTTCTAAGTTTTATTCCTATTAGAGAACTCAAATAAAAGGTTAATTTATTTTTCTACATAATATTTGCATTGTAAAATACAAATAAAAAAATGGACTTTTATTTCTAAATTTTAGGTGTCAACATATATGTTCAATACGATATCTTAATACATGAAACAATCTAAATTTTGGTGTCAACCTACATGTAATTTAGAGTTTAAGTTTTCATGACAACACAACGATGGCAACCTATAATTCGGTGTCAAGTTTCATGTTCAAACACACATCAACAACATATGATTTGGTGTAATGTTCTCATAAATCAAAATAAAGGTCTCATCTTTATTTTATTTTGTGAATCAAAATAAAATATTTAAAATTTATTTATCGTTTAGGTAAATCAAAATAAAATATTCTAACTTTCTTTATTATGTAAATCAAAAATAAAGATTCTAACTTTCTTTTATTATGTAAATCAAAATAAAAGATTCTAACTTTCTTTTACTATGTAAATCAAAATAAAAGATTCTAACTTTCTTTTATTATGTAAATCAAAATAAAAGATTCTAACTTTCTTTTATTATGTAAATCAAAATAAAAGATTCTAACTTTCTTTTATTATGTAAATCAAAATAAAAGATTCTAACTTTCTATTATTATGTAAATCAAAATAAAAATTCAAATTTTCATTTATTATGTAAATCAAAATAAAAATTCAAACTTTCATTTATTATGTAAATCAAAATAAAAATTCAAACTTTCATTTATTTTCTGAATCATAAATAATGATTTACTTTTCTTTTATTTTGTTAATCAAAATAAAAATTCGACTTTCATTTATTTCAAAAAAAGAAGATTCAAAAGGATTAAATAAATAAAAAATAATAATATATAAAGATGAGAACTTTATAGAGATTACATCAAGATGTATAGATCCAAACAAACAGGGCTATATCATGACATCACACATCATTACAAATCACACAGACAAATAATAATTTTTAATTACCACATCGCATCTATGATATTTACGAACATACAGTGATTCACATAACAAGTATAATTAAATTATTTAATTATTCAAAATTTAGAAATCTCACAGAAATGTTCCTCTTCTTTGAATTTGACCAAAAATTAGACTGGCTCGGAACTGTGTTGAATCAGTATAGAAAAATAGCCCTTTGAATTACGATCCTGACGGTCCTGAAATCGTCGAATTTCGAGTTTGAATGAAAGAGTTATGATTAACTTAAGTTGTGAATAAAATTCAAAATTAGGGGAGTCAAAAGGGAATATTCCCTCTTCTTCTACCTCAGTTTTTTGGCCGACGTT
This sequence comes from Allium sativum, assembly GCA_030737875.1. Lineage (NCBI taxonomy): Eukaryota > Viridiplantae > Streptophyta > Magnoliopsida > Asparagales > Amaryllidaceae > Allium > Allium sativum. The sequence continues at coordinate 890,655,798 of CM060910.1, read as the reverse complement.
CACCCAATTTTGTTCGATCCTAGGTTTTAACTTTGTTCAAAATTGGTAGCACCTGAGGCTGATCGAACAACACCACGCCGACAAGCTCCGAGAGGCGCACCTCCAGCCCCAACGCCGACGAACTCGGCCCCCCGCTGACGCCGGAATTTTGCCCGACGCGGTGGCTCTTTGGGCGCTCGAAACTCCTTGGACTCTTGACGATAAAACACACGGATGGTATGGATGGAAAGGTGGTAAAAATCTCTTTGAAATATTGAACTGAAGTGGTGGGATTTACTGAGTAGTTTGGGAGAATTTGAGGGAGAAAGAATCGACGGGTTTAGGCCATTGATTTTAAGGTGGCGGCTGTTGTCAAACGATGGTGAACAGTAAAAGTGAAGTAGGGTTTAATTTTTCAGTATTATTTGTAATATTAATTGCTATTTTACAAATAAATCCGTAACTTTTAAACCGATCCATTTCCAGTCCAGCAGAAAGTTACCCTGGACAATAAACCATATTCCGGATCCAACGGGCCAGGTCCCGTCAGCCCAAACAGCTGTCTGTGGCCTGAATTATTTAAATTAATAATTAAATCCTTTATAAATTTAATTTGTTCGCATAAATAAATTCACCGAGGCCCCATACGGACTCAGAAAAATCCAAGAAAAATGTATTTGGCTTCGTTATGACGATACGGTCCTAACAAAATTAATTTCGTTGAATTCTGAGACCTTTTGAAAAATGGATATTTTTCAGTCGATTAAATTTAACCGAATTGATCAAAACACAGTTTCTTTCGCCACGCTCACATACTAACTCGAAAAATTACAAAAATTGAAACCTAGCAATAATATGACATTACAGTTCCAACGAAAGTGGTTTCGTCGAAAACAGAGATCGTTTGAAAATTGACTATTTTCATTGGCTTTAATATTATTTAAAAATGAAAATTTTAATTTCTGCCACATTTTTCCACCAAATTATTTAAAATAAAAAATTTAAATTGGTTTGGATTTTCCGGGTCTTTACAATCTTCCCCACTTAAGAGTTTTTCTTCCCCGAAAAGGAAACAAAGTAAAGTAGGAAACAAGACGGAAAATGTAAATTGGGGTAAATGTACCTTAACATAAAAGTTATTTAGAGATGTCCACTCTGCACTTGGGGTAAGCCTTTTTGATGCTATCCTCTGTCTCCCAAGTACAGTCTCTAGGATCCCCACTCCATTGAACCTTGACTAGGTTGATCCTCTTGTTCCTCAAAATTTTGGTTTCTTTGCCAATGATCTTAATCGGGTCTTTTCTCACTATTAGATTCAGAGCAATATCCAGGGCCTGTTGATTTACTTCATTCTCAATCAGATCTGGATCATGCACATGCTTGTGGAGTTGAGACACATGAAATACATCATGCACCCCTGGCAACCAGTCAGGCAGATGCACTCTATAAGCTAGAGTACCAATCCTTTCGAGAATAGGAAATGGACCAATAAATCTTGGTGCCAACTTTCCAGTCTTCCCAAAGCGAATTACGCCTCTTAAAGGAGAAACCTTCAACTATACTCGATCACCCACAGAGAATTCAAAATTTCTTCTTTGCTGGTCTGCATAGCTCTTCTGTCGGCTCTGAGCAGTCAACAAGTGTTTCTTAATCAAGTCGACCATATCCGATGCTTCACGAATCATGTCGGGGCCCAAGACTAGTCGATTGCTTGACTCCACCCAACATGCCGGAGATCTGCATGGCCTGCCATATAGTAATTCAAACGGTGACATCTTCAAGCTTGCTTGGTAGCTATTATTATAAATAATTCCACCAAGTGCAAGTGATCCTCCCATGAACCGCCATAATCAAGAATGCAAGCTCGCAACAAGTCTTTTAAAACACGGTTCACCCTCTCAGTCTGGCCATCTGTCTGATGGTGATAGGCAGAGCTCAGATTCAACTTGGTCCCAAGATCTTCTTGGTAAGCTTCCCAGAATTTGCTGGTAAATAATGGATCCCGATCACTGATAATGCTTTTGGGAATCCCATGTAGTCTGACTATCCCTTTAAAATAAAGCTGTGCCAGACTACGAGCTATTCTATTGGACCTGACAGGGATGAAATGGGCAGACTTTGTTAAGCGATCCACAATCACCCATATGCTATCGTTGACTTTTCTGGTTCGAGGCAAGCCATCAATGAAGTCCATGGAGATTTCCTCCCACTTCCAACCTGGGACTCCCAGTGGTTGCAACAAACCGGCCAACTTTTGTTGATCACTTTTAACTTGCTGACAAGTGTGACCTCTAGCAACATAAATAGAAATATCTCCCTTCATGGACCTCCACCAAAATGTGCTCTTGAGGTCGTGATACATCTTGCTCACTCCAGGGTGAACACTAAGCTTAGATTTATGACATTCATCCATAACCTCCCTTCTGAGCTTAGAGTCATACGGGACACAGATTCGGCCTAATAGCCTCAGAACCCCTTTGTCATCAATTTGGAAACTCGTGGTTTTGCCATCTTGAATTCTCTTGATAATCCTTTGAATAAATTTATCATCCTTCTGAAGAGCAGAGACTTTATCAATCAGAGTAGGAGTGATAATGAGATTGGCGAGAATAAGCTTGTCGTCATCTGCATTCTTTCTACTGAGTGCATCGGCCACAACGTTGGCTTTCCCTGGAGTATATAAGATATCTAGATCATATGATGCAAGAAATTCAACCCACCGTTGCTGCCTCATATTCAAATCTCTTTGGGTAAAAAGATGTTTCAAGGATTTGTGATCCGTGTATATTTCAAACTTCTCACCCAAGAGATAATGCCTCCATATTTTAAGAGCAAACACAATAGCCATTAGCTAAAGATCATGCATGGCGTAATTCTTCTCATGCGGTTTCAGCTGGCAGCTAGCATATGCGACTACTTTGCCTCTTTGCATCAGCACTGCACCAATACATTAAATAAATAAGGGATAACATGTTAAAATGAGATTTGACATTAAAAGAAAATGTTATCTCTGACATGTTAATTTATAAAAGAAACAACTTGTTTAGAAGCGTCGGTACAGACCTTCAAATCCTGATTACCATCTATGATGGTTAACACAGGAGCATTTGTCAACCTCCTTTTTAGATCTTGGAAAGCTTCCTCGCACTCGGGTGTACAATTGAATTTCGTATGCTTCTTGGTCAGGTTTGTCAATGGGCAAGCTACCTTAAAAAAATCTTTGACAAATTTCCGATAATAACCAGCCAGTCCTAAGAAACTTCTGACCTCTGTGGGAGTTCTAGGCTGCTTCCACTCTTGGATGGCTGAGATCTTTCCTGGATCTACTGAGATGCCTTCTTTTGATACTACATGGCCTAGGAATTTTACCTCTTCTTGCCAGAATATGCATTTGGAGAATTTGGCTTTCAACACATTTCTTCGCAAAATCTCCAAGACTTCTCTCAGATGTTGTTCGTGCTCAGCAGTGGATTTAGAAAAGATGAGGATGTCATCGATGAACACGAGCACAAATTTATTTAAACATCTCGGAAAACTCTATTCATCAAATCAACAAAGTATGCTGGAGCATTACATAGACGAAGGGCATTACTAGCCATTCATAAAAGATATCCAGTCCTCTGAAAGCAGTTAAAGGCACACACTCTTCTGCAATGCGAAGTTGATGGAAGCCTGTAGCTAGGTCCATCCTAGAGAATACTCGTGCTCCATGCAAGCGGTTAAGTAAGTTATCAATACACGACAGTGGGTATTTATTTTTCAATGTTTGTTTGTTGAGATCACGTTAATCCACACATAGCCTGAGTGTACCGTCAGATTTTAGGACGAAAACCACTGCTACACCCCATTCTGAGAAGCTGGGCGTGAACAGACCCTTCCACAAAAGCTGCTTGGTTTAATTTCTCAGCTCCTCTTTTTCTTTTGGTGACATTCTCCGAATAGGATGTACAACAAGCCTTGCATTCAGAGCTAAATCAATTCTGAAGCTGATTTCTCTACGCTGAGGTAAGCCCTCAACTTCTTTGAATACATCAGCGTAAACTTTGACGACATGGATATCTTCAATAGAAGTAGGGGTAACTTCTAGAGAAGACCAGAATGTTTTCCTGTAGGTGGCTGAGCCATGGCACGGGATACATACATCACCGAGTTTAGTTTTAACTTTGACAATTCTTTCGGCACATTTAACTTCGGCCTCATGCCTTGATAACCAATCTATCCCAAGAATAACATCATACCTAGAGAAATCTATGACGATCAAATTTACAGGAAATTGATAACGGGAGCAGGAGATCGACACTCTACAGTACTGATCGAGGATAAGGGAACGTCCTATCGAACTGTTAGCTCTAATCAATTCTTTATGTTGTCTTGGTTTCAGTTTCAACTTTTTAATTGCATCATTAGAAATAAAGCTTCGTGTAACACCAGTATCAAATAAGACAGTAATAGGGATGTTCTTAATATTAAGCGTACCTCCTAAGACATCGGGTTTACCTGGCCCCTCAGTCGAAGCTGGTGCATCTGCTCCCTCATAAACATGTGCCACCTAGGCATTCTTTATCAATGGGCAGTTTGCCTTAATGTGCCCATTTAATGACAATTGTAGCATTCCCTCTTGTCCTGAGAATTCTGGCCACGATCCTGAGGATTCTGATTATGATTCTGGCTAGGTCCTGATTCGTTCCTCTTGACCCTTTTTGGAGCTTTACACTCGAAATCAAAATGCCCAATCCTGCTGCAGTTATAGCATGTCACCTTGCTCCTGTCCCTCTTCTTCCCTTGGGGCTTAGCTGTAGAAGAATTGCTTGCCTCCGGTTTCTTGTTAGCCTGTTCCTTCTGATTGTTGCCTTGACTTTTCACTCTATCCTGCGGTCCAGACTCATCATTTTCCTCGTAGCGGCACGCCATCTCTACTACTTTATTGAATTGAATTTTGATATGAGCAGTGACTCGGTTCAAATATTTCTTTGACAGACCCTTGATAAAAAATTTATTCTTCTCTACCGGATCTTTAATCAACCCAGGAGCATATCGTGAAAGCTCATCAAACTTCCTCACATACTCAGAAATGGTCACATTCCCTTGCTGTAGGTTGACGAACTGCTCGTGCAGGCACTCTCTTGCTTGTGGGGGAACATACTTCTCATTGAAAAGTTCCTTAAATTTGGCCAAAGACATATTGGCCACGTCATTGCAGATCTTGACCGTATCCCACCAATGCCCGGCTTCATCCTTTAATTGCCATACTGTCAGGAAACGCTTTCGCTGATCTTCTAATTCTAAGCCCTCTAGGATCTTTTCACAATCTTTAAGCCATGCCTCTACCTGAATCGCAGACTCTCGCCCCGTGAAAGGTACACCTCCTAGGTTTTTGAATTTCTTTGACATTCTCTCCAAATCGAAGGGCTGTGGAGGTGGTTGTGCTACGACCTCTGAAGTAGGTTGTTCTTGAGTAATGGGGGTCTCGTCTCTAGTTTGCCCTCTAGCTCCCCCTCGGGCTCCTCCTCTGGTCCCGCCTCGAGTTCCACCTCGGGCTCCACCCCGGGCTGTTCTTGCTTTGGTATACATTTAAATCAGTATGTACCATCAAAGGAAGAGTCAGACCAATAGAAATGAATTTTTTTAAGGAAAGATAAGATAAGGACAAAGTTGAAAGATAACGATGTAATGACTGATAAGTATGTGTTATCCTGCTGTGCTCATTCTAGGACATTACTAGTCCTATCTCTAGTGAGCTACTCGCCTTAGAATAAAGTGGATTCTATCTAGACGAATTGTTCTAAATATGTTATATTCCGAAGCTAAGGTTAACCATATGCTCTGATACCAACTGTGATGACCCCAAACTTCTATGGTGTGAAAGTTAGGATAATCATTTGGAATACAACATATTTATAACAACAACAGATCTCAGATAATATCATAACACATAATTATTGCAGCTGAAAGATATAAGTCATAAACATCACATCAACAGAACCACAGAGTACCCAGTTTACAGGAAACAACTTAGCAAAATAAAAGTCTGAATCAAAGGAAATAAGTTCCAACTCCAAACGTACATAAAAATCCAAGATAGAATAAAGTCTCTAAAGCAAAAGATAAAGATAAAAGAGAGTCTTCGCCTTCTCCTTCCAAGTAGTCTTCAATCCAGAAAATGTCTCCCTAAGAACCTGTCACTCGGCTGCCCGTGTAAAGAGAGGGCACCCGAGTTTGCAAAGTGAAACAAACATCGAGTCAGTCGTGGGACTGGTATGAGAAATCTTTCTACAATAGCTAACATTATGTCGAATCACAGGACCACGCCGCTAACGCGGAACGGGTTTACTCCATTGGATTGCTAGTACATAATTTAATAAAGTTTATACAAAAACAACGAAATGACTTTTGAAAAATGAAATCATCATAAGACTCAAGTCCTATCACACAATGCAACGCAAACAGGAGGATAGAGTTTTCCCTTATGATGATCAACCATGCTTAATATGTGTAAAATAATATTTTAATATTATTGTTAGTGACTAAGTAGTATTAAAATACTTCAATATAAGTGTAGCAATCTTAGACGGCATAGGTACCATATACTATGTCGCCATATATAAGTTTACAATCAAGACCGTAATGTCGTATTGGAAATTGGTTTTCTATCATGAAATCGAGGCTAGCGATCGTCCTCTCCGATTCGAGACACTCTAGCAAATGCCTCAGGATCCCCCGCAGTGAACCCTTGGATGCGGTAGGGCCGGTCCCCACCTAAAGGTAGTGGATTAATTATGCCTGAACAGGCGTTTCCCGGTTCCTTTGAACCTATAGTATGACCACTTCCGGCCTATAAAAACCCGAGGTACCACAATCCATCATCCACATAAGTAAAATGTCAGCCAGTTTAAGCACTGACACTGCCCCTAGCTAGGAAGAAACGTGTGCACTCCCTACGGTCCATATCCCGTTTTTGACTCATACCGAGGCGTGAGGCTCGCGAAGTCACACTATACGCAAAGCTATGCCTAAACAGACTATGCTTTGATCATCAACCACAAGGCCTGCTTTTCAACAAAAGCCTTAATCATTGCATCTTGGCGTGCCACATTGACAATTCAACGCCATGCGATCGATAACTATTACTACATACCAGGGTGTTAAGCAGAGAATAAATTCTCCACCACCAAACAGACATATATTAATACAAATCGATTTAATTACATGAAATGAATTCCAACGTCAGACACACATCCATTTACAAGTCCGTTCTAGGTCTGAACGAAGCCGGAGACACCTGATAGGTTCTCGCTTATCCGTACAATCAACACATACGTCCGAACAACTACTGCTTCAACCCCGTCCTGGGAGCAAGTCAGTCCAAGGCATCAGTAGTCGTCGTCCATTCGATGTGAAGATCACTGGTCATCAATCATCGTCTTCTTATATCTTTGATTTAATTGCCGTGCAATTATTTGAAATGATTTAAACTCGGTCTTTTCAAATAATTTTCGCATAATTATCATTTAAAACATTTCATATATATTTATAACTGTCTATCGCTATTTCTATTTATAAAAATAGCTCAAAATAATAAAACGACACTTCGGGTCAGTGGGCGGCCCTGGCGATGTTTTTACCAAATTTTGATTTACACATATCTTGAAATCTAACCGTCGGATTTTGATGAAATCTATATCGTTAGAAAGATCTTCCCAAAGCGGTCCTAACGGTTCCAGTTTTGGTAAAATCCGACGGTCGGATCTTTCAGTATAACCGTTTAAAGTTACGATTGCCGATACGCGAACTGCCACGCGCGTTTCGTTTAGTTTTATATTTATATTCATATATAGCTATATATATCTAAATCGTTTGACTATTTCAACTATTATAATCTATTCTTCTACCGTACCTAAAGTGATGATAAAATTAACATTTCTAATTTCTACTCTTTTATCGCATCTTGTCATGATGATAAAATGTGTTTCATAAATTCATATTTTTATTTGCAACTGGTTTGCAAATAAAAATCCACTTATTTAAAATGGTGTTTTTATTTTATTCTACATGTGCATAAATGTGATTTTTTTTACTTCTCCTTATTTATTTATGCTACAATGTAAATAAATGGTTTCATTTCCTTATTTATTTAACTAAATGTAAATAAGTGCTTTCACTATAAATATGTTCTTTTTATTTACATAAGAAAATGTAAATAAAGCAAAAAAAAATTATTCCTTTTTAGTTTTTTCTTGTTTATTTACACCAAATGTAAATAAATGTTCTTTTTGTCTAATTCATTTTTAATACATAAAAATGTACCTTTTCTCTAATTTATTTTTATAACATAAAAATGTACTTTTTCTCTAATTCATTTTTATAACATAAAAATGTACTTTTTCTCTAATTCATTTTTATAACATAAAAATGTACTTTTTCTCTAATTCATTTTTATAACATAAAAATGTACTTTTTATGTTTCTTTATTTTCATTACATAAAAATGTACTTTTTATGTTTCTTTATTTTCATTACATAAAAATGTCCTTTTTATGTTTCCTTATTTTCATTACATAAAAGTATCCTTTTTATGTTTCTTTATTTTCATTACATAAAAATATCCTTTTTATGTTTCTTTATTACATTGAAAAATGTAAATCTCTTATTTCTTTTCTTTTACATTGAAAAATGTAAATATTTTATTGGAGATATTTTCCTATCTAACACACATGTCAATTTGGTGTCAAAATATGAAAATAAAAATAAAATGGTTTTTGTATAACCATTTCTATTTACCCAACGTCGTAATTTTCAATGTCGACACATGATAATATGGTTTTTGTCTAACCATTTTCTAAGTTTTATTCCCATTAGAGAACACAAATAAAAGTTTAATTTATTTTTCTACATAATATTTGCATTGTAAAATGCAAATAAAAAGATGGACTTTTATTTCTAAATTTTAGGTGTCAACGTATATGTTCAATACGATATCTTAATACATGAAACAATCTAAATTTTGGTGTCTACCTACATGTAATTTAGTGTTTAAGTTTTCATGACAACACAATGATGGCAACCTATAATTCGGCGTCAAGTTTCATGTCCAAACACACATTAACAACATATGATTTCGTGTAAAGTTCTCATAAATCAAAATAAAGGTCTCATCTTTATTTTATTTTGTGAATCAAAATAAAATATTTAAACCTTATTTATCTTTTAGGTAAATCAAAATAAAAGATTCTAACTTTCTTTTATTATGTAAATCAAAAATAAAGATTCTATCTTTCTTTTATTATGTAAATCAACATAAAAGATTCTAACTTTCGTTTACTATGTAAATCAAAATAAAAGATTCTAACTTTCTTTAATTATGTAAATCAAAATAAAGGATTCTAACTTTCTTTTATTATGTAAATCAAAATAAAAGATTCTAACTTTCTTTTATTATGTAAATAAAAATAAAAATTCAAAATCCATTTATTATGTAAATCAAAATAAAAATTCAAACTTTCATTTATTTTGTGAATCGTAAATAAAGATTTACTTTTCTTTTATTTTGTTAATCAAAATAAAAATTCAACTTTCATTTATTTCAAAAAAAGAAGATTCAAAAGGATTAAATAAATATAAAAAAATATAAAGATGGGAACTTTATAGAAATTACACCAAGATGTATAGATCCAAACAAACAGGGCTGTATCATGACATCACACATCATTACAAATCACACAGACAAATAATAATTTTTAATTACCACATCGCATCTATGATATTTACGAACATACAGAGATTCACATAACAAGTATAATTAAATTATTTAATATTCAAAATTTAGAAATCTCACAGAAACGTTGCTCTTCTTTGAATTTGACCAAAAATTAGACTGGCTCGGAACTGTGTAGAATCAGTATAGAAAAATAGCCCTCTGAATTACGATCCTGACGGTCCTGAAATCGTTGAATTTTCGAGTTCGAACGAAAGAGTTATAATTAATTTAATTTGTGAATAAAATTCAAAATTAAGGGGATCAAAAGGGAATATTCCCTCTTCTTCTACCTCAGTTTTTTGGCCGACGTCACTCAATTTTATTCGATCCTAGGATTTAACTTCGTTCAAAATAGGTAGCACCTGAGGCTGATCGAACAACACCACGCCGACAAGCTCCGAGTGGCGCACCTCCAGCCCCAACGCCGACGAACCCGGTCCCCTGCTGATGCCGGAATTTGGCCCGACGCGGCGGCTCTTTGGGCACTCGAAACTCTTTGAACTCTTGACGATAAAACACACGGATGGTATGGATGGAAAGGTGGTAAAAATCTCTTTGAAATATTGAACTGAAGTGGTGGGATTTACTAAGTAGTTTGGGAGAATTTGAGGGAGAAAGAATCGACGGGTTTAGGCCATTGATTTTAAGGTGGCGGCTGTTGTCAAACGATGGTGAACAGTAAAAGTGAATTAGGGTTTAATTTTTCAGTATTATTTATAATATTAATTGCTATTTTACAAATAAATCCGTAACATTTAAATCGATCCATTTCCAGTCCAGCAGAAAGTGACCCTAGCCAATAACCCATATTCCGTATCCAACGGGCCAGGTCCCGTCAGCCCAAACGGCTGTCTGTGGCCTGAATTATTTAAATTAATAATTAAATCCTTTATAAATTTAATTCGTTCGCATAAATAAATTCACCGAGGCCTCATACGGAATCATAAAAATCCAGGAAAAATATATTTGGCTTCGTTATGACGATATGGCCCTAACAAAATTAATTTCGTCGAATTCTGAGACCGTTTGAAAAATGGCAATTTTTCAGTTGATTAAATTTAACTGAATTGATCGAAACACAGTTTCTTTCGCCACGCTCACATACTAACTCGAAAAATTCTAAAAATTGAAACCTAGCAATAATATGACATTCCAGTTCCAACAAAAGTGGTTTCGTCGAAAACAGAGATCGTTTGAAAATTGACTATTTTCACTGGCTTTAATATTATTTAAAAATGAAAATTTTAATTTCTGCCACATTTTTCCACCAAATTATTTAAAATAAAATTTTTAAATTGGTTCGTATTTTCCGGGTCGTTACAACATGCAAAACCTTGACACCACCCATAGCTAGAAAGAAACATCATGTTCTCCCAACGGTCCTTATCCTGTTTTTGACTCATACCGAGGTGTGAGGCTTGTGAATTAACGCTATACACAAAGCGGTGCTATATTAAAGCTATGCTTTGGTCATCAACCACAAGACTCTGCTTTTCAACAAAAGCCTTGATCATTGCATCTCAGCATGCCACACAAGAAACTCATGCATGCGACTGATATCTATTGATATATAACCTTTGAGCTCGTACGTCTCAGAGAAGGGTGTCAAGCAAGAGAATAAATTCTCCGCCCAGAAATATATTTAATAGAAATCAATCAACACAGAATAAAATCCAATGTCAGACACACAATCCATTTACATATCCATTCTGGGTCTGAACGAAACCGGAGGCACCTTATTCCCCGTCCCATATGTCCAATACAGGAGAGAGGCCCTCGCCTATCCGTCGATCTCCAAGTACAGCTGGACGATTGCCACTTATTACCTCGTCTTGGGTGTACAACCCAATCAACACATCAGTAATCATCCAAATGATGTGAAGACCTCCGGTCTTCAACCACCGTCTTCATCGTCGACTTATCGTCGAATCAGTTATTCAGAATGGGTATAAACCCACCCTTTCTGAATAACTCGCGTATATAATAAACAAGTGCAACATATGACTCATTCCAATTCTGAATATTATTTTATTCAGATATTCATGTATTTTGGAAAAGGTTCCCATTAATTTTATTAAAGATAAATTCTTCAAATTTATTATTTAATCTTCCTTTGGATGTTAGTACATATTATAGTTTTCCAAACTAGTCGGGATTAGCGCACCTTACCGAAGTAATCATTTGGTTAATTTCCCAATCCCAACCTATTCATTCTATGGAGCAAAACTGGTAATACTCCATAACTAACACCACTGTCTTATCAGTAAAATTAATTACCATTTTCCGTTCAAATCTAATTAAAGATTTAATTATCACTAGGAGCAAAACTAGAGATATTCCATTCTCGATCATTTCCCAAATTTGATAATTTAAATATCACCTTCCCTTTTTCAATCTATTTAAAGATTCATTAAAACTCCCCTTGGTTTTAATCTTCCCAAAAATCAATATTAATGATTTTTTAACTTTGGAAACACAAACATGTCGCATCGACAATCTACACCAAACTATGGATTTCTGCCGATATATAACCTCTAAGCTCGTACGTCTCAGAGAAGGGTGTTAAGCAAGAGAATAAAGTCTCCTCCACCAAACAGATGTATAATTAGTGGAGATCAACCATACAGTTTGAAATACAATGACAAACATGTAATCCTTACTTTAACTAGGTTAAAGAACTAATGCCATTTAAAACACAGTTCACGATAAATCCAAAATCCCATTCCATTAATAATGGAATCTTCATGGAAAACAAATCAATATATAATCGATATCAATTTCCGAATCCGACCAATAATATAAATGGAATAATGACAAGGCCTTTTAAATTACATATATATTAACAATCTTCCTCCACAGAAGTTCACTTCGATTATTATCAATCGGATTCCATTCAATTCCAACTTAATATATTAAATTGAAAAAACGTTACTTTGGAAAATTCTCGTTAAATCTTAATAAAAATATTTATAAGTTCCAAATCACATTTCGCTACAAATCGGTTTGAAGAACGAATGTCATAAAAAACACAGTTCACAATAAACCCGATTCACATTCCATTTTTAATTGGGTCAAAGAACAAGTGTTATTTAAAACACCGTTCACGATAAATCCAAAAACAAATTTCTATTCAGTTCCAATTAAATATTAATTAATTGGTGACTTTATAAATCTCAATAAAAAGATTTAATATTTTCTCAACTCGGTTTAAGAATAGTGTCATTTAAGACACAGTTCACGACAAACCCAAAATCCAATTTGATATTAAATACAAGGCTCTGAATAGAAAATATACCAGCTTGTATTCAATATCAAATTCTGAAATCAACAAATATCGTATTGGAATAACGATATATATCTTCCAAATTCCTCCACAATATCCGTATAATCACGGAACCCACTATAGAAATATTCCGAAGATAATTTCGATTCAAATCCATTCCAATTGATATATTGGAAATTCCAGTTATTTTTAAAGCCATTTCAAATCCAATTTATTTATTTAAAAATAATGGATTATAATTCTAGTTCATAACTGGTTCATTTTGATAAAAAAATATTTTTATCTTTTCAAATATGGAATTTTTCATCCCAATTCTTTCCAAATCATTTATTATGATTTTACATAAATTATTAATATTTTTAATAATTTTATCAAGGCCCGTATAGTCGATTTCCATAAACGGTCATCAAACCGCACTTACAGTGACCTTTTCCAAATTTGATTTGGATATAATTCCAAATCCAACCGTTAGATTTCAAATATCTTTTACTCGCTGAAAATCTCTTTTCGATCGAAACGAACCCAATGGTTCCAGTTTTAGGGGAATCCAATGGTCGGATCTCCCGTAATGTCCGTTCGAAGTCAATGGTCGAAATTCGCGAACTGCCGCGGTGCGATGCGTTCTATTCTGACCATTATATATATATATATAATATATATATATATTATATATGTCATCGATTTCCATTTAAAATGTATTTTATAAATCGTTTGAAATTCGTTTTCAAAACGATTTCAACTTCATATTCAATTTCAAATCAAAATTGAATATTCCATATCAGCGATATATAAATGATAATATTTCCAAAACATTAGATTTTGAAATCATTTCCTTTTCGTTATTCAGTATACGATTGAATAAAATCAATATAAATATCGTTCACGTCAAATGGAGCCAATCTAATCAACACGGCTTTATATATTTAAATATTTTTGTGCCCATCCAAAATCAGACATCAAAATCATATTTTGATCCTTTACTGAATATTATTTTTAAAATATTCTTTACTTTAAAATAATCTTTATTTTAAAATATTCATTCTTTCTGAACTAGAATCAGGCACAATCAATCACCATATAATGTTGATTATATGGATTTCATACAATACATGTATACAATAATAATGCTACACAATCAATCATCATCCAGGGTGCATTACACAACTGCATAAGCATTAAAATAAATAATTAACGCTTACAACAGTCTGTTAACCAATCGATCGACATACTACTACGCAACTGGGATTAGTGTATGTCAAATATCATCTCAATACCCGTGTGGAGTTTCAATCCACAAACACAGAATTTATTTGTGCAGTTGGGCGACATGTAAAATTTATCGTCCCAATCCATTTTAGTCAAATGGGTGTGCATAAACAAATCGTCCGATTTGTAAATGAGTATTTATTTTATTCATATACACGTTAAAAATTATATTTTTAATGATAAAATATTTCAACACATGAATATTTAATTCAGTTCACTTCGCATCACAATCAATTCAAACACATCAATCGACCAAACCAAACAATCAAACAAGTCATCCACGGTCTGTAGACGACGGGGAGCAGTTCATATATGCGATTATAAAATAAATAACTGAACAAAAATAATTTTTAGTGAGGAGTTCTCGCCTTTGGGTTCCAATCCTCCATTCTCTATTTCTGAACGGTTTTGATTTGGATTCGTTTCTCTCACATTGTGTCTTTCACCGTGCTTTCAGCGAAATCTGTTTCACACGGTTTCTATTAAAAATCATATTTTCACAATTCAGTTTTCTATATATAAAAACCAGACCTTTTCTCTAATAAAAATCATATCTTTATAATCGCTATGTATTTATGTATGAAAATCGAATTTTTATTCTATGGTACTTGATATAAAAATTACATTTTTACCACAATGTTTTCTATATAAAAATCGCCCCTTTTTATATATTATAATATAAAAATCAAATTTTCATACTTGCTACTTTATTATAAAAAAATCAAAATTTTATAATAAATAAAAATAAAGTCTTTTTATATTATCTATATGAATAAAAATCATATTTTTACTTTGTTCTTCCCATAATAAAAATCGTATTTTTATGTTATAAAAATCAAATCTTTATCCATAAAAATCATATTTTTATCCCATATCTATATGTAGAAAAACCACATCCTTACATATTGTTATATTCATTAAAAATCAGATTTTTAATAGTGATATTATATTAAAACTGAAAATAACATAAATTAAAATAAATAAATAAAAACCTACAGTTGGAATCGAGGGTGGAGAGGGCGCCGTAGTCGCCTGAGGTGGCGGGGGAAAGTGGAGGGGGTCACGGCTGATCGTGGTGGTGGGCCTAGGCCGGCGGCTAGGGTTTTAGGCGGATTTGGGGAGTGGAGGTCGAATTGGATAAGGAGGAGCCACGATCTACGATTGTGGCGGGTGAACCACGGTGGTGCGGCGCCACTTGGGGAGGGGCACGATAGGGTCCGGTGGCCCCTTGCGACAGTGGCGGAGAGATTTCTAGTGCGAGCGGTTTTGAATCGGGGGGTGGGGGCTGAACGGGGAGAGAGAGTTCTCTTCTTTTATTATTATTATATATATTTTTTAATGAAATTAGGGTTGGGGGTTTTCTATTATAACTTTTCCATTCCAACCCCAAATCGAACCCACTGACTATCGCCCATAACTAATTACCCCCATTTCGAACACAATGGGATATGTTTCGTAAGCTAATTCGGCTGTTTCGATCAGCTTTCATTTAAATTAAAATATAAATCATTATATATTCAATTTAAATGTACATTTCAATTTACCAAGGTCACATACCGACTCTAAAAATTCTAGAAAAATTATTTCTAGCTTTGCATTGATGATACGGTGCTAACAAAACTGATTTCGTCAGAATTGAAGACCATTTGAAAAATGACCATTTTCTGGTCGATCCAAATTGACTGAAACTGACAAAACTCATTCTCTTTAGCCACGCTCACATATTGATTCCAATAATTATGAAAATTGGAAGCTAGCAATAACTTGACATTCCGAATCCAACAAAAGGGGTTACATCGAAAATGGAGGTTGTTTGCAAAATTTCCATTTTTAAGTGCTATATTTTCATAGCGACTTTTCTAAATTTTCAACTGGACATAACTTTTTATTCTTGCTATGAAATTTCAATTTTTTGGATTCGTTGGAAAGATAATTTCAAATAGATTCAAATATTTTTGGTTTTGCTAAAATCCGGTTTATTTTGAATTTTGTACATTCATTTGAAATTTGAAATCGAATTTTCAAACTACCGCGCCATTTCCATTTCCTTTTATAATTAAAATAAATATTTATATTCTAACGTCAATTTATATAAATATGTACATTCTAATTCGATTCAAAATAAATTTCTCATCGTTATTATTTAAAATAAATCATTTTAAATATTCAAAATTCATTAAAACTATCAAAATAAAAATTTTAAATTGGTTCTGATTTTCCAGGTTGTTACAATTCGCAACTTTATTTAAAAAAATTCTACCTCTTATTGTGGACACATACGGTGGAAGAAGATGCTACAATAGAAAAATCTTGACAAATAACCAAAAAAAGCAAAAGTAAAGAGTTACCAAAGATTGCCAAGAAAGAGGATGTTTACAGAAATAATCTAAAGGCATTCATAGATTTGGTTGAGAAAATAAAGACTGATGAACTATTTACAGGAGAGCATTCATTATACCTTGAAAAATTGCCTCTCACTAGATATATCGACATGATATTTGATGGGTCATTCCCCATTAGAGACCACTAAAAATTCTATCACTGTAGATCTCATCATCAAAAGCTACAAGAAAATTTTGAAATACTTTCAATTTGGTGATTTGATGCTAACATTTACACAAGAAGATGTTGCACAGTTATTCGCTGCTCCAATGGAAGGAGAGTTGATAAAAACCAGTGGCCACTTGAAAAAGGAGGATAAGAATGACGAAGAATTTAAATCATTCATAGACAGACATTTTAAAGATGAAGCTACAGTGAACAAGGAAAATATAGAGAGAAAAATTTTGTCCACAATTAAAGAAGAGTCAGTAGAAGCATGTTATGTGTAACACCCCACATCCATTAACGTCACTCACAAAGGGAATGCATTAACTTCTATGGAGCTTTTTAAGTGTGTATAGAACAAAAACTTAACAACAAGAAAGATATAAAACAGTACTTAAAAATTTAAAACCTCATTCATTACAGCGGTAAACAAATAAGTTTGGTTACATCATCAAAAACCAAAGACTAGAGTCAAGTACATAATATCCATCTTGACAAAATCAGAGTACATAAAATAAAAAGCATAAACCCCAAAGTAGATAGCCATGAAGAAGATGAGCTGAAACTTTACTTTCAGTAATCCAAGCCTTTCCAAAAGAAAGAGAAATAAAGCGATCCAAATCAAGCTCCACTAGCACTAGTCGCACCCTAAGACCTGGGGGGGGAGGGGAAGGTAGAAAAGAGGCGAAAACAAAGGGGGTTAGACATAAAGTCTGGCGAGTACAATAACTTTAACAATGCAATTATTAAAGTAACTAGGATAAGGCATAAGCTGGCAAAACAAGGAATGACTGCGAACAAAATGGGCATGGAAAGGCAAACAAGAGGAATGAGATAACGTTAATTGCGCCTCCAACACTATAGGATAATTACCATACCGCACCAATACTAGTCACCCTAAAAGTTGATCCCGCCTACTGAACATAATAATCATAATGGTAGTTTCGTGTACCCCTAGCTGTCTTCATAGGTGTCGCCTGCTCCTATCTCCTCTAGTTGTACCTGCTACCCTCCCCTTTTCTAATCACAATGTTTATAATATGGTAGTTGTACTCCTAGCTGCCGTAGGTGCTGCCTTCTCCTATCTCCACTAGTCGTACCCACTACCTTTCCCATTCGATCGGCTCCCTAAATCGTAAATACCCGTGCTGGCCCCATAGTGGGGTGTATCACTCCCTATAGTGGCAACCCGATACTACCAAAAATGCATGGCTTATATCTACACGATGCAACAACGTCTTATCTACCAGCCCGGGGCCACACACGCACATGACCCCGTTGGACTTACATTGCCACTGCTAACCCGTTTTGACCTCTTACAATCAAACTCAATACGCGTGTCCCGTCCTTGACTTGGGTCGAGCCCACAAAGATACTTAATGGGTTATTGGTTTGAAAAGGGCCCCCATGTATGTCACAAGATTTCCACCTATGCTTGGTCCCCTATAAGGTTTTCTCCACTTAACCCCATTCTTATTCATGTCCTCTTACATGTTTCAATCTTGGTTAAGTGCATCTAATCGTATATCACATGACACCTAAGGCACCCTCTTAATTTCTCATGCCACCCAAGGCACCCACTTAACCCCCAATATCCCACCACATGTTTATCTGGTTAAGTATTTCTTAATTCATTAACACCGTAACCTTGTAAAGACCTCCCACATTAGACTGGCATTTGTGGTAGCTTGATTTATCGGGCGGGTCCGAGCAGTCTTACACCACAAACGAGCCTAACCTCGTGTCTTTACAACTGTTACGCATTTAATTCATGCCTTTGATCTCTCACATTAGACTTGAGTTGAATTGAATTGTTG
Organism: Allium sativum; assembly: GCA_030737875.1. Taxonomy (NCBI): domain Eukaryota; kingdom Viridiplantae; phylum Streptophyta; class Magnoliopsida; order Asparagales; family Amaryllidaceae; genus Allium; species Allium sativum. Next base: position 890,637,153 of record CM060910.1, on the reverse strand, counting down.
CTAAGCTTCTTCTAGTTGGTGGTGGCTACTCCAGGTTGCGGGGTGATAGCATGACGGCCATGGTTCTAATTTTGATTAGGTTTTAGGGTTTGAGTCTACATATGTTTATATAGAGATTAGGATTAATTTAGGCCATCCGATCAACCTAGAATCAATCAAGACCATCCAGTCAAGACAGAGTGACACATCAGCTCTAATGACTCATCACTGAGTCACAAAATCGTTATCTTTCAGATCTGCCGGGGGCGGCAGGTCGACCCCCAGGTCGACACTAAGGTCGACTGTATAGGTGGAGGCCGACACTAGGGTCGACCCCCTGGTCGAGCTGGTCCCTATTATATTTTTTTTGAACCAGAGTTGTTTTTTAATTAATTAATTTCTGAAACTTCAGAAGGCCATAACTTCTTCATACGAAGTCCAATTCACACAAACTCGGACTCTATCTCAAGCAGAATTCCGAGACGAATACAATGGCGCAACCCGTTTCCCTTAATTCCCACATTTGAAATTAAGTATTCTTTAATTTGTTAACTTTAATTTTTAAAATTACGAGGTGTTACATTCTCCCCTCCTTAACGGATTTCGCCCCCGAAATCTCCAAGTTAAGGAGAATGCATATCCTAACATCCAATCATCCATCTACTCAACCATCAAGCACAAGCATCCATTGTCCTTACAAGATTTCTAATACTTTATGAACATATGCAAGAAATATGTGTATATTTTCCTTATCTAATGCAAAATCAGGCGGTCTACTGATTCAGTTGACCTCCTTAATGCGAATAATGATAGTGTCACGCGTCCATTATGTATGCGAAAGAATCCTATATATACATATTATTTCTACATGTGTGCACAACCATTCATCAAAATGCAGCATCCATATGATAACACAACCATTATACATCCATTAATTTAAATATGCACACACATTTATATGCAACATGAAGGTGATTGAGTGGATATAGTGCCTAAGGTGTGTGTACATGTATCCATGAGCAACCACTAGCAACCACTTGCATCCATTTGCATCCACCAAACATAACATGTCTCAAACACATGTTTCAACCATAGGGTTCTTCCTAACTAAAGATCGAAGATGTCATCGCAAAGATAATACTAAAAGATAGGACAAGTATCAACAAAGCGGTAGGAAAAGGAGAAATTAAAACATACCCTCAAAGAGGAAAGGGTATAATGTACGCATCTTATCTTCCGTCTCCCAAGTCGCAACTCTTTGATCACCTCTCTATTGCACTTTGACCAACTTGACCTCGTTGATGCGAAGCTTTTTGACCTTTGATCCGAGAATGCGTGTAGGAGCTCGTCTGATCGTGGCATTGCGCTCTACTTCCACTTTTTTTTGAGCGCGCTCGGCTCTACCACTTCTGCCATATCGTGTAGACACTTACGCAAATGCGAAACGTGAAACACGTCATGAACTCTGCTGAGCTTTCCCGGTAACTTTACACTATACGCCATCTTCCCAATCCTCTTTGTAATTGGAAAGGGTCCTATGAACCTTGGTGCCAACTTCCCTACTGATCCAAAGCGGACTACGTTTCTCAATGGTGACACCTTAATAAAAAGCATGTCCCCAACATTAAACTTATGATCGGTTCGTCTCCTATCAGCATATGACTTTTGTCGGTCCTGCGCCATCTTCATTCGCCATCGAATCAGGTCTATCTTCTCCGAAGTCCCCCTAATCATGTCGGGTCCAAGCAAAACCTTATCCGTGGATTTCCACCAACATGTAGATGATCGGCACGGTCGTCCATAAAGAGCCTCAAAAGGTGCCATGCCAATGCTAGCCTGAAAATTATTATTATAGGCGAACTCCATTAGTGGAAGGTGTTCTTCCCATGTTCCTCCAAAGTCTAGGATGCATAGTCTTAGATGGTCTTCTAGAACCTGATTTACTCTCTCAGTCTGGCCATCCGTCTGAGGGTGATAAGCGGTACTTAAGCATAATTGCGTTCCAACCGCCTCATGTAAGCCTTTCCAAAATTCGCTTATGAAAATGGGATCTCTATCGCTCACAGTGCTGGAGGGTTTGCCGTGCAAACGGACTATCTCTCGAAGGTAAACGGATGCTAACCATGCGGCGGTCCTTCTACTTTTAATGGAAATAAAATGGGCACTCTTCGTAAGTCTTTTTACAATTACCAAATCCCCGTATTACCCTTCCTCGATCTTGGTAACCCATTTACAAAATTCACGGAAACATTTTCCCATTTCCAAAGCAGAATCTCTAAGGGATGGAGCAAACCTCCGGGCTTCTTTTGCTCTGCCTCGACTTGTTGGCACACTAAGCATCTAGTAACGAACTCGGCCACGTCCTTCTTCATTCCGGCCTAAAAGAAAACTCGCTTCATATACCTATACATCTTATCACCACCGGGATGTACGGTCATCTTAGAGCGATGTGAGTCTTCAAGAATTGCCTTCTTCAAACTCTTGTCTTGTGGTACGCAAAGTCTTCCATCTCTACGTAACCAACCTCTCTCATCTATATCATATCTATCAAGATGACTCGAGGACTCCCCTCCTGTAAGCTTGACTACTATCTCAACCAACTGTGGGTCATTTCGTTGTGCCTCTCCAACTCGACCCAAAAGTGTAGGTTGCACCTCTGAAGATGCCAATAATCCGGGTGCATAATCGAGTGAGAGGGGTTGATATCTTCGCGAAGTCCTTAATGAACTTCCTATAATAACCAGCCAGCCCTAAAAAGCTTCTTACTTCTGTTGTATTCTTAGGTGTTTTCCAATCTTGGATTGCAACTACCTTAGCGGGACCCACAGCTATCCCTTCCTTAGAGACCACATGTCCTAAGAACCTCACTTCTTTTCCCTGAAAATGGCACTTGGAGGACTTAGCTTTAAGTTGATGCGCTCGTAGGGTCTCTAAGACTTCCCTAAGATGTAGGGCATGCTCTTCTTCATTTTTAGAGAAAACCAGAATATCGTCTACAAAGACTATCACAAACTTGTTCAGAAACACCCTAAACACCCTACTTAATTAAGTCAACAAAGTATGCGGGTGCATTCATCAAACCAAAAGGCATGACGAGCCACTCAAAGAAACCGTCAGGAGTTCTAAATGTAGTCTTATCGATGCTATCTTCAGCCACCCTTGGCTGATGCAACCCCGTACTGAAATCCATTTGCGAGAAAACTGAGGCACCTACCAACTGATCGAATAAATCATCTATCCTTGGCAATGTGTGCCTGTTCTTCTTTGTTAGTTTATTCATCTCTCTATAGTCCACGCACAATCTAAGTGAACCATCAGCTTTCATAGCAAAAACGACAGGAGCACCCCACTCTGAAATACTTCTTCTTATGAACCCCTTCTCAAGCAACTCTTTCACTTGCTTACTGAGTTCTCTTCTCTCTCTCTCGGAGCCATGTGGCATAATGGTACTGGAACTGGCTTTGCATTATCAACTAGATATATTCGAAAGTCTATCTCGTGCCTCGGGGTAAACCTCGAACTTCATCGAAGACGTCACTATATTCACGGACCACACAAACAGATTTCAAATCATCATTGGATGCGTCTAGGGATTCTAGGTAGCTAAGCATTACTGGACCTCTAGGGTCACAAGAAATACCAAGGGTGTTTCCAAAATGAGTCAACAATCTAACTACCCTTCTTTCACAATCTAGGATGGCCACATATCTAGTTAGCCAATTCATACCTAGAATCAAGCCGTAGCCCTTGAAGCCAAGAACTAAGGCGTTGCATTCAAACCCAACGCCCAAGATAGACACTCTCAAATCCTGATAAATCATTGAAAGATGAGCCGAACCACCAATAGGATTTGAGACTACAATGGGATCTGTAACTAGACTAGTATTTAGGTGTAGCGTTTCAACTAACGAAGCAGATAGAAACAAGCGTGAAGTGCCAGAATCAACAAAGTTTGAACAGGATGATCAAAAAGAAAAACCAAACTTTCAACCAAGATATTTCTACCTCTACCAGGTATGCCAGCTGTGCGGGAACGCGTCTGCCCTCCAGAAGATCATGTACTTTGTCCTTACCTTTGCCTTTTTCTTCTTTGGACAATCCTAATAAGATGTCCTATTTCCCCGTAACGATAACAACTAGTCTTTTTCTTCGTTCCAACGTCTTTATTTAAGTACTCAGGTATTCCACAAGTGTGGCCCTTCCTTTTCTCTTGGCCCCTTGTTATCCTTACCCCTCTTTCTTTGGATCTACTTCCTTATTGTGTCCTATCCATGTCTCTCCTGCACATTCTCCATTCGTGACCTCCCACCAAATTGAGGCTTCGTCCTTCATTAACCAAGCAGTTGGTTGAACCTTTCTCCCATCGTCTATCTTAAAGGTACCAACAAGTCCTCCACTTCCTCCTAGCTTTGACAAATGTCCCAGTCCTATGAAGCGGTTTTATGCTCATCGTACAGAAGTTCTTACATATCTTAGAAAAAGCGTCTATATGTGGAGGAAGAAACTAAAAAAGGAAAGAGGAAGAGATTCAAACGAAGAATCGAAAGAAAGATACATGGCTCTTGGGGGTTATGTTCTTCTAAAACAAACTTTTCTCTTGGAAATACTTTCCTTAAAACATACTTTTGAAAGTATTTCTTTATAAAATGCTTTTTTTTAAAATAGTTTTTCAAAATTCATATCGGGTCTGGTAATCTTCAGCTCTGATACCACGTGTAGTACCACATGTCCATTAACGTCACTCACAAAGGGAATGCATTAACTTCTATGGAGCGTTTTAAGTGTGTATAGAACAAAAACTTAACAACAAGACAGATATAAAACAGTACTTAAAAATTTAAAACCTCATTCATTACAGCGGTAAACAAATAAGTTTGGTTACATCATCAAAAACCAAAGACTAGAGTCAAGTACATAATATCCATCTTGACAAAATCAGAGTACATAAAAAAAGCATAAACCCCAAAGTAGATAGCCATAAAGAAGATGAGCTAAAACTTTACTTTCAGCAATCCAAGGTTTTCCAGAAGAGAGAGAAATAAAGCAATCCAAATCAAGCTAAACTAGCACTAGACCCACCCTGAGAAACGAGGGGGGGGGGGGAGGAAGAAAAGAGGCAAAAACAAAGGGGGTCAGACATAAAGTCTGGCGAGTACAATAACTTTAACAATGTAATTATTAAAGTAACTAGAATAAGGCAAAAGCTGGCAAAAGAAGGAATGACTGCGAACAAAATGGGCATGGCAAGGCAAACAAGAGGAATGAGATAACGTTAATTGCGCCTCCAACACTATAGGATAATTACCATACTGCACCAATACTAGTCACCCTAAAATTTGATCCCGCCTACTGAACATAATAATCATAATGGTAGTTTCGTGTACCCCTAGCTGTCTTCATAGGTGTCGCCTGCTCCTATCGCCACTAGTTGTACCCGCTACCCCCTTTTCTAATCACAGTGTTTATAATATGGTAGTTGCACTCCTAGCTGCCGTCATAGGTGTCGCTTGCTCCTATCTCCACCAGTCGTACCCGCTACCTTTCCCATTCGATCGGCTCCCTAACTCGTAGATACCTGTGCTGGCCCCACAGTGGAGTGTATCACTCCCCAAAGTGGCAACCCAATACTGCCAAAAATGCACGGCTTATATCTACACGATGCAACAACGTCTTACCTACCAGCCCGGTGCCACACACGCACATGACCCCGTTGAACTTGCGTTGCCACCGCTAACCCGTTTTGACCTCTTACAATCAAACTCAGTACAAGTGTCCCGTCCTCGACTTGGGTCGAGCCCACAAAGATACTTAATGGGTTACTGGTTTGAAAAGGGCCCCCATGTATGACACAAGCTTTCCATCTATGCTTGGTCCCCTCTAAGGTTTTCCCCACTTAACCCCATTCTTATTCATGTCCTTTTACATGTTTCAATCTTGGTAAAGTGCATCTAGTCATATTTCACATGCCACCCAAGGCAGCCTCTTAATTTCTCATGCCACCCAAGGCACGCACTTAACCCCTCATGTTCCAACACATGTTTACCTGGTTAAGTATTTCTTAATTCGTTAACACCGTAACCTTGTAAAGACCTCCCACATTGGACTGGCATTTGTGGTAGTTGGATTTGCCGGGCGGGTCTGGGCAGTCTTACACCACAAACGAGCCTAACCTCATGTCTTTACAACTGTTACGCGTTTAATTCATGCCTTTGACCTCTCACATTAGACTTGAGTTGAATTGAATTGTTGCTAAGCTTCTTCTAGTTGGTGGCGGTTGCTCTAGGTTGCGGGGTGATAGCTTGACGGCCATGGTTCTAATTTTGATTAGGTTTTAGGGTTTGAGTCTACATGTGTTTATATAGAGATTAGGATTAATTTAGGCCATTCGATCAACCTAGAATCAATCAAGACCATCCCGTCAAGATAGAGTGACACCTCAGCCCTAATGACTCAGCACTGAGTCACAAAATTGTCATCTTTCAGATCTGCCCGGGGGAGGTAGGTCGACCCCCAGGTCGACACTAAGGTCGACCAGTATAGGGGGAAGTCGACACTAGGATCAAACCCCTGGTCGATCTGGTCCCTGTTATATTTTTTTCTAAACCTGAGATGTTTTTAAATTAATTAATTTCTGAAACTTCGAAAGGCCATAAATTCTTCACACGAAGTCCAATTCACACAAACTCGGACTCTATCTCAAGCAGAATTTCGAGACGAACGCAATGGCGCAACCCGTTTCCCTTAATTCCCACATTGGAAATTAAGTATTCTTTAATTTGTTAACTTTAATTTTTAAAATTAAGGGGTGTTACATTATGATATAGTAAAACTTTTACTTCTCTACTTAGCAGCTACTTTCCTTATATCCAGTCCTAAATACACCTTACAATGGACCATGATACCATATTGTAACGTCCTGTATTTTTACGGTGAAATAATTAATTTATTTAATTATTAAATATAGATTTGGTGATATCGATAACTTGAATTCAATAATATTTATGATAGAATAATATGTTTATTTTCGAAATGGTTGAAAATAGCCGAATTCCAAATATTGTGTGAATTTGATCATTTATAAGATATAATTGAGTTTAGAGTTGAATTATAATAATGAATATATTATTTAAACAAAGTTTGAACGTATAATTATATATAATTATAATCGAGATCGAAATGGCGCGGCAATTCGTAATTTGGCGATTCGAACTTTAAACGAATATACAGAATAAGTTTTAAGTCGGATTTCCGTGAAACAAGAAACATTGGAATCTATTGAACCGTATTTTTCTAATGGCAGAGAGAAATTGGGATTTCGTCGTGTAGATTTTGATTTATGTCCAAATCAAATTTCCAAATAATCGCTATAGAACCGTTTATCGACCGTAACGGTTTATTTGATATAACTAGATATCAGTTTCGAATTTAGACAAGATTATTTTGAGACATAGTGATAAATTAATTTTTATAATTTTACTATAATTTTTAATTAATTAAATACGCAACTTTTTATTTGGAGTATTTTGCACCCTATATCAATATTTTGGGGTTTCACAATATGAGTTAGACTACTGATATTATTATATTTTTGGAATCATGGCACAATGCTCGTCTTAACGGTATTTTTATTTTTGTTAATGACAACTCGTATGTGAATGAAATACTACGTAGCCGAATACGCTAAGCTTTATAACTTAATAGCAAAGTAAAATGATATCTCCAAATGTGAATACCCTGTACACCCTCTACCTACCATAGCACATGCACCTATCCCTGTGACTTATACATGTACGTTCCCTTCACTTCGAAGTCACCATGAAAACTGATTGAAGAAAATATATATGTACTACAAACCTAAGAATAAGCCATCTTCTCCTACGCCATGTCTAATCCCATCGCTCCACTATCTAGCAATTTTTTTCACATGCCTACGAAAATCATACTGCTAGTCTAAACGTTGAAAATATAAACTATGCCTAGAACTAAGGTACCTACCTCAAGCTAACACTTCACACATGTCTACATATAGAGGAACAGGTACCTATGATAGATGGAAAAAAAAATCTTCTTTGTTTGATCCAATCGCCAAACCAGCTAAGCTGAAAATTTTCAATGCCTAACAAACATTGAATTGTTTCCATCATACTGTAGCTATCTCCTACACAGCTATATAAGGAAAATCAATTAATATATGTAAAAAAAATACCTGCGTTTTACGTTTGAAGCAGACCTACCTATGGTTATAGGGTGCCTATTCCTTGGGCATCAAGGTGTTGTGAAGATATATATAAACACAACATTAAGGATTCATTTTCTCTTCCTCAAGACATTAACAGCCGAGCATTTCAATGACTAAATTAAATGTAGAAATTATTTAAAATTAGAAACCAAGTACAAGATGATTTTGTATTTCCTGAAGAGCTCGAGTCCCATCCTTCTCGCTGGGAAAGAAACTGCACATGTCAGGCATCGGGGTTGACCGTCGCAGGAGAACCAGGGGCTGCTAACGGTGGTCAGAGTGGGACCTATGGTGCTCTCAGTTGGTGGAAGCGACCTTCCTAAGTGCTCACGGTTTTTTTATGGTTTCTGAAGAAAGTTGGGTTCGATATGGGGGACAATGCTCAAATAAGGCGTTGGAATGGGAGGAAAAGTGTTGGCTGTAGAGGAGCTCGCAAGTTTTAGGTTCAAGAAGAAGAAGGAGGGAGGGCGTTGTCACGTGGATCAGATAGCAGCGTAGGGATGCGTGTGGGCTGTCGGGTGGAAACAAGGTATAAATACATGCGAATGGGTAGACTAGTGGGCGTAGCAAAGTGGAGTGGAGATGGGAAGTTTGTTTAGGTGGACTGATGAAAGAAAAGGCGGAGTTCATTTTGTATTTGCGGCTATAGCTTATAGTTGTACACGTTAGCAGGTTGAAATCTTTTGAATTGAGGAACTAAGAAGTTGTGGCATGAGCTGTTATTCGAAGAGGGTGGGTATAAAATAAGGAGCGGGTGTATGAGATGGGAAGATGGAGAAGAACGTGGGCTGGGTTTTAACACATGAAGCCCATTCAAGGAAAAGAGCGGGGACGGAGTTTGATGGTGTACACGGTGAAGCGTTTCAGCGATCAAGAAGTGTGCGTGTACAAACTGGTGCACGGTGTTAGGTGCATGAGTTAAATTGGATGAAGAAAAGGGCATTTTACGTGAGGGGAGTACTGGAGTTTAATATAAGAAGGAGAAACATTTGAAGCGGATCTGAAGGCTTTTGGGCTGAGTGAAAATGGTAAAGCCAACATTTTAGAATAGTTTAAGTTTTAAATAAAGTAACATATTAGCTTGTTAATTTAATATCTCTCACATATGTTACTCGAATCTGGAAAATTTAGGCCCGTTGGTATCACAGGATCATAGGCTACGTGCCGGAATCAGTGTGGAGCCATTTGGAGTTTGTCTGAATTTATGGAAAATTAAAATGCCTGATTCGATCAAAGTGAACGTTTTCGTTATTCAACAATAAACGACCAAGGTGAGTAAATCTCACTAACTCTGTTCAATTTAGATTTTTATAAAATATTTTTAGAATTTATAAATGATGGTTGTTTGTTGTGTGTTGGCTGTTTGGTTGAACCGCTAGTTAATTGGTTGAAAATATTGATAACGATATATATAAATTGTTAATCGAATATTGATTCTGTTTATCAGAATACTTCATATTCATGTTATTCATGTGATTAACGCCTGTGGATGCAGGGAAACAGGTTGGAGGGATCCAACTGGATTCCTCAACATTTATTTTACTGTTTTTCATATATTGTGATATATGATGGGATTTATTTTCTGTTGTTGTTTATGGGTGTTTGGATGATGTTGATCCTTATTATATGGTGTTTTAGAATGCCATAAGAAATACTGGAGCGTAAAAGGAAAATTTCAAAGTATATTTTAAAAATATATATTTATATAAAATTAATAGATTTTATATAAAAGGAAATACTTATAAAATGAATAGAATTTTATAAAAGGGATCTTTATATAGAAAGTAAATAGAATATTATATATGAAATAAATAGGATAATATGAAAGGAATTATTAGGGAAAATAAATAGAGTTAAGAAAAGGAATTTACAAGATATAAAAGAACAACGAGAAGTTGGATTCAAAGTAGATTTTAAATAGAAAATGTTTTAAACAAATGAATTGAGAAGATTAATTTATAAATAATGTCTTATAAAGTAAAATATTTATTTTTTGATAAATAGAATATATAAGTCTAAACTTATATAGAGAAGTGGAAATCAGTTTTAACACCGATATTTTATAGAATATGATTTCAGCATTTGTAAAGGGAAATTTAAATGAGATTTTAAGTGTTAGAAGTTAAAAGGAGATTTTGTACTAATAATTCTGTAAATAGAAATATAAATAGAAATTTAAATGAGATACTGTTTTAAATACGAAATCAAACTAAAGAGATAGTATAAAAGGAATATTTTTCACATTTCGTGTGAAAAATAGATTTAGGTAAAGATTTTGCAAAGAAACGCATTTATAAAGGAAAATTGGGTTTTTTGAAATAGATGTTAAACAGAAAGGGAATTCGAATGGTTAGAAATAAATAACTTGTTTAATAATGAAAACAAGTGTTGTGATTTATAAACATAGTTTATAAATGGACTAAAATATAATTATCAGTGGATAATTGAGATTGTGAATTCAACAATGAATGGACAATGGATAAATTAAAGATAATTTAATATAAAGAGCTAAATGTGGATTGATGATTTGATTGATCGAATTTCTATCTGGAAATAAGATCGTTGGTTGTACATCTATTTTTACGTCGTCAATACGGAGAGATCGGGATCAGGTTCATTATCTGAAGACCACTCTGTATGGACGTTAGCGTTGCGATCAAATATTGAAGAAGAAGTATGCAAGGACTATACTGTTTACAGAATAGTGTCTTCGGTTTGTCCAGTCCCAGGACAACATGAATGGACGAATGTTCTAACAAAGTATATCTAACGGACTGCGTAAGTTGATCTCTTCAGACGTACTTACGTTTGGTGGCGGAGGAATTTGTTTCTCTTAGCTTTATACCCGTGGTATTTTTAGAGAAATCAATTTGTGATTTGGCGGGTATGACGATGTGGCATTCAAAGTTAATGGTGGTCAAGTGTTTCAACAGATACATAATGACCTCAAGCCTCATCAATCGGAAATGACATAAATCGGGCAGGCAGCATGGCTATGTGGGTCGCTCCCATTAGGGTTTATATCACCTATCTAGAGAAAATCCATTTCATTCTTTTATCTATGTTCGATGCTGTCCCTTTTCGGGAAACGGTGGGTACCTCCCAACCGTTGGTGATGAACATTCGATACTCTCAAGCGAAATGAGTGGTCGGTCATGTGTGGGCCGGGTTGCAAGATGTTCTTGTTGAACCCAGTGTATTTGCCTCTAGAGATACACTATCGGCAGGTGGTCCCATACCTTGTCATAGTCGGAATCCAATCTCCAATAAGAGCCTGCGGTTTTGATTGTACACTATATATGTGGAACGTGAGATGCAAGCGTTCTAATAAATTGTTAATTACTTGTGATTAGACATTATTATAATATCAGAAAAGTATTGATTTCCAAAACTGTTTTAGGTTATCGTAAGGTAAAAACCATCTGTGTTTATGTGTGGATCGGTCTTACGATTATCTTTTCTTTTGAAAAGGATTTTGAAAAGTTAAGCCAAATGATTTGAGTTTACTCACACTAGTCCCATGATTGACCCAGAGTTTATTTTTGTTTTGTTTTCCCTAAACTCTTGGGTGCCCAAATTTGTACGGGCAGTCAAGTAGTTCAGGTCTTTACAGATACTGGGAGGAGCTGGAAGCAGGAGGCTTCAACATTATATAACTATTGTTATTTCCGCTGTGTGTAAGTGTTATACTCTGATAATGTTATTGTATATATATACTATTTTATTTCACAGTTATGTTATATATTATATTTTGTTTATTCCGTTGTGAGATTCGTATTACTCTGATTCTGTGCTGTGGTGATCTTCTTCTATTCTAATTTTCTATCTTATCTATTCTCACCCTCTAACTTCTTTCTATTAATGATCAGATATTTCCGATGTCTGAATAGTCAACATGGTAATTTTGTGTTGATTTTCGGAGTCGAAAATTGTGGGTCGTTGCAGTGGTATCAGAGCTGAAGGTTAAGAGATTACCTTGGCTCTGTGGCGTGACTCAGTAGAGATGGGGTTAACAATACCCAAGATTGAGTTTGAGTGTATATATACGAGTGAACGTATTTGTAGATTTTATTAAAAAAATGTTTTATATTATGGAGATTTATTGGTTGAGTTGTTTATGAATTTTGGTCGATCAGTTTGATCCACTATATCGAAAGGAGTTTCTAAACACTCAAGTACGATAAACCGACACGATATGTTTTGAAAGAGGGTAAATGAAATAATTTTACCCAAAATATATTTTGATATAAAAGAAACGTATATCTTGAAATTATTATCGTATATTGGATGTGTTGGTTGTTGGGAAAAGTGCTTGTAAATGAATTGGGATTAAGTATATGAGAATTTTAAAATCCTGGGAGATTTTAAATTGTTTATAAGTATCATGACTGATATTTTGAAAAAGATTTCAAAATGAAAGTGTTTAAATATGGTTTTGATAAGTGATATAGTGTTGAACTCACTTCGATAGCTGGAAAATAGCTTTGATGATGCTGGCCACATCATCAGTGTTCATTTACGAGTTCTAAGTGACGGATTACTACCAGAGATATTGGTTTTGAATTGTTTTAAGAAACAAGTGGTTTTGATTTCCGAAAAGGAATATTGGATATTTGAATATTGGATAGAATCGTTTATCGACTGTAACGGTTTATTTGATATAACTAGATATCGGTTTCGAATTCAGACAAGATTCTTTTAAGACATAGTGATAAATTAATTTTTAGAATTTTACTGTAATTTTTAATTAATTAAATATGCAACTATTTATTTGGAGTATTTTGCACCCTATATCAATATTTTGGGGTTTCACAATATGAGTTAAACTACCGATATTATTATATTTTTGGAATCGTGGCACATTGCTTGTCTTAACAGTATTTTTATTTTTGTTAATGACAACTCGTATGTGAATGAAATACTACGTAGTCGAATACGCTAAGCTTTATAACTTAATAGCAAAGTAAAATGATATCTCCAAATGTGAATACCCTGTACACCCTCTACCTACCATAGCACGTGCACCTATCCCTGTGACTTATACATGTACTTCCCTTCACTTCGAAGTCACAATGAAAACTGATTGAAGAAAATATATATGTACTGCAAACCTAAGAATAGGCCATCTTCTCTTATGCCATGTATAATCCCATCGCTCCACTATCTAGCAAATTTTTTCACATGCCTACGAAAATTATACCGCCAGTCTAAACGTTGAAAATATAAACTATGCCTAGAAATAAGGTACTGTAACACCCCGAATTTTAGTCAATACTAAAATTCACTAATTACAGGATAAATAATCTCAGATTTGGGAATTGGGGGTAACGGGCTGCGTTATTGCGTTCGTCTCGGAAAAATACGCGAAATAGAGTCCGAGTTTTCGAGAATCGGAGTCCGTATGGCCCGTTTATGGCCCAAAGAAGTTTGCAGAAAAATTAGAGCTAAAAACAGATTTAGGAATTTAAAATTTAGATTTTAAATTAGAACCAGCGGGGCCAGGCGGGAAGATTCCCGCCCTAAGCATGTCGACAGGGCTGTCGACAGGCCTGTCGACAGGGGTGTCGACTTGCCTGTCGACTTGCATGTCGACACGGCGTGTCGAACCAGTGTGCTTGGGTGCACCAGATCTTGTTTTCTGGCTAGGACTGGGCTTGGTTCTAGAGATTTCCTAAATCTAAAGGACCTAAATTAATCTAGGGTTAATCTAAGGCCCTAAAACACTCTCTTAATCTATAAATACACCCTAAACCTACCTTAATCCATACTAAAAATAGAAATGAAGGCCTCATGCCGCCAAATTAAATCCTAGAAGGAGTCTCCATTAATCTAAGAAGGAAGTTTCAAGCTAATCCCTCTTGTATCATTCTCTAATCATCACCATCTTCATAATTAGCAACTAATCCCTCTTCATAAGTTGGTTAATTTTGGGTTTGGTGAGTTTCTATCACTTTAACATCAATTGTTAAAGTAAGTAGATTGGGTGTAATGAGACTTATGGTCTTAAATGCGGATTAGTGAGTTTGAATCATTTATAATGATATGTTACTCTATGTTGTTCTATGTTTATGCATGTTTGACAAGTTGGTTTATGCATGCTTAATAAGTTGATTTATGCATGTTTAACAAGTTGGTTTATGCATGTTTAACAAGTGGGTTTATGCATATTTAACGAGTGGAATTATGCATGTTTAACAAAGTGAGTTATGCAAGTTAAGTATATGTTTAAATGCAAGTTTAATGTGATATGGAAGTTATGCATGCTTATGCAAGTGTATGGATGCTTATGCAAGTCATGTATATGTTTAAATGCAAGATTTATGTGATATGCAAGTTATGCATGCTTGTGCGAGTATATGAATGCTTATGCAAGATATGTATATGCTTAAATGACATGATATGCAAGTTATGCATGTTTATGCAAGTATGTGAATGCTTATGCAAGTATGTGGATGCTTATGCAAGTATGTGAATGCTTATGCAAGTTATGTGTATGCTTAAATGCATGTTTAACATGTTATGCAAGTTATGAGAATGCCTATATGCAAGTTCAACATGTTATGCAAGATATGTGTATGATAATATGCAAGCTCATATGCAACATGTTATGCAAATCATGTGTATGATAATATGCAAGTTTGGGTTATATGTAGTTGGGTTAATATATGCTCATATATGCAAGTTGACATCCTCTTAACCCATGACAAAGTTGTATGCTAAACCCATGATATTTGTGATGATCTTCCCCTTATTTATGTCATGAAATGAGAACGATTTACGTGGGGAACGATGGGGTTGGTAAATATGTTAATAAATGAATGATTGGGTATGATTAAGCATACCATAAAAATAAATTACCATAAGTGGGAATTTACCTATTGAGTTAGGTCTACCCCATGGGAATTTACCTATTGAGTTAGGTCTACCCATGTTATGGAAAACTTGATATTAATTAGGGATAATTAATATGGGGGTGATTAATTAGGTGTAATTAATCGACTAAGACACGAGGTTGGACTCATTTGTAGTGTAAAATTGCCCGGACCCGACCGGCTTAACCAGTTGCTACAAATGTCAGCCTAATGTGAGAGGTCTTAGCCATGAATTAAATACGTGATTAAAGTAAAGACACGAGGTTAGGCTCTGTTATGACGTAAGACTGCCCGGACTCTACCGGCTTAACCAGGCGGTCATAACAGCCAGTCTAATGTGGGAGGTCTTTATGGGGGATCACGGTCTTAATTAATTAAGAAACACTTAACCATATTAGCATGTGGTGGGACATGAGGGGTTAAGTGGGTGCCTTGGGTGGCATGTGGAAATTTAATGGTTGCCTTGGGTGGCATGTGGAATCTAGTGGGTTGCCTTGGGTGGCAATAGAAAATACGATTAGAATACTTAACCAAGTGGAAACATGTAATTAAACATGATTAAAGGGTTAAGTGGGATACACTAGATATATGACAAGCTTACGTGGGTAGCTTGTTGGGGGCCCATTTCAACCAATATCCCAAACGTATCTTTGTGGGCTCGACCCATGTCGAGTGACGGGACATGCATATTGGGCTTGATTATAAGAGGCCAAAACGGGTTAGCGGTGGCAACGCAAGTCCAACGGGTTTCATATGCGTGTGTGGGCCCGGGCTGGTAGATAAGCCGTTGTTGCATCGTGTAGATATAAAGCCGTGCACCGTTGATAGTATTGGGTAGCCACTTTAGGGGAGTGATACACCCCACTGTGGGACCAGCACGGGTATCTACGGTAAGGAGCCGATCGATGGGGAGTAGTGGGTACACCTAATAAAGATAGGGGCATACAGCACCTATGTAGGGGTACACGAAACTACTGGGTAAGAATTACTGAGTACACCTAGTGGAGATAGGGGCAGACGGCACCTATGTGGTGGGCTAGGGGTACACGAGACTACTGGGGAAATTTTCTAAGTCCTTGGAAGGGATCAACCTTTAAGTAGGAATGACTGGTGTGGTGCAGTTAGTAATTATCCTTGGGTGGGTAGATGCGTCCTTATGGTTATCTTAGTTTATCCTAAGTCTACCAAGCTGCTTAGTGTAGCCATTCATCCCCAGATATTACCGTAGGTCAAGTTTATGTCTTCTCTGGTTACTTTAATGATTGTATTGTTAAAGTTATAGGACTCACTCAGACTTATGTCTGACCCCGTTGTTTTTATCTTTTTCCCAACCCTCAGGTCCTACGGTGGATCCTAGCAGTAGTAGAGCTTGATCGGATTGCTGTTCCAGTCTTTAGGAGCTTGGGTAGATGTAAAGCTCCAGTTATCCAGTTATCTTTTCTTTTGTTATGGCTATTGTATGAGAGAGTGGGATTATGTACTTCTTTATTTTGATGGATATTGTACTTGACTTTTATCGTGGTTTTATGATGTAACCAGACATGTTTATTTCCGCTGTTGTGAGATGATATTTTTAAATTTCAAGTACTAATTATATCTGTCTTGTTGTAATTTTTCTGTTCTATATTCACTAAAATACTCCACCGATGCTATGGCATTCCCTTAGTGAGTGACCATAGCGGGCGTGGGGTGTTACACGTGGTATCAGAGCAAAGGTTACTGGAACAGATAAAATTTTTAGAAAGCTATTTTTCTAAAACATTTTTGGAAAAGATATTTTCAAAAACATGTCTTTTAAGAGAAAAGTTTTTGAAAGAAAAGCATAATCCCCAATAGCCATATCTATATCCTTCGAATTCTCCGTTTTGAATCTTTCCTTTTCAGTTTCAGCATGGCCGAGAATCTTAATCTTCCGGAGGGTGTGACGGTACCAGTATGGTATAGGAGATTGATGGAGGCTAGGGCCACCACTACGGGTCCAGCAAATGTTCCTCCACCAACCGTAGCACCCGATCTTCCTCCTCCCCCTCCTCCTCGCACGGATACTTTTGCTAAGACTTGCAAGGAATTTAAAGCTATGGGAGGGAAACCTTTTCAAGGATCTGAAACTTTTGTGGAGGCTAGAGATTGGCTTAAGGAGGTGGAAGAGTTGATAAATATCTTTGAGATGGAAGAAGGGAAGAAAGTCAAGTTGGCTGCTTGGTTAATGAAGGGAGAGGCCTCATTCTGGTGGGAGGTCACTAATGGAGAACGCCCCGTTGACTCTTGGGCGGATTTTAGGCAAAGATTTGTGGCAAAGTTTCTCTCAAGGGCAGAAGAAAACTTGTATATGGAAAGATTCTTGACTCTAAAGCAAGGAAATCTTTCGGTGAAGGAATATGTTAACAAGTTTAATCAATTGGCAAGGTTTGGCCTAGATATGGTGAATACACCAGAGAAGAAGGCTTTGCGGTTCGTGAAAGGCTTGAATGAACCTATGCATGGGTTGGCTATGACTCATATCCCTATGGGGGCCACCTTTGAGAAGCTAGTTGACATGGCACTCATGTATGAGGAAGAGAAGGGTCCTAATGCTAATAAGGCACCCGAGAAGAAGGGAGATCAAAAGAGACCTCAGCAACAACAAAGCAAAGGTGGGAACGGCAACGGTGGCAAGAGCAAGAAGAAGAAGTGTTTCAATTGTGGGACACCTGGCCACCTAAGCAAGGATTGTCGCAAGAAGAAGAAGACCGGCTGCTTCCACTGTGGCGAAGCAGGGCATTTAGTGAAGGATTGCCCTAAGAAGGGGCAAAGGACGGGATCTACCTCAGGAGGACAGGTGCAAGCTCTTATGGCACCGAGTCAGGCTAGGGGGCAAGTACAGGCTCTCGCGGTTCCACCGATTCAGGAGAGAGGTAGAACTACTTCCGTTGAAAGTCTGGTTTTTCTATTTGACCATCCTGTCCGTACATTGTTTGATTCAGGCGCATCGCATTCGTTTATTTCATCATCATTAGTTGAGTTACTGCACTTAGACACCAGTCTGGTAGATGATCCCTTGGTTGTTTCAAATCCAATTGGGGGCTCCACTTATTTGTCCATGATATGTTTGGGTTTGAAGATTTCTATACTTAGCATTGAGTTTAGATGTGATGCTTTTGTATTGGGCTTCACGGGCTATGGGTTGATTTTGGGCATGGACTGGTTATCCAGTAATGGTGCCGTTCTTGATTGCGAAAGGAGAGTTGTTAGGCTCATGACCCGCTTGGGTAACACTCTCGAGATTTCTTGTAATCCCATGGACTCTGATATGCTAAGTTATCTTGAATCGCTTGACGCTTCGGTCGAGAGTTTGCAATCTGTTAGAGTGGTCCGGGAATATCCGGATGTGTTTGAGGAGGTGAAGGGCTTACCTCCGAAGCGGGAGATTGACTTCCAAATATATTTGGTGGATAATGCTAAACCGGTATCTTTACCAGTGCGCCACATGGCTCCTCGTGAGAGGAGGGAACTCCATAAGCAAGTAGGGGAGTTACTTGAGAAGGGGTTCATAAGACGGAGCATATCGGAGTGGGGTGCTCCAGTAGTATTTGCTACGAAGGAGGATGGGTCCCTCAGACTTTGTGTAGACTATTGAGAACTCAACAAGCTCACAAAGAAGAATAGACACCCATTGCCGAGAATAGATGATCTTTTTGATCAGTTGGTTGGCGCTTCAGTATTTTCTCAGTTGGACTTGGCCACGGGGTTTCATCAGTTGAGGGTGGCTGAGGATAGCATAGACAAGACTGCCTTTAGAACACCGGATGGTTTCTATGAGTGGCTGGTGATGCCATTTGGGTTGACGAACGCCCCTGCATACTTTGTTGATTTGATGAGTAGGGTGTTCAGGGAGTTCCTTAATAAATTCGTGGTGGTCTTTGTGGATGATATCTTAGTATTTTCTAAGAGTGAAGAAGAGCATGCCCTACATCTTGGGGAAGTGTTGAAGACTCTTCGAGCACATAGCCTTAAGGCTAAATTCTCTAAATGTCACTTCTGGAGGAAGGAAGTACGGTTCTTGGGGCACGTGGTCTCCAAGGAAGGGATAGCTGTGGATCCCGCGAAGGTAGTATCAATTCAGGATTGGAAGGTTCCGAAGAATGCTACCGAAGTAAGAAGTTTCTTGGGGTTGGCGGGTTATTATAGGAAGTTTATTAAAGACATCGCGAAGATATCAGCCCCATTAACCCGCTTAACAAAGAAGAATCTTGTGTTTGCATGGGACGTAGATTGTGATGATGCGTTCCGACGGTTAAAGAGAGCTTTAACCACGGCTCCAGTTTTAGTGTTGCCAGATGGGAGCAAGCCATTTGTTGTCTATACCGATGCCTGTGGGACAGGACTTGGCGCAGTCTTAATGCAAGAGGGAAGGGTAATAGCCTATGGTGGAAGGCAGTTGAGGGCACATGAGAAAAATTACCCTACCCATGATCTAGAGCTGGCCGCTATTGTTTTTGCGCTTAAGATTTGGCGCCATTATCTTCTTGGTGAGAGCTTCGAGTTGTTCACTAACCATAAATCTTTGAAGTACTTGTTCTCTCAGAAGGATCTAAACTTAAGACAGAAAAGGTGGATGGAGTTCTTAGCATCTTATGATTTCGAGATAGCGTATACCCCTGGCAAGGGTAACGTGGTGGCGGACGCCTTGAGTAGGAAGAGGTTGTCCTTGAGTCCATTGTTCGTGGAACGATGAAACTTGGAGTTTATCTCGATGTTTGATTTCAGACCTTCCATTGATTATGTACCTGGTTTGCTAGCTTCCTTGGAAGTTAGGCCTACTCTTTTGGGGCGGATTGGAGAAGCACAGAGGGGCGACCCACAGTTGGTTGAGTTAGTAGAGAAGCTCATGAGGGGGGAGTCGTCCAGCCATTTGAGTAGGTACACCCTAGACGATAGGGGGTGCTTGCGTAGAGACGGTAGACTTTGCGTACCGCAAGACGAGGGTTTGAGGAAGGCTATTCTTGATGACGCACACCGTTCTAGGATGACCATTCATCCCGGTGGGGACAAGATGTACCATGACATGAAGAGGGTTTTCTTCTGGGCCGGTATGAAGAAAGATATGGCCGAGTATGTCGCTCGATGTTTGGTGTGCCAACAAGTGAAGGCGGAGCAAAGGAAACCAGGTGGGTTGCTTCACCCATTGGAGGTTCCGCAATGGAACTGGGATAGCGTCTCGATGGATTTTATTGATGGGTTACCCAGATCGAGGAAGGGTAATACAGGAATTTGGGTGGTGGTAGACAGACTTACTAAGAGCGCCCATTTCATACCTGTGAAGAGTAAGAGGACTGCTCCATGGCTAGCTTCAGTATATCTTCGAGAGATAGTTCGATTACATGGGGTACCCTCTAGCATAGTAAGTGATCGAGATCCTATCTTCACTAGCGAGTTCTGGAGAAGTTTGCAAGAAGCAGTGGGGACTCAATTGTGTCTGAGCACCGCATATCATCCTCAGACGGACGGCCAGACTGAGAGGGTGAATCGTGTTCTAGAAGACCTTTTGAGGCTTTGTATCTTAGATTTTGGAGGTACATGGGAAGAGCATCTTCCATTGGTGGAGCTCGCATATAATAACAGCTTTCAGTCCAGTATTGGTATGGCTCCTTTCGAAGCTCTCTATGGAAGGCCTTGTCGATCACCTACATGTTGGTGGGAATCTATGGATAAGATCTTGCTTGGGCCCGATATGGTTAGGGAGACTTCTGAGAAGATTGACTTGATTCGAAGAAGGATTAAAGCAGCGCAGGATAGGCAAAAATCTTATGCGGACAAGAGAAGGACGGATCTTGAGTTTGAGGTTGGGGATATGGTTTTTGTTAAGGTATCTCCGTTGAGAAATGTTGTTCGCTTCGGATCCGTTGGGAAGTTAGCACCGAGGTTTGTTGGGCCGTTTCCTATCAAGGAAAGGATTGGACGGATGGCATATAGGGTGGAGTTGCCCGACAGACTTAGTGGTGTTCATGATGTATTCCATGTATCACATCTGAGGAAGTGCTTACATGAGACGGCAGAGGTGGTAGAGCCAAGCTTCCTTAGAGATGTAGAGGTAGAGCGTGATGCGACTATTCGACGAGCTCCTACTCGCATCCTTGGGTCAAAGACTAGGAAGTTGAGAAACAGAGAGGTTCAACTAGTCAAGGTGCAATGGGGAGAAGATGAGAGCAACGCAACTTGGGAGACGGAAGCGAAGATGCGTTCATTGTACCCATTTCTTTTTGAGGGTATGTCTTTACTTTCTCCTTTATCACTTGTCTAGTACTTATCTTATCTTTGGTATGTCCTCTCGTTAGTACCTTTGACCTTTAGATAGGGTAAACCTATGGTTGAAACATGTGTTTGAGACATGTTATGGTTGATGGATGCAAGTGGATGCAAGTGTTTGCTAGTGGTTGCTCGTGGATGCATATACACACACTCTAGGCACTAGATCGGCTCAGTCACTTCATATTGCATATTGCATAAAATTGTGTGTAGGAAAATATATTTATGGATGTATAATGGTTGTGTTATCACATGGATGATGCATTTTGATGAATGATTGTGCACTCATGTAGATATTGTATGTGTCGATAGGGTTTTCTCGCATACATAATGGATGCATGGCACTATCATGGTTTGCATATGTTCATACATTAGATAGGGAACATATACACACACTGTTTGCATATGCTCATACATCATTAGAAAATGTTTAAGGACAATGGATGCCCGTGGTTGATGATTTGAGTAGATGGTTGTTTGGATGATAGGATATGCATTCTCCTTAGCTTAGAGATTTCGGGGACGAAATCCTTCAAGGAGGGGAGAATGTAACACCCCGAATTTTAGTCAATACTAAAATTCACTAATTACAGGATAAATAATCTCAGATGTGGGAATTGGGGGTAACGGGCTGCGTTATTGCGTTCGTCTCGGAAAAATACGCGAAATAGAGTCCGAGTTTTCGAGAATCGGAGTCCGTATGGCCCGGTTATGGCCCAAAGAAGTTTGCAGAAAAATTAGAGCTAAAAACAGATTTAGGAATTTAAAATTTAGATTTTAAATTAGAACCAGCGGGGCCAGGCGGGAAGATTCCCGCCCTAAGCATGTCGACAGGGCTGTCGACAGGCCTGTCGACAGGGGTGTCGACTTGCCTGTCGACACGGCGTGTCGAACCAGGGTGCTTGGGTGCACCAGATCTGGTTTTCTGGCTAGGGCTGGGCTTGGTTCTAGAGATTTCCTAAATCTAACGGACCTAAATTAATCTAGGGTTAATCTAAGGGCCTAAAACACTCTCTTAATCTATAAACACACCCTAAACCTACCTTAATCCGTACTAAAAATAGAAATGAAGGCCTCATGCCGCCAAATTAAATCCTAGAAGGAGTCTCCATTAATCTAAGAAGGAAGTTTCAAGCTAATCCCTCTTGTATCATTCTCTAATCATCACCATCTTCATAATTAGCAACTAATCCCTCTTCATAAGTTGGTTAATTTTGGGTTTGGTGAGTTTCTATAACTTTAACATCAATTGTTAAAGTAAGTAGATTGGGTGTAATGAGACTTATGGTCTTAAATGCGGATTAGTGAGTTTGAATCATTTATAATGATATGTTACTCTATGTTGTTCTATGTTTATGCATGTTTGACAAGTTGGTTTATGCATGCTTAATAAGTTGATTTATGCATGTTTAACAAGTTGGTTTATGCATGTTTAACAAGTGGGTTTATGCATATTTAACGAGTGGAATTATGCATGTTTAACAAAGTGAGTTATGCAAGTTAAGTATATGTTTAAATGCAAGTTTAATGTGATATGCAAGTTATGCATGCTTATGCAAGTGTATGGATGCTTATGCAAGTCATGTATATGTTTAAATGCAAGATTTATGTGATATGCAAGTTATGCATGCTTGTGCGAGTATATGAATGCTTATGCAAGATATGTATATGCTTAAATGACATGATATGCAAGTTATGCATGTTTATGCAAGTATGTGAATGCTTATGCAAGTATGTGGATGCTTATGCAAGTATGTGAATGCTTATGCAAGTTATGTGTATGCTTAAATGCATGTTTAACATGTTATGCAAGTTATGAGAATGCCTATATGCAAGTTCAACATGTTATGCAAGATATGTGTATGATAATATGCAAGCTCATATGCAACATGTTATGCAAATCATGTGTATGATAATATGCAAGTTTGGGTTATATGTAGTTGGGTTAATATATGCTCATATATGCAAGTTGACATCCTCTTAACCCATGACAAAGTTGTATGCTAAACCCATGATATTTGTGATGATCTTCCCCTTATTTATGTCATGAAATGAGAACGATTTACGTGGGGAACGATGGGGTTGGTAAATATGTTAATAAATGAATGATTGGGTATGATTAAGCATACCATAAAAATAAATTACCATAAGTGGGAATTTACCTATTGAGTTAGGTCTACCCCATGGGAATTTACCTATTGAGTTAGGTCTACCCATGTTATGGAAAACTTGATATTAATTAGGGATAATTAATATGGGGGTGATTAATTAGGTGTAATTAATCGACTAAGACACGAGGTTGGACTCATTTGTAGTGTAAAACTGCCCGGACCCGACCGGCTTAACCAGTTGCTACAAATGTCAGCCTAATGTGAGAGGTCTTAGCCATGAATTAAATACGTGATTAAAGTAAAGACACGAGGTTAGGCTCTGTTATGACGTAAGACTGCCCGGACTCTACCGGCTTAACCAGGCGGTCATAACAGCCAGTCTAATGTGGGAGGTCTTTATGGGGGATCACGGTCTTAATTAATTAAGAAACACTTAACCATATTAGCATGTGGTGGGACATGAGGGGTTAAGTGGGTGCCTTGGGTGG
Source organism: Allium sativum (assembly GCA_030737875.1). Taxonomy (NCBI): domain Eukaryota; kingdom Viridiplantae; phylum Streptophyta; class Magnoliopsida; order Asparagales; family Amaryllidaceae; genus Allium; species Allium sativum. The sequence continues at coordinate 890,613,179 of CM060910.1, read as the reverse complement.
CATGTGGAAATTTAATGGTTGCCTTGGGTGGCATGTGGAATCTAGTGGGTTGCCTTGGGTGGCAATAGAAAATACGATTAGAATACTTAACCAAGTGGAAACATGTAATTAAACATGATTAAAGGGTTAAGTGGGATACACTAGATATATGACAAGCTTACGTGGGTAGCTTGTTGGGGGCCCATTTCAACCAATATCCCAAACGTATCTTTGTGGGCTCGACCCATGTCGAGTGACGGGACATGCATATTGGGCTTGATTATAAGAGGCCAAAACGGGTTAGCGGTGGCAACGCAAGTCCAACGGGTTTCATATGCGTGTGTGGGCCCGGGCTGGTAGATAAGCCGTTGTTGCATCGTGTAGATATAAAGCCGTGCACCGTTGATAGTATTGGGTAGCCACTTTAGGGGAGTGATACACCCCACTGTGGGACCAGCACGGGTATCTACGGTAGGGAGCCGATCGATGGGGAGTAGTGGGTACACCTAATAAAGATAGGGACAGACGGCACCTATGTAAGGGTACACGAAACTACTGGGTAAGAATTACTGAGTACACCTAGTGGAGATAGGGGCAGACGGCACCTATGTGGTGGGCTAGGGGTACACGAGACTACTGGGGAAATTTTCTAAGTCCTTGGAAGGGATCAACCTTTAAGTAGGAATGACTGGTGTGGTGCAGTTAGTAATTATCCTTGGGTGGGTAGATGCGTCCTTATGGTTATCTTAGTTTATCCTAAGTCTACCAAGCTGCTTAGTGTAGCCATTCATCCCCAGATATTATCGTAGGTCAAGTTTATGTCATCTCTGGTTACTTTAATGATTGTATTGTTAAAGTTATAGGACTCACTCAGACTTATGTCTGACCCCGTTGTTTTTATCTTTTTCCCAACCCTCAGGTCCTACGGTGGATCCTAGCGGTAGTAGAGCTTGATCGGATTGCTGTTCCAGTCTTTAGGAGCTTGGGTAGATGTAAAGCTCCAGTTATCCAGTTATCTTTTCTTTTGTTATGGCTATTGTATGAGAGAGTGGGATTATGTACTTCTTTATTTTGATGGATATTGTACTTGACTTTTATCGTGGTTTTATGATGTAACCAGACATGTTTATTTCCGCTGTTGTGAGATGATATTTTTAAATTTCAAGTACTAATTATATCTGTCTTGTTGTAATTTTTCTGTTCTATATTCACTAAAATACTCCACCGATGCTATGGCATTCCCTTAGTGAGTGACCATAGCGGGCGTGGGGTGTTACAGGTACCTACCTCAAGCTAACACTTCACACATGTCTACATACAGAGGAACAGGTACCCATGATAGATGGAAAAAAAATCTTCTTTGTTTGATCCAATCGCCGAACCAGCTAAGCTGAAAATTTTCAACACCTAACAAACATTGAATCGTTTCCATCAAACTGCAGCTATCTCCTACGCTGCTATGTAAGGCAAATCAATAAATATATGTAAAAAAATATATACCTATGTTTTATGTTTGAAGCAGTCCTACCTATGGTTATAGGGTGCCTATTCCTTGGGCATCAAGGTGTTGTGAAGATATATATAAACACAACATTAAGGCTGCATTTTCTCCTCCTCAAGACATTAACAGCCGAGCATTTCAATGACTAAAATAAATGTAGAAATAATTTAAAAATAGAAACCAAGTATAGGATGATTTTGTATTTCCTGAAGAGCTCGAGTCCCATCCTTCTCGCTGGGAAAGATACCACACATGTCAGGCATTGGGGCTGACCGTCGCAGGAGAAGCAGGGGCTGCTAACGGTGGTCAGAGTAGGGCCTCCGTTGCTCTCAGTTGGTGGAGGCGACCTTCCCAAGTGCTCGCGGTTTTTGTATGGTTTATGAAGCAAATTGGGTTCGATATGGGGGATGATGCTCAAACAAGGCATTGGAATAGGAGTAAAAGTGTCGGCTGTAGAGGAGCTCGCAAGTTTTATGTTCAAGAAGAAGAAGGAGGGAGGGCACTGTCACGTGGATCGGATAGCAGCGTAGTGATGCGTGTGGGCTGTCGGGTGGAAACAAGGTATAAATACATGCGAGTGGGTAGACTAGTGGGCGTAGCAAAGTGTAGTGGAGATGGGAAGTTTGTTTAGGTGGACTGATGAAAGAAAAGGTGAAGTTCATTTTGTATTTGCAGCTATAGCTTATAGTTGTACCCGTTAGCTGGTTGAAATCTTTTGAATGGAGGAACTAAGAAGTTGTGGCATGAGCTGTTATTCGAAGAGGGTGGGTATAAAATAAGGACCGGGTGTATGAGATGGGATGATGGAGAAGAACGTGGGCTGGGTTTTAACACATGAAGCCCATTCAAGGAAAAGAGTGGGGACGGAGTTTGATGGTGTACACGGTTAAGCGTTTCAGCAATCAAGAAGTGTGCGTGTACGAACTGGTGCACGGTGTTAGGTGCAGGAGTTAAATTGGATGAAGAAAGGGGCATTTTACGTGAGGGGAGTACTGGAGTTTAATATAAGAAGGAGAAACATTTGAAGCGGATCTGAAGGCTTTTGGGCTAAGTGAAAATGGTAAAGCCCACATATTAAAATAGTTTAAGTTTTAAATAAAGTAACATATTAGCTTGTTAATTTAATATCTCTCACATACGTTACTCGAATCTGGCAAATTTAGCCCCATTGGTATCACAGGATCATAGGCTACATGCCGGAACCAGTGTGGAGCCATTTGGAGTTTGTCTGAAATTATGGAAAATTAAAATGCCCGATTCGATCAAAGGGACCGTTATTGTTATTCAATAATAAACGACCAAGGTGAGTAAATCTCACTAACTCTATTCAATTTAGATTTTTATAAAATATTTTTAGAATTTATAAATGATGGTTGTTTGTTGTGTGTTGGCTGTTTGGTTAAAGCACTAGTTAATTGGTTGAAAATATCGATAACGATATATATAAATCGTTAATCAAATATTGATTCTATTTATCAGAATACTTCATATTCGTGTTATTCATGTGATTAACATCTGTAGATGCGGGGAAACAGGTTGGAGGGCTCCAACTGGATTCCTCAACATTTATTTTACTGTTTTTCATATATTGTGATATATGATGGGATTTATATTCTGTTGTTGGTTATGGGTGTTTGGATGATGTTGATCCTTATTATATGGTGTTTTAAAATGCCATAAGAAATACTGGAACGTAAAAGGAAATTTTCAAAGTATATTTTAAAAATATATATTTATATAAAATCAATAGATTTTATATAAAAGGAAATACTTATAAAATGAATAGAATTTTATAAAAGGGATCTTTATATAGAAAGTAAATAGAATATTATATATGAAATAATAGGATAATATGAAAGGAATTATTGGGGAAAATAAATAGAATTAAGAAAAGGAATTTACAAGATATAAAAGAACAACGAGAAGTTGGATTCAAAGTAGATTTTAAATAGAATATGTTTTAAACAAATAAATTGAGAAAATTAATTTATAAATAATGTTTTATAAAGTAAAATATTTATCTTTTGATAAATAGAATTTAAAAGTCTAAACTTATATAGAGAAGTGGAAATCTGTTTTAACACCGATATTTTATAGAATATGAATTCAACATTTGTAAAGGGAAATTTGAATGAGATTTTAAGTGTTAGAAGTTAAAAGGAGATTTTGTACAAATAATTATGTAAATAGAAATTGAAATGAGATATTGTTTTAAATACGAAATCAAACTAAAGAGATAGTATAAAAGGAATATTTTTCACATTTCGTGTGAAAAATGGATTTAGGTAAAGATTTTGCAAAGTAACGCATTTATAAAGGGAAATTGGGTTTTTGAAATAGAAGTTAAACAGAAAGGGAATTTCGAATGGTTAGAAAGAAATAACTTGTTTAAATAATGAAAACAAGGGTTGCAATTTTAAAACAAAGTTTATAAATGGACTAAAATATAATTATCAGTGGATAATTTAGATTGTGAATTTAGCAATGAATGGAAAATGGATAAATTACAGATAAATTTCTATCTGGAAATAAGATCGTTGGTTGTACACCTATTTTTCTTTGATAGTTAAATCATCGACTATCAAAGTTTTTGACCATTTTTACGTCGTCAATATGGAGAGACCGGGATCAGGTTCATTATCTGAAAACCACTCCGTATGGACGTTAGCGTTGTGATCAAATATTGAAGATGAAGTATGCAAGGACTATACTGTTTACAGAATCGTGTCTTCGGTTTGTCCAGTCCCAGGACAACATGAACAGATGAATGTCTGACAGAGTATATCTAACGAATCGCGAAAGTTGATCTCTTCAAACGTACTTACGTTTGGTGGTGGAGGAATTCATTTCTCTTAGCTTTATACCCATGGTATTTTAGGAGAAATCAATTAGTGATTTGGCGGGTATGACGATGTGGCATTCAAAGTTAATGGTGGTCAAGTATTTCAACAGATACGTAATGACCTTAAGCCTCATCAACCGGGAAATGACAGAAATCGGGCAGGCAGCATGGCTATGTGGGTCGCTCCCATTAGGGTGTATATCACATTTCTAGAGAAAATCCGTTTCATTCTTTTATCTATGTTTGATGCTGTCCCTTTTCGGGAAACGGTGGGTAGCTCCCAGCCGTTGGTGATGTACATTCGATACACTCTAGCAAAATGACTGATCGATCATGCTGTCCCTTTTCCTCTAGAGATACACTATCGGCAGGTGGTCCCATACCTTGTCATAGTCGGAATCGAATCTCCAATAAGAGACCGCGGTTTTGTTTGTATACTATATATGTGGAACGTGAGATGCAACTGTTCTGCTAGATTATTAATTACTTGTGATTAGACAATATTATAATATCAGAAAAGTATTGATTTCCAAAATTGTTTTAGGTTATCGTAAGGTAAAAACCATCCGTGTTTATGTGTGGATCGGTCTTACGATTATCTTTTCTTTTGAAAAGGATTTTGAAAAGTTAAGCCAAATGATTTGAGTTTACTCACACCAGTCCCATGACTGACCCAGGATTTATTTTTGTTTTGTTTTCCCTAAACTCTTGGATGCCCAAATTTTTACGGGTAGTCAAGTAGTTCAGGTCTTTACATATACTGGGAGGAGCTTGAAGCAGGAGGCTTCAGGTTTATATAATTACTGTTATTTCCGCTGTGTTTAAGTGTTATACTCTAATAATGTTATTGTATATATATATACTGTTTTATTTCAAAGTTATGTTATATATTATATTTTATTCGTTTCGCTGTGAGATTCGTATTACTCATATTCTGTTCTGTGGTGATCCTCTTCTACTTCTATTCTAATTTTCTATCTTATCTATTCTCACCCTCTAACTTCTTTCTATTAATGATCAGGTATTTCCGATGTCTAAATAGTCAACATGGTAATTTTGTGTTGATTTTCGGAGTCAAAAATTGCGGGTCGTTACACATATTGTGTGTGTGACCAGAAATTAACAAAAATATCTTGGCCAAAAACCATACACCATCATCTTTTTAGCCAAGTGGACAAATCTATGAAACACCACGCAAGATTAGCACTTGCGTGACACTATTTTTAAACTTATTAGTAGTTTCTTATTAAATTATTATTCATTCTATTCATAAATGTAGTTTTTTTTTTCTATTTTTTTTACAGTGGTGGGTTTGTGAAAAAACCTATGTTCTTCAAAACTCAAAGGCAGAATACAACGAAGTATATCCATTAGTATGAAAATAAGACATAAAAATTCAAAAGCCAACAATGCTAGTGAATATCGCATACAACACTGTAAGTGTCCTATAAATCTAAATCATTTTTAGTTATTATATTAAATATTCTGAATAGCTCCATAAGTATATGCAAATATTAAGAAAAGTTTCTTGCTTGTGTGCAATTATTCAGAATACTTGCTTACTTGTATGCAAATATTATGAAATGTTGCATATCTGAATTGCCAAAATATTCAGAATAACTGCATACTTGTATGCAAGTATTCTTAATAGTTGCATGCATATATACAAATATTTTAAACATTTACATATTGGTATGAATATATTTTGAATACTTTTATACATTTATGCAATTTTTCGAGATAGTTGCATACATAGCTGAAAATATTTGCAGTATTAATTAAATAGGCATTGTTGCCTTTGTTTTTAGGCTTTACAAGGGAAGAAAATAAAAGTGATGAAACGAGCTGTTGAAAAAGATGAAGAATACAAAGCAATTTATAAAAAAAAAGGAAACAAAAATTTAAGGAATTGATGAAAAAAATCAAAACTGGAGAATATGCAACGATTCAAGGTTAAAAATTAGAGTACAAGAACTTACTGCTCACACCTCATCAAAATGTACTGAAGAAGAACAACTTCAATTAAAAGCTGATGAAAGTGAGTACAATGAAGACAGTCAGGAAAACGATGAAAGTGGAGAGGAAGAAGACAAAGAACATGACGAAATGAATGTTGACCAAGATAACGAGGAAAATGAAGACATTGAAGAAGGTATTCAAAAGAAAAAAAATATAATAAAGATGAGGAGAAGAAGGATGATAAGGTTGATATAAATGATGACAAAACCAAAAAGTGGATGATGATGATGATAAAGGCCATGATGAAGATAAAGGTGATGATGAACATAATAAAGATGAAAATGAAGGAGAGCAGAATAAAGTTGATTAAAAGAAAGTTAAAGGAAAAGAGGAACAAGAGAAAAACATAGATGTTGACAAGCTAGGTAAAGATAGGAAAGACAGTACATGAGATAGTGATAAGACTGATAACATGGAAATAGATATAGAGAATAAGAATGATAATGATGATGAAGTTGATAAAGACAGTACACGAGGTGTCAAAAAGGAAGATGTTGATAAAGTTGATAGAGAGGAAAACAATGATACTAATAAGAATGATGATGATAATGCTGGAAAATCGAAAGAAAAAAAGAGCAAGAGAAAGAACAGGAGCGGGATAAGCAGCTGGAGAAGGAACATGAGCAGGATAAGGAGAATGAGCAGGAACATCAAAGTTCAAAAAATAAAAAAGTATAAAAAAAATAGTTTCTAATGGTAATAATAGTTTCTGCAATTTACCACAAAAATTAGTGATATATCTGATATTATTTTCTACTGTAGCCAAAAAATATATGAAACAAACAGAAAAAGTGGATGTAGATGACTATGACATAGAACCAAGATCCGTAGAAACATGTATAGGAACAAAACTGAAAAATCAGAAAGTGTAAAAATGTTCAAAACCTAGAAGAGCATCAGATTAAACAACTGGAAGAATTTTTTATAGTGTCTGACCTAAGGTAAAACTACTGAAAAAATTAAACAAATTTTTTAAATCATACATTGAATTCAAATATTGCTCAGAACGAAGCAATAAATTGAAAATATTTGCACATAGGTATGCATTTAATAAGAATAGTTGAATTGTTGTTGTTGTAATACCCCCACTTTGTTATACTTATCCAGAAGCAACGATGCTACATATAAGCCATGGTGCTAATAGAATAGTATCACAACCAAGCATAAACTTATCGGAATATAAAATCATTCAAAGTACATGATTTTAAACGGAAGAGCAATTATACAATCATCTCATCATAGAATATGGTTACAAAGATCCAAGGGACTAGTCATTAATTAATTATACATAGGGATTTATAAAAAGATAATATACATAATTAAATTCTTCACTTCAAAGCATCTAACTAACCATCTAAACCAGAAAAGTTTTAAGTGTAGCATCATGAGATGTACAGACCCAGTGAGATAGCTATTTAAGCACAATTTCAAGTCCTTTCTTAATGGATTGTAGTATAGTTTCATTATGATTCTTCTCTTCAAAGGTTTCATCAATCCAAAGTTTAAAACAAAAATCGAGGAAGACTTCAAGATATTAAATCAAAAAAGTTTATAATAACTTCATTGCATTAAAAACCCATAATTTATCTAATATATAGTTATGAATCTAAGCCACACCCTCGACTTGGTTTAGATGTTATGATATGTTACCCTATTGCGATCGGCATCCCGTTACTAAGTAGGGATGTACTCTACTCGGCTCAATACCAACATAGAGTAATAGTGCACTAACCAAGATCTATTGTCTTATACCGCACCCCGTTGAATAAATATAACTAGGAATATGTTTCTCAAAAGTAATCTTTATTTTCAGTTTCATACTTTTAAGGGTTTAAGACAAACCCAAACTACCTCAAAATTATTCCAATCTATGTTAAGAAGAACCTCAAAACTACTTCTTAAAGATTTTAATTCAAAAGAAAATGAAAAGGTAGCATTTAGAAAATGCTATAAAAAGTTTTGGCATCAAAAAGTAAAAACTCCAGCGTATAAAATAGCTATGGAAAGTTCTAGGATTATTAGAGTGCTTTATAAGTAATTTAGAGAAAATACAGCATTTTCAGAAATGCTATGGAAAGTTCTGGGTGGTTTTAAACTTAAAATAACTATTACTGCATTTCAGGCGCGCTATAAAAAGTTTTGTGCATGTTAAAGGACTTTATAATCAATTCAGAGAAAAGCAGCGCTTTAGAAATGCTACAGAAAGCTCGGGTTAGTTTAGAATGGCTCAGGTTAGTTTAGAATGGTTTAAAATAGATATTGCAGCGTTTCAGATGCGCTGTGACAAATTCTGGTCTTCTTCTTTGTAAATAATTCAGAAAAAGATAGTGCTTCTGAAGAAAGCTCTAGTTTGAAACATTTAAAAAGCGTTTGAAACTCCAGAAGTGTTTCAAATTTTTGAAATACAGTTTATCAGCTAGTTTTTCGGTAAAATGTTTAATGCTATTTCTCTATGATAAAAATAGTTTTTGACTCCAAATTTTCTACAGTAAGAATCTCTTCTTGTCTACTTAATTCTCATAAAAAGAAACCCTCAAAATTATTTATCTATTTAATAAATAAAATTCAACAATACAAGGCATTTTTAACATGTCCATTTTGGGTTGATTTTTACCTGACATTGCATCCAATTTTCGAGAATACAACGATCAAATTGGAAAAAGTGCAAAAGGTGAAAATTGTAGGCCTTTGAATTAGCTTTCTATATTGATAGAGAATTCAATATTTCATTAAGAATTGCAAAAGTTATTCCCAAAATACCGAAAGCCATTTTCAGAGGTTCAAGTCCAATCATTCAATCTTAAATTTCATAACTTTTGTTCAAAATATGAAATGAATACATGAACTTAAATAGTTTTTCTCAACTTAGACTTATATCTTGATCTTATATTTATCCTCTTGGATTTTCGTAAACTTCACCTCTTTGTCCTATCTTATTTTTGTTTGTGAATGCAAGAAAAGAAGTGAACCTTTCCACCCTTTATATAGTAACTTTCAAGGCTAGTTTGGTAATTTAGTTTTGGACACTTGTCCTCCTTATCTTCATGCAAGCTTTAGGATGAAGACTCATGCCTCCTTAGGTGTCTTTAGATGTTCCTAAACATGGACACCTAATGTATTTATGTGTCTTTACCCTATTTACTTATAAGACATGTGCACCGTTTATTTAACGACACGTGTCCCTACCATTTTAAGCCATTTTTCATATTCTAGAATCTGTACACATATACCATTTGTATTTTATTTATAAACTATGTATTATGCATATATTTATACATACACACACACACACACACACATATATATATATATATATATATGTGTGTGTGTGTGTGTGTGTGTGTGTGTGTGTTTATCATACTTAAATATTTGAATCGGATTGAACTAATATATTCAAAATTTCTAGAAACTTTTTATAACAACCCGGAAAATCTGAACCAGTTTAAAATTTTTAAATTGACTATTTTAGTGAATTTTAGATATTTCAAATAAATATTTTAAATAACAAGGAGGAAAAGTAGTTTGAATCGATGTTTGAAATTGAATATATTCAATTTGAATTATAAACAAGGCCTGAAATGGCGTGGCAGTTTCAAAAATTGAATTCAAACTTTGATTGACTGTACCGAGTGCAAAATAAAACAAATTTTAGTGAAACCAAAAATATTTAAATCTGTTAGTGAATATCTTTCTAACGAATCTGAAAAATCGAAGTTTCGTAGCAAGAGTCAAAAGTTATGGCCAAATGAATTTTCAGAAAGGTCGCTATAGAAATTATATCGCCCGTGAAGATAGACATTTTGCAAACGATCTCGGAATTCGACGAAACCACTTTTGTTAGATCCGGCATGTGAAGTTATTACTAGGTTTCAAATTTCATAATTTTTGAAGCTAGAATGTGAGCGCAAAAGAAAATGTGATTGGTCAATTTCAGTTAAATTGGATCGACCAGAAAAGGGCCATTTTTCAAACAGTCTCAGAATTCGATGAAACTAGTTTTGTTGGGACCGTATCGTCAAAACGTAGCTGGATTTATTTTTCTAGAATTTTTCGAATCAGTTTGTGTTCGGAATGGGGGTATTTAGCTAGGAGCGACATTCGTTGGGTTTGGATTGGTGTTCGTGTGTGAAATGGGTATTTTTGAGAATTTAAAAATTATAAAATAAAAAAATTCTATTGGCCATCGTTACTTTCTCTCTCCCCGTATTTCCTTCAGGCGCACACGACGGAAAGGACTCCCCTCCTTCTCTCTTCTTTTTCTCTAAATCCACACAATAAAAACCCATGGTGCTTTGGAGGATTTTGTAGAGCTAGGAGAGAGCTTCACATCCATACCTACTGTGGAATTTTTCATTGAGTGTAGAGGTCGAATCAGCTCCACGAAGTCGTGCCCTTCGAATCGCTGTCCCGACCATGTCCAACCACCGAAGTGGGCCCCACTTCCGGCCAGAGGGCACCTCTTCTCCCCCTTTGACCTCGCGCAACCTGATCGTGGAACCGTTACACGGATTAATCGAAAAATCCAAACCTAGTTTGGAACCATTTCAGAAAAGGTACAGCCTTGTTAATTAAAACTGATTTTTTCACTTTTAAGCGTTGCAAACTTGTAAAAATCATTTCTTTTTCATTTGTTGACGAAATCCAGTGAAACAAGAGACAGTGGACTCGTGTGGACGTCTTCTACATTTTAGAAGAGACCGCATATTTTTCTGAGCCTTCTGCTATTTTTGGTGGAGTGGAACCTAATGTGAGATTTCTAATTTATAAACGATATGGAAAACAATGATGTATAAATTATATAGTCGATGTATGAGTTATATAAGCGTTGTACACCTCATGTATAAGCATTGTATAAGTTGTATGTTCCATGTATAAGTTATATATACGTTGTAAAAATTGTATGTGCGTTGAAATGAATTTAAGTGAATCGAAATATATTTATATATGAATATATATATACTCCCCTCGTTCACAGATCATGGACGATATTTATTGGTTGTGATTGGTGTGAAAATTGGTTGATAGCGAATGGTTGATTAGAATTGTTTGTGATTGAAATTTATTGGTTGTGGTTGAAAAATACCCACTGGTGATTGAAACAAAAATTAGAATAGATTGTGGAAATGAAAATAAAACATGCCGCCTGCGTGCGAACTAGATGCATGTATCCCCATTGTCAAAAGCTGCGAGGCTTTAAGGTAGAGCGAGGAGCCGTACTGGGGACGGCCCCGGTTTTAACTACCCTGTCGTTACGCTGCCGAAATTTCCAATAATATTCATGTGCTAGAATTATTTTCGTGTGTTGAAACTATATTCATGTGTTGAATAGAAATTCATGTGTTGAACGATATTCGTGTTTTGAAATAAATTGTTTTATAATAAAAATCATATTTTATCATCGATATGAACTATATAAAATATTCGTGTTTTGATATAAATTGTTTTATAATAAAAAAATCATATTTTATCATCTATATGAACTATATAAAATAGTCGTGTTTCGAAATAAATTGTTTTACAATAAAAATCAGATTTTTATTATATACATGAATTGTTGAAAATAGTGAAGTGTTGAAATAAAGGATTGTTAGATAAAAATTTCATTTTTATCAAATCTATAAAAGGGGATATGGTTTTGAAAACGATGAAAGAATTATATTTTTATATATTATATAAATATAATCAAAATGAAGTGAATAACGAGGCTGCAGTTCGTGTTTTGAAACCGTGATTTCAAACGATTAGTGCGGGAGATCAGACCATCGGATTTTCCCGAAACCACAACCGTTGGGTTCGCCTTGGAAATATCTTTCCAACGGCACCAACTTTGTAAAGATCCAACGGTTGGATTGTCTGGAATGTTAAATTCAAATCTGAAGAAAACCAACGCCAGAATCGATTATATATATATATTTATAATTAAATTAAATCGAATAACCACGCTGCAGTTCGTATCTTGAAATCGTAACTTCAAACGATTAGTGCGGGAGATCCGACCGTCGGATTTTCCTCAAACTGAAACTGTTGGATTCGTTTTGAAAAGATCTTTCTAATGATATAAATTTGGTGAAGATTGAACGGTTAGATTTCCAGATATGTGTAAATCAAATCTGGAGAAAAACAGCGCCACGACCGCGTAATGGCCTGAAGCGTCGTTTGAATTAATTGGCTATTTTTAAATAGATAAAAATAGCGATAAATCGTGATAAAATATTATACACGATGCGGAATGGAAATAAACTGAATTTGCTCGGTTAATGTGATATTTGATGGTTGAATGTGTTTGGCGTGAAAATTACACTAAAGAATAGAATTAGTGATATCAAATAAATTAACCATTGAAATGAATTGATTTGAAATTCTAAATATACGTGAATTATTTGAAAAGGCCGAGTTAATTCTTATTTCAAATAATTGATCGATGAGTGAAAGTCGAAGATATGAAGACGGTGCAAGATCGATGATCTTCACGTCGAATGGAGGGGTGCTACTGATGCTCATGATGGGAGTAGCTACCTTGATGGGGTTGAAGTAGTAGCCACCCGGACGTACTTGTTGATTGTACGGATATGCAAGGTATTGAGTACCTCCGGTTTCGTTCAGACCCAGAATGAACATGTAAATGGACTGTGTGTCTGACATTGGATTTTGTTCTGTGCTGGTTGATCTCTATTAAATATATATCCGTTTGGCGGCGGAGAATTTATTCTCTTGCTTAATGCCGTTCTCTGAGATGTACGAGCCCAGAGGTTATATATCGATAGAAATCAGTCACACGGGGTGAATTGCCTGTGTGGCACGCCTAAGTGATAGAGTATCAAGGCTTCTGTTGAAAAGCAAAGTCTTGTGGTTGATGATCAAAGCACAGCCTGTGTGGCATAGCTTTGTGTATAACGTGAATTCGCGAGCCTCACACCCCGGGATGGACCAGAAACGGGAGAAGGATCCAGGGAGGACATGCGTTTCTTTCTAGCTAGGGTGGTGTCAGTGACCTACCAGCCATGACATTTATATACTTTTCACCTGTGTGGTTGTTGCTGTTGCGAGGCACCTCGGATATATCGGTGGATCCGAACCCGATGGAGTCATTGGGCTCATTTACGCCCCAGAGGGCGGGGAAACGCGGTGTTCAGGCATTTTAATCCACATCGGTGGACCAGCCTTGTGGCTCCTAGGTGCAGTTGCGGCTGTTCCTGAGACATGGTAGGCTAGATTGTACCGAAGCGGTGAGGACGATCCCTGGCCTCGATTCATGAAGGAAATCCAATTTCCAAATACGACATCGTGCGGATTTGATTGTGTGTGTATGTATATGTATATATATATATATATATATATATATATATATATATATATGGCGACATGATATATGGTACCCATGCGGTCTATGATTGATAGTTATGATGGAAATTGTTTTTGAAACATATATACACTAGAAATAATATCAAATGATTTGTTTTGCTCGTACCAAGCATATTTTGGCCATTATAAGGTAAAACTCTATCCTCTGGTGTGTGTTGCATTGTGTGATGGGAACTAAGTCTTATAATGTCTTCACTTTTATAAAAAGCATTGCGATGTTCAAAAGATTTATTTGTTTTAAAGCACAGGCAATCCAATGGAGTAAACCCGTTCCGTGAAAGTGGCGTGGTCCTATGATTAGCCATATTTGAAAATGTGTTAATTAGATTCCTCATACCAGTCCCATGACTGACTCATAGTTTGTTTCACTTGAAAACTCGGGTGCCCCTTTTTCTACACGGGCAACCTTGTATTCAGGTTTAGCAGGCTCTTTCTGGATAGCTGGAGCTGAAGATGGATTCTATCATTTATCTCTTTTTATGTTGTTCAGCTCCTGTTGTACATATTATGTTTTCTTTTCCGCAGTAGACATTTATGTATAGCTAAACTGTATTTTGTACTAAGTATGATCCTATATACTGTGTAACCCTAATGATTATATTTATCCAGTGTATTCTATTGTACATTATCTGGTGTATTAATGTATTTCTGTTCTGCTGTTATCTGTTTATGTGTTATATTCCAAAGATTACCCTTGCACCGTCTCTTCGGGAATGGGGTTGTCACACTTTTCCATGCCCGAATTTTTGAGTTAGGCTGTTACACTCTACCACCCTTAGAAAAAGATTTCGTCCTAGAAATCTAATCTTTAAACAGTTCTTAATAATCTTTATGAATTTCTGACTCCACTTCCCATGATGCTTTGTCTTCCTTATGATGGTTCCATTTAACTTTTACTAAGGGAATTTCTTTCATTCTTAGTTTCTTAACTTTTCTACCAAGAATTCGAACAGATCTTTCAATGTACCTTGTCCATTTTTTAACTTCAATGCCGCTTAAAGCAATCACATGAGATGGGTGAAAATGTACTTTTGTAACATTGTTATGTAATACACATTATGTATATCTGATAATTTCTCAAGTAAATCGAGTTTGCATGCAACTTTTCCAATTTTCGTGGTAATACGAAATGGTCCGATAAATATTAGTGATTATTTTTCCTTTTTCTTTATAAATCGCATTACCCCTCATACCGGACAAACCTTGAGAAGGACTTGATCTCCACTTTGAATTCCAAATCTTTTCTTCTATGATCTTCATAACATTTTTGCCTGCATTGCGTGGCTTGCAATCTTTCCCTTATGATAGAAATCTTCTCGGTTGTTTCCTTTACTAGGTTTGTACCAAGAAGCTCACGATCTTTAACTTCTTACCATCATACTAGCGAATGACAAGTACTTCAATACAAAGCTTCATATTGGGCCATACCAATAATTGCATGATAATTATTATGCAAATTCGATTAATGGTATGTGAGTTTCCCATGTGATTTCAAATTCCATTATACAAGACCTTAACATATCTTCTATGATTCGGTTCACTCTTTCAGTTTATCCTTCTGTTTGAGGATGAAAGGTTGTACTCAGGTTTAGTGATGTACCTAGTGCTTTTTGAAAACTTCTCCAAAACCATGAGGTGAATCGTGAATCTCTATCTGAAACTACGGTAATTGGTATACCATGTAGTCGAACAATTTCTTTCAAATAGAGTCTACTCAATTTCTCCATTGAGTAGGTCGTGTTGTAAGGTATGAAATGTGCTGACTTCATCAAGCAATCCACCACTACCTATATTGCATCATGACTTGTTTTTCCATTTGTAATCCAGTGATAAAATCCATTGTTATATGCTCCTATTTCTATTCAGCAATAGGTAGTGGTTGCAGAAGTCCTACTGGTCGTTGCTTCTCTGCTTTAATTTGTTGGTACATAAAACATTTTGCCTCAAATTCAATAGCATCCTTCTTCATTGCTTTCCACCAAAACTGGTGCTTAAGATCCTTAAACATTTTTGAGCTTCCTGGATGCACCGTAAGCCTTGAACGATGTGCTTCACTAAGAATTTCATTTTTCAATTTAGTCTGATTTGGAATGTGAAGTCGATTTTTGAATCGATACCCTCCATCTTTACTAGTGTTCCAATCTATAGGTTCCTTATCCTTCATTTTCACAAATAACTCCTTTAATTCCTCATCTTCTTCTTGGGCTTTTAATATTCTACTCATTAGAGTTAGCTGAATTACAAAGTTACATAGAAGTGCTACTTTGTTAACCATGACTCCATTAATCATCTATGTGTAAGCTTTCATATCAGTAAGTGTCTCTAGAGCCCTCCATTCTCTTATCATTAAATGAGCTACTACGCTATAGCTCTTTCGACTTAATGCATCTACAACTATATTTTCCTTTCCTGGATGATAAAGTAATGTAAAATCATAATCTTTTATGAATTCCATCCACCTTCTTTGTCTCACATTTAATTCCTTTTAAGAGAACAAATATTTTAAACTCTTATAGTCAGAGTAAACATGGAATCGTTCTCCATAAAGATAATTCCTCCAATTTTTTTAGGCAAACACAATTGCAACTAATTCTAAGTCATGAGTTGGATAATTGATTTTATGCGGCTTTAATTGACGAGAGCCATAAGTAATAACTTTGTCTTTCTGCATTAGTATGCATCCTAATCCTTGTCCGCATGCATCAGAATATACTTTATATGGGACTCAACTCCTTGGCAAAAATAGAATTGGTGCCTCGGTCAATCTTCTCTTTAAGGTTTCAAATGTTATCATACATTTTTTATCCCAAATAAACTTGATTTCCTTACAAGTTAGTTTTGTTAATGAGATGTTATCTTTGAGAAATCTTGAATAAATCTTCAGTAATAATGAGCTAATCCTAGGAAACTTTGAATTTTTGTTGGTGTTGTTGGAGGGTTCCATTCCAACACCGTCTCAACCTTTGATGGGTCTACTCCTACTCCATTCTTTGAGACAACATATCCTTAATCCTCCAACCAGAATTCAAATTTATTTAATTTTGCATACAGCTGATGCTCTTTCAGTGTTTGTAGACATAAACCCAAATGGCATTCGTGTTCCTCCTAGGTCTTAGAGTAGATAAGGATATCATTAATAAACACAATAAAAAAATGATTAAGATATGGATGGAACACACGATATATTATATCCATGAATACTGTTGGAGCATTGGTAAGGCCAAAAGGCATCACCAAGTAATCGTAGTGTCTGTACCGTGTTCCGAAAGTTGTATTTAGAATATCTTCTTCTTTTATTCTTAATTGATGATACCCCAATCATAAGTCAATTTTTTAAAATATGGTAGCTCCTTGGAGTTGATCAAATAAATCAACGATTTGAGGTAATGGGTATTTGTTCTTAATTGTTACCTTATTAAGCTCTCAATAGTCTACGCACAAGCGTAATGTTCCATCTTGTTTCTTTACAAACAACACTGGTGCTCCCCAAGGAGATTCACCAGGTCTAATAAATCCTTGGTCCTCCATCTCCTTAATCTATTTCTTTAGTTTCTGATTTTCCATAGGAGACATACGATAAGCTGCTTTAGCAATAGGAGTCATACAAGGAATTAAGTCGATCCAAAAATCAATTTCTCTTTTTGGTGGTAATCCTGGTACTTCCTGAAAACTTCTTTAAATTTCTTTACTACCAAGATTTGATCCACCATTGGACCCTTATCCTCAATATTGATATGAGCGATATATCCAGATACAAAATCATCTTCAACCTTATCACATGAGTAAACAAAGGTTTTGTTTTCTCAAATTGTCAAACATATGGTCTTGTTGTGACAATCCGAGATGGCTTGATATTTTGAGAGCAAATCCATCCCAAGGATGATATCAAAATGTTCCATTGGAAAGATAATTAAATTAGCCACCATATCCTTACCTTTAAAATTAAGGATACAGTTCCTATACACACTCTCAAGTGTAGTTCTCCCTCCTACTACGTTGTCTATTATCAAAGGGTTCGATCGCTGCTCAATAGGTAATCCTATCTTAGTAGCAAATATTCAGATATAAGAGAATGTGTGGCACCGGTATCGAATAAAATTTTAGTTTGAAAGTCAAAAAGAAACATGGTGCTTTCTACTTGAGCTTGTTCAAAAACAACTGCATATACTCGTGCTTTTGCCCCTTGTTGTCCTACCTCAACCTCTTGCAATTCCGACAAATGTGCCCAGACTCATTGCAATTGTAACATACAATTGCCTTAGTACAGTTGGGAGAAATGTGTCATGTTTCGTTGCACTGGTAACATCTCCTTACTATTTCAGGCTCCTTTTCTTGTCCCCTCGGTCCTTTACTTCCTCCATTTGGTTTCTTCTTTTTCTTATCTAGTTTCTTTTGATTGTCAGAAAGATTGTTTGGTTTCCTTTTATTTGAAACCTTCCTTTCTTGCTGGAACTGAAGATTGTCTTCTTCCAGATTTAAAGCTTCAGTTACTATCATCTCATAATTTTTGCGTCTATCCCCAATAACATGTCTTCTTATGGGACTGATTAATCCCTTTGAAAATCGTCTAGCACACTTTTCGGGTGTATCAATTAAATGATTTCCAAATCGGGATAGTGCTTCAAAATTATTTTGATATTGGGCTACAGACATACCTTCTTAAGTAAGATTTTGAAATTTTGTCTCCATCTTCTCTGTCATTCTATGGGAAATACTTATCCAAGAACTTCACCTTGAATTCTTCCCTTGTCATTTGTTCCATCTCATCTGGACTAGTTGTTGTTCAAACAAGCTCCAACCAATTTCGAGCTTCCTCTGATAATTGAAATAATGCCAACTTCCTCTTATCTGCTTCATTACAATCTAGAACTTCGAATATATCCTCTAGATGTTGAATCCATTGCTCAGCCTTAACTAGATCTGTATCTTCAACAAAATTTTCAGGTTTCAAACTTTTAAAATGGCTTAAAAGGCTATTTGTTGAAGATGTTGAAGAAACTTGCTCCATCTGCTTGATGAAAGATGCAAACAGTTCCATAGAATTTGTTTGTGCGGAGGACTGAGCCTTCTGAATTTGAGTTGTTGAGTTGTCTTGATTTTCCATGACCTTCAATAAAAAACATCTAGTTATGGTCCAGGATGAAATACACTTCAGTTATAAAGAATATTAATATATCCAATGACATACTCAAGTCATGAACACACAAACATGTTATATTACTTGTAATATTTACAAACAAAATTTGGGTGTTTATGCATAACCTCCCCAAAAATAAAGATAGTCACTCATACTACTTGATATATTAACTAATACTTAACTGCCTATTTCATTCTTAATCCATCACTATTATTTCCTTTGATAAAGAAGGACCCATTTCATTCTTTACTGCTCGAGAAGTTCTAGTGACTTCTTGAGAGTAATCATTTGAGTCCACTATCTCAGAATCCTCTTCATCATATTGCTCCACTATTTTATTTGGAATTCGTTTACGTCGTATATTCCCTCCTTGTGGTGTAATGCTTCTTCTTGCCTTATAAATTACAAAGCATCTCCATAGTAAGTACGTTCTGCTAGTTTAATCGCCATTGCAAAGGGTTTCATCTTTTGGCGTAGACAGTAAAGAATAAGATCTCGTTTTAAACCGTCTTCATAATCCTTAGCTCTATGATAAACTCCATATATTTCATCAAGGAGAATCGTCCTTGCTTTCTTTTAAGCATATGCTTTTCTGTTGTGCGACTTGCAGCAACTAATTGTTCGTTTGGTGTAGTGGTGCACTTAACACCACCCCATGAATCCCGCAAACACCAAGTTATGTTGCTTGCCATAACTTATAACTACAAATAGTCATAAGGATGTCAATAATTGTATAAACTACCTATTCCGACAAATTAAATTGTGATACTACAAAGTTTTCCCAAAAGCATCCCTTAAACCGTGGCTCTGATACCAATAATTATAACACCTCTACTCTGGTATACTTATCTAGAAGCGGCGATGCTACATATAAGCCATGGTGCTAATAGAATAGTATCACAACTTAACATAAGCTTATTGGAATATAAAATCATTCATATTACATGATTTTAAACGGAAGAGCTATTATACAATCATCTCATCATAAAATATGGTTACAAAGATCCAAGGGACTAGTCATTCAATAATTATACATAGGGATACATAAAAGGACAATATACATAATAAAAGTCTTCTTTTCAAAGAATCCAACTAACCATCCAAACCTGAAAAGTTTTGAGTGTAGCATCATAAGCAACACAGAACCAGTGAGATAGCTATTTAAGTTTAGTTTCAAGTCATTTCTTAATAGACCGTAGTATCATTTCATCATGATTCTTCTTTTCAAAGGTTTCAGTAATCCAAAGTTAAAAAAAATTGGGGAAAAATTCAACATATTAAATCAAACAAGCTTGTAATAACTTCATTCCATCAAAAACCCATAATTTATCAAATATATATAGTTATGATTCTAAGCCACACCCTCGACTTGGTTTAGATGTTAGGATATGTTATCCTATTACGGTCGATATCGCGTCACTAAGTAGGGATGTACTCTACTCAGCTCAATACCAACATAGAGTAATAGTGCACTACCCAAGATCTATTGTCTTATACCGCACCCCGTCGAATAAATATAATTAGGAGTATGTTTCTCAAAGGTAATCTTTATTTTCAAATTCATACTTTTAAGGGTTTAAGACAAACCCAAACTACGTCAAAATTATTCAAATCTACGATAGGAAGAAACTCAAAACTACTTCTTAAAGTTTTGAAATTCAAAAGAAAAAGAAAAGGTAGCATTTAAAAAATGCGAAAAAAAGTTTCGACATCAAAAAACAAAAACTGCAGTGTTTAATAGAGCTATGGAAAGTTCTGGGCATATAAGAGTGCTTTATAAGAATTCCGACAAAAGAGAGCATTTTCAGAAATGCTATGAAAAGTTCTGGGTGGTTTTAGGCTTAAAACAATTATTGCAGCATTTTAAGCGTGCTTTAAAAAGTTATGTACATGTTAAAGGACTTTATAATCAGTTCAGAGAAATGAAAGCGCTTCAGAAATGCTATAGAAAGCTCGGGTTAGTTTGAAATGGTTTAAAACTAGAGTCGTCAATTCCTAACACGACCCGAAACATGACTCGTAACCCGCATGAAAAAACCCGACCCGACCTGACCCATTTATAAACAGGTCAGTTCGGGTCAACCCGCTCTGACCCGTTTAATAAACAGGTTGACCCGACCCGACCGTGAACCCGTTTCTGACCCGTCATGACCTGCTTAAAACATATTTTTATTACTCTATAATCTACAAAACATAGGCCCAGCTCAGTTCACCATCCATTTGCCGCTTTACCCTAATTTACCAATTACCAAGCCGCCACTCATTCAGTCATTCTAGTTTCTACGGTTCTACCTCTTCACTGATTCACTCCTTCACGTTTTCATGTTTATTCCCACATTAACAACTTTTTACATTTTTATTCTCATCTTTGCTTGCAACAAGTGAATGGCGACAATACCCTTTTTCATGTTTTCATCTTTTTGTGCAAATATTTTACTTAACGGGTTACACGAATAAAACTCGAAACCCGCACGATTATAAATGGGTCAACCCGAAACCGATGATTTCAAAAAATGGGTTGTGCTGACCCGACCCGAACGCAACCTGAACACGACTTGACCAACCCAACCCGACCCATTGACAACCCTATTTAAAACAGATACTGCAGCGTTTTCGGACGTGCTATGACAAATTCTGGTCTTGTTACAGTGCTCTGTAAATAATTCAAAAAAAAAATAGTGCTTCTAAAATTCAATATAAAGCTCTGGTTTGAAACAATTAAAAGTTAGAAACATTTAAAAAGCGTTTTAAATTTCTGAAATTCAGATTTCAGCTAGTTTTTGGCAAAATGTTTGATGCTATTTCTTTAAGATAAAAATAGTTTTTGACTCCAAATTTTCTATAGTAAGAAGTTCTCCTTGTCACTTAATTAACATGAAAATAAACACTTAAAATTATTTATCTACTTAATAAATAAAATTCAACAATACAAAGCATTTTTAACATGTCCATTTTAGGCTGATTTTACCTGACTTTGCGTCTAGTTTTCAGGTATAGAGACGGTCGAATTAGAAAAAGTGCAAAAGGTGAAAGTTGTAGGCCTTTGAATTAGCTTTCCAGATTCATAGAGAAATTTAAATTTCATTAAGAAATGCAAAAGTTAAAATACCGATCATCATTTTTAGGGGTTCAAGTCCAATCATTCATTCTTAAATTTCACAACTTTTGTTCAAAATATGAAATGAATACATGAACTTAAATAGTTTTTCTCAACTTAGACTTGTATCTTGATCTTGTATTTATCCTCTTGGCTTCTCCCAAAATTCTCCACTTTATCTTATCTTATCTTTTTTTTTGTGAATGCATGAAAAGAAGTGAACCTTTCCTCCCATTATATTGTAATTTTCATGGCTAGTTTGGTAATTTAGTTTTGGACACTTGTCCTCCTTATCTTCATGCAAGCTTTAGGATGAAGTCACGTGCCTCCTTAGGTGACTTTAGATGTTTCTACACATGGACACCTAATGTTTTTATGTGTCTTTACCTTATTTACTTACAAGACATTGTACCATTTATTTAGTGACACGTGTCCCTATTATTTTAAGCCATTTTTCATATTCTCGTATTTGTACACCTATACCATTTGCATTTTATTTCTAAACTATGTTATGTGTGTGTGTCTATATGTATATATATATGTATGTATATGTATATGTACGTATGTATGTATTTATCATACTTAAATATTTGAATCAGATTGAACTAATATATTCAAAATTTATAGAAACTTTTTCATACCCGGATTTTTGAGTTAGGCTATTATAGTTGTTCTGCAAATATTCATAAAATCTACATAAATATATGCAGACATTCGTAATAGTTGCATACTCGTATGAAAATATTCATAATAGTTGCAAACATGCATACAGATATTCAGAATAGTCACATACATTTATGCAAACATTCATAGTAATTGCATACTTATATACGAATATTCTGATTAGTTGCATACATATTATGCAATTACTATTAACAGTTGCATACATATGTGCAAATATTTTCAAAAATTGCATATATATATCCAATTATTCATATTAGTTGCATAGATTACTAATAATATAATTCTATATATTCTCTGATTATATTACATAAATTAACAGCAAAAGTGCATACGTCAATGGTGAAGATGACATATGCATTGTTTGAGTTTCACTGGCTGATTTAATAGTTGGAAAATTCATAGAAGGACATGTATCACCACAATTAAATACTAATATAGTTATAATAATTCCATTAATCTTTTGAAATATCAGCATATATACCTCTATCTATAACAAATAAAATCTACTAATTTTAATAGATAATAGACTAGTTTCACACGAGCTGTGAAAAGAACATCCGGAAATCATATACATCAAAACTAGTGCTTCTGTAAGTTTTTATTAATTTTGCACCAGAATTTCCTTATAGAATTATAAATTTTGGCCACTAAAATGAAAAATTACAGGCACTTCTAATGAATGAATCAATGGGACAAGTAAAAGGATTGGTAGATAAACGAGTGCAAGAAGGCTACAATTTTTGCACAAAAATATTCATTCCTATCCCAAGTGGTATGCATTTTTCATTATTAGAATTTACAATAGAAGATGGATTCATTATGACTCAAATAAACCACGCCACGAAGGAGACCACCAAAGATTAGCAAGAACAATGGTATGAAAATTGGTATCTAAACTGTTAGCAGTAGTTATATATGTGTGTGTGTGTGTGTGTGTGTGTGTGTGTGTGTGTGTGTGTGTGTGCGTGCGTGCGTGTGTGTTTTGGAACAGAGAAATTACATCAATGCATTGGTGAAAAAGTTTGAAAAGAAGAATGATCAGAAACACAAACAAATTGAATTATTTGATTGCCCACAACAAGGCCATACGTAAGTAAATAAGTTCAGAATATTTGCATGCTCCTATGCATTTATTAAGAATTGTTGCATGCTTGTTCGCAGATAATCAAAATTGTTTCATACAAAAAACAATTATTCAAATAAATTGATGATGTTTTACAATTTTGTAGCGTGGAATGTTTGTTATGATTATAATGAAACAACGAAGTGACAACAAAGAACTTGATAAAAAGGATGAAATTTAAACTGTCGAGGTTGTTAATCTATAACGAGTTGTGCTTGCACATAAAAATTCTCAACTGCAAACCATATAGTTGGAATGTAAAAGAAGACTTGACATAGAAATACTTGCTATCAACTGCAAACTTCACTTATTAAAATTGGGAAAAATGGTGTTTAGAATTTTTGTAAATATTTGGACTGATATACTATGTTCGAACTACTAGGACATGATTATCTAGTTTGTAAACTGAATTACTATTGAATTTTATGTACTGAATGTTACATATTTCAAATGCCAAAATATTCAGAATAATTTCATACTTGTATGGAAGTATTCTTAATAGTTGCATACATGTATGAAAATATTCTGAATATTTACTGTATAAATATATTTTGAATACTTGCTGCCTTTGTTTTCTTGATTAATTAAACATACGAACTAATAACAAAATTAAAGCTGGAGAATAGGAACCTAAAAGAAGGGAACTCAAGGTTAAGAAAGTGAACAAAGATTAAAGGAATAGATAACAAATAATTTCAAAATAATTGCATGCATGTATGCATATACGTGGAATATTTTCATAATTATATACACATAATAAGAATAGTTGCATACTACTATGTAACAATTAAGAATAGTTGCATACTAAAATGCAGATTTATAGGATACTTGTGTACTTGTATGCAGGTACTTCGAATTATTTCATACGTGTATGCATCTATTCAAAATAGCTGCATACTCGAGGTATATAAATATCCAGTATAGTTGCATACATATATGCATATATTTAGAATATTTGCATACATATTTGCAGGAAAAAAATTAACTGTAAACATCACAGAATTAAAAATTAAAAATACTGAACTAAATCACAAACATCACAGAAATATTCAAAACAATTACTAACAGTAATACTAAACCAAGTATCATAAAAAATAATAAAATACTAAAACAAGTAGTAGTTAGTTGTCTTTTGAAGAACAAGTCCTTTTGTTATGACCCTACTTCTTGCACAAACCACATCTAATAGTCTTTGTAAATTCACCATCAGATTTCAACCTTTTAGAAGCCAATGGACGACCAGACATTCTTCTAACTTTTGGAGGAGCTATAATTGCATCTTCAACGGAAACATCTTCGCCCATAAATTTTATGATATGATTGATTGGATGAGAATAAGCTAATAAAAAATAACTAACTTTGAAATAATACTCAATGTAGTCATACACATTCAACTTATCATAACTTAAAATACATCTAATAGCATAAGCGCAAGGAAAACCATTAATTTGCCACATGTTACAAGAACAAACTTGACTATATAAATCAACAAATTGATGGATCAGAGAATGAACTTCAAACACATATTCACTTGATTTGATAACAAACCACGAAGCTCCTTCCAAATGAAGATTTTTTAACCAAGTTTTATTCACAGGACATAAAGTGCTATTCCAAGTAGAAGCAACTTCACAATGATCAGACATAAGTTTCATTAACTTCAATCTAATTTTATTAAAATAAGCAGTAATTGGTAAATGTCTTTCATCCAAAATCCACTTGTTAAAACTCTACGAACAATTAGATGACATTTCACTATAACGACAACCAGAAAAAAAAACATTAGTAAACTTCTCAAAAGGAATTCCACTCAAAAATTTTGCCATAATGGATCCACCAACATCTCTGAAATTCTTCAATGCAACATTAAAATCAGTCAAATTGTAAGCGTAAGCAACTCATGCAAACATATCTAACAACAACTTCTTATTTGATTTGGAAAATTCAGATTTTAGAGCAACCTTTATATTGTTGTTCAAATGATAAAAACAAGAACCATGAACTGAATTTAAAACACCATTGCAATAACAACAAAAATACCAGGATGACAATCAGAAATGAAAACAAGTCTTCTACTATCATCTTCAAGAAACTCTTTAAGTTGTTTACAATATCAAATCCAATTGTCTTAATCTTCTCCAGACACAATAGCAATTGCTACAGGGCAAAAACCTATTAAAAGAAATAAGCATAAAATTAACTAAACAATAAAATAAACAACAACAGTTTGAAAAAATTGCAGAAAAACATGCAAAAATACAAAAAAAGTGTACAAATAACAGCAAATAATATATAAAAAAGTAAATAATTGTATGCAGATTTTAATAATAGTTGCATTCTTGTATGAAAAATATTCATAATACCTACATACATAGTATTAAATTAAGAATAACTGCATACATGGATCCATATATTCATAATAGTATGCAGATATTACGAATATTTGCATATTTGTATGAAGATATTCTGGATACTTACTTGTATCCATATATTCAAATCCTTGCATACTAGCATGCATGTATTAAGAATAGATGCATACTTGTATGCATATATTCAAAAAAATTCATACATGTATGCATGTATTCAGAATAATTGCATACATGTATGCATATATTTTGAAAAATTGGATATATGTAAACATATAATCAGAATAACTGCTATTATCAATGCAAACTAAACTGTATAACACCATACCTTCATTTCCATTTTCACCAATAGCAGCCATCAAACAGCCTTTAGCTCTTCCCTTCATAAAAGTAGCATCAACAAAAATTAAAGGCCGACAATATTAAAATCCATATGCACAAGCTTCAAATCCAATAAGAACCCTCTCAAATTGATGTGTAGCAACATTACACTCCAAAACAACTTTACTTCCAGGATTTGTAGTAATAACAGCATCACAAAACGTCTGCAAATTGTGATAGGACATTACATCACTTCCATATGTAAACCTTCTAATGCCAACCTCTTCCCACTGCAAACATAATAGTACTTCAAAATAACATTATACTCAGTTTGAAACAAGTTAATAATGTCCTTCGTCTTCATTAACGGATTAGTTTAAATATGATGACAAACCAATAACTTAATCAATTTACTAGATACAACAGGATTGTTTATGTCATGAATTCCCGCACCATAAGTATGTTCAGGTTAAAATCTCTTTATAACAAAATATCCAGGAAGATTAAACTTAAGAGAAGCATGAACCCTGAAAGTACAATTTTGTTTAGAACAAACAACTGTAATTCTTTCCTTGTCATTCTTAACCAAATTAATCTTATATCCAGTCTTCATGCTATACATCATCACATAAAGCCTAAATTCAGTAACACCTCCTGGAAATTGTTGACTGATACCTGCAAAATCAGGTTGATTTAAATCACTTCTCAACAATTGCCTGAATTGATTGTTCGAATCACTGGTACTAGCAAAAGAAGAATCACTACCATAAGAAACATTATCTAACCTTGCAATGTTAATTGAAGATCTACTATGATTGACCTCAAAAAAATGACTAAGTAATCCTTACGATAGCAACAGAACTACCAAAATAAAGACGTATAGAAAAGCTATCATTTCCAAACTTCAACTGCACCAAACATCAACAGAAACACTGTTATACAAAGGAGAAAATCAATGATAATAAGATTTATCAGCAATAATTAAATAAAATTACATACACATCTTCGAATTATTATAAATATGTGCATACACTTACGCATATATCCAAAAAATATGCATACTTATATGCAAATATTCAGAATAGATGCATACACTTTTATCTAGATATTCAAAAGAGTTACATACTTGTATGCATATATTCAGAATATATGCATATTTGCATGCAACTTTTCAGAAGAGACGCGTACACTTTTATACAAATATTCAAAAGAGCTACACACTTGTATGCATATATTCAGAATATATGCATACTTATATGCAACTTTTCAGAATAGATGCAAACTACTAGTATGCACGTATTCTAACAATAGTTGCATACTTGTATGCTCATATTCAGAATAGTTGCAAACTTGTATGCATGTATTCAGGATAGTAGCACAAGTGTATCAAAACATAATTTCTCAAATTCAGCCGTATAATCAATAACAAAAATAAAAGTGTATGCCTGCAAAAATACCAACAACCATTGACGTATACAATAACTACATTAACCATCAACAAAACTCGAGAATAAATGTATCATCAGAATCATTAATCAACACAAGTAGAAAATAAAAATGATAAATGTATGGAAAAAAGTATAAATTACATTGAAGAAGAAACATCCATTATATAAATCGATGAAAGTCTTATTAAATCCCTGAAGAAATTCCAACTAAATCGAATATTATATCGAAAAAGATAGTTCGAGTATTAGTTCAAGAGAATCCTAACAGAAAAAATTAGATTGAGTATTAAATCAGCTAATGAACATGCAATGACCAGATAAAACATCATTAATTTAACGAGGGTATTTCTGGAAAAATAATAGCCACAAATTAAAAATAGGGATGTGAAAAGTATGAATTAAAGCAGGAGGATTTCACGTTAATTAAGTTTAATTTTAGAAATGTGAGCCTAATTTTCACTATAAATAATATATATATATGAATATAAATATATATACATATTCCAAAATAATCAAATTAAATAATAATAAATTATTATTATCGTAAATATCCACATAAAATTAACATATAGCTTCACATATAAACAATATGAATTACATAACTCAATATTAACATTTTCGGGCTAAATGATATCCAAATTATATAAAAACCCTTATTAAATTTATTAAATAAATGTTATCATTTATTAACGAATTACATAGCGACTATTTTAAATTTTGAATTGGACATAACTAACAATCTATAATATGAAATGTGACGACCCCATTCCCGATAAGACGGTGGCAAGGGTAATCTTTGGAATATAACACATCAACAGATAACAACAGAATAGAAATAATGAAATTCATCAGATAATGTACAATAGAATACACCGGATAAATATAATCATCAGACTTACACAGCATATAGGATCATACTTAGTACAAAATACAGTTCAGCTATACATAAATGTCTACTGCGGAAAAGGAAACATAATATGTACAACAGGAGCTGAACAGCATAAAAAGAGATAAATGATAGAATCCATCTTCAACTCCAGCTATCCAGAAAGAGCCTGCTAAAACCTGAATAAAAGGCTGTCCGTGTAGAAAAAGGGGCACCCGAGTTTGCAAGTGAAACAAACTACGAGTCAGTCATGGGACTGGTATGAGAAATCTACTTAACATATTTTCAAATATGGCCAATCACCGGGCCACGCCACTTTCGCGGAACGGGTTTACTCCATTGGATTACCAGTGCTTTAAAACAAATAAATCCTTTAAACATTGCAATGCTTTTTATAAAAATGAAGCCATTATAAGACTCAATTCCCATCACACAATGCAACACAAACCGGAGGATAGAGTTTTACCTTATAATGGCCAAATATGCTTGATACGAGGAAAACAAATCATTTGAAATGCAAATTTTATCGTTTAATTCTTAATCAGACTCCAACTGGAAACTAGTAGGAGAACGATTTCCTAGGTATTAACCCCGAAGGCCGAAACCAACATCAGAACAATACCCAGGAAACCATCCGTCCTAGCTGGTTTCCAGTTAGTTTCTAACTTTAGATACAATCATAAATATCAATCATAGACGGCATAGGTACCATATATCATGTCGCCATATATATATATATATATATATACACACACACAATCAAAACCGCACAATGTTATATTTGGAAATTGGGTTTCCGCCATGAACCGAGGCCAGTGATCGTCCTCACCGCTTCGAGACAATCTAGCCTACCATGTCTCAGGACCCGGACTCAGGTGGGCCCCTGGATCGTCAGGGCCGGTCCACCGATGTGGATTAAAATGCCTGAACTCTACGTCTCCCCGCCCTATGGGGCGTAAATGAGCCAACGAATGACCCCATCGGTTCGAGAACGACCGATATATCCGAGGCGCCTCACAATCCATCATCCACATAAGTAAAATGTCAGGCCGTGTAAAAACACTGACACAACTCCTAGCTAGAAAGAAACGCATGTCCTCCCTGAATTCCTCTCCCGTTTCTGGTTCATACCTGGGTGTGAGGCTCGCGAATTCACGTTATACACAAAGCTATGCCACTAAGGCGTTGCTTGGATCATCCACCACAAAGCTCTGCTTTTCAACAAAAGCTTTGATCATTGCATCTCAGCATGCCACACCGGCAATTCACGCCATGTAACCGACGTTTATCAGTCACACAGAATGAAATCCAATGTCAGACACACAGTCCATTTACAAGTCCGTCCTGGGTCTGAACGAAACCGGAGGATCTTTAATCCTCGCATATCCGTGCAATCAACCTGTACGTCCGGACGGCTACTACTTCAACCCCTTCTAGGTAGCTACTCCTATCATGAGCATCAGTAGCACCCCTCCATTCGACGTGAAGATCATTGGTCTTGCATCGCCTTCATATCTTCTACTTTCGAACGTCGATCAATTATTTGAAATGAGAATTAACTCGGCCTTTTCAAATAATTCACGTATGTTTAGAATTTCAAATCAATTCCTTTCAATGGTTAAATTATTCGATATCACTAATCTTGTTCTTTAGTGTAATTTTCACGCCAAACACATTCAACCACAAATATCACGTAAAACGAGCAAATTCAGTTTATTTCCATTCCATATCGTTCATAATATTTTATCATGATTTATCACTATTTTTATTTATTTAAAAGTAGCCAATATATTCAAAACAACGCTTCAGGCCATAACGCGGCCGTGGCGCTGTTTTTCTCCAAATTTGATTTACACATATCTGAAAATTTAACCATTGAATCTTCACAAATTTTATATCATTAGAAAGATCTTTTCAAAACAAACCCAACGGTTTCAGTTTTGGGAAAATCCGACGGTCGGATCTCTCGCACTAATCGTTTGAAGTAATGATTTCAAAATACGAACTGCAGCGTCGTTATTCGATTTAATTTAATTATATTTATATATATATATAAATATAATCGATTCTGGCGCTATTTTTCTTCAAATTTGAATTAAACATTCCAGACAATCCAACCGTTGGATCTTTAGAAAGTTGGTGCCGTTGGAAAGATATTCCCAAGGCGAACCCAATGGTGGTGGTTTCGGGAAAATCCGATGGTCGGATCTCCCGCACTAATCGTTTGAAATCACGGTTTCAAAATACAAGCTGCAGCGTCGTTATTCGATTCATTTTCATTATATATATATATATACATGTATATATATATATAAATATAATCGATTCTTCTATTTCAAAACCATATTCATGTTATACATTTGATAAAAATGATATTTTTATCCAACATACATTTATTTCAACACTTCACTATTTTTAATAATTCATGCATATCATAAAAATGTAATTTTTATTGTAAAATGATTTATTTCAACAACACGACTATTTTATATAGTTCATATAGATGATAAAAATATGATTTTTATTATAAAACAATTTAATAAAAATACGAGTACCAATCAACACATGAATGTTCTCTATAGTTTATATATATAATAAAAATGTGATTTTTATTGTAAAACAATTTATTTAAAATACGAGTACCATTCAACACATGAATTTTTATTCAACGAATGAATTTCTATTCAACACATGAATGTTCTCTATAGTTTGTATATATAATAAAAATGTGATTTTTATTGTAAAACAATTTATTTCAAAACACGATTATTTTATATAGTTCAAACAGGTGATAAAAATGTGATTATTATTATAAAAAAATTTATTTCAAAACACGATTATTTTTCAATACATAGATTTCTATTCAACAATTGAATATAGTCTCAACCAATGAAAATAAATCAAACACAGAAAGATTTCAGGAAATTTCGGCAGCATAACGGCAGGGTAGTTAAAACCGGGACCGTCCCCAGTACGGCTCCTCGCTCTACCTTAAAACCTCACGGTTTTTGATAGTGGGGAATCATGCATCTAGTTCGCACGCAGGCGGCATGTTTTATTTTCATTTCCACAATCCTATTCAAATTTGTTTCAACCACAAGAGGGTATTTTTCAACCACAATCAATCATTCATTCTCAACCAAAAACAATTTTATCAACCAATTTCACATCAACCAAATAATCCCAAACAATATCACAACGAATAAATATCGTCCATGGTCTGTGGACGAGGGGAGTATATACATATATATATATCTTCGTATATAAATATATTTCAATTTACTCCAATTCATTTCAATGTCATTTCATCATATATATAATTTTTACAACGCATATATAACTTATACATCGAATATACAACTTATACAATGCTCATACATGAGGTATACAACGCTTATATAACTCATACATCGACTATATAATTCATACATCGTTGTTTTCCATATCATTTATAAATTAGAAATCTCACATTGGGTTCCACTCCACCAAAAATTGTAGAAGGCTTAGAAAAATATCCGGTCTCTTCTAAAATGTAGAAGACGTCCTCACGGACTCGGTGTTTCCTGTTCCATCGAATTTCGTCAACATACGTTAAAGATTCGATTTTTATACGATTGCAACACTTTAAATCGTTATAAATAGTTTTAAAATATAAAACCCATACCTTTAGTAAAACGTTCAGAATTAGGTTTTAATTTATCTTCCAATCCACGAAGCTAGAGGACGATCGGTCTTCGCTACATCGTAGAGCAAGGAATGAGCTCCCCGTCGCTGGTGGTCTAGCCTAAATCGATGGTCAGGAGGCGGCGTAAACAGGGCGCGAACGGCTCCACTTCTGACTCGCGATTCTCGAGGTAGGGGCGATGAGACGGGGAGCTCCTTACATGGATTTGAAGCCCTTGAGGAGCTCTTCAAAATACTCCAAAGGAGCGTTGGGTTTTATTGAGTGGATAATGAAGAATCGAGGAGAGAAGGCTGGTGCTTTTTCCGTCGTTCGAACAAAGCGAAAGGGAGAGAAGGAATGTGATTGGTCGAGATTTTTTTTATATTTATATATTTTTAAAATTTCAAAAATACCCCTTATCTCATACGAACTCCAATCCAAACCCAACGACTGTCGTCCCTAGCTAAATAGCCCCATTCTGAACAAAATGGGATATGTTTCGTAGGCCCATTTGGCAGTTTCAGTCAGTTATTCTTCAAATTAAAATATAAAACATTCAATATTTGATTTGAACGTGCATTTCAATTTGCCGAGACCATATAATGATTCTAAAAATTCCCGAAAAATATATCTAGCTATGTTTTGATGATACGGTCCGAACAAAACTAGTTTCGTCGAATTCTGAGACCGTTTGAAAAATGGCCCTTTTCTGGTCGATCCAATTTAACAAAAATCGACCAAACACATTTTCCTTTGCCACGCTCGCATACTAACTTCAAAAATTATGAAATTTGAAAGCTGACCATAATTTGACATCCCGGATCCAACAAAAGTGGTTTCGTCGAATTCTGAGGTCGAATGCAAAATGTCTATTTTCAAAATCGATATATTTTCTATAGCGACCTTTCTGAAAATTAATTTGGCCATAACTTTTGCTCCCCGCTATGAAACTTCGATTTTTCAGATTCGTTAGAAAGATATTCACTAACAGATTTAAATATTTTCGGTTTCACTAGAATCCGTTTTATTTTGCACCCGGCACAGTCAGTCAAAGTTTGAATTCAATTTTTGAAACTACCGCGCCATTTCAGGCCATGTTTATAATTCACATTAATTATATTCATTTTCAACATCGATTCAAACTACCTTTTCGTCGTTATTATTTAAAATATTTATTTTAAATATTGTAAATCCATTAAAATAGCCAATTTAAAATTTTTAAATTGGTTTAGATTTTACGGGTTGTTACATGAAATCTTGATTTTTCTCTTTCATTAGAAAATTATAATCAACAAAATTCAAGTGTTTCTTGTTTCGTGGAAATCCGTCTTAAAATGGATTCTGTATATTCAATTGAAGTTCAAAACTCAATATTACGAACTATCACGCTATTACGAGCTCATTTTAAAATTATATATATTTAATGTTTAAACTTTGTTTTTAATAACAAATTCAATATTAAAATACATTAATATTCCAAATTCAATATTTAAAATGATTATATAATTTAAATATCTGACTACCAAAAATACGGGACGTTACATTCTTCTTGCCTTAAAAGAATTTCGTCCCCGAAATTATTAAGGTAGGAAAAATGCTAAAACCCAATACCATTCAAAATTTAATTTATTGCAACTCGGAAACCAGTTCATTATTGTAAATAATGCTTTTCAAAAATATCGAAAATTTTCTAACACTTTAAATTCCCGGAAAAAATCTGCAGAGTCTCCCCTGTACGGAGCGACTTCTGTGATACCGTAGGAAAAAGTAATATATATACATCGACCCATATGATTGGAAAACAAAATTCAAAAACCAAAATAATATTTTCGCATAGGCGTACCTTTTACGAGTGCTATTGAGCATAATTGCTTAACTTATTTCGATATACGCAATCAAAATATATTCTTACAGCCTTCTGGCACTTGTACTCAACTCAATTTAACATGTGAGTAACCATTACATGAAATTTTAATTAATACTTCAGAAATTAACAAGTATACTACACATATTCCAAGAACTAAACATGAACACCATCATTTGCACGTATCGAGATAAATTGTTAATTTCAATTTAAATGTAGCTTCATTCCAGTTTTATTATACTAGAATTTATTTACATTATTTCATAATTCATTTAACTCTATATTAAACCATTGATGAATTATATTCAACCAATCTAACACACAATCAATAATCAATCAACAGCCAATGCACAACCAACTTAATCAAATAAATAGAATTCACATTCAATATTAATATTTAATTTGGTTTAACATATATGAACATCAATCGATTAATATCCGATTGATTTCTATTAAATATTTATTTAATTTCCAAATCCTAATCAATTTTACTCAAGTATGGTATCATTCTTAACTCCATTTAACCAAGTTAAGTTTTAAATTCCAAATCAAATTTCTATTTGAATTTCTAACCAAATTCTGATTCATTTAATCTCATATTAAAATTCTTATTCATAACCTCTATATGTGAAATTTCTTTTCGTTATATTAAACCATTCTGATTCATAATCCAATTTGAATTTTATCTAAATCAAACAAACACGCTAATATCTCAATAATTTAATCAAATTATTTCTTTTCTATACAAAATGATATTTTGGGTAAAATTATTTCATTTACCCTCTTTACAAAACAATATTGTATCCATTTCCAGTTTAATGCTTCTTAACACTTGAACCGATCAACAACGCAATACAAAACAATTGTATATAAAATCTACAAATATGCTCTCATATATACACTCAAACTCAATATAGGGTATTACTAACCCCATCTCTATCGAGTTACGCCACAGAGCCAAGGTTATTACTAAACTAATAGCTCTGATACCACTATAACGACTCACTTTTTCCATACATCTCCATTCGAATTGCACAGAAAAGTAGATAGTTAGGAGAAAGAAATTAGAGGTTGAGAAAAGAAAGAAAGAAATATTAGAGTTGAAGAAGAAGACACAAAACACAGAGTCTTACATCACAGCGGAACAAAATATAATATAGAAATAAATATTTTTTGAGAGCTTGAAATAAAACTTACAATCATCAGAGTACACCACCACCTCAGGACCGTTATAACAACCTGTCCTTATATACAATCACACAGCGGAATAATAACTAGATAATATCATACGTATGAACTCCTCCAGCTCGTCTATTCTCAACATCCGATAACCTGAACCTGTTAAACCCAGTCTAACCTGAGCATTACAAACGCCAGATCAGTCTGGTGAACCAGAGTGATAAATTCACTAAGCCTGCAAGCAACTTCCAACTTGATTTTTAAGTTAACAAATCTTTTCTGAAAGAAAAAGATAATCGTAAGACCAAATCCACACATAAATACAACGGTTTTTACCTTATGATAACCCAAAACATTTTTATAATCAATAATTTTCTGATATTATAATAATGTCTAAATACAAATAAATAACAATCCAGCAGAACGCTTGCATCTCACTCTCTATATACATAGTATACAATTAAAACCGCGGGCTCTTGTTGGATAATGGATTCCAACTGGTAAGGTATGGGACCGCCTTCCTACAGTGTATCTCTAGAGAGGAATACACCAGGTTCAACAAGAACATCTTGCAACCCAGGCTAAACATGACCGGCCATTCACTTCGCTTGAATGTTCCGAATATATTGTCACCTAAGGTTGCTAGCAACATAACTGTTCCCAAGAGATACAGAAGCGAAAAGAACAAATATAAATATTCTTTAGATGGTGAAAATACACCCTAGTGGGAGCGACCCACATAGTCATGCGACCTACCCGATTTTATACCGTCTCCCGGTTGATGAGGCTTAAGGGCATAATTATCTTTTGGAACATCTGACCACCATTTACTTTGAATGCCACATCGTAAGATCCGCCATAAAATCACTAATTGACGTCCACAAAAATACTCTAGTTGTTTAACTAAGAGAATAGCCATTCTTCGCCACCACTATGGTACTTTGAAGAAATCAACATGTGTGATCCCTTTGGAAATACTCTGTCAAACATCCGTCCATACAAGTCATCCAGGAACAAAATGAACCGAAGGCACCATCCTACTACATAATCACCTTATGGATCAGTTGCGAGTAGCCCTTGCAATCCAAAGATTTCAATCATGATAGAATTTCAAGTCGTAATAACTCTGGCGGCCAAACCAGAGAAATTTAACAAGCAGTTCTTCCACTCATGAAGATCTACGGTCTTCAATTTCTCCATCTTCGATCTTCATCTTTCACTTTCCACGTATTTGCTGGTCAGAATGGTTTTCGAATATAAATTCGATCCTGGTCTTTCCATATCAACAATCGTATAGACCAGATTTGATAGTCGGTTATTTAACTATCAAATATACAACCATTCATCCATAAAAATAAAATAAATTTTCTCATTCGGTACCTAGCATCATTTACCCTCTTTAATTAACTAGTCTCTAAATAATTATTAAACTTCTAAAACGGAAAACATTTCCCTTTCTTATTAGATATAAGAAAATTCCATTATCATTTCACCTCCACGCATTAGACCCTCATTGTAAATTGATAAGTGAATAAATCTCTTAGCATCAACCACAAAGTCTGAAACCAACATCAGATTGACACCCGGAAGGTTACTCAACTCAACCAATGTGCAATAGGTTCTAATTTTCTTAAAAAAACTATATCCAATTCCTTCTCATATTATATATATCTTTTAAAACATTATAAATAAAACTTGATTTAAATATAAATCAAATACTATATAGAAACTTACTTCAACCTATTTTGGTTAAATCTTAATAAAACTCCATCCCTTGCTTAAAATACACCATTTAGGATTGAATCCTTATAACTTATCTCGCCAAACCATTTTAATTCAATTCAAATTTCTATTTCGATTTCCATTCTATATCTTTGCACTTCTGAATTTCATCCATTTATAACTCGTTTCAATAATCAAACATACCTCATAAAATTTGTTTTTAAATACCTTCATCCAATTTGGATTTTGGAAATACAATTAAATAAATTTTTAAGAAGACTTTAATTTAAACTTACATATATATATTTAAGATACATATGTTTGAAAACTCATTTAACCATAATAGTGTTTTATAGTTTCATTAATCTCATTTAATTTAATTTCAAGATCACAACTTTGATTACTATTAAAGAAATAATAATAAATTCAAATATTATAACAATTATTTCCTTCATCATTAACCATTTCTATCTATACAAATTTCACAAATCGAATATCATTTAAGCAGTTGACTTATTCGATTTACCATAGCTAATTCGTTAATCCATTCAATTGGCCCTTCAATTTAAAGTAATTAATAATATAATTAATTTAATTAGTCCCGTTTACTTTGATTATATTTAAATAAACAATAATCAAATTTCAATGTAATCCTAATTTAAAATGTTTCTTAAAAACAATGAGTCCCGGTTATTAACTGTTAAGTTAATATCTGCTCACTTGCTTACATACATAAGAATTTTCTTTTAAAATAAACCATTTAATGATTCCTTATAATTTATATAATTAATAATAATTATAAATTTCCTTTTTATCTTTTTTTTAAATGATTATATTTTCTTATAATCTTACTAATAATTTCAAATTTTTCTTAAAATATCACTTTATAAAATTTACTAAAATAGTTCCATTTAACTTCTATAACAAAAATTATAAATTCCATTCAATACTCTTCCCCTCTCCTTTAAAAAATTCAGAAT
This sequence comes from Allium sativum, assembly GCA_030737875.1. Classification (NCBI taxonomy): domain Eukaryota; kingdom Viridiplantae; phylum Streptophyta; class Magnoliopsida; order Asparagales; family Amaryllidaceae; genus Allium; species Allium sativum. The sequence goes on along the minus strand of CM060910.1, from coordinate 890,575,005 downwards.
TTTCCATTTGCAAAATCTTTAATCATTTATCGATATTTAACTCATCTCGATAAATTCCTTTATTTTATAAAACAATTCCACAACTCTCTCCATATAGTTCAATTTGTATGAATTTCTATTTATAACTCCTTTTGGCAATCTTGCCTTAAAATCCCATTTATTAGACAATTATCTCAATTTAAAATGTATGCCAGTATTCATATTCTATTTTCAATTCCATTATTCCTCTAATCTCATTCACGAAAAAACTACTTATCACATTTCATATATTTTTAAACAATGTTTACAAATATATTCATTGGTTACAAAAAACCACCTTTCAACTCTTTTAAACTAATTCCCGTATATTTATGATCCCATTAAACCATTGCAACACTTTTAAAATCCTTTAAAATTCCTTAACACACTTACGGTCTTACAAAACCAATTTAACATCCTAGTTTATTTATTTGACAAATTCATACAAATTAACTATTTATTTTAATAATATCTTGGAATTTCCTTTTAAGTATAATTTAAACGATTATGAAATCATAAATAAACATCCTATTTCAAATTCTTGTATAAAAATAACTTTGAAAACATTCATAATCGATTTAATATTGATTCCAAAATCTTTACTTTTCTCAAGGGTACTAAAAAGGTAAATATCTGTTAAAGTACCAAACCATGAAATATAGACCAATTCTGCATCCAAATGAACACAACAAATCGTATTGATAATCATTATCAATATTAGCGAGGAATCCTGTTGGATTCCTCCAACCAGTCAATCCCTGCATCACAATTTCATATTATTCAACATATATTATAATATAATAGAATTTAACAACTACTGGCAAGGAATCTAGTTGGTTCCATCCAACCTGTTATTCCCTGCATCCAAATAGGTTACCTCAAATAAAACCATTCAATAAGAATTATAAAAATTTAAACTAATAATTTCAGTAAATAACGACTATTTAACATCAAGCAATTTATATTAACAAATAATTCAAACAATTAAATTAAACACGTTTATATTATTATAAATGTAACCAAAGAGGTATGTTACCTCAATTGGTTCCAATCGTTAGAATAGCGATTTGGTGTTTCACTTAAATTAAACAACGTTTTATTTCATTAGTTCAATCAATATATGAATATATAATTAACAAACAATCAATCATTAGCAACCATAGCACACAACTATAAATCCTGAATTATATAAATATATAAGTGGGACAACTGAGTGAGTTTAACTCACCATGGGTTGATTCTTCGTTAAAACAACATGTTCAGTTAAATTAAAAGAGTGTTTAATTTAACTGAAAAATCTAGTTCACTTCAATCACGTCCAGTTCTGTTCCATAATGTGGATCTCGTCGATGCAAGTCAAACGTTTCTTGGTTTGTCCAGATCTGATAACATATGCACAAGTGATAGTTAATATCATACGATTTTAATTGATATCAATAAATCCTTAATTATTAACAATTAATTAAACTTACTACTTTTTAATTTAACTAAGACCTCTGTCCAAAGGAATAGCCAACCTTTTTCTTCACTAACTTTTTCCATCTACAACGATAAAAAAAAATTCAGTTATATAATTCATCATTAATCATGGGTTAGATTAAATTATCATTTATTTAATTATTCTATTTAAAAAATACATTGCGATTAATAGTCCTCCTTTCTTCATTCATTCTGCTGCTTACAGACCGAAACCGTGCTATTTTAATTCCACTGACTTCATTTGAAATTTACCAAGCCCAAAGAAATATTCCTCTTTTCCTCGATCGTATACCAGTGCTTTGTTTAGTTTGGTTTCAGGCATCGATTTTCCATGCTCAACTTTAACTCTGTCGTCACAGCTCCAATTTGCCGACCACCAGAGAATGATTAGAAGCTGCCACATTGAAGCCCTCACGTTGCCTTATAATCACCATAAACCGGTACAAGCTTAGCACCCTAATCGACCCCCAAATCAACTCCAACCTCCGCCACTTCATCATAAAAATTCGCCTCCTCGAGTTCATCATTTCCAATCATAGTCGTTTGTCTTCAAGCTCTCACTTAGCCGAGTATTTTTGCAGCATAATACTTCTTTGATGAAAGTGCAGATTTGGAGAAAAATGGAAGGGAGGATTGAATGATTACAACCATTAAAAAGGGTGAAGGCGCTGTAACACAGAAATGTTGGCCACAATTGAAATTTTCTAGGGTTGAAACGTTTTGTAGTTAAGGTTAGATCATTTAATTATTATATGAAACTTCGCCCTGAAGTAATGTGCAAAAGCAACATCAAATGACCTATGATCGAGATGAAAATTTAAATCCTAGCATAAAACAATATTCCGGACACGATAGAAAATATATCGTCTAATTTTGAGATCGTCTGTGAAAATTCGTTTATAACACATATATTTGAATCAACTTGCGTTTGAATTGCATATGATCACAAAACAAAATCCAAATAACTTGAAATTTGAAATATTATAATTTTAAATCATTACGGATTTAATAAAATTTATTTCGCTGAAAATGGAGTTTGTTAGATAATTGGTTATTCTAAATTTCTAAATTAAATCGACAAAACGATTAAATACAAACATAAGCATTTACGACAACTGTTGTCACATACGACATAGGAATGCAACAAAATTTGATTTCCTGCAATAACTTAATGTTGCGGTTCCAATGAAACCAATTTCATCGAAAACCGAAGCCATTTGCAAAATGGTTATTCTAAAAGCTTATATATAACATAAGTAATATATATATATATATATATATATATATATATATATATTCCAAAATTACCGAATTAAATAATAATAAATTATTATTATCGTGAATATCCACGTAAAACTATCATATAGTTTCGCATATAAACAATATGGACTATACAACTCAATATTAACATTTTTGGTTAAACAATATCCAAATTATATAAAACCCCTTATTAAATTTATTAAATAAACGTTATCGTTTATTAACGAATTTCATATCGATTATTTTAAAACATGAATTGGACATAACTAACAATCTATGATGTGAAATCTCGATTTTTCTCTTTTATTAGAAAATTATAATCAACGAGATTCTAATGTTTCTTGTTTCGTGGAAATCCAACTTAAAACGGATTCTGCATATTCAATTGAAGTTCAAAACTCAATATCATGAACTATCGTGCAATTATGAGCTCGTTTTATAATTATACACACACACATACACACACACACACACATATATATATATATATATATATAACGTTCAAACTTCGATTTTAATAATGAAGTCTATATTAAAATCCATTAATATTCCAAATTCAATATTTAAAATATAAAATAATTTAAATATCTGACTACCAAATATATGTGACGTTACATATGTGGAGCGTAAGATGAAAGCGTTCTACTATTTAGTTATTTATCTCATGTAGACAATATTATAATATCACCGGATATGATATATCAAAATATTTTAGGTTATTGTAAGGTAAATATCATTTGTGTTTTTGTGTGGATTGGTCTTACGATTATCCTTTTCTTTCAAAGGATTTTCTAAAGTTAAGCAAGTTGGATGTTACTTAAACTTAGTGAGTTTTCTCACGCTGGTTCACCAGACTGATACATGGCATTTGTAATGCTCTGGTCAGAGTGAATTTTTATTAGGTTCAGGTTAGGAAGCTACGAATTTCAGAAGACATGTTGGAGGAGCCCAAACATATTAATATTCATTCCACTGTGTGTTGTATATGAGGATAGGCCATTACTACTGTCCAGGTGTATTTGTTGATTGTTGTACTCTGATAAATGTAAGTATTGTAAACAAGTTTTGTTTATAAAGATTATTTCCATATTATACTTGTTCTGTTGCGATGTGAGACTCTGTGTTGTGTTATTGTTCCTCTTCTCCTATTCCAATATTTCTTTCTTTCTTTACTCACCCTCTAACCTCTTTCTAATAACTTTATGGTCGGTTCAATATTTGGATTTTGGTAAGTAATACGGGATTACGTATTATGGTCAAAATTCGAGAGTCGAATTTCTCCGTCGAGCCGTTACATTGGTACATACATGGGGCAATGTAAAAGGAGCAAGGAAGCCAAATTTAGAACTATATTCAATTGATTTTCAATAATTGGACATTTGGATTATAAGAACAGAATAAAAAATCTTCTAGTTGTAGCTAGTGTAGAAAAACGAAAATATGGAAATAAATTCACCACATCATAGATGCAACGATGGGGATGATGTAGACGCACGGGAGGGATAACGGAACTCGATGGCAAAGGATGAAAAAGGGGAAGATCTCCAACTTTTGGGGATAATATCGAAGGTAGAGTCGATTGGACAGGGTTAAAATAAAAGGATCATGAGAAAAGTTGTGTATAATTGAGAGAGAATAAGAGTTAACATCGTCAAGTTGAAATTTTAATATGTTTTTTTTTCAAGGGAGAAACTAGCACTGCCGTAAAACTCCCCTTAGTGCACCAAAAATGGTAAGTGTAATAACCCGGAGAATCTAAGCCAATTTAAAAATTTTATTTTGGAAATTTTAATGAATTTTGAATATTTAAAATGAATTATTTTAAATAATAATGACGAAAAATTCATTTTGAATAGAATTAGAACGTATATATTTATATAGACCTTCGTAAGAATATAAATATTTTATTTTAATTATAAAAGGAATTGAAAATGGCGCGGTAGTACGAAATTTCGATTTCGAAGTTCAAATGAATGTACATGATTCAAAATAAACCGGATTTTAGCAAAACCAAAAATATTAGAATCTATTTGAAGATAACTTTCCAACGAATCCGAAAAATTGAAATTTTGTAACGGGGATAAAAAGTTATGTCCAGTTGAAAATTCAGAATAGTCACTATGGAATTCTGGCCCTTAAAAATGGAAATTTTGCAAACGACCTCTGTTTTCGACGAAATCACTTTTGTTGGATCCGGGAGGTCATGTTATTGCTACATTCCTTTGAAAGCAATATGTGAGCGTGGCGAAAGAAAACGTGTTCTGACACTTTCTGTCAATTTCGATCAACTAGGAAATAGCCATTTTTCAAACGGTCTCAGAATTCGATGAAATTAGTTTTGTTAGGACCGTATCGTCTATATGAAGCTAGAAATATTTTTTGGGAATTTTTAGAATTAATATGTGGCCCCGTAAAGTGAAATGTACGTTCAAATTCAATATATAGATTTATATTTTGATTTTGACGAAAACCGATCGAAACAACCAAACTGGCTTACGGTACATATCCCATTGTGTTCGGAATGGGGGTAATTAGCTAGGGACGACAGGCGGTGGGTCTCGTTTGGAGGTTGATATTAAAAGTTACTTTTTAGGGAAAATTAATTAATAAAATATAGTATAAATATATGGTGGCCCCTCATAGTTATCTCCCCATCCCTTCTCAGTCAACACTCCCATTCTACCCCGTCAATTTTCAAACCCGATTAGAAAAAGAAAAAAGAAAAGGGGGAGGAGCCCGTCGCACTACAACCGCCGTCGGTCAGCGGCCACCCACCAAGCCGCCGCGCCTCCCTAGGCCACGAACCCCCTCCTGGCTCCTCGTTCTCTCCCTCCTCGCCCAAGGACGGAACCCAATTCTTGAATCCCTGAACCCCGCAACCCCCCTGCACGAGAGCCGCCACTGCCAGCAAGGAGGACCCTAACGCCTCTCCTCCACACCCTTAGAACCCAAAAAATAGTAAGTTCTCTTTTAATTTTTATTTACTGTATTTCAATTTTTTTTATTACGTAATAATCTTTAAAATTAAATCTGAACTATATGTATGAAGCATTGAATTTATTCTCTGTTTTTAACGTAATAAAAATTTGATTTTTATTTATATGTATAACACGAAAATTTATGATTTTAAAGCGTGAAAAGGACATGAAAAGTTAGGACTTTTATTTATATTTCTAGAGTATAAAAGTGTGATTTTTATATTATAGAAAGAATAAAAATATGATTTTTATATTATAGAAAGAATAAAAATATGATTTTATATTATAGAAAGAATAAAAATATGTTTTTTATATAATAGAGAATATAAAAATATGATTTTTATATACTAGAGAATATAAAAATGTGATTTTTATATGAGTGGCGAGATAAAAATATAATCTTTATTAGAAGAAGAGCGATATAAAAACATAATTTTTATTATGAAGTTAGCGTGATAAAAATATGATCTTTATTATATGAACACCGTTATAAAAATAGAATTTTTATCCATATATTGTAGTTATGAAAGTGTGATTTTTACATACATAGCAACAATATAAAGATACGATTTTTATATATGTAGTGAAACAAACAACGAAAGTGACAAAAGACGAGCATGGCAAAGATTTTCTACATATGAAGAGTCGCGGTGTTTGGTTTAGCTTCTCGATGAGAACTCCTCACTTTTATTTTATTTTCTAGTTGAAATATATACTAGGATGTAGACGGTGCTTAGCAGCACCCGACACCCATCGTCTACAGACCATGGATGACAAGGTTGTTTGATTGATGTGTTGTGAAAAATTGATTGTGTGATGTGAGATGGAATGAATAAATATTTTATAGTTAAAAATATAATTTTTAGCATGTATATAAAATAAATATGAATAAACAAATCGGATGATTTGTTTATGTACACCCATTTGACTGATACTGATTGGGACGATAAACTTTACACATCGCCCAACTGCACAAATAAAAATCTATGTTTGTTGATTTGAAACCCCATACGGGTGTTGGGATGATATTTGGCGTACACTAATCCCAATTATTTAGCTGTATGTCGATCGATTGGTTGACAAAATATGTAAGCGTTAATTATTTATATTTAATGTTTATGCAATTGTGTGGTGCACTCTGGTGATGACTTATCGTTGCTATTATATACATGTGTCGTAGGGAATCCATATAATTAACATTATATGGTAATTGATTGGGCCTCATTCCAATTTGGAAAATAAAGAATATTATTAAAAAAATCATTTGTTGAATAAAATATATATTCATGTGTTGAATAAAAGAATATCCATGTGTTGAATAAAATATATATTCATGTGATGAAGAAAATATTCATTTGTTGAATAGAATAACGAAGTTATTGAAATATATAAAGCCGTGTTGATTAGATTGACGCCATTTTGACGTGAACGATATTTATATCGATTTTATTCATTTTTATAATGAATATAGAAAAGGAAGTGATTTCAAAATAAAACGTTTTGAAAATATTATCATTTATAGATTAATGATATGGAATATTCAATTTTGATTTGAAATTGAATATGAAGTTGAAATCGTTTTGAAAACGAATTTAAAACGATTTATAAAATAATTTTTATAAGGAAATTGACGAAATATACATAATATTATATATATATATATATATATAATGGCCTGAACAGAAAGCGCCGCGCTGCGGTAGTTCGCAAATTTCGACCATTGACTTCGAGTGGACATTATGGGAGATCCGACCATCGGATTCTCCTAAAACCGGAACCATTGGGTTCGTATCGAAAAGAGCTTTCTAATGAATATTAGAGATTTGAAATCTAATGGTTGGATTTGGAAATATAAACAAATCAAATTTGGAAAAGGTCGCTGTAAGTGCAGTTCGATGGCCGTTGATGGAAATCGACTGTACTAGCCTTGATAAAATTATTAAAAATAGCAATAATTTGTGTAAAATCATAAGAAATGATTTGGAAAGAATTGGGATGGAAAATTCCATATTTGAAAAGATAAAAATAGATTTTTATCGAAATGAACTAGTTTTGAACTAGAATTAGAATCCATTTATTTTTTAAATAAATAAATTGGATTTGAAAGGGTTTTAAAAGTAACCAGAATTTCCAATAATTGAATTGGAATGGATTTGAATCGAAATTGTCTTTGGAATATTTCGATGTTGGATTTCGTGATTATACAGATATTGTTATGGAAATTTGAAAGATATATTTATATCGTTATTTCCAATACGATATTTGTTGGTCGTAGAATTTGATATTGAATATAAGCCGATATATTTTCTATTCAGAGCCTTGTATTTAATATCAAATGGGATTTGGGTTTGTCGTGATGATGTCTGCATTAACACTGTTCTTAAAACCAGTTGAGAAAAAGATTAAATCTTTTTATTTAGATTTAATTAAGTATACCAATTAAATGATATTCAATTGGAATTCAATTTGAATTGATTTTTGGGTTTATCGTGAACGGTGTTTTAAATAACACTTGTTCTTTAACCCGATAATTAATGGAATGTACATTGGGTTTATCTTGAAATGGGTTTTATTGACATTCATTCTTTAACCCGATTTATAGCGAAATGTGATTTGGAATTTTTAAATCTTTTTCAAAGATTTAAAGGAGATTTTCCAAATTAAAGTTTATCAATTTAATAAAATAAATTGGAATGGAATGAAATTCGATTTGGTAATAATCGAAGTGAATTTCTATGGGGGAAGACAACTAATATATCTAGAATTTAAAAGGCTTTGCCATTATTCCATTTATATTATTAGTCGGATATGGAAGTTTATATCGATTATATATATCAATTTGTTTTTAATGAAGATTCCATTGTAAATGGAATGTGATTTTGGGTTTATCGTGAACCGTGTTTTAAATGACATTGGTTCTTTAACCCAGTTAAAGACAGGATATGAATTCCCAAGTTAAATAATCATTGATAGTGATTTTTGGGAAGATTAAAACCAAGTGGAGTTTTATTGAATTTTTAATTAGATTGAAATGATCGAGAATGGAGTATCACCAGTTTTGCTCCAGGCGATAGTTGAATCTTTAATTAGATTTGAACGTGAAATGGTAATTGAATTTACCAATAACACCGTGGTGTTAGATATAAAGTATGACTAGTTTTACTTCATAGGATGAATAGATTGGGATTGGGAAATTAAAACAAATGATTACTTCGGTAAGGTTCGTTAATCCCGGCTAGTTTGGATAAGTCATAATTTGGATTGAATTGATATTCAAAGGAAGATTAAAGAATAAATTTAAGGAATTTATCTTTGATAAAATTAATGGAAACCTTTCCCAACGTATAAGAATATTCTAAATTGGAATGAGGCGTATGTTGTCTTTTTGTAACGCTTGTTTATTATATACGCGAGTTATTTAGAAAGACCGGGTTTATCCCATTCTGAATAACTGATTCGACGATGTGTCCAGGATGAAGACGGTGGTCGAAGACCGGAGGTCTTCACATCGTTTGGATAATTACTAATGATCTTGATTGGGTTGTACAAATAAGAGTATGGAATCAGTTGATGATCGTCCAGACGTACTTGGAGATAGATGGATATGCGAGGTACAAGGTGCCTCCGGTTTCGTTCAGACCCAGAACGGACTTGTAAATGGACTGTGTGTCTCACATTGGATATCATTTTGTGTGATTGATGGATATGGGTTGCATATTGTGGTTTTCCTGTGTGGCATGATAAGATGCAAATGATCAAGGCTTCTATTGAAAAGCAGAGTCTTGTGGTTGTTGATCAAAGCACCGCCTGTGTGGCACAGCTTTGTGTAGCATTGATTCGCGAGCCTCACACCCCAGTTGTGAACCAGAAACGGGAGAGGACATCAGGGAGAGCATGCGTTTCTTTCTAGCTAGGGTTGCGTCAGTGACCTACCAGCCCTGACATTTATATTATTTTCACCAGTGTGGTTGTTGGATTGTGAGGCGCCTCAGATATATCGGTGACTATGTTGAGCTGATGGAGTCATTTGGCTCATTTACGCCCCAAAGGGTAGGGAAACGCATTGTTCAGGCATTTTAATCCACATCGGTCGACCGGACCTGACGATCCAAGGGCCCACCTGAGTCTGGGTCCTGAGATATGGTAGGCTAGATTGTCTCGAAGTGGTGAGGACGATCCCTGGCCTGGGTTCACAGACGGAAATCCAACTTCCAATACGTGATATTTGCGGTTTTGATTGTAGAGCCTAGTATTGGCGACATGATATATGGTACCCATGCCATCTAGGATTGATATATTTATATTTGAAGTTGTTTTGTACACTATGCACTTATAATAGTATCAAATGATTTGTTTTGACGTACCAAGCATGTTTGGTTATTATAAGGGAAAACCCTATCCTCTGGCTTGTGTTGCATTGTGTGATGGGACCTGGGTCTTATAATAGCTTCATTTTTCCAAAAAGCATTGTGCTATTTTGTTATATGCACTGGTATTCTTGGGAGCAAACCCTTTCCGTGTTATACGGTGTGGTCCCTTGATATATATAATTTAAAGTAAAGTTTTAAATAACTGTTTTAGTTCTCACACCAGTCACATGACTGACCTGGAGTTTATTGTTTTAATCTAAACTCTGGGTGCCCCTATTTTCCACACGGGCAGCTAGTAGTTTTAGTTTTGAAAATTTATATTCACAGGATCCTGGTTTACAGCTAGAATGATATCCGGAAAGCTCTGTATCTGTATATCTCTTTCAGTTGTGTATTGTATTATTTTTCCGCTGCAGTAATGTATTTAAATCTCTGATATTTCTCTGATGTATAATATTTATTCATACTTTGTATATTCTTGTATTCTGATGGAATTGTTGTAATTAACAATGAAATGTCCTTCTGTTTGTGTTCTGATTCGTCGTGTCCTCAGTACAATCCGTGCTTTCCTTCACGGGGAAGTTTGGGTCGTAGTAGCTTGTTATCATAGCTTTGGTTTGCAAAGCTCGAGAACAAGACGTATTAGAACCGAACGAAAGAATTCATTAGAAATTGAATTAGTAATGTCCAATGAGAGTGACACGTTAGAGATGGGATCAGTAGTATCTTAGAACGAGTGTGAAGAGTATATTTTTAAAATGAAAATGATTTTTGTTTTGAAAATTTAAACCTTATTCAACGTATTTGAATATTTATTTGTATTGAATTTGGACAATCCAATATATAAAGATTTTGCATACACGTCTGATCCACGGGTATTCAAAGTTTTAATATACTGGATACATATAGAATCACACTCTAGTCGCTCGGACATGATTCTGATGATTGACGCGTCATCATCAGAATTTATTTTCGTGTTTTGAAAGTGAGATTTCTATATGATTCCAATTGACTGATGTGAGAACCAAAGCTAGATAGGGTCTATTGTCGTGATTTGGCATCAAAAATCTGATTTTTGGACTACGTATCGAAATTATGAATTTGAAATGTTAATTCACTAATTGATTGTTGGTTGTGTTGTTTGATTATTTGTTGATTAATTAAAATTTGAACTAATTAGCCAAATGGTATCAAATATTAAAATGAATCAAAAATTATTTGGAAATGCATATATGTATATGTATATACATTGAACAGGTCATAGCAAGGAGGCTAGAGAAGAGAAATAAAATTGTTTGCCCGGTGTTGGCTAGCTTTTTGACCAAGCCACCAAGGTTCACATACAAGAAGAAAATGCGAAGTTCCATTCCTCTCTGTATTCAGAAATCTGGTCGCGATCGCTCAACCCTTATCGAATCGCTACGCACCCCTTGGATCGCCACTGGCTCGCGCGAACCGAACCACCTGCGTCAGCACGATCCGATCCGATCCCACGAACCACCACGTGAAGACGTTGACTAAGTCAACCGCGATCCGATCCAAGCTGGAAGACACGATGATGGCCACGAACTTGGTCATCCACGATCCGATGTTTAAGGAGATCTGTAACACCACGTATTTTCTATGAACGTATAAGTAACAAATCAGAGGATAATTAATTTTTAAAATAAGAATCAAGGGAAACGGGTTGCGCTATTGCGTTCGTCTCGGAATTCTGGTTGAAATAGAGTCCGAGTTTGCGTGAATTGGACTTCGTATGAAGAAGTTATGGCCATGAAGTTTCAGAAAATTCAAAACAACTCGCAGGAAAATTCAAAATTCGAAGTCAAATAGGCTAGGCGGGAAATTTCCCGCCCAGCACCCAGGTCGACTGGGCAATCGACACCCCCAGGACCAGGTCGACTGCGCAGTCGACCTGGGTGTGGACCTGGTCCCCCAGCCCATTTTTGGGCCAGTGTTCGTTGTGATGTTTCCAGTCAGATTTCTGTCCAGATTCATCTGCCTAAACCTATTTAAACAGCCCCAAACCTAGCCTTCTCCGCACACAATTCTATTCTGCGTTCTAAATAAAAATAAAAATGGCGTCGCTACTCTACTGGAATCAAAACTAGAAGTTAATTAACATCAACCTAAGCAACTCAATTCAAACTAGAGATTAAAGCTTCAGCAACGATTCTACAACAATTAAAGTTCTTTCTTTAATTCAACCAAGGCAAGTACAGTTATTTTCCGATATAGACATTAATTCTGATTGTGACCTTAATTGTAAATCTGAATCTGAGATTATGTCCGTTCTGTTCTGTTTAGACCTACCTTATTCTGTATTTCTTTCTGCTTTCTATTCTATAGCCAGGCTACCACGAGCCTGAGCCAATCTCATAAGAGATTAACATACGCTAAAATATTTGGGACAATAAAATGAATAATGCATGAAATGGGCATGACCGATATGTGACTGATTTTAGGAAAGAACATAGGTTGAACTTGGAACTTAGGACATAAATCTAAGGCATATAATTGAGCCTATGACTTGAGTTTGTGGCATAAAGAATATTGAACATACGACTTGAGAAGTTGAGGCATAAAATTTACATTTGACATATGACTTAGGAATTGGGGCATAAATTTGACCGTAGGCATGTAATTAGTGTAGATACATATTACATGTTGTAAACTAGATCTGGATCTGAGCAAGCTATGTATGATAATCTGTGATTTGGGGACAAAATTCAATATCTGATTTTAAGAATATGATACATGATTAAAACCTAGATTTGTGGCACATTTTATGAAGGGGAAGATATGTGACTTAGGTGTAGAAATTAAGATCTATATTAATATTTGATAACTATCAAATGTGAATAACACCTAAGTAGGAGATTATTGAATATATGACATGCATTGAAATCAGTGGCTATATTTGGTATAATTTATATGTGAATCTTTTGTACTAGGCAAGTTGAACTAAGTTGGGACATGTAAATTATGACCATATTCTGTGACATATAAATTCAATGCAAATGTGGGGTATATGATCTTAGTGTGAATCATGACAACTATTTAGGCATGCAAACTTAGGCCAAATTTATAATTAGGCAAGATATGTTTGTGAAACTTTAAGAAATGATTAAATTTGTTATATTTGCCTAATTTGCTAGTTCTGCTATATTTTCCTAATCTGCTAGTTCTGTTATATTGCCTAATCTGCTAGTTCTGTTATATTGCCTAATCTGCTAGTTCTGTTATATTGCCTAGTCTGTTAGATCTGTTCATCTGCCAAATCTGTCATCTGCTAAGTCTGTTGAAAATGCCAAATCTGCTAAGCTAAATCTGTTGAGATGCCTAAACTGCTAAATCTGTTGAGATGCCTAAACTGCTAAATCTGTTGAGATGCCTAAACTGCTAAATCTGTTGAGAAGCCTAATCTGTTATCTGCTAAATCTGCTAGTTTGCTTAAGCTGCTAAATCCGTTAAGTCGCCAATCTGCAAAATCTGTTATCTGCTATATTTGTTGAGTTGATATAATTTGTCTGTTATTGACATAATCTGAATTGGCTATAGTTATGAATAATTGACATGTATATTAGGCGTGGGCATAAATGGTAAATTATTAATTAATTGGCCGCAAAGATGAACATGGCTAACTCGAGGTTAGAATGAGTTTGCGGCTTAATTCTGCCCGGAACCGCCCGGCACATCCAGTGGCCGCAAACAATAGGTTCTAATGTGAGAAGTTAGTCATAACGTGCTTGAAACCCGAGGTTAGACTCAGTTTGCGACAGAAATCTGGCCGGAACCAACCGGTCTAACCAGTAGCCGCAAACTGTCAGTCTAATGTGAGAGGTCTGGGTATTAATATTTAATTAATGAAAATCTGAGATAAATATGATGTCTAAAACGTGTTGGGCGGATAGGGTTAAATCCACTAAAATGATGAATTTAATAAAATATGTTCCGTGAATCTGTAGGCCTAATTACACAGTTAGACAAATATGTAAGTCTGTTAATCTGTAACTGGTTAATCGGTAAGTCTGTTAAATATGTATATCTGATCCGTTAGTCTGAAAACTTGTCTGTGAACTAGTTGATCTGAATTCTGTATGTCTGAACTTGTAAACAAGTTAATCTGAAATCTGTTAGTCTAGGGACACAAGGATAGGAAGGGAATTACTTGTGTCATCTGTTGTTTGGGACCCATATTAGTCAGTAACCCTTTCTGGTATCAAAACTTTGACCCAACAGTAGGTAGGGTCCGGGCACGCTTACTGAACTAATTATAAGAGATTCATTCTGATAATGGCGAGGTGTGTTGATGGTGCGTTCCAACCGGGTCATGTGCGTGCATGGATCCCAGTCTGCCTCTGAGGATGTATGACGCCGTGACATCTGTAAATAGATCTGTGCCAATTGGTTGTCACTTTAGGGAGTGATACACCCTACTGTGGGGCCGACACAGGGTATTTATGTATTAGGGAGCCGATCGCTTGGGGTATGGTTTTAGGGTACACTTAGTTCTGTCTGTTTCTGTTGGTACCGTCTATTTCTGTTGGGTGGTAACACCTGTCTGTTTCTGCGTTGTACCATCTGTTGGGGTGGTAAAGGCCCATTACTTGTGTACACCTAATTCTATACTATGTTTCCGTAGGGACTAATATGTTTCTGCTTCTGTTTGTTTCTATTCGAGTGGTAAAGGCCAATTACTAGTACTCTCTTCAGTGGAAATTATTCTGTACCCGTTTCTGTTTCAGTTTGGACATTAGGGTGGCACCTAATTCTGTTATACTTGTATTAGTGCAGAGAAGTGTAAAGAATTAGCTTATGTCATTCTGTTCTTCTGTAATATCCGCTACACCTGTTACTGTTATCTCTCATCCAGTTTTATTTTCATGTCATGTTATTATTATCTGTTCATAACTGAAAATCACTGGACTTACCAGACTTTATGTCTGACCTTGCTTGTTTTCGCCCCTTTTTCTTCCGTTTCCCCCCCAAGTTATCCAAGGAGGGAATACTTTAGCTTGATCCGGATTCCTTCTGCTTGAAGTACTTAAAGTATGGTTTGGCTCTGTATAGCTTCCGTTCTATGGGGATTATGATTTTAAAGTTTTGTACTCTGATGGCTTTTGAGCATGGCTGATATATATGTACTTGAGTTTTGGTAAAGTTGTAACCAAACTGATTTCTGTCTGCAGCAATAAAGTTATAAAGTTTTTCAAGTACTATTTTTATATCTGTCTTGTAATATTCTGTTCTGTTTACTAAAATGCTCCATCAAAGTTAAGGCATTCCCTTTGTGAGTGACCTTAACGGAGGTGGGGTGTTACACTTGGTATCAGAGCTGAAGGTTACCAGATTGGGTAAAGTTTTTGAAAACTATCTTCAAAAAGGTTTTGGAAGGAAGTATTTTCAAAAGGAAAGTTTATTTTGAAAAAAAAAACATAATCCCCAAAAGCCATCTATCTATCTTTTGATCCTCCGTTTGAATCTTTGTTTCCTTCTTTCTCGGGGGCTCCCGGCTTTCTGGGAGGTAACCTCATCGCGGCATGGTTCTATAGGCTTGATAAGACTACGACACTGGTCAAAGGGCAAATAAAACGCCTGACTTCCATCTGCAGCCGCAGTAGTCTCGCCTATGGCTAATTTTCTTTCGAGGTTTGTAGCATTTTCCGGGCGATGGAGGCAGCTTTCGAGGGACTTGTCCACGTGTTACACACAGATAGTAAAGATGAGAATGAGGGAGTTTGGCTAAGGAGCACAACCCAAGGATGAGAAACTCATGGACATGGACTTGGTTCACGAAGGAGGCAAAAGGGAAACACAAAAGAAGGATGAGAAGTCCGAAGATAAGAAAGGGAAAAAGTGCTTTACTTGTGGAAGCTCGACTCATCTGAACAAGGATTGCAGAAAAAGGAAGGGCACTTGCTTCAACTGTGGTGAGATGGGACACTTCACTAGGGACTGCCCGAAGAAACGAGGGCAAGGACAGAGGGCAGAACCCACTTCTGGAGGACAGGCGAACAGATAGGGTAGAAATACGAAAACTTGAGTAGAAGTTCTAAGTTTCTTATCTGATTGTTGAGTTAAAACTCTTTCTGATTCTGGCATTTTGATTCTGTAATCGATACTCTGCACTTCAATACTAGTATTGTTTCTGATTCCGCTATAGACTCAAACCCATAAGGGTTATGACTCATCTGTTTGTGAGAGATTGGGGTTTGAGAGATATCTGTGTTAGGCATCAAGTAGGACGCATACATTCTGGGTTTTATCATGCTTAGTTCGGTAACCTGATCTGTACCAGTAATCTGTAAATATATGAATATTTGCAATAAGGTTAAGATTTCCAGTTTTGACAAGAGGGTAATCCTCTGGGTGTCAATTTGATGTTGGTTTCGGTCTTCGGGGCCGATACTTAGGACCCATGTCTAATGGGAACCAAGTTTTTGTTTTATCTGTACACGCCTCCATCATTCGACTGTATCCTATTGATCGAATCATCAAACTTTAGGTAGAAACTAATGGGTGTAAACATGTGTTTGAGACATGTTATGTTTGATGGTTGCAAGTGGATGTAAGTGGTTGCTAGTGGTTGCTCATGGATGCATATACACACACTAGGCACTAGATCGGCTCGAAAACACTCTCATACTGCATATGGATGTGTGAGCATTTTTCAATTTTTGTGGATGCAAAATGATTGACTCAGCACATGGATGTTGCATATGACTGAATGGTTGTGCACTCATATAGAAAGTATATGTATCAAATAGTAAAATTTGCATACATGTTGGACTCATGGCACTGGCATAATTCGCATTAAGGAGGTCAACTGAATCAATGGACCGCCTGATCTTTGCATTAGATAAGGAACATATACACACACTTTTGCATATGTTCATACAACATTAGAAGTTTCTAAGGACAATGGACGCCAGTGATTGATGATTGAGTATATGGATGTTGGATGGTAGGACACATTCTTCATAACTTGAAGATTTCGGGGACGAAATCCATTAAGGAGGGGAGAATATAATACCCCGTATTTTCTGTGAGCATATAAGTAACAAATCAGAGGATAATTAATTTTTAAAATAAGAATCAAGGGAAACGGGTTGCGCAATTGCGTTCGTCTCGGAATTCTGGTTGAAATAGAGTCCGAGTTCGCGTGAATTGGACTTCGTATGAAGAAGTTATGGCCGTCGGAAGTTTCAGAAAATTCAAAATTCGAAGTCAAACAGGCTAGGAGGGAAATTTCCCGCCCAGCACCCAGGTCGACTGGGGAGTCGACTGGGCAGTCGACACCCCCAGGACCAGGTCGACTGCGCAGTCGACCTGGGTGTCGACGTGGTCCCCGAGCCCATTTTTGGGCCAGTGTTCGTTCTGATGTTTCCCGTCCGATTTGTGTCCAGATTCATCTACCTAAACCTATTTAAACAGCCCCAAACCAAGCCTTCTCCGTACACAATTCTATTCTGCTTCTCCTCTGCCTCTGTTCTAAATAAAAATAAAAATGGCGTCGCTACTCTGCAGAAATCAAAACTAGAAGATAATCAACATCAACATAAGCAACTCAATTCAAACTAGAGATTAAAGCTTCTGCAACGATTCTACAACAATTAAAGTTCTTTCTTTAATTCAACCAAGGCAAGTACAGTTATTTTCCGATATAAACGTTAATTCTGATTGTGACATGAATTGTAAATCTGAATCTGAGATTATGTATGTTCTGTTCTGTTTAGACCTACCTTATTCTGTATTTCTTTCTGCTTTCTGTTCTATAGCCAGGCTACCACGAGCCTGAGCCAATCTCATAAGAGATTAACATACGCTAAAATATTTGGGACAATAAAATGAATAATGCATGAAATGGGCATGACCGATATGTGACTGATTTGAGGAAAGAACATAGGTTGAACTTGGAACTTAGGACATAAATCTAAGGCATATAATTGAGCTTATGACTTGAGTTTGTGGCATAAAGAATATTGAACATACGACTTGAGAAGTCGAGGCATAAAATTTACATTGGACATATGACTTAGGAATTGGGGCATAAATTTGACTGTAGGCATGTAATTAGTTTAGATACATATTACATGTTGTAAACTAGATCTGGATCTGAGCAAGCTATGTATGATAATCTGTGATTTGGGGACGAAATCCAATATCTGTTTTTAAGAATATGATATATGATTAAAACCTAGATTTGCTGCACATTTTAAGAAGGGGAAGATATGTGACTTAGGTGTAGAAATTAAGATCTATATTAAGATTTGATAACTATCAAATGTGAATAAAACCTAAGTAGGATATTTTTGAATATATGACATGCATTGAAATCAATGGATATATTTGGTATAATTTATATGTGAATCTTTTGTACTCGGCAAGTTGAACTAAATTGGGACATGTAAATTATGACCATAATCTGTGACATGTAAATTCAATGCAAACATGGGGTATATGATCATAGTGTGAATCATGACAACTATTTAGGCATGCAAACTTAGGCCAAATTTATAATTAGGCAAGATATGTTTGTGAAACTTTAAAGAATGATTAAATTTGTTATATTTGACTAATCTGCTAGTTCTGCTATATTTGCCTAATCTGCTAGTTCTGTTATATTGCCTAATCTGCTAGTTCTGTTATATTGCCTAATCTGCTAGTTATGTTATATTGCCTAGTCTGTTAGATCTGTTCATCTGCCAAATCTATGATCTGCTAAGTCTGTTGAAAATGCCAAATCTGCTAAGCTAAATCTGTTGAGATTCCTAAACTGCTAAATCGGTTGAGATGCCTAAACTGCTAAATCTGTTGAGATGCCTAATCTGTTATCTGCTAAATCTGCTAGTTTGCTTAAGATGCAAAATCCGTTAAGTCGCCAATCTGCAAAATATGTTATCTGCTATATCTGTTGAGTTGATATAATTAGTCTGTTATTGACATAATCTGAATTGACTATAGTTATGAATAATTGACATGTATATTAGGCGTGGGAATAAATGTTAAATTATTAATTAATTGGCCGCAAAGATGAACATGGCTAACTCGTGGTTAGAATGAGTTTGCGGCGTAATTCTGCCCGGAACCGCCCGGCACATCCAGTGGCCGCAAACAATAGGTTCTAATGTAAGAAGTTAGTCATAACGTGCTTGAAACCCGAGGTTAGCCTCAGTTTGCGACAGAAATCTGCCCGGAACCCACCGGCCTAATCAGTAGCCGCAAACTGTCAGTCTAATGTGAGAGGTCTGGGCATTAATATTTAATTAATGAAAATCTGAGATAAATATGATGTCTAAAACATGTTGGGCGGATAGGGTTAAACCCACTAGACTGATGAATTTAATAAAATCTGTTCCGTGAATCTATAGGCCCAATTACAAAGTTAGACAAAACTATAAGTCTGTTAATCTGTAACTGGTTAATCGGTAAGTCTGTTAAATTTGTATTTCTGATCCGTTGGACTGAAAACTTGTCTGTGAACTAGTTGATCTGAATTCTGTATGTCTGAACTTGTAAACAAGTTAATCTGAAATCTGTTAGTCTGGGGACACAAGGATAGGAAGGGAATTACTTGTGCCATCTGTTGTTCGGGACCCATATTAGTCAGTAACCCTTTCTGGTATCAAAACTTTGACCCAACAGCAGGTAGGGTCCGGGCACGCTTACTGAACTAATTATAAGCGGTTCATTCTGATAATGGCAAGGGGTGTTGATGGTGCGTTCCAACCGGGTCATGTGCGTGCATGGATCCCGGTCTGCCTCTGAGGATGTAAGATGCCGTGACATCTGTAAATAGGTCTGTGCCAAATTGTTGTCACTTTAGGGAGTGATACACCCTACTGTGGGGCCGACACAGGGTATTTATGTATTAGGGAGCCGATCGCTTGGGATAGGGTTTTAGGGTACACTTAGTTATGTCTGTTTCTATTGGTACCGTCTGTTTCTGTTGGGTGGTAACATCTGTCTGTTTCTGCGTGGTACCATCTGTTGGGGTGGTAATGGCCCATTACTAGTGTACACCTAATTATATATTTTGTTTCCATAGGGACTAATCTATTTTTGCTTCTGTCTGTTTCTGTTCGGGTGGTAAAGGCCCATTACTAGCACTCTCTTCTGTGGAAATTATTCTATACCCGTTTCTGTTTCAGTTTAGACATTATGGTGGCACCTAATTCTGTTATACTAGTATTAGTGCAGAGAAGTGTAAAGAAATAGCTTATGTCATTCTGTTCTTCTGTAATATCTGCTACACCTGTTACTGTTACCTCTCATCCAGTTTTTTTTCATGTCATGTTATTATTATCTGTTCATAACTGAAAATCACCGGATTTCCAGACTTTATGTCTGACCTTGCTTGTTTTCGCCCCTTTTTCTTCCGTTTCCCCCCTAGGTTATCCAAGGAGGGAATACTTTAGCTTGATCCGGATTCCTTCTGCTTGAAGTACATAAGGTATGGCTTGGCTCTGTATAGCTTCCTTTCTGTGGGGATTATGATTTTAAAGTTTTGTACTCTGATGGCTTTTGAACAAGGCTGATATATATGTACTTGAGTTTTGGTAAAGTTGTAACCAAACTGATTTCTGTCCGCTGCAATAAAGTTATAAAGTTTTTCAAGTACTATTTTTATATCTGTCTTGTAATATTCTTTTCTGTTTACTAAAATGCTCCATCAAAGTTAAGGCATTCCCTTTGTGAGTGACCTTAACGGAGGTGGGGTGTTACAAGATCGCGACACCTGTCCACAACAGCTAATTTGACTAATTCTTCATCAAGCTACGAACAGGTCCGAGATCTTGGGATGTGGGCCACGTATGACCGAGATCCGTCACCAGAAATCAGCTATAAATAGCCCAGAGCTAGGCATTTTTCGGGATTTTTTGGGCAGCTTTATGGATTGATTCCACCATTACTGTCACACCTCCATTGCATACCAGATTTACTTCGAGATAACGGAGAGAAATTGTAATTGTAAGAGTGAGTTTGAGAGAAATCATTGGTTGTACTAGCATCCAAAGTATAATCAATAGCATATAAAGTGGACGTAGGCACGTTAACGCCGAACCACTATAAACCGTGTGTGTTTTCTGCTTTTTTTTTCATTTTTCAGTCATAAATCCCTACGAATCAGAACAATTTGAGTGTTAGAGCCAAATTTTGATGTAACATTTTGGTGCTTTCACTGAGAATTGATTTCTCGGCATATTGGATTGTTGCTCCGTTGTTTGGATATTCAAGTCCGAAGGAAACAGTCCCGAAACTTCACTATTCAGATTTTTGAAGATTCCAGCGGCGTCTGATATCATGGCCGGAAAGAAGTCTAAGGAAGTACGATCTTCGCAGGCGATTGAAGTTGCGAATGAAGCAGTTGAAGAAAGTGTACATGAGCAGGTTGAGGAGGGCTTCACGGATCGCGGAGACATAGGGGCGATCCGACCCGAACGTGGCATCACGAACCAATTTGAAGGGGGCGCCACGATCCGAATTGAGGGAAGCACAAACCGAACATTTGAAGGGGTCGTCACTCGATCCCGAGACAACACCACGAACCCTCCCCCAAATGTTACCACAATCCGACCCCAGGGGGCGCTATGAGCCACAGACACAGGTCCACTGCGATCTGAAGTGATGACCAGACTACAACTCGACCTGGAAAGGAGGTTATGGCTCACTCTTCCCGTCCTGGTACCTCTGTTCGACCTGGCTCAAGTTCTCTGCGCATAAGAGAAAATGTTGATGATCAATATGACCCCTCTGCTCCGGTCACTGAAGGAGATCTCTCTTACATCTCTGAAATGTAAGATAGGATGTTTGATGAATTAGCTGCTAAAAGGCAGCAAAGCTCTGTGCTGCAGCAAAACTTAACTGCTATAGATAGAAGGATCGATGATCTCGCAAGACAAAGAACACTCCCAGTTCGCCCACTCACCCCAGATTACTCTTCTTCGTCATAGGAATCGCCAAGACCTCCACGGCGACCGTATGAGAGGGCTGAAAACATAGAGCAGCTCCGATTTGGAACCTTGCCATCACGAGAGGAAGAGACACTTGGTGTAGGACCCACAAACTGCAACTTGAATAATTGTGCCGCAACTCCTAGAGCTCGAGTTGTGGATAATCCAGAAACACCCCACCTCCGTTAGGGTCACTCTCAAAGGGAATGCCCTAATTTTGGTGGAGGTTTATAAGTATAAGTCACAGATACACAAGACAGATATATAAAAAAAACATATATTTTTGAAAAAGCGGAAAACAACATCAACTTTTATTTCATTAAAATACGTGTTACACAAACCATGCCATAATTTGTCTTACAATACTTCCAAAAACATAACACCTTCATAATGTCTTGATTACATTATTTAAAGAAGCATAAAAACATAAGTAAACTGCATAAATCCCATAATTGATGTCCAAAGCCATAGTCCAAAACGAAAAGATCCAAGCAATACGTTCTTTCTCTTCATGCTGGATGTGAAAAATGGTCAAGCTGCGGTATTCCCTCCCTGTGGACCTGGGGGGGGGGGGGTGAATGAAAGAAAATAAGATGAAAGAAAAGTAGAGTCAGACATAAAGCCTGAGTAAGTCTAGGACTATTCAGTCTATGAATAAAGAACTGGGCATGATAAGCATAAACTGGAAATGGGAAAGCACCATAAACTAAGTTAAGTTGTCTAGAGTCGAATATACTTATCGTACCCCATAATAATCTCTGCATCCATATAAACTAGTTCCCAACAGGCACCCCATAATCAGGGTGAAGTGATCTGTTTCTAATGATCGTCTCCTACTTGCATAGTTACATGTGTCTTACAACCCCCAATGTTGTAGTTACCTATGCTGGTCCCACCATGGGGTGTATCAAGTCCCATGGTGGCGGCCCGACACAATTCTAGAATGCACAGGTATACTACTGGTGCCCAGTGCCTTATTTTTCTGCGCCGGAGTGTGCACGCCCTCACCCCGTTAGAACCTACACTGCCGCAGCATCACCATCGATTTGACCTCTTACAGTCAGCCCAGTAATCGTGCCCCACCCTGCCTAGTTCAGGGTATCCTGATACACCTTGTAGGGTTACTGCTGGAAAAGGTCCCCCCGCTACTAGGTTTTCTATTTCTAGCCAACATGCTAAGTTGGTTAAGTGTTTTGTAAACCTAACCCCCAATCAGTATGTATAGTTTATCATGTTACATTTTGATTAAGTATTAATTCAATTTACTTAATCCTATCAATCCTGACTCAGCCTTAATTGTCTTATTAAAGCCTCAACCTCTCACATTAGACAGATGTTGTTGTGGCTGCCTGTTGTCGGTTGGGTCCGGGCGGTCTTACGCCACAACTCAGTCTAACCTCGGGTCCTTATTGGGCTCCGTGTTTAACCACCCCCATTGGATAGGTATTGTTGTGACTACTGGACAGCCGGGCGGTTCCGCGCAGGTTTACATCACAACTCAATCCAACCTCGGGTTAAACACATCGTATTTTCTAAATTTACATATTTTGTCTCTTTTCTTTTTATATGTAAATATTTGTGGCCCATTATTCAAATTCATCTTTATTGGGTAAAATTAATTTATACCACTTAATGGTTTTTCAATGTCATTGGCATGCGTCAAACATGCCAACACATATGTTTTATATTTTAACCCAAACGTCACTACCCCCGTTTTATACGTTCGCTACAATATAACATATGTTGGGTTTAACATTTAAACCCAACTTAGCCACATGAAAAAGGGGAGGCTTAGAACATGGTGTTTATATATTATAAGTAACATAAAAAGGGGAGTGTGAATGCATGAACTTGCAACATAGAGAACTAATTAACATAAATTTGGCACTTGTGAACTTGCATTGTAATAGCATATAATCATGGCATAAACATACCTAAACATGAAATCATGGTTTTTGATCTATTCATATAATCATGGCATAAACCTACCTAAACATGAAATCATGGTTTTTGATATATTCATATAATCATGGCATAAATATACCTAAACATGCAATCATGGTTTTTAATCTATTCATGCAAACTTGCAATTGAAATGTAAATCTAACTTAGCTATGTGTCACATATATTATCATATGATTTTTTATAACAATATAGGCCTAAAACATGTTTTCCAATTAGGCATAACACTAGACATAGTCTAGACATGTTCATAGAGTCAACACAAGTTCACAAAGATGTTTACTTTTGTCTCTAATACAAAAGTATGGTTTTACATTTGAATCATGATGCCAATTCCAACATAAATTCACATAAGTCATAATACCCAAATGGATCCAACTACACTAAAAGTGATTATAATATATATTATGTTGGCATAATAGTGAATCGTATACTCGCATGAATCTCAAATAAACTACCACAAACTTGTAGTTGTTAACTTTCAACATGAATCACATACTTGCAAATATCCAATCGTTATACCACAACATCCCAAATCGTTTAGAATCAAAGCAACCTTCAAATATAAATTATTATCACCATAAATCAAATACAATTCTATTTCTCATTTTACACAAATCAAAACACAATTATTTATTCACATCGGAATAGCACTCTACTTACAACGTATGACGAATCTTCAATTTAGGAATCTGAATTCTGAATTTGGAGATGCTATCCTTTGTTGTAGGCATTTTTTTGATTTAGTTGTCGATGCTTTAAGCTTTTGAATTGTCTCCTAATCGTCTCTCTATTTTGGCGGCTATTCCTAGTCTTTCCTCTGCAGCATGACGGTCTCATTCTTATTCTTGTTTGTATGAATTAGGTGGAGTCTTAGGTCCTTTTTATAGAGTTTGTGAGTTGATTAGGACCGTCGATGGAGCTTGGATTAATATTAGCCATTCATTTGAAGGAGAGACCTGTCAGGAGCTGACACCTAGCCCTAGTGACAAGGCAAGGCTCAAAAATTCGGCTAAGCACAGACCAGGCCAGCCAAGACCTGACCAGCAGGTCATTCTGACCTGGGCGCACATGGCAGGTGCGTCAGGCTAAAAATGTACTGGCGCACTTCCAAAGTGCGCCAGTTCATTTCTGTTCTGTCGCACTTCCCAAGTGCGCCAGTGCATTCTGACCCGTTTTCTGTTTTTTCGCCCAACTTCGTTCGTCCATATCTTCTTCATACGATATCCGTTTTACGCAAACTTGAGCTCTATCTCAAGCAGAATTTCAAGACAAACGCAATGGAGTATCTCATTTCCTTTGATTTCATCATTTATAATTAATAATACTTTAATTCGTGAAGCTTAACGTTATAGAATTCACGGGGTGTTACATTCTCCCCAATTAAAAGGATTTCGTCCCCGAAATCTTCAAGTTAGGAAGAATGTATATCTTAACATCCAAACATCCATCTACTCATCCATCAAACACGAGCATCCATTGTCCTTAAAAGACTTCTAATGCTTCATGATCATATGCGAAGTGTGTGTACATGTACTTATCTAATGCAAAATCAGTCGGTGTACTGATTCAGTTAACCTCCTTAATGCAAATTATGTAAGTGTCATGAATCCATTATGTATGCAAATTTTCCTATTCATGATTTTACATGGGTGCACAATCATTCACATATAAATGCAACATCCATATGGCAACACATTAAACTTCAACCATATACAAATATAAATACATATATGCACATGCAACATGAAGTGACTGAGCCGATCTAAAACCTAAATTGTGTGTTTATATGCAACCACGAGCAACCACTAGCAATCACTTGCAACCACTTGCAACCATCATCCATAACATGTTTCAATTACATGTTTTCATCCAAAGAGTTTCTACCTAAAAGATAAGGTCGAGGAGATATACCTAAAAAGATAGATAAAAGCGCAACTTAAGGAAAAAGAAAGATCAAAGATGTACCCTCGAAAAGAAAAGGGTAGGCAGCGCGTATTCTAGCTTCAGTTTCCCAAGTTGCGTCTCCCTCGGCGTCGCTCCACTGAACTTTGACGAGCTTGACTTCGCGGTTGCGTAGCATCTTCACTTCCGTTCTTAATATGCGGGTTGGAACTTTCCTCACGGTTGCTTCGCGTTCCACTTCAGCTTCTTCTAGGATATTTGGCTCTACCACTTCAGCAGATTCATGTAGACATTTTCGGAGGTGCGAAACATGAAAGACGTTGTGAATTCCGGCCAGCTTTTCGGGTAGCTCTAATCTATAGGCCATTTTCCCAATTTTCTCGATGATAGGAAATGGCCCTACGAACCTTGGTGCTAGCTTTCCTGTGGTTCCAAAACGAACAACGTTCCTTAGCGGAGACACCTTAAGAAAAACTTTGTCCCCAACCTCAAATTCCAGGTCGGTCCTCCTCTTGTCGGCATAGGATTTCTATCTGTCTTGAGCTGTCTTCATTCTTCTCTGTATTAAGTCTACTTTTTCTGAAGTCTCTCAGATCATAGCTGGCCCAAGTATGAGTTTATCAGTAGACTCCCACCAACAAGTGGGCGATCGGCACGGTCTTCCATATAAAGCTTCGAAGGGCTCCAATACGAGAGTGGCTTGGTAGCTGTTGTTGTAGGCAAATTCCACCAAAGGAAGATGGTCTTCCCACGTCCCTCCGAAGTCAAGGACGCACAGTCTTAAAAGGTCCTCCAAAACTCTGTTCACTCTTTCCGTCTGGCCGTCGGTTTGGGGGTGATAGGCTATGCTCAAGCATAACTGTGTGCCTACCGCTTCTTGTAGACTGCGCCAAAACTCACTTGTGAAGATAGGGTCTCGGTCACTAACAATGTTGGAGGGTATTCCATGGAGTCGAACAATTTCCTTGAGGTAAAGAGATGCTAGGGATAAGGTAGTTCTTTTACTCTTGACAGGTAAAAAGTGGGCGCTTTTAGTAAGCCTATCCACTATTACCCAAATGCTAGTGTTTCCTCTTCTAGACCTAGGCAGCCCATCAATGAAGTCCATTGACATGCTATCCCACTTCCAATGCGGGACCTCTAGAGGATGGAGCAGAGCACCAGGTTTCTTCTGTTCCGCCTTAACCTGTTGGCAAACCATACTCTTTGAAACGAATTCTGCCACGTCTTTCTTCATGCCGCTCCAAAAGAAAGTTCTCTTTATGTCCTTGTACATTTTATCTCCGCCTGGATGCATCGTCATCTTGGAGTGATGTGCTTCCTCGAGAACCGTCTTTACTAAATCCCTTGTCTGTGGGACGCATAGTCTTCTGTCTCGCCTTAGCCAACCCTTATCGTCGATGGAGTATCTGTTAAGGTGACTTGAAGTCTCACTCCTAATTAGCTTATCAATCGTTTCCACAAGCTGTGGGTCTTCGCGTTGTGATGTCCCTATTGAGTCCACTAAAGTCGGGCGTACTTCGAGAGATGCTAGCAAGCGCAGTACAAAATCGGAGGAGGGCCTAAAGTCAAAGTTGGCTATAAACTCTAGGCTTTGTCTTTTAACAAACAGCGGGCTTAGGGTCAGTTTCTTCCGGCTCAATGCGTCTGCCACTACGTTGCCTTTGCCCGGAGTGTAGGAGGTCTCGAAATCGTACGAGGCAAGAAACTCCATCCATCTCTGTTGCCTCAAGTTAAGATCTTTCTGCGAGAAAAGGTATTTCAACGATTTATGGTCAGTGTAAAGTTTGAACTTCTCACCTAGGAGATAGTGTCGCCAAGACTTGAGTGCAAAGACGATGGCAGCTAACTCAAGATCGTGGGTCGGGTAGTTCTTTTCGTACACTTTCAACTGTCTTCCGCCATAAGCTACTACCCTTGCTTCTTGCATTAAGACAGCGCCTAGTCCTGTCCCACATGCATCTGTATAAACTGTGAACATCTTGCTTCCATCCGGCAACGTTAAAACTGGGGCTGTTGTAAGAGCCCTTTTTAGTCGTTGGAAAGCAAACTCGCAATCCAAGTCCCAATTGAACACTAGATTCTTCTTGGTCAGCCTTGTGAGCGGAGCTGAGATTTTCGCAAAATCCCTTATGAATTTTCGGTAGAAACCTGCTAGTCCTAGAAAACTTCGGACCTCAGTTGCATTCCTTGGTTTCTTCCAATCCTGTACCGCTACTACCTTAGCAGGGTCCACAGCTAACCCTTCTTTGGATACTATGTGCCCAAGGAACCTCACTTCTTCTCTCCAAAAGTGGCATTTGGAGAATTTGGATTTTAGCTGATGGACTCGCAGAGTTTCCATGATTGCCCTTAAGTGCTGAGCATGCTCCTCTTCACTCTTTGAGAAGATCAAGATATCGTCTACGAAAACCACTACGAACTTGTTGAGGAAATCTCTGAACACCCTACTCATTAGGTCCATGAAGTAAGCAGGTGCGTTTTTCAAGCCGAAAGGCATGACAAGCCATTCAAAGAAGCTGTCTGGGGTTCTGAATGTTGTCTTATCGATGCTGTCTTCAGCCATCCATAGCTGATGAAAACCGGTCGCCAAATCGAGTTGGGAGAAAACAGACGCTCCTACAAGCTGATCAAACAGATCGTCAATTCTGGGGAGAGGGTGCCTATTCTTTTTCGTTAGCTTGTTGAGCTCCCTATAGTCAACACATAGTTGGAGTGAACCATCCGCCTTTGTAGCGAACACCACTGGAGTGCCCCATTCTGAAATGCTCCTTCTAATGAACCCCTTCTCTAGAAGCTCATTAATCTGTTTACTGAGCTCCTTCCTTTCCCGTGGAGCCATGTGTCTAACGGGAAACGCAACGGGCTTTGCATTATATACAAGATATATGCGGAAGTCTATCTCCCGCTTCGGAGGCAAGCCCTTCACCTCTTCGAAGACATCCGGGTACTCCCGGACCACTCTAACCGATTGCAAACTTTCAACAGAGGCATCTAGCGATTCAAGATAACTAAGCATAACCGCATACGAGGGATTACAAGTAATTTCCAGAGTGTTACCGAGTTGGGTCAGGAGCCTAACCACCCTTTTCTCACAATCAAGGATGGCACCATTACTGGATAGCCAATCCATGCCCAAAATCAAACCATATCCCGAGAAGCCCAAAACAAAGGCACTACATCTAAATTCTACGCTTAGGATAGAAATTTTCAATCCCACACAGATCATAGACAGATGAGCTGGGCCCCCAATTGGATTTGAAACAATTAAGTGGTCCTCTACCATACTAGTTTCTAGGTGCAGAGATTCTACTAAAGCAGATGAAATAAAGGAGTGTGATGCGCCAGAATCAGATAAAGTGCGAATTGGGTGATAATGAAGATAAACTACACTTTCTACAGAAGTATTTATACCTCGTTGTTGCAGAGGTGGCACTTCTAGCACATGAACCTGTGCCCCTGAGGTGGATCCAGCCCTCTGCCCCTGCCCTCGTTTCTTTGGGCAATCCTTAGCCATATGGCCTGTTTCACCGCAAGAAAAGCACCCACCATTCATCTTGGCCTTCTTTTTCCGGCAATCTTTCACCAAGTCCCCCACTTTGCCACAAAAATTACACTTCCTCTTCTCTTTGTTGTCTTTCCCGCCCTTCTTAAAGTCTGTCTTCTTAGGCTGTAAACCCTCTTTCTTCCCTTGAGAGCTTTCTGCCTTTGTCTCCATCTTGCCCTTATCCTCTTCATTCAGCAATGCCATCTGCACCAACCTTTCATACGTAGCTCCCAAGGGTATATGGATCATGGCCAAACTATGTAATGGCTCATTCAATCCTTTGGCAAAGCGAAGAGCCTTCTTGTGCGGAGTGTTGACTAGGTCTAGTCCGAACCTAGCCAGCTGATCGAACTGATTAACATACTCTTTGACTGTCATGTTCCCTTGCTTAAGAAATAAGAATTTTTCCAACTGAAGACTCCTTTCAGCTTCTGAGAGAAATTTAGCTTCAAACCTTGACCTAAAGTCCTCCCATGTTTCCACTGGCCTTTCTGCACTGGTGACTTCCCACCAGTAGGAAGCCTCGCCTTTAAGTAGCCATACTGCCAGTTGTACCTTCTGCCTATCTTCTACCTCAAAGATGACGAATAAGTCCTCGGTTTCCTTCTGCCAATTCCTGGCTGCCACGAAGGACTCGGTTCCATGAAAGTCCTTTCCTCCCATAGCTTTAAAATCTTTCCATATATTAGCAAAAGTATTACCCCGCGGAGGAGGTGGAGGAAGAGGTGCTGCTGCAGCTGGATAATTTCCCGCAGCTGGGGGAGGAGGAACGGTAGGACCTGGCTGAGTGGCCCTCGCTTCTAAGAATCGTCTAAACCAACCAGGTATTGGTACACCCTCTGGCAAGTTAAGTTCTTCGGACATGCTGAAACAAAAAGGATAGATTCAAAACGAAAGACAAAAGATAGTACCTATGGCTTTGGGGGACTTTGCCTTTTTAAAATAAAATAACATTTTATCTTTAAAAATGCTTCTTTAAATTTTTCTTTTTGGAAATGAATTTTTCAAAACTTTTTATCTTATTTGGTAAACCAATGCTATGGTACCAAGTGAAACACCCCACCTCCATTAGGGTCGGTCACTCTCAAAGGGAATGCCCTAATTTTGGTGGAGGTTTATAAGTATAAGTCATAGATACACAAGACAGATATATAAAAAAACATATATTTTTGAAACAGCGGAAAACAACAGCAACTTTTATTTCATTAAAATACGTGTTACACAAACCATGCCATAATTTGTCTTACAATACTTACAAAAACATAACACCTTCATAACTGTCTTGATTACATTATTTAAAGAAGCATAAAAACATAAGTAAACTGCATAAGTCCCATAATTGCTGTCCAAAGCCATAGTACAAAACCAAAAGATCCAAGCAATACATTGTTTCTCTTCAAGCTGGATGTGAAAACTGGTCAAGCTGTGGTATTCCCTCCCTGTGGACCTGGGGGGGAGGAATGAAAAAAAAGAAGACGAAAGAAAAGTAGATTCAGACATAAAGCCTGAGTAAGTCTAGGACTATTCAGTCTATGAATAAAGAACTGGGCATGATAAGTATAAACTGGAAATGGAAAAGCACCATAAACTATGTTAAGTTGTCTAGAGCCGAATATACTTATCGTACCCCATAATAATCTCTGCATCCATATAAACTAGTTCCCAACAGGCACCCCATAATCAGGGTGAAGTGATCTGTTTCTAATGATCGGCTCCTACTCGCATAGTTACATGTGTCTTATGACCCCCAATGTTGTAGTTACCTATGCTGGTCCCACCATGGGGTGTATCAAGTCCCATGGTGGCGGCCCGCCACAATTCTGGAATGCACAGGTATACTACTGGTGCCCAGTGCCTTATTTTTCTGCGCCGGAGTGTGTGCACGCCCGCACCCCGTTAGAACCTACACTGCCGCACCACCGCCATCGATTTGACCTCTTACAGTCAGCCCAGTAATCGTTCCCCACCCTGCCTAGTTCAGGGTATCCTGATACATCTTGTAGGGTTACTGCTGAAAAGGGTCCCCCCGCTACTAGGTTTTCTATTTCTAGCCAACATGCTAAGTTGGTTAAGTGTTTTGTAAACCTAACCCCCAATCAGTCTGTATAGTTTATCATGTTCCATTTTGATTAAGTATTAATTCAATTTACTTAATCCTATCAATCTTGACTCAGCCTTAATTGACTTATTAAAGCCTCGACCTCTCACATTAGACAGATGTTGTTGTGGTTGCCGGTTGGGTCCGGGCAGTCTTACGCCACAACTCAGTCTAACCTCGGGTCCTTATTGGGCTCTGTGTTTAACCACCCACATTGGATATGTATTGTTGTGACTACTGGACAGCCGGGCGGTTCCGGGCAGGTTTACATCACAACACAATCCAACCTCGGGTTAAACACATCGTATTTTCTAAATTTACATATTTTGTCTCTTTTCTTTTTATATGTAAATATTTGCGGCCCATTATTCAAATTCATCTTTATTGGGTAAAATTAATTTATACCACTTAATGGTTTTTCAAGGTCATTGGCATGCGTCAAACATGCCAACACATATGTTTTATATTTTAACCCAAACGTCACTACCCCCGTTTTATACGTTCGCTACAATATAACATATGTTGGGTTTAACATTTAAACCCAACTTAGCTACATGAAAAAGGGGAGGCTTAGAACATGGTGTTTATATATTATAAGTAACATAAAAAGGGGAGTGTGAACGCATGAACTTGCCACATAGCGAACTAATTAACATAAATTTGGCACTTGTGAACTTGCATTGTAATAGCATATAATCATGGCATAAACATACCTAAACATGAAATCATGGTTTTTGATCTATTCATATAATCATGGCATAAACCTACCTAAACATGAAATCATGGTTTTTGATCTATTCATATAATCATGGCATAAATATACCTAAACATGAAATCATGGTTTTTAATCTATTCATGCAAACTTGCAATTGGAATGTAAATCTAACTTAGCTATGTGTCACATATATTATCATATGATTTTTGATAACAATATAGGCCTAAAACATGTTTTCCAATTAGGCATAACACCAAACATAGTCTAGTCATGTTCATAGAGTCAACACAAGTTCACAAAGATGTTTACTTTTGTCTCTAATACAAAAGTATGGTTTTACATTTGAATCATGATGCCAATTCCAACATAAATTCACATAAGTCATAATACCCAAATGGATCCAAATACACTAAAAGTGATTATAATATATATTATGTTGGCATAATAGTGAATCGTGTACTTGCATGAATCTCAAATAAACTACCACAAACATGTAGTTGTTAACTTTCAACATGAATCACATACTTGCAAATATCCAATCGTTATACCACAACATCCCAAATCGTTTAGAATCAAAGCAACCTTCAAATATGAATTATTATCACCACAAATCAAATACAATTCTATTTCTCATTTTACACAAATCAAAACATAATTATTTATTCACATCGGAATAGCACTCTACTTACAACGTATGACGAATCTTCAATTCAGGAATCTGAATTCTGAATTTGGAGATGCTATCCTTTGTTGTAGGCGTTGTTTTGATTTAGTTGTCGATGCTTTAAGATTTTGATTTGTCTCCTAATCGTCTCTATATTTTGACAGCTATTCCTAGTCTTTCCTCAGCAGCATGACGGTCTCATTCTTATTCTTGTTTGTATGAATTAGGTGGATTCTTAGGTCCTTTTTATAGAGTTTGTGAATTGTATAGGACCGTCGATGGAGCTTGGATTAATATTAGCCATTCAGTTGAAGGAGAGACCAATCAGGAGCTGACACCTAGCCCTAGTGACAAGGCAAGGCTCAAAAATTCGGCTAAGCACAGACCAGGCCAGCCAAGACCTGATCAGCAAGTCATTCTGACCTGGGCGCACTTGGCAGGTGCGCCAGGCTAAAAATGTACTGGCGCACTTCCCAAGTGCGCCAGTTCATTTCTGTTCTGGCGCACTTCCCAAGTGCGCCAGTGCATTCTGACCCGTTTTCTGGTTTTTCGCCCAACTTCGTTCATCCATATCTTCTTCATACGATATCCGTTTTACGCAAACTTGAGCTCTATCTCAAGCAGAATTTCTAGACGAACGCAATGGCGTAACACATTTCCCTTGATTTCATCATTTATAATTAATTATATTTTAATTCGTGAAGCTTAACGTTATAGAATTCACGGGGTGTTACAAATCCTGTTGAGAATAGACCACCTCAGCCCCTTCATCGTACAAATACTCATGGTAACAGGGGGCAACGAATCCCAATCCGAGCTTTGGACTTCGTGGATGTTCCTAGAAGAGAGATCGGAGAATTCCACCGAGCGAGAAGCGCTGATCCCGAGCCTCCGATGACCAGTGCAAATGTTGCAGCTATGGTCCATCAAATCCTGGCGGATAGCCGTGGACAAAGGAATGAAGATTGGGGAATTGACCGCAGTCACACCCCTTTTAC
Source organism: Allium sativum (assembly GCA_030737875.1). Classification (NCBI taxonomy): domain Eukaryota; kingdom Viridiplantae; phylum Streptophyta; class Magnoliopsida; order Asparagales; family Amaryllidaceae; genus Allium; species Allium sativum. The sequence continues at coordinate 890,541,054 of CM060910.1, read as the reverse complement.
TGATGACATTCTAGACGTAAAATTCCCGAGGCGCTTCAACATGCCTCAGATGAACCGTTACGCGGGTAGATCTGATCCGATCCAACATCTAATGAGATATTCTTGGTCAATGACCGCTGTCGCAGCCTCTGACGCTGTAAAGTGCAAAGCATTCCCTATATTCCTGGAGGATGTAGCGTTATTATGGTTTACTCGCTTACCAGCAAGATCAATTTCCAGTTTCAGGGATTTGAGTGAAAGGTTCATGGAACAGTTCCGCATTTATGCACAGAGGTCAAAGAGTGTGATTGACCTGTTCCTCGTCAAACAACGACCAGGAAAGAGCTTGAGGGTGTATCTGGATCGTTTCAACCTAGTCGCCACCGAAGTCAAGGATCCATATGAGCCAACTGTTGTGGCAGCCCTAATTGATGGCGCAGATAAAGATACTGAATTTGGGAGATACCTGGCCGATATGCCACCTCATACTAAAGAATTGTTCTACGAGAAACCAAACGTACGCTTACGTCAGGAGGAGGTATATGCTAACCGGAAGATGAAAATGGCAAATAATGAGGAAATCCAAAGTAATGTGGCCATCAATCAAACCAGAGATAGCTCGGGAAAGGTTGAAGTCAATGTTGGAAACCGAAACCAGGGCGGCGGCCACCAGTCAGGAAACAATGGTAAAAACAGTAATGGCAATAATCGGAAGAGAAATCGGGGGAATGACTCCCAGAGAAGGACCCATCCCAGGTCTTTTGAAAATTATACGCCAATAAATGATACTTTGGAGAATATATTCGTAGACTCATACAACGTTCTCCAACGTAAAAGGCCTCCTCCAAGAGATTCGATGGAGAAAGAACGTGAGACGGGGAAGTTTTGTCTCTTCCATCAGACTCACGACCACTCTACAAATGAATGTCGTCATCTGAGAGACGTAGTTGAGAGGCTGCTCCGAGAAGGGAAGTTGGATGAGTACCGAGTGACTCCTAGAGACGGAGCCAAGCTATTCAGACCCCGAACCAAAACCAAAATCAACCTACTGCCAAGTCAACTATCCAGCAAAAAGGAAGGGATCTTGTTATCAATATCATAATCGGAGGGCTTCACCTAGCCGGGCATAGTTTCAAGGCGATGGATCAGTACGTAAACGCAGCAAAGCAGCATCTTAAGGCAGGAGAGTGTAGCAACCTTGAGGACAATGTCCCGGTAAAACAGCAAAAGTGATGTCGGATGACGTCATTTTCCGCAACCGAGAGAGTATTGGAGTCCACGCTCCGACCGAAGATCCATTTGTAATCACAGTTCCTACTGGCCCGGCCAGTATCCATAAAGTTTTAGTGGATAACGGGAGTTCAGTCAACATTCTATTCAAAAAGACATTCGATCAAATGAACCTTGAATTGAAAGATTTAAAGCCGTGTGAAGGACGGATCCGTGGATTTAACGGTGGTTCAACTGCTCCAATGGGATATGTAGAGCTGCCGGTAACACTTGGGGAAGGAGAACGCCAGAGAGTGAGAATTCTTCCCTTCGTGGTTTTGGGTATTGAATCGCCTTATAATGCCTTCTTGGGCCCACCGGCCCTAGCAAAGTTTAGAGCTTGTATATCCCCCTGGTGCTTGTTATTGAAGTTTCCTACGGAAGCTGGTGTTGGCATAGTCAGAGGAGATCAAGTTGCTGCACGAGCATGTTACATTGCAGAGCTAAAGCTACTCCGTAAAGGAAGAGATATAAAAACTAAAGACGCTTCTTCCCTCACAAGGGAGGAGACGTCATAGCAATTAAAGAGAATGGTTATGGGTGAGTCGCCCAGAGAACAGCCCGAGGATATAGATCCCAGAGAGGACGAAGAGACTGGGGGTAGAATGGCGGCTCCCAACGAAACGACTGTGGATGTACCGATCGATGATAGTGGCCCAGAAAAGGTCCTGAAGATTGGGTCCCAGTTGGATCCAGTTTGAGCTAAAGAACTGACGAATTTCCTGAAAGATAACTTGGATGTATTTGCTTGGACCCACGCGGACATGTGTAGGATATCTCCATCAATCATGAGCCACTCATTGAGCATTAACCCAAAGCATCCCCCCATAAAACAAAAAAGGAGAATGCTGGGCCCAGAGAGGTCCGCAGCCTTGAAAGAAGAAGTTGAAAAGTTAAGAAGTAATGGATTCATCAGAGACTCAACCTACCCAGATTGGATTTCAAATCCAGTTTTGGTAAAGAAGGTAAAGAAAAATGAGAAGTGGCGTACGTGTATTGGTTTTTCGGATTTGAATAAAGCTTTCCCAAAAGATAGTTATCCGTTACCCAGAATTGATCAGTTGGTAGATTCAACGGCGGGTCATGAGCTTCTCTCTTTCATGGATGCTTATTCAGGATATAACCAGATTCCTATGCATGTTCTAGATCAAGAACACACTAGCTTCATTACGGATCTGGGATTATACTACTACGTGGTAATGCCTTTTTGGTTTGAAGAACGCAGATGCTACATATCAACGGTTAGTGAACAGAATGTTCTATAACCAGATTGGGAAAACGATGGAGGTGTACGTTGATGACATGTTGGTTAAGCCAGACAATCGCCCGATCACACTACAGACTTGGCAGAGATGTTTGGTATTCTTCGAAAGTATGGGATGAAACTCAACCCAACGAAATGCTCATTTGGTGTTGCATCCGGGAGATTCTTGGGATTCATTGCAGCAATCAAAGGCATTCAGGAGCCTAGACAAATCAAAGATGTGCAAAGCCTTGCAGGGAAAGTAGCAGCATTGTAATAACCCAGAAATTCTGAGCCAGTTTAAAATTTTTATTTTGGCAATTTTAGTGGATTTTGAATATTTAAAATAGATTATTTTAAATAATATCGTCGAGAAATTTATTTTGAATATAATTCCAACGTATATATTATATACGTCGTCGTTAGAATATAAATAATTATATATAATTATAAATAGAATTGAAAATGGCTCGGTAGTTCGATAATTCGATTTCAAACTTCAATTGAATGTACCGGGTGCAAAACAATCCGAATTTTAGTGAAACCAAAAATAATAGGATCTAATTGATGATATCTTTCCAACGAATCCGAAAAATCAAAATTTCATAGCGGGAATCAAAATATATGTCCGGTTGAAAATTCTGAATAGTCGCTATGGAATTCAAGCCCTTAAGAATGGAAATTTTGCAAACGACCTCGGATTTCGACGAAACCAGTTTTGTTGGATCCGCAGTGTCAAGTTACTGCTAGATTCCAAATTTCATAATTTTTCGAATCAATATGTGGGCGTGGCAAAGGAAAACGCGTTTGACCAGTTTCAGTTGATTTTAATCGACTGGAAAATGGTCATTTTTCCAACGGTCTCAGAATTCGACGAAACTAGTTTTGTTAGTACCGTATCATCAATACGAGGCTAGAAAGTATTTTTCTGGAATTTTTCGAGTTAGTACGTGACCCCGATAATTTGAAATGTGAGTTTAAATTGAATATATAAAGAACTATACTTTAAATTCAACGGAAACTGATTCAAACAGTCGAATTGGCCTGCAATACATATCCCATTGTGTTCGGAACGGGGGTAAAACGTTAGGGGCGACGGTCGTTGGGCTCGATTTGAGATTCGTATGAAAAGTCAACTTTCAAAGGAATTAAAAATAAATAAAATAAAATATATAGCCCTCTCTCCTTTCTCTCTCCCCTCACTTTTCAAAACCAGTCAAAATAAAAAAAAGAAAAAGGAAAAAAACCGAACCCCCCACTTTCGATCGATCCCGCCGACCCCCAGGCGATCGCCACCTCCGTTCTCAGTCCCTCCCCCTCCGCAACCTCCCCCTCCTTCTACCCGAACCAGCGACGAATACCCCCCCCTCGAATCCCGCGAACCCTAGCCGCCGCCTCCCAAACCCTAACCACCCACCACTGGCCGACGCAACCCCCAAACCCCCCCTCGTCAGTTCGAACCCCCCTGCTCTGCCCCACGTCAGCCTCGCAGTGGCCACCACCACCTGAACCCGACTCCGGCGCAGCAGCAAAGACCCCCCCTTTTCTCAAAACAATACGGTAAGTTTTATTTTATTTTATTTTCTTTTATTTTATGATTTTCAGATTATATAAAAACTGATTTTCCTTTTTATATATAGGATTATGAAATAAAAATTCAATTTTTATGTAGATGATTTTGAATAAAAAAAATTTGAATTTTTATGAATAAGACTATGCATTGTTTTTCAAATATGAAACGAAGTTTAGTTTTTTTAAAAATAGAAAAGACGAGATTTTTAAATGGAGAAAGGTGTGATTTTTACATATGTAGTGGGTTAAAAATGATTTTTACATAGTAGGAACTATGAAAATGTAATCTTTATGAGATAGAGAATAAAAAATATAATCTTTGTATATGTAGCAAAATAAAAATCTGATTTTTATTATATATACATTGAAATAAAGTGGTATTTTTATAAAGGCGAAATCTTTATTTTAGAAAAGGCGAAATCTTTATTTTAGAAAAGGCGAAATCTTTATTGTAGAAAAGGTGAAAGATCTATTTTTGAAAAGGCGGAAACTTTATATAGAGAATAGCATGATAAAATAGAATTTTTATCCATATAGCGTCGAAGTAAAAATTCGATTTTTATATATTGAATAGCGAAGTAAAAATTCGATTTTTATATATTGAATAGCGAAGTAAAAATTCGATTTTTACATATGTAGAGAATACGGGCGACGAAAGTGATAGAAGGCGAGAACGACGAAGGTTTCTGCAAATGAAGAGTCATGATATTGGATAGCTATTGGTGAGAATTTCTCACCTTTCAATTTCATTTCGATTTATATATATATATATATATATATACTAGGATGCAGACGGTGCTTAGTAGCACCCAACACAATCGTCCACAGACCATGGACTTGTTTGTTTGGTTGTGTAGTTGACTAGTTTATTTAGTTTGAATTGAATTGTTTGGTGAAATGAAATTGATTTGATTGATGTGTGAATGGCGTGGGCCTTCACTAGACCGGGGATAAGGCTAGGCCTTGTCCCGTTTCTAGTATCGTGCCGTTATGCCGCTGAAATTTTCTAAAATATGTTAGAAAAATAAAAATATCATTTTATTGAATAAATGAACTGAATAGAAATTCATGTGTTGAAATAAAATATTTTATCGTTAAAAATATAATTTTTAACGTGAAGTGGATAAAATAAAATATTCATTTACAAACCAGACGGTTTGTTTATGTACACTGATTTGACTGACATTGATCGGGTCGATAAATTTTACACATCGCCCAACTGCACAAATAAAATATGTGTTTGATTGTTTGAAACCACACACAGGTGTTGGGATGAAATTTGAAGTTCACTCATCCTGATTGATTAAATATGTCGATCGATTGATTGACAGGCTGTTATAAGCGTTAGATATCTATATTTGATGCTTATACAGTGTAGTGCACTTTGGTTGATGGTTGATTATTTTCCAATTCTATTATATACGTGTGATGTATGGAAATCCATATAATTAACATTATATGGTAATTGATTGGGCCTCATTCCAATTTAGAAAATAAAGAATATTATAAAATAAAGGTTCATGTGTTGACTGTACTCATCCGTTGAGATTAGTCATGTGTTGAACGAAATATTTTAATAATAAAATTTACATCTTTATCATTATAAAATAAAGGTTCATGTGTTGATTGTACTCATCCGTTGAGATTAGTCATGTGTTGAACGAAATATGTTAATAATAAAATTTACATCTTTATCAATATAATATAAAGGTTCATGTGTTTACTGTACTCATCCGTTGAGATTAGTCATGTGTTGAACGAAATATTTGAAAACGAGATATTTGAAATGAAATATTTGAAAGAAATATTTGAAAACGAAATATTTGAAAACAAAATATTTGAAATAGAATATTTGAAAATAGAAATATATGAAGCCGTGTTGATTAGATTGACGCCATTTTGACGTGAATGATATTTATATCGATTTTATTCATTTTAAAATGAATATTGAAAAGTGATTTCGAAATGAATATTGAAAAGTGATTTCGAAATGAATATTGAAAAATGATTTCGAAATGAATAATATAAAGTGATTTCGAAATGAATTGAATATAAATTGATTTCGAAATGAATAGAATATAAAGTGATTTCGAAATGAATATATAACGAATTTGATTTGAATAGAAAACGAATTTGATTTCAATTGAATATATAACGAATTTGAATCAAATAGAAAACCAATTTGAATTGAATCGAATAGAAAACCACTTTGAATTGAATTGAATTGAAAACGAATTCGAATTGAATTTAAAACGAAGTGAAATGAATTCAAATTGAATTGAAACTTGAATTGAATAGAAATGAATTTTAAAACGAATTTGATTTCAATTGAATATATAACGAATTTGAATCAAATAGAAAACCAAATTGAATTGAATCGAATAGAAAACCATTTTGAATTGAATCGAATTGAAAACGAATTCGAATTGAATTTAAAACGAAGTGAAATGAATTCAAATTGAATTGAAACTTGAATTGAATAGAAATGAATTTTAAAACGAATTTATAAGGAAAGATTCAATTTTGATTTGAATAGAGATGGAAGTTGAAATTGTTTTTGAAACGAATTCAAAACTATTTATAAAATTCGTTTTGAATGGTAATCGACGAAATATATAATATATATATATATATTATATATAATGGCCTGAATAGAACGCGCCGCGCCGCGGTAGTTTGTGAATTTCGACCATTTATTTCAAACAGACATTACGGGAAATCCAACCATCGAACTCTCCTAAAACCGGAACCGTTGGGTTCGTATCGAAAAGGGCTTTCTAACGAATATTAGAAATTCAAAATCTAACGGTTGGATTTGGAGATACGTCCAAATCAGATTTGGAAAAGGGCCGTTGTAAGTGCAGTTCGATGGCCGTTGATGGAAATCGACTGTACAGGCCTTGATAAAATTATTAAAAATATCAATAATTTGTGTAAAATCATAAGAAATGATTTGGGAAAAATTGGGATGAAAAACTCCATATTTGAAAAGATAAAAATAGATTTTTATCAAAATGAACTGTTCGAACTAAATTTAAAACCCAATTATTTTTAAATAAATAAATTAGATTTAAAAAGGGGTTTTAAATAATTGAAATTTCTAATATATTTGGTTGGATTTGAAATGGGTTTATCGTGAACGGTGTTTCAAATAACACTAGTTCTTTAACCCGATAATAATTAGAATGTGATTTGGGTTTGTCGTGAACTGTGTTTTAAATAACACTAGTTCTTTAACCCAGTAGAAGGAGTTTTAATGAATCTTCAATTAAATTGAAATGTGGATTGACAATTTAAATTATCAACTTTCGAAAATGAGCGAGGATGGAGTATCACCAGTTTTGCTCCAAAGCGATAGTTAAATCTTTAATTAGATTTGAACGTGAAATGGTAATTAATTTTACCGATAACACCATGGTGTTAGATATGGAGTATTACCAGTTTTACTTCACGGGATGAATAGGTTGGGATTGGGAAATAATATAAATAATTACTTCGATGTGGTTCGCTAATCTCGACTAGTTTAGAAAACCATAATTTGGTTTGAAACGACATCCAAAGGAAGATTAAAGGATAAATTTCAAAGAATTTATCTTGGATAAAATTAATGGGAACCTTTCCCAAAAGATGTGAATATTTAAATAACAGAATATTCAGAATTGGAATGAGGCGTATGTTGTGTTTTCTAGCACTGTTTTTAATATACGCGGGTTGTTCGGAAAGGCCGGGTTTATACCCATTCTGAATAACCGATTCGACGATAAGTCGAAGATGAAGATGGTGGTCGAAGACCGGAAGTCTTCACATCGTTTGGGTAATTACTGACAATCCTGATTGGGCTGTACACCCAAGAGGATGGAAATAGTTGGTGGTCGTCCATACGTACTTGGAGATGGATGGATATGCGAGGAAAGTGCCTCCGGTTTCGTTCAGACCCAGAACGAACTTGTAAGTGGATTGTGTGTCTGACATTGGATTTTATTCTGTGTTGAATGATTTCTGTTAAATATATATCTGTTAGGCGGCAGAGAATTTATTCTCTTGCTTAACGCCCTTCTCTGAGACGTACGAGCTTAGAGGTTATATATCGATAGATATCAATCGCATGGCATGAATTGCCTGTGTGACATGCTGAGATGCAATGATCAAGGCTTCTGTTGAAAAGCAAAGTCTTGTGGTTGATGATCAAAGCACGGCCTACGTGGCAGCTGTAACGACCCGTGTTTTTCGACCATTTGAATATGAGTATTTAAATTAGTTTTAAATATTATGTTGGGAATATTAATGGAATTTAATATTTAATTCATTATTAAAAACGAAGCTGAACGTTATAATTTATATATAATATAAATCGAGCTTGAAAATGGCGTGCAGTTCGTAAATTTGAATTTTTAACTTCAACTGAGAATACAGGATTCGATATAAGTCGGATTTCTGTGAAACAAGACACGTTGGAACCGTATTGACGATAATTTTCATATGGAAGAGAAAAATCCATATTCCGTGTTATAGATAGTAAGTTATGGCCAAATCAAATTTTGAAATAGTCGCTATGGAAAATTGTTATTAAATTATAGGCCTTTAAAATGGCCGTTTTGCAAACGGACTCAGATTTCGACAAAATCAGTTTCATTAGAACCGTATCGCTAAATTATTGTACGGTGGTGAATGGCATGGAAAACCGATGTCGTATGTGACCACGGTAGCTATAAACGCTCGTTCATTTTCTATAACGTGTATTTAAATAAATAAAAGGGTATTTGAGTGTAACTTGAGCAGACGATCGAATTAGGCCATGAAACCAGTTCCGTTGAGTTCGTATCGTCGATTAGAGTCAGGATAGATATATAGTTTGTTATTTTTAGAGATCGAGAAATTTGGCGTTAAAAAGGGCAGTGAGGTGCGCGTTCAAAATAGCCTACCGGGGCAACAGTCTCAGAATGCGACGAAATTAGTGCCGTTGGGTTCGTATCGAAAAGTTATTGTCGATGTTCGCAGTTTCAAGTTGATTTGATTTATCTAATGACCGTGGAAAAATTAAATGCGTGTTTATTTCCGGTTTCATAAAGGAAATTTTTTCATACGACCTCGGATTGCGACGGAACTTGTCCCATTGGGTCCGGAATACCTTTTTACATCAAGAAAAAAAATTTTATCAGTAGACAGAATACAATTGTGGTGGTTTTTATCAACTACTTCGTGATGAAGTATTGTTATATTATATTATAAATAAACCTCCCCACAACAACACTGTAGCTTACTGTAGATTCCTTGTGCCTCACACTTTCAATGACTTGGCGGCCAAACAACTGATTCCTTGCAAGCCAAACTAGGAACCGTGCCTTCCACGTTTTGGTTCCATTATAAATACCATACTAGGAACAGTCAAACCCTATTAACTTGTTTCTCTGGTCAACTAATTCAATGAGCCGCCACCATTCGCAAATGAACGAACCGTATCTCTCAACCCTCTTCCACCAATTCCAGCAAATCCATTCAACTATTCATGAATTTCCCAACAACAAACTTAAGACATCAACGAGATACTCCTAACCAATGGCCACGATCAGTTTTAAGGGCTTGGGATGGCCGGAATAGGAGCGTGAGATCCCGACAGTTCGATGGGTTTTGCAGGCACCTGGAGCGATCGGAATACAAGCGGTTGGAGCTGCTAGGCGAGTGGACGGGCGCGCATCCTCTGGCAAGGTCAGATCGGAGTTCGATGGACCGGGGATTGGCGCGGTGGAGCAAAGGACGTAGGCACAGCGTGGTGTAGTTTGGGACAACAAAGTGTCGGTGTTCATGCATGGGAGGGGGGATGGACGTGTTGTCTGTCATCATGAGGGGGCGGTGTGATGTTATGGGTGAAGTCATTCTGCTCGAAATAAGGGACGTGGTGATCGAAGTTGAAGAAGTAGCAGTATTGAGGAAACAGAAGACAAGAGCGGCCCAGTACTTACAACGTAATTAACAATAGATGATTAAGGACTTTAATAGTGATTAGTTTAATTAAGATCCTTATACTAAAACCATATAAAATGTTGATTTGTGCAGGCGCCTTTTGGAGGATCCGTGGCAAGTCAAACTGAAAAGATCAGCCAAATTAACTGTAAATATAATTAGTAAACTAAGTATACATTTATACGGATTAAGGGGATAATTATCTAAAATAATGTGTATTCATTTAAAATGGTGCAGGATTTTCAAACAGGGAAAATACACAAACGGAAAGGGAACAGTTCGGTTGTTCTCAACTGAGTTGTGCCCAACCAGAAAACAGTTAATAGTAATTTGTGACTAAATGATTTGATTAGGAAATTAAATTAGTTAGTATAATCGTATCTTTATAATAATTATAACTGATGCAGGATTTTAGATCTGGAGCAATAACGAGAACAAAGAAGAAAAATCAAAAGAGACCGGTTGTTTAACCCTAAGCAAACGTACTTATATGCCTATAACTCGTGTCCGTGTTAACAGAATTGAACAAAATGAATAGCGTTGGGACCGTTTGTTTGAGATCTACACTTGGGACCAGCTTGGACAGAGCTGGAGACTGCTGAAATTCATTGTTAAATTAAACGCTGTTTAATTTAACAGAACTGCTCATGCAACAAATGGAAATCAAGGTGAGTTAAACTCACTCAGTTACCCTTTTTATATTTTATATAAATTGGGTGTTTTTATTTTGTGTGCTCTGTTTGCCAATAATGACTGTTTGCTAGTTATACATTTGTTTGTTGATTTAACGATGGAATTAAACTGTGTTTAATTTCAGTGAAATATCAAATCGTTATTTTTAACGATTGGTTCCAATAAAGGTAACTCACCTTGGTTGGTCACGTTTATTTATAAACGTGTTTAAATGGTTGCATTGTTTGAATTGCTTATGGTTGATGTTAAATGGTCATTATTTAGTTATCAGTTAAACAAAACTGAACCGTCTGATTTGAGAAAAACCATTTGAATACAGGGAAGAACAGGTTGGAGGGATCCAACCGGATTCCTCAAATATATTAGTTATTTCATATTATCATATATGAACTGTCATGTTTGGGTGTGATTGATTTGATTGTTGATGTTTGACTGAAATTTCAACATATGTGTAGTTTTAACCAATGAGCGATATTGGTTGGGTAATCAGCAATGAATGGCCTAAAGATAAATTGTTGTGATTTACCGTCAGGTAGATTGATAGAACCAAAGTTATAAAACTTATTTTATAACTGGAGTTAGATTTTTGAAATAGATTATTTTGGATAGAGGGTTTGTTTTAAAAGGAGATAAATATTTATCATTTGTTATTGAAATTTATAATTGATTTTAAATTGGATTTATATGGAAACCTCTGATGTTATCAGATTTGGAAATAAATGAATAGAATTTAATCTAAAGGATTAAATTTGGAAAATCGTTGGTTAAGAAACAATTAAATTGAATTGTTTAAATTAATTATATAGGTATTTAATGTAAAGGGAAAATGAATTGGAATCAGTTAACAGAATATTCGTGTGATTTGAAATTGATTAGTTTGTTTGTGTTAATCTAAGAGAAGAGTTGAAGAATATTTGTTTTATTTAAATGAAGTTTAAAAAGGAATTTACTATTTATTTTAGTTAAAGGGATTTACCACTAATGAAATTAAGGTTTGAAATAAATTATTATTTTATTTAATAAAAATTTAGGAAATTACTTTTGAACGAAAATTACTTTTCAAAAGTAATAGAAGAGAAATTGATATCAAGTGAAAGGGGAGATTTTAAATAAGATTTCCGAAGGGGGAAATGGTCAAACGAAATTGAAAGGAGTTCGGAAATAAGTAAATTTGGGCAAAGGAGTAGCTAGTAGGGTTGTATAACCAAACCCAAGCTAGAATGGAAAGTGTTTAGAAAATTGAAATGGCATAGTGGAAATCTAAACAGCGATTTTAGCGCTATTGTTATAATAAATGTTTTTGTAAATCTAAATAGCGATTTTAGCGTCGTTGCTATAGTAAATGTTTTTTTGTAAATCTAAACAGCGATTATAGCGCTGTTGTTTGTAAATCTAAATAGTGATTATAACGCTATTGTTATAACATATGTGCTATAAATTTCTTTGTTAAAACTAATGGATTTCCGAATCTAAAAGATGATTTGATGGAAGAATTAAATGGGAAATTGAATATAGTTATTCGAGATAGAATTTGCCAAACATAATTATTCGGCTAAGTTTCCATTTCGTACGACTGCTAGCGTAATCCGCAGGGCTGCAGATAGCCTACGGCGGTCGGATGTTTCCTGAGGGAATCAGGCGTAACCATTGTGATCGCTGTGATCTAGAGTCAAGCGAGTGGAGTTAAGACGAATGTTAATTAATCAATTAGAGTTATTCAAATATCGTATTTTTGAATATTTGAAGGAGTTAGAAGCTTTAATTTAACAAAAAGTAAATTAGTTTGTTAAAGGCCAAGTGATGCTGAATACTGAACCAGTGAACTCATGGGAGTGTCATGATTGAAACACTGTATATTTTGATGGTTAAAACACCGACTATCAAATCTGGCCAATACGATTGTTAGTATGGAAAGACCGGGATCGAATTTATATTCGAAACCCATTCCGACCAACAAATACGTGAAGATATCAGAAGATGGTCGAGATGGTGCTGTGAAGACCGTTGATTTTCATAAACGGAAGAACCACTAATATTCTCTGCCTGGCAAGCAGAGATAAGATGTGATTCTGTCGTAGTTGGAATCTACGGGTTGCAAGGACTTCTCGCTGCCGATCCATGGGGTGATTCCTATATGGATGCGGTAGGAGAGTGCCTTCGGTTCATCCTGTTCCTGGATGACGTGTATGGACGAATGTCTGACAGAGTATTTCCAAAGGGTCACGTACGTTGAATTCTTCAAACGTGCTATGGTTGTTGGCAGGGAATTGCCATTCTCTAGCTTTCGGCTAGAGTATTTTTGTGGATGTCAATTAGTGATATCTGACGGATCTGACGATGTGGCATTCAAAGTGAATGATGACCAGATGTTCAAAAGCTAGACTTAGCCTCAAGCCTCATCAACCGGGGAATGACAAAAATCGGGCAGGCAGCATGGCTATGTGGGTCGCTCCTATTAGGGTGTATAACCACCTATCTAGAGGAAGTCCTATTTGTTTCTTAAATCTATGTTTCGATGTTGTCCCTTATCGGGAGAATGTTGTTGATCCCAACCGTCGGTGGTATACATTCGATACACTCAAGCGAAATGAGTGGTCGGTCATGTGAGGGCCGGGTTGCAAGAAGTTCTTGTTGAACCCAGTGTATTCGTCTCTAGAGATACACTATCGGAAGGTGGACCCATACCTTGTCAAGTTGGAATCCAAACTCCAATAAGCGCCGCGGTTTTTGATTGTATACTATATATGTGGAGCGTGAGATGCAAGCGTTCTACTAGATTCTATTTACTTGTATTTAGACATTATTATAATATCAGAAAAGATATTGTTTTTCAAAACTGTTTTGGGTTATTGTAAGGTAAAAACCGTCCGTGTTTATGTGTGGATTTAGTCTTACGATTATCCTTTTCTTTTGAAAAGATTTTGAACTTTAAAATCATGATTGGATGATTCACCCTTATTACTGTGCGAGTTTATCTCACTCTGGTTCACCAGACTGACCCGGTGTTTTGTAAATGCTCGGGTTAGACCGGGTTGTACAGGTTCAGGTTATCGACTGCTGTGAAGAGACGAGCTGGAAGAGTCCAGACGTATGATATTACTATTCCGCTGTGTGTTATATGAGGACAGATTAGTATCACTGTCCAGATGTGTACTCTGATATTGTAAGTATTTCAAAAGCTTTCAATAAAGGTTATTTCTGTATTATATTTTATTCCGCTGCGATGTGAGACTCTGTGTGGTGTTTCTTCTTCTTCTTCTATTCTAATATTTCTATCTTATCTATTCTCACCCTCTAACTTCTTTCTATTAATGATCTGGAATGTTCGATGTCTGAATGGTCAACATGGTAGTTTGATGTTGATTTTCGGAGTCGAAAATCCCGGTTCGTTACAGTGGTATCAGAGCTGAAGGTTAAGTAATTACCTTGGCTCTGTGGCGTGACTCAGTAGAGATGGGGTTAGTAATACCCTAGATTGAGTTGGAGTGTATATATATGAGCGCGTATTTGTAAATTGATATAAAAACTGTTTATATTGTGTTGATTGGTTTGTCGAGTAGTTTATGAATTCTGGTCGATACAGTAATGCAAACTGTGTCGATAAGTGTTTCTAAACTCTTGAACAGAATAATTCGACACAGTATGTTTTTGAAGGGGGTAAATGAAATAATTTTACCCAAATTATATTTTAATATAAAAGAATGATTATTATTTAAAGTATTATAATATATTGGATGTGTTGGTTCATTATAATTGGAATGGTTATATAAATAACCAATCAGAATTCATATAAGTGAAATATATGAAATCAGATGAATTAAATCTGAATTTAAATCAGAATTGAAATTAAACTTTTGAAATTCGAACAAGTGGTTGAAATTGGAATTGGACTTAATATATGAGATTTTTAAAATCCTGGGAGATTTTAAATTTGTTACAAGCATTGAAAGGGATATTTTGAAATGGATTTCAAAATAAAAGTGTTTAGAACTGGTTTTGAAAGTGATATAGTATTGAACTCACTTCAATAGCTGGAAAATAGATTCCGATGATGATCCGGACATCATCGGTGTTCATTTTCGAGTTCTAAGTGATGGATTACTACCAAAGGTTTTGTTTTGAATTGCTTTGAGAAAGACAAATTTGAATCCTGAAAAGGAATATTTGATTTTCTTGAAAGAGCTAAACTGTTTAAAAACTCTCAGGGAAATGGTTTGAACGAAGACAAAATTAAATAGAAATTTGTGAAAGCGAATATGAATTGAATTGAAACCAATTAACTGGAAATTGAATCGGGATATGATATATCGAGCAGAACCAGATTTTGAATTGCGAGACAGGAATCTGAAATGGTGTTGGACTGGTAAGTTAAGAGTTGAAATTGATGATGGATGGAAATTGAGTCAAGAATGGAATTTGGCTTGGACACGTGAAGAATTTAGTTCGAAGGATGAAATTTGAATTTTGATTGGAAATGCATTTGTATATGCTGACAAGATAGCAGATGGAAAGGATATAATGGTATGCCCGACAAAAAGGTACACGTTTATTTTTATATGGATTTGGAGATTTGTGAGCCTATTTGGCTAGCCACTTGGCTGTTTCATTTTCTTTTGAATTGGAGAAGGCCTAGAAAAGGCGAGTTAGAGTTGTACCGACTGAGCCGTACAGAGGAGGTGCTGGCGAAATTTTTCGAAAATTTATAGTGTTAGAAAATTTTCAATATTTTTGAAAATATTCATTTACTGTATTGAATTGGTTTCTAATTTAAAATAAATTAGATTTGAAATGTAATGAGTTTATAACGTTCTTTCTTACCTTAGCAATTTCGAGGACGAAATTATTTTAAGGGGGAAAGAATGTAACGACCCGTGTTTTTCGACCATTTGAATATGAATATTTAAATTAGTCTTAAATATTATGTTGGGAATATTAATGGAATTTAATATTTAATTCATTATTAAAAATGAAGCTGAACGTTATAATTTATATATAATATAAATCGAGCTTGAAAATGGCGTGCAGTTCGTAAATTTGAATTTTTAACTTCAACTGAGAATACAGGATTCGATATAAGTCGGATTTCTGTGAAACAAGACACGTTGGAACCGTATTGACGATAATTTTCATATGGAAGAGAAAAATCCATATTCCGTGTTATAGATAGTAAGTTATGGCCAAATCAAATTTTGAAATAGTCGCTATGGAAAATCGTTATTAAATTATAGGCCTTTAAAATGGCCGTTTTGCAAACGGACTCAGATTTCGACGAAATCAGTTTCATTAGAACCGTATCGCTAAATTATTGTACGGTGGTGAATGGCATGGAAAACCGATGTCGTATGTGACCACGGTAGCTATAAACGCTCGTTCATTTTCTATAACGTGTATTTAAATAAATAAAAGGGTATTTGAGTGTAACTTGAGCAGACGATCGAATTAGGCCATGAAACCAGTTCCGTTGAGTTCGTATCGTCGATTAGAGTCAGGATAGATATATAGTTTGTTATTTTTAGAGATCGAGAAATTTGGCGTTAAAAAGGGCAGTGAGGTGCGCGTTCAAAATAGCCTACCGGGGCAACAGTCTCAGAATGCGACGAAATTAGTGCCGTTGGGTTCGTATCGAAAAGTTATTGTCGATGTTCGCAGTTTCAAGTTGATTTGATTTATCTAATGACCGTGGAAAAACTAAATGCGTGTTTATTTCTGGTTTCATAGAGGAAATTTTTTCATACGACCTCGGATTGCGACGGAACTTGTCCCATTGGGTCCGGAATACCTTTTTACATCAAGAAAATTTTTTTTATCAGTAGACAGAAATCAATTGTGGTGGTTTTTATCAACTACTTCGTGATGAAGTATTGTTATATTATATTATAAATAAACCTCCCCACAACAACACTATAGCTTACTGTAGATTCCTTGCGCCTCACACTTTCAATGACTTGGCGGCCAAACAACTGATTCCTTGCAAGCCAAACTAGGAACCGTGCCTTCCACGTTTTGGTTCCATTATAAATACCATACTAGGAAATGTCAAACCCTATTAACTTGTTTCTCTGGTCAACTAATTCAATGAGCCGCCACCATTCGCAAATGAACGAACCGTATCTCTCAACCCTCTTCCACCAATTCCAGCAAATCCATTCAACTATTCATGAATTTCCCAACAGCAAACTTAAGACATCAACGAGATACTCCTAACCAATGGCCACGATCAGTTTTAAGGGCTTGGGATGGCCGGAATAGGAGCGTGAGATCCCGACAGTTCAATGGGTTTTGCAGGCACCTGGAGCGATCGGAATACAAGCGGTTGGAGCTGCTAGGCGAGTGGACGGGCGCGCATCCTCTGGCAAGGTCAGATCGGAGTTCGATGGACCGGGGATTGGCGCGGTGGAGCAAAGGACGTAGGCACAGCGTGGTGCAGTTTGGGACAACAAAGTGTCGGTGTTCATGCATGGGAGGGGGGATGGACGTGTTGTCTGTCATCATGAGGGGGCGGTGTGATGTTATGGGTGAAGTCATTCTGCTCGAAATAAGGGACGTGGTGATCGAAGTTGAAGAAGTTGCAGTATTGAGGAAACAGAAGATAAGAGCGGCCCAGTACTTACAACGTAATTAACAATAGATGATTAAGGACTTTAATAGTGATTAGTTTAATTAAGATCCTTATACTAAAACCATATAAAATGTTGATTTGTGCAGGCGCCTTTTGGAGGATCCGTGGCAAGTCAAACTGAAAATATCAGCCAAATTAACTGTAAATATAATTAGTAAACTAAGTATACATTTATACGGATTAAGGGGATAATTATCTAAAATAATGTGTATTCATTTAAAATGGTGCAGGATTTTCAAACAGGGAAAATACACAAACGGAAAGGGAACAGTTCGGTTGTTCTCAACTGAGTTGTGCCCAACCAGAAAACAGTTAATAGTAATTTGTGACTAAATGATTTGATTAGGAAATTAAATTAGTTAGTATAATCGTATCTTTATAATAATTATAACTGATGCAGGATTTTAGATCTGGAGCAATAACGAGAACAAAGAAGAAAAATCAAAAGAGACCGGCTGTTTAACCCTAAGCAAACGTACTTATATACCTATAACTCGTGTCCGTGTTAACAGAATTGAACAAAATGAATAGCGTTGGGACCGTTTGTTTGAGCTCTACACTCGGGACCAGCTTGGACAGAGCTGGAGACTGCTGAAATTCATTGTTAAATTAAACGCTGTTTAATTTAACAGAACTGCTCATGCAACAAATGGAAATCAAGGTGAGTTAAACTCACTCAGTTACCCTTTTTATATTTTATATAAATTGGGTGTTTTTATTTTGTGTGCTCTGTTTGCCAATAATTGACTGTTTGCTAGTTATACATTTGTTTGTTGATTTAACGATGGAATTAAACTGTGTTTAATTTCAGTGAAATATCAAATCGTTATTTTTAACGATTGGTTCCAATAAAGGTAACTCACCTTGGTTGGTCACGTTTATTTATAAACGTGTTTAAATGGTTGCATTGTTTGAATTGCTTATGGTTGATGTTAAATGGTCATTATTTAGTTATCAGTTAAACAAAACTGAACCGTCTGATTTGAGAAAAACCATTTGAATACAGGGAAGAACAGGTTGGAGGGATCCAACCGGATTCCTCAAATATATTAGTTATTTCATATTATCATATATGAACTGTCATGTTTGGGTGTGATTGATTTGATTGTTGATGTTTGACTGAAATTTCAACATATGTGTAGTTTTAACCAATGAGCGATATTGGTTGGGTAATCAGCAATGAATGGCCTAAAGATAAATTGTTGTGATTTACCGTCAGGTAGATTGATAGAACCAAAGTTATAAAACTTATTTTATAACTGGAGTTAGATTTTTGAAATAGATTATTTTGGATAGAGGGTTTGTTTTAAAAGGAGATAAATATTTATCATTTGTTATTGAAATTTATAATTGATTTTAAATTGGATTTATATGGAAACCTCTGATGTTATCAGATTTGGAAATAAATGAATAGAATTTAATCTAAAGGATTAAATTTGGAAAATCGTTGGTTAAGAAACAATTAAATTGAATTGTTTAAATTAATTATATAGGTATTTAATGTAAAGGGAAAATGAATTGGAATCAGTTAACAGAATATTCGTGTGATTTGAAATTGATTAGTTTGTTTGTGTTAATCTAAGAGAAGAGTTGAAGAATATTTGTTTTATTTAAATGAAGTTTAAAAAGGAATTTACTATTTATTTTAGTTAAAGGGATTTACCACTAATGAAATTAAGGTTTGAAATAAATTATTATTTTATTTAATAAAAATTTAGGAAATTACTTTTGAACGAAAATTACTTTTCAAAAGTAATAGAAGAGAAATTGATATCAAGTGAAAGGGGAGTGTAACACCCCACTCCCGCTATGATCACTCACTAAGGGAATGCCATAGCATCGGTGGAGTATTTTAGTGAATATAGAACAGAAAAATTACAACAAGACAGATATAAATAGTACTTGAAATTTTAAAACATCATCTCATAACAGCGGAAGTAAAACATGTCTGGTTACATCATAAAACCACAATAAAGGTCAAGTACAATATCCATCAAAATAAAGAAGTACATAATCCCACTCTCATACAATAGCCAAACAAAAGAAAAGATAACTGGATAACTGGAGCTTTACATCTATCCAAGCTCCTAAAGACTGGAACAGCAATCCGATCAAGCTCCACTACTGCTAGGATCCACCGTAGGACCTGAGGGTTGGGAAAAAGATAAAAACAACAGGGTCAGACATAAGTCTGAGCGAGTCCTATAACTTTAACAATACAATCGTTAAAGTAACCAGAGAAGACATAAACTGATATACGGTAACATATAGGGATGAATGGCTACCCTAAGCAGTCAACTAAACGAAGATAAAGGATAAAGACGCATCTACCCTCCCTAAGGTAAATTACTAAACTGCACCACACCAGTCGTTCCTAACTTAAAGGTTGATCCCACCTAAGGACTTATAGAATTACTTTAATAATACTTGCGTACCCCTAGGTGACCAAGTAGGCGCCACGGGGCCCTACAATCCACCAGGTGTACACACTACTCCCCATTCGATCGGCTCCCTAACGTAGATACCCGTGCTGGCCCCACCTTGGGGTGTACCATTCCCCAACGTGGCAACCCGATATAATCAACGGTGCACGGCTTATATCTACACGATGCAACAACGGCTTATCTACCAACCCGGGCCCATTCACGCATATGAAGCCCGTTGGACTTGCGTTGCCACCGCTAACCCGTTTTGGCCTCTTATAATCAAGCCCAATATGCGTGTCCCGTCACTCGACATGGGTCGAGCCTACAAAGATACGTTTGGGATATTGGTTGAAATGGGCCCCCACAAGCTACCCACTTAAGCTTGTCCAATATCTAGTGTATCCCTCTTAACCCTTTAATCATGTTTAATTACATGTTTCTCTTGGTTAAGTATTCTAATCGTATTTTCTATTGCCACTCAAGGCAACCACTAGATTTTCTCATGCCACCCGAGGCACCCACTTAACCCCTCATGTCCCTCTACATGCTAATGTGGTTAAGTGTTTCTTAATTAATTAATTAAGAACGTAACCTTTGTAAAGACCTCTCACATTAGACTGTCTTTTATGACCGCTGGTTAAGCCGGTTGGGTCCGGGCAGCCTTATGTCATAACAGAGTCTAACCTCGTGTCTTTACATTAATTACGTATTTAGTTTGTGCCTAAGACCTCTCACATTGGGCTAACATTTGTAGCAACTGGTTAAGCCGGTTGGGTCCGGGCAGTTTTACGCTACAACTGAGTCCAACCTCGTGTCTTAGTCAATTAATTACACCTAATTAATCACCCTCATAATTTTATATTAATTATCCCTAATTAATCAAGTTTTCTTAACATGGGTAGACCTAACTTAATAGGTAAATTCCCATGGGGTAGACCTAACTCAATAGGTAAATTCCCAACACATAGTATGGGTACACCTAACTTAATAGGCAAATTCCCATACTATGTTCCTTTATTTTATGTTATGCATAATTATATTAATTTCACACAATCTTATTAACTTATGCATTTAATTATCCCATCGTTCCCACGTAATTTCGTTCATGATATAACACATATAAAAGGTGTCAACTTGCATATGAATGAACATGTTTCAAAGGTGCCATCTTGCATATTAACAAACACATAACTTGCACATGCACTTGCATAACATGTCACATAACTTGCATATAATATGTCACATAACTTACATATTCACTTGCATAACAAACTTGCATATTAACTTATAGACTTGCATAATGTGTCATCATGAATTTGCATATTAACAAACATATAACTTGCATATTTACATACATGTACTTGCATATTTACTTACATGTAACTTGCATATTAACAAACATGTAACTTGCATATTAACAAACATGTAACTTGCATATTTACAAACATGTAACTTGCATATTAACAAACATGTAACTTGCATATTAACAAACATGTAACTTGCATATTTACATACGTGTAACTTGCATATTAACAAACATGTAACTTGCATATTAACAAACATGTAACTTGCATAGCATATTACCATGAACTTGCATAACATGCATATGATTACATAGCCCACAACTTGCATATTTAGCATCATGCAAACATAACATACATCATATTAAACTTGCATAAGCTTACATACTCAACATGCATAAACATAAGATTAATGCTAACATCATATCATATGATTCAAAGCTCATTAACCCACATACAAAACCATAAATCTCATCACATCTCATCTAATTAGTTTACCAAAAGATCATCAAAGTGATAGAAACTCACAACTAGCAACTTTGAACACCAAATGAAGAAGATTAAGATGCTAAGAAGGGATTAGAAGTTGATTAGAGAGTGATTAGTATGCAACCCTCTTCATAAAATTAGTGGAGGCCATGAGAGCTAGCATTTTGCCATAGTTTAGTCACTAGGTTTAATTATGAATGAATTAGGGTAGGTTAGGGTCTTATTTATAGATTAGGCAAGTGTTTTAGGCCATAGGATTAACCCTAGATTCAATCCAAGCCATCAAAGCATGTCTTGGGGAAGAAGTCAAGTGTAGGAACCATCTAGGGCCTTTAGATTAAAGATGGACCATGAGAACCATTCAAATGCAAAATCTGCACTTGAGCGAATCGGCCCACGGGTTGACAGCCAAACACCCTGGATTAACCCCTAGTCGACCCAGCGGGCTCGGGTCGACTTCAAAAATCGGCCGGTTCGGTTATTCCCCTCTCCCAATTCGCTGTTTTGAGCATTTTTGCATATTTATTTATTAAATTTTCAATTATATATATATATATATATATATATATATATATATCAATATATATATATATATATCTACACAACCCATTTCACTTAATTAAGTATACTTTAATTTGGGAATTTTCGTGAAACTTCGCGAGGCCATATCTTGGTCATACGGACTCCGATTTTCGAAAACTCGGACTCTATTTCGCGTATTTTTCCGAGACGAACACAATGGCATAGCCCGTTTCCCTTGATTCCCATTTTAGAATTAAATTCTGCCTCGATTTATGTTATTACAGGTTATTGAAAATACGAGTTGTTACATTCTCCCCTCCTTAAACGATTTCGTCCCCGAAATCTTCAAGTTAGGAAGAACGTATCCTACCATCCAATCATCCATCTACTCAAAGCATCATCCACGAGCAATCATTGTCCTTACAAGATTCTAAATGCTGGATGGATATATGCAAAAGTGTGTGTATATGTACTTACCTAATGCGAAAATCAGGCGGTTACTGATACAGTAAACCTCCTTAATGCAAACCATGATAGTGCCATGCATCCAATATGTATGCGAAACCCTATTGACACATACAAATTTCTACATGCGTGCACAACCATACACAAAAATGCATCATCCATATGATAACACAGCCATGATACATCCATCAATTCTATCTACCACATCCATTTATGCAATATGCAATATGAAGTGTCTGAGCCGATCTAGTGCCTAATGTGTGTGTATATGCATCCACGAGCAACCACTAGCAATCAATTGCATCCACATGCATCCATCAACCATAACATGTTTCAAACACATGTTTCAACCATAGGTTTTACCCTATCTAAAGGTCATAGGTACTAGCAAGAGGATATACTAAAGATAAGATAAGTACTAGACAAGCGATAAAGGAGAAGCTAAAAGACATACTCTCAAAAAGAAATGGATACAAAGAACGCATCTTCGCTTCCGTCTCCCAAGTAGCATTGCTTTCGTCATCTCCCCATTGCACTTTCACTAGCTGAACTTCTCTGTTCCTCAACTTCCTAGTCTCTGACCCAAGGATGCGAGTAGGAGCTCGTCGAATCGTCGCATCACGCTCTACCTCTACATCTCTAAGCAAGCTCGGCTCTACTACCTCTGCGGTCTCATGTAAGCACTTCCTCAAATGTGATACATGGAATACATCATGAACACCACTAAGTCTGTCGGGCAACTCCACCCTATATGCCATCCGTCCAATCCTTTCCTTAATAGGAAACGGCCCAACAAATCTCGGTGCTAACTTCCCTACGGACCCAAAGCGAACAACATTTCTCAATGGAGATACTTTGACAAAAACCATATCCCCAACCTCAAACTCAAGATCCGTCCTTCTCCGATCCGCATAAGACTTCTGTCTATCTTGCGCTGCCTTCATCCTTCTACGAATTAAATCAATCTTCTCTGAAGTCTCTCTAACCATATCTGGCCCAAGCAAGATCTTATCCGTAGATTCCCACCAACATGTAGGAGATCGACAAGGCCTTCCATAAAGAGCTTCGAAAGGAGCCATACCAATACTGGACTGAAAGCTGTTATTATATGCGAACTCCACCAAAGGAAGATGTTCTTCCCATGTACCTCCAAAATCCAAGATACAAAGCCTCAAAAGATCTTCTAAGATACGGTTCACCCTCTCGGTCTGACCGTCCGTCTGAGGATGATATGCGGTGCTCAAACACAACTGAGTCCCTACCGCCTCTTGCAAACTTCTCCAAAACTCACTAGTGAAAATAGGATCTCGATCACTCACAATGCTGGATGGTACGCCATGCAATCTAACAATCTCTCTAACATAGACTGAAGCAAGCCATGGAGCGGTCCTCTTACTCTTTACGGGTATAAAATGGGCACTCTTGGTAAGTCTGTCTACCACAACCCAAATTCCCGTATTGCCCTTCCTCGATCTCGGTAACCCGTCGATGAAATCCATCGAGACACTATCCCACTTCCACTGTGGAACTTCCAATGGGTGTAGCAACCCACCGGGTTTCCTTTGCTCCACTTTAACTTGTTGGCACACTAAGCATCTGGCCACATACTCGGCCACATCTTTCTTCATACCGGCCCAGAAGAAAACTCTCTTCATGTCTTGGTACATTTTGTCTCCACCGGGATGAATAGTCATTCTTGAACGATGTGCATCATCCAAAATAGCCTTCTTCAAACCCTCATCTTGCGGTACACAAAGTCTACCGTCTCTATGCAACCATCCCTTATCATCTATGGTGTATCTACCCAAATGGCTGGATGACTCCCCTCTTATAAGCTTCTCTACCAACACAACCAACTGTGGGTCGTCTCGCTGAGCCTCGCCAATCCGTCTCAAAAGAGTAGGTCTAACCTCCAAGGATGCCAACAAACCAGGTACAAAATCAACAGAAGGTCTGAAGTCAAACAAAGAAAGAACCTCCAAGCTTCGTCGTTCCACGAACAATGGACTCAAAGATAGCCTTTTTCTACTTAAGGCGTCTGCCACCACGTTACCCTTACCAGGGGTATACGCTATCTCGAAATCATAGGATGCTAAGAACTCCATCCACCTTTGCTGTCTTAAGTTTAAATCCTTCTGAGAGAATAAGTACTTCAATGATTTATGGTCGGTGAACAACTCGAATCTCTCACCAAGAAGATAATGGCGCCAAGACTTAAGTGCGAAAACAATCGCGGCCAACTCTAGATCATGGGTAGGGTAATTCTTCTCATGCACTCTCAATTGTCTCCCTCCATAGGCTATTACCCTTCCCTCCTGCATCAAGACTGCGCCTAATCCTGTTCCACAAGCATCGGTATAAACAACAAACGGCTTACTCCCATCCGGGAGCACTAAAACTGGAGCGGTGGTCAAAGCTCTCTTTAACCGTCGGAAAGCATCATCACAATCTACATCCCACGAGAAAACCAGATTCTTTTTCGTCAAGCGGGTTAATGGGGCTGATATCTTCGCGAAGTCTTTGATGAACTTCCTATAATATCCTGCCAACCCCAAGAAACTTCTTACCTCGGTAGCATTTCTAGGAACTTTCCAATCCTGGATAGATACTATCTTTGCGGGATCCACAGCTATCCCTTCCTTAGAGACCACATGCCCTAAGAATCGCACTTCTCTTCTCCAAAAATGGCATTTAGAGAATTTAGCTTTAAGACTATGCGCTCGAAGAGTCTCCAAAACTTCCTTGAGATGTAAGGCATGCTCTTCTTCATTCTTGGAAAAGACCAAGATGTCATCCACAAAAACTACTACAAACTTATTCAGATACTCTCTGAACACTCTACTCATGAGATCAACAAAGTATGCGGGGGCGTTTGTCAACCCAAATGGCATCACTAGCCACTCATAAAAACCATCCGGAGTCCGGAAAGCAGTCTTCTCTATACTGTCCTCCGCCACTCTTAACTGATGAAACCCTGTAGCTAAGTCCATCTGCGAAAATACTGACGCGCCAACCAACTGATCAAAGAGATCATCTATCCTCGGTAATGGGTGTCTATTCTTCTTCGTGAGCTTATTAAGTTCCCTATAATCCACACAAAGTCTGAGGGACCCATCCGCCTTCGTGGCAAACACTACTGGAGCTCCCCACTCCGATATACTTCGCCTTATGAACCCCTTCTCAAGCAACTCCCCTACTTGCTTATGAAGTTCTCTTCTCTCACGAGGAGCCATGTGGCGTACTGGCAAAGACACTGGTTTGGCATTATCCACCAAATAAATTCGGAAATCTATCTCCCGCTTCGGAGGCAAACCCTTTACTTCTTCAAACACATCCGGATATTCCCGGACTACTCTGACAGAACACAAACTTTCGACCGAAGCATCGAGCGATTCAAGATAACTTAGCAAAACAGATTCCATGGGATTGCAAGAGATCTCGAGAGTGTTACCCAAGCGGGTCATGAGCCTGACAACTCTCCTTTCGCAATCAAGAACGGCACCATTACTGGATAACCAGTCCATGCCCAAGATCAACCCATAGCCCGTGAAGCCCAATACAAAAGCATCACATCTAAACTCAACGCTAAGTATAGAAATCTTCAAACCCAAACATATCATAGACAGATATATGGAGCCCCCAATTGGGTTTGAAACAACCAAGGGATCATCAACTAGACTGGTGTCTAAGTGCAGTGACTCAACTAACGATGATGAGATAAAAGAATGCGATGCGCCAGAGTCAAACAAAGTACGAACTGGATGATCAAACAGAAAAACCAGACTTTCAACGGAAATAGTTCTACCTCTCTGCTGAATCGGTGGAACTGAGAGAACCTGAACTTGCCCCCCTGACTGAGGTGGTGCTATAAGAGCTTGCACCTGGCCTCCTGAGGTAGACCCCGTCTTCTGCCCCTTCTTTGGGCAGTTTTTCACAAGATGCCCTGCTTCACCACAATGAAAGCAACCGGTCTTCTTCTTTTTGCGACAATCCTTACTGAGGTGTCCTGGTGTTCCACAATTGAAGCACTTCTTCTTCGTCTTCTTTTTGTCACCATTGCCTTTTCCGCCCTTGCCTTGTTGTTGCTGTTGCGTTTTCTTCTGATCCCCCTTTTTCTCTGGTGCCTTAGAATTCTTATCATCCTCATGCATAAGTGCCATGTAGACAAGCTTCTCAAAAGTGGCCCCCATAGGAATGTGAGTCATAGCTATTCCTTGCAATGGTTCGTTCAAGCCTCTAACGAACCTCAAAGCCTTCTTCTCCGGTGTATTCACCAACTCTATGCCAAACCTTGCTAATTGATTGAATTTGTTGACATATTCTTTCACCGTGAGATTCCCTTGCTTCAAATTCAAGAACTTCTCCATAAACAGATTCTCTTCCGCCCTTGAGAGAAACTTAGCCCCAAACCTTTGCTTAAAATCTGCCCAAGAGTCAACAGGGCGTTCTCCATTAGTGACCTCCCACCAGAATGAGGCCTCTCCCTTCATTAACCAAGCCGCCAACTTGACTTTCTTTCCCTCTTCCACTTCAAAGATATCTAGCAACTCTTCCACTTCCTTAAGCCAATCTCTAGCCTCTACGAAAGTCTCTGAACCAAGAAAAGGTTTTCCTCCTATAGCCTTGAACTCCTTGCACACCTTAGCAAAATTATCCACTCTAGGCTGAGGAGGAGGAGCGGTTGTCTCTGGTGTAGTAGCATTGGCTGGACCCGCAGCCGCGGCCCTAACCTCTTGCAACCTCCTATACCATAGTGGTATAACTAAACCCTCCGGGATGTTAAGATCTTCAGCCATGCTGAAACGAAAGAGGAAAGATTCAAAAAGGAGATTCCGAAAGATAAGGATATGGCTATTGGGGATTATGCTTTTCTTTTTCAAAAACTTTTTCTCTTAAAAGACATGTTTTTAAAAATACTTTCTTCGAAAATACTCTTAGAAAGTAGTTTTTCTCAAAAATTTTATCTGTTCTGGTAACCTTAAGCTCTGATACCACGTGTAACACCCCACTCCCGCTATGATCACTCACTAAGGGAATGCCATAGCATCGGTGGAGTATTTTAGTGAATATAGAACAGAAAAATTACAACAAGACAGATATAAATAGTACTTGAAATTTTAAAACATCATCTCATAACAGCGGAAGTAAAACATGTCTGGTTACATCATAAAACCACAATAAAGGTCAAGTACAATATCCATCAAAATAAAGAAGTACATAATCCCACTCTCATACAATAGCCAAACAAAAGAAAAGATAACTGGATAACTGGAGCTTTACATCTATCCAAGCTCCTAAAGACTGGAACAGCAATCCGATCAAGCTCCACTACTGCTAGGATCCACCGTAGGACCTGAGGGTTGGGAAAAAGATAAAAACAACAGGGTCAGACATAAGTCTGAGCGAGTCCTATAACTTTAACAATACAATCGTTAAAGTAACCAGAGAAGACATAAACTGATATACGGTAACATATAGGGATGAATGGCTACCCTAAGCAGTCAACTAAACGAAGATAAAGGATAAAGACGCATCTACCCTCCCTAAGGTAAATTACTAAACTGCACCACACCAGTCGTTCCTAACTTAAAGGTTGATCCCACCTAAGGACTTATAGAATTACTTTAATAATACTTGCGTACCCCTAGGTGACCAAGTAGGCGCCACGGGGCCCTACAATCCACCAGGTGTACACACTACTCCCCATTCGATCGGCTCCCTAACGTAGATACCCGTGCTGGCCCCACCTTGGGGTGTACCATTCCCCAACGTGGCAACCCGATATAATCAACGGTGCACGGCTTATATCTACACGATGCAACAACGGCTTATCTACCAACCCGGGCCCATTCACGCATATGAAGCCCGTTGGACTTGCGTTGCCACCGCTAACCCGTTTTGGCCTCTTATAATCAAGCCCAATATGCGTGTCCCGTCACTCGACATGGGTCGAGCCTACAAAGATACGTTTGGGATATTGGTTGAAATGGGCCCCCACAAGCTACCCACTTAAGCTTGTCCAATATCTAGTGTATCCCTCTTAACCCTTTAATCATGTTTAATTACATGTTTCTCTTGGTTAAGTATTCTAATCGTATTTTCTATTGCCACTCAAGGCAACCACTAGATTTTCTCATGCCACCCGAGGCACCCACTTAACCCCTCATGTCCCTCTACATGCTAATGTGGTTAAGTGTTTCTTAATTAATTAATTAAGAACGTAACCTTTGTAAAGACCTCTCACATTAGACTGTCTTTTATGACCGCTGGTTAAGCCGGTTGGGTCCGGGCAGCCTTATGTCATAACAGAGTCTAACCTCGTGTCTTTACATTAATTACGTATTTAGTTTGTGCCTAAGACCTCTCACATTGGGCTAACATTTGTAGCAACTGGTTAAGCCGGTTGGGTCCGGGCAGTTTTACGCTACAACTGAGTCCAACCTCGTGTCTTAGTCAATTAATTACACCTAATTAATCACCCTCATAATTTTATATTAATTATCCCTAATTAATCAAGTTTTCTTAACATGGGTAGACCTAACTTAATAGGTAAATTCCCATGGGGTAGACCTAACTCAATAGGTAAATTCCCAACACATAGTATGGGTACACCTAACTTAATAGGCAAATTCCCATACTATGTTCCTTTATTTTATGTTATGCATAATTATATTAATTTCACACAATCTTATTAACTTATGCATTTAATTATCCCATCGTTCCCACGTAATTTCGTTCATGATATAACACATATAAAAGGTGTCAACTTGCATATGAATGAACATGTTTCAAAGGTGCCATCTTGCATATTAACAAACACATAACTTGCACATGCACTTGCATAACATGTCACATAACTTGCATATAATATGTCACATAACTTACATATTCACTTGCATAACAAACTTGCATATTAACTTATAGACTTGCATAATGTGTCATCATGAATTTGCATATTAACAAACATATAACTTGCATATTTACATACATGTACTTGCATATTTACTTACATGTAACTTGCATATTAACAAACATGTAACTTGCATATTAACAAACATGTAACTTGCATATTTACAAACATGTAACTTGCATATTAACAAACATGTAACTTGCATATTAACAAACATGTAACTTGCATATTTACATACGTGTAACTTGCATATTAACAAACATGTAACTTGCATATTAACAAACATGTAACTTGCATAGCATATTACCATGAACTTGCATAACATGCATATGATTACATAGCCCACAACTTGCATATTTAGCATCATGCAAACATAACATACATCATATTAAACTTGCATAAGCTTACATACTCAACATGCATAAACATAAGATTAATGCTAACATCATATCATATGATTCAAAGCTCATTAACCCACATACAAAACCATAAATCTCATCACATCTCATCTAATTAGTTTACCAAAAGATCATCAAAGTGATAGAAACTCACAACTAGCAACTTTGAACACCAAATGAAGAAGATTAAGATGCTAAGAAGGGATTAGAAGTTGATTAGAGAGTGATTAGTATGCAACCCTCTTCATAAAATTAGTGGAGGCCATGAGAGCTAGCATTTTGCCATAGTTTAGTCACTAGGTTTAATTATGAATGAATTAGGGTAGGTTAGGGTCTTATTTATAGATTAGGCAAGTGTTTTAGGCCATAGGATTAACCCTAGATTCAATCCAAGCCATCAAAGCATGTCTTGGGGAAGAAGTCAAGTGTAGGAACCATCTAGGGCCTTTAGATTAAAGATGGACCATGAGAACCATTCAAATGCAAAATCTGCACTTGAGCGAATCGGCCCACGGGTTGACAGCCAAACACCCTGGATTAACCCCTAGTCGACCCAGCGGGCTCGGGTCGACTTCAAAAATCGGCCGGTTCGGTTATTCCCCTCTCCCAATTCGCTGTTTTGAGCATTTTTGCATATTTATTTATTAAATTTTCAATTATATATATATATATATATATATATATATCAATATATATATATATATATATATATCTACACAACCCATTTCACTTAATTAAGTATACTTTAATTTGGGAATTTTCGTGAAACTTCGCGAGGCCATATCTTGGTCATACGGACTCCGATTTTCGAAAACTCGGACTCTATTTCGCGTATTTTTCCGAGACGAACACAATGGCATAGCCCGTTTCCCTTGATTCCCATTTTAGAATTAAATTCTGCCTCGATTTATGTTATTACAGGTTATTGAAAATACGAGTTGTTACAGGGAGATTTTAAATAAGATTTCCGAAGGGGGAAATGGTCAAACGAAATTGAAAGGAGTTCGGAAATAAGTAAATTTGGGCAAACGAGTAGCTAGTAGGGTTGTATAACCAAACCCAAGCTAGAATGGAAAGTGTTTAGAAAATTGAAATGGCATAGTGGAAATCTAAACAGCGATTTTAGCGCTATTGTTATAATAAATGTTTTTGTAAATCTAAATAGCGATTTTAGCGTCGTTGCTATAGTAAATGTTTTTTTGTAAATCTAAACAGCGATTATAGCGCTGTTGTTTGTAAATCTAAATAGTGATTATAACGCTATTGTTATAACATATGTGCTATAAATTTCTTTGTTAAAACTAATGGATTTCCGAATCTAAAAGATGATTTGATGGAAGAATTAAATGGGAAATTGAATATAGTTATTCGAGATAGAATTTGCCAAACATAATTATTCGGCTAAGTTTCCATTTCGTACGACTGCTAGCGTAATTCGCAGGGCTGCAGATAGCCTACGGCGGTCGGATGTTTCCTGAGGGAATCAGGCGTAACCATTGTGATCGCTGTGATCTAGAGTCAAGCGAGTGGAGTTAAGACGAATGTTAATTAATCAATTAGAGTTATTCAAATATCGTATTTTTGAATATTTGAAGGAGTTAGAAGCTTTAATTTAACAAAAAGTAAATTAGTTTGTTAAAGGCCAAGTGATGCTGAATACTGAACCAGTGAACTCATGGGAGTGTCATGATTGAAACACTGTATATTTTGATGGTTAAAACACCGACTATCAAATCTGGCCAATACGATTGTTAGTATGGAAAGACCGGGATCGAATTTATATTCGAAACCCATTCCGACCAACAAATACGTGAAGATATCAGAAGATGGTCGAGATGGTGCTGTGAAGACCGTTGATTTTCATAAACGGAAGAACCACTAATATTCTCTGCCTGGAAAGCAGAGATAAGCTGTGATTCTGTCGTAGTTGGAATCTACGGGTTGCAAGGACTTCTCGCTGCTGATCCATGGGGTGATTCCTATATGGATGCGGTAGGAGAGTGCCTTCGGTTCATCCTGTTCCTGGATGACGTGTATGGACGAATGTCTGACAGAGTATTTCCAAAGGGTCACGTACGTTGATTTCTTCAAACGTGCTATGGTTGTTGGCAGGGAATTGCCATTCTCTAGCTTTCGGCTAGAGTATTTTTGTGGATGTCAATTAGTGATATCTGACGGATCTGACGATGTGGCATTCAAAGTGAATGATGACCAGATGTTCAAAAGCTAGACTTAGCCTCAAGCCTCATCAACCGGGGAATGACAAAAATCGGGCAGGCAGCATGGCTATGTGGGTCGCTCCTATTAGGGTGTATAACCACCTATCTAGAGGAAGTCCTATTTGTTTCTTAAATCTATGTTTCGATGCTGTCCCTTATCGGGAGACGGTTGTTGATCCCAACCGTCGGTGGTATACATTCGATACACTCAAGCGAAATGAGTGGTCGGTCATGTGAGGGCCGGGTTGCAAGAAGTTCTTGTTGAACCCAGTGTATTCATCTCTAGAGATACACTATCGGAAGGTGGACCCATACCTTGTCAAGTTGGAATCCAAACTCCAATAAGCGCCGCGGTTTTTGATTGTATACTATATATGTGGAGCGTGAGATGCAAGCGTTCTACTAGATTCTATTTACTTGTATTTAGACATTATTATAATATCAGAAAAGATATTGTTTTTCAAAACTGTTTTGGGTTATCGTAAGGTAAAAACCGTCCGTGTTTATGTGTGGATTTGGTCTTACGATTATCCTTTTCTTTTGAAAAGATTTTGAACTTTAAAATCATGATTGGATGATTCACCCTTATTACTGTGCGAGTTTATCTCACTCTGGTTCACCAGACTGACCCGGTGTTTTGTAAATGCTCGGGTTAGACCGGGTTGTACAGGTTCAGGTTATCGACTGCTGTGAAGAGACGAGCTGGAAGAGTCCAGACGTATGATATTACTATTCCGCTGTGTGTTATATGAGGACAGATTAGTATCACTGTCCAGATGTGTACTCTGATATTGTAAGTATTTCAAAAGCTTTCAATAAAGGTTATTTCTGTATTATATTTTATTCCGCTGCGATGTGAGACTCTGTGTGGTGTTTCTTCTTCTTCTTCTATTCTAATATTTCTATCTTATCTATTCTCACCCTCTAACTTCTTTCTATTAATGATCTGGAATGTTCGATGTCTGAATGGTCAACATGGTAGTTTGATGTTGATTTTCGGAGTCGAAAATCCCGGTTCGTTACAGTGGTATCAGAGCTGAAGGTTAAGTAATTACCTTGGCTCTGTGGCGTGACTCAGTAGAGATGGGGTTAGTAATACCCTAGATTGAGTTGGAGTGTATATATATGAGCGCGTATTTGTAAATTGATATAAAAACTGTTTATATTGTGTTGATTGGTTTGTCGAGTAGTTTATGAATTCTGGTCGATACAGTAATGCAAACTGTGTCGATAAGTGTTTCTAAACTCTTGAACAGAATAATTCGACACAGTATGTTTTTGAAGGGGGTAAATGAAATAATTTTACCCAAATTATATTTTAATATAAAAGAATGATTATTATTTAAAGTATTATAATATATTGGATGTGTTGGTTCATTATAATTGGAATGGTTATATAAATAACCAATCAGAATTCATATAAGTGAAATATATGAAATCAGATGAATTAAATCTGAATTTAAATCAGAATTGAAATTAAACTTTTGAAATTCGAACAAGTGGTTGAAATTGGAATTGGACTTAATATATGAGATTTTTAAAATCCTGGGAGATTTTAAATTTGTTACAAGCATTGAAAGGGATATTTTGAAATGGATTTCAAAATAAAAGTGTTTAGAACTGGTTTTGAAAGTGATATAGTATTGAACTCACTTCAATAGCTGGAAAATAGATTCCGATGATGATCCGGACATCATCGGTGTTCATTTTCGAGTTCTAAGTGATGGATTACTACCAAAGGTTTTGTTTTGAATTGCTTTGAGAAAGACAAATTTGAATCCTGAAAAGGAATATTTGATTTTCTTGAAAGAGCTAAACTGTTTAAAAACTCTCAGGGAAATGGTTTGAACGAAGACAAAATTAAATAGAAATTTGTGAAAGCGAATATGAATTGAATTGAAACCAATTAACTGGAAATTGAATCGGGATATGATATATCGAGCAGAACCAGATTTTGAATTGCGAGACAGGAATCTGAAATGGTGTTGGACTGGTAAGTTAAGAGTTGAAATTGATGATGGATGGAAATTGAGTCAAGAATGGAATTTGGCTTGGACACGTGAAGAATTTAGTTCGAAGGATGAAATTTGAATTTTGATTGGAAATGCATTTGTATATGCTGACAAGATAGCAGATGGAAAGGATATAATGGTATGCCCGACAAAAAGGTACACGTTTATTTTTATATGGATTTGGAGATTTGTGAGCCTATTTGGCTAGCCACTTGGCTGTTTCATTTTCTTTTGAATTGGAGAAGGCCTAGAAAAGGCGAGTTAGAGTTGTACCGACTGAGCCGTACAGAGGAGGTGCTGGCGAAATTTTTCGAAAATTTATAGTGTTAGAAAATTTTCAATATTTTTGAAAATATTCATTTACTGTATTGAATTGGTTTCTAATTTAAAATAAATTAGATTTGAAATGTAATGAGTTTATAACGTTCTTTCTTACCTTAGCAATTTCGAGGACGAAATTATTTTAAGGGGGAAAGAATGTAACGACCCGTGTTTTTCGACCATTTGAATATGAATATTTAAATTAGTCTTAAATATTATGTTGGGAATATTAATGGAATTTAATATTTAATTCATTATTAAAAATGAAGCTGAACGTTATAATTTATATATAATATAAATCGAGCTTGAAAATGGCGTGCAGTTCGTAAAATTGAATTTTTAACTTCAACTGAGAATACAGGATTCGATATAAGTCGGATTTCTGTGAAACAAGACACGTTGGAACCGTATTGACGATAATTTTCATATGGAAGAGAAAAATCCATATTCCGTGTTATAGATAGTAAGTTATGGCCAAATCAAATTTTGAAATAGTCGCTATGGAAAATCGTTATTAAATTATAGGCCTTTAAAATGACCGTTTTGCAAACGGACTCAGATTTCGACGAAATCAGTTTCATTAGAACCGTATCGCTAAATTATTGTACGGTGGTGAATGGCATGGAAAACCGATGTCGTATGTGACCACGGTAGCTATAAACGCTCGTTCATTTTCTATAACGTGTATTTAAATAAATAAAAGGGTATTTGAGTGTAACTTGAGCAGACGATCGAATTAGGCCATGAAACCAGTTCCGTTGAGTTCGTATCGTCGATTAGAGTCAGGATAGATATATAGTTTGTTATTTTTAGAGATCGAGAAATTTGGCGTTAAAAAGGGCAGTGAGGTGCGCGTTCAAAATAGCCTACCGGGGCAACAGTCTCAGAATGCGACGAAATTAGTGCCGTTGGGTTCGTATCGAAAAGTTATTGTCGATGTTCGCAGTTTCAAGTTGATTTGATTTATCTAATGACCGTGGAAAAACTAAATGCGTGTTTATTTCTGGTTTCATAGAGGAAATTTTTTCATACGACCTCGGATTGCGACGGAACTTGTCCCATTGGGTCCGGAATACCTTTTTACATCAAGAATTTTTTTTTTATCAGTAGACAGAAATCAATTGTGGTGGTTTTTATCAACTACTTCGTGATGAAGTATTGTTATATTATATTATAAATAAACCTCCCCACAACAACACTATAGCTTACTGTAGATTCCTTGCGCCTCACACTTTCAATGACTTGGCGGCCAAACAACTGATTCCTTGCAAGCCAAACTAGGAACCGTGCCTTCCACGTTTTGGTTCCATTATAAATACCATACTAGGAAATGTCAAACCCTATTAACTTGTTTCTCTGGTCAACTAATTCAATGAGCCGCCACCATTCGCAAATGAACGAACCGTATCTCTCAACCCTCTTCCACCAATTCCAGCAAATCCATTCAACTATTCATGAATTTCCAAACAGCAAACTTAAGACATCAACGAGATACTCCTAACCAATGGCCACGATCAGTTTTAAGGGCTTGGGATGGCCGGAATAGGAGCGTGAGATCCCGACAGTTCAATGGGTTTTGCAGGCACCTGGAGCGATCGGAATACAAGCGGTTGGAGCTGCTAGGCGAGTGGACGGGCGCGCATCCTCTGGCAAGGTCAGATCGGAGTTCGATGGACCGGGGATTGGCGCGGTGGAGCAAAGGACGTAGGCACAGCGTGGTGTAGTTTGGGACAACAAAGTGTCGGTGTTCATGCATGGGAGGGGGGATGGACGTGTTGTCTGTCATCATGAGGGGGCGGTGTGATGTTATGGGTGAAGTCATTCTGCTCGAAATAAGGGACATGGTGATCGAAGTTGAAGAAGTAGCAGTATTGAGGAAACAGAAGATAAGAGCGGCCCAGTACTTACAACGTAATTAACAATAGATGATTAAGGACTTTAATAGTGATTAGTTTAATTAAGATCCTTATACTAAAACCATATAAAATGTTGATTTGTGCAGGCGCCTTTTGGAGGATCCGTGGCAAGTCAAACTGAAAATATCAGCCAAATTAACTGTAAATATAATTAGTAAACTAAGTATACATTTATACGGATTAAGGGGATAATTATCTAAAATAATGTGTATTCATTTAAAATGGTGCAGGATTTTCAAACAGGGAAAATACACAAACGGAAAGGGAACAGTTCGGTTGTTCTCAACTGAGTTGTGCCCAACCAGAAAACAGTTAATAGTAATTTGTGACTAAATGATTTGATTAGGAAATTAAATTAGTTAGTATAATCGTATCTTTATAATAATTATAACTGATGCAGGATTTTAGATCTGGAGCAATAACGAGAACAAAGAAGAAAAATCAAAAGAGACCGGCTGTTTAACCCTAAGCAAACGTACTTATATACCTATAACTCGTGTCCGTGTTAACAGAATTGAACAAAATGAATAGAGTTGGGACCGTTTGTTTGAGCTCTACACTTGGGACCAGCTTGGACAGAGCTGGAGACTGCTGAAATTCATTGTTAAATTAAACGCTGTTTAATTTAACAGAACTGCTCATGCAACAAATGGAAATCAAGGTGAGTTAAACTCACTCAGTTACCCTTTTTATATTTTATATAAATTGGGTGTTTTTATTTTGTGTGCTCTGTTTTCCAATAATTGACTGTTTGCTAGTTATACATTTGTTTGTTGATTTAACGATGGAATTAAACTGTGTTTAATTTCAGTGAAATATCAAATCGTTATTTTTAACGATTGGTTCCAATAAAGGTAACTCACCTTGGTTGGTCACGTTTATTTATAAACGTGTTTAAATGGTTGCATTGTTTGAATTGCTTATGGTTGATGTTAAATGGTCATTATTTAGTTATCAGTTAAACAAAACTGAACCGTCTGATTTGAGAAAAACCATTTGAATACAGGGAAGAACAGGTTGGAGGGATCCAACCGGATTCCTCAAATATATTAGTTATTTCATATTATCATATATGAACTGTCATGTTTGGGTGTGATTGATTTGATTGTTGATGTTTGACTGAAATTTCAACATATGTGTAGTTTTAACCAATGAGCGATATTGGTTGGGTAATCAGCAATGAATGGCCTAAAGATAAATTGTTGTGATTTACCGTCAGGTAGATTGATAGAACCAAAGTTATAAAACTTATTTTATAACTGGAGTTAGATTTTTGAAATAGATTATTTTGGATAGAGGGTTTGTTTTAAAAGGAGATAAATATTTATCATTTGTTATTGAAATTTATAATTGATTTTAAATTGGATTTATATGGAAACCTCTGATGTTATCAGATTTGGAAATAAATGAATAGAATTTAATCTAAAGGATTAAATTTGGAAAATCGTTGGTTAAGAAACAATTAAATTGAATTGTTTAAATTAATTATATAGGTATTTAATGTAAAGGGAAAATGAATTGGAATCAGTTAACAGAATATTCGTGTGATTTGAAATTGATTAGTTTGTTTGTGTTAATCTAAGAGAAGAGTTGAAGAATATTTGTTTTATTTAAATGAAGTTTAAAAAGGAATTTACTATTTATTTTAGTTAAAGGGATTTACCACTAATGAAATTAAGGTTTGAAATAAATTATTATTTTATTTAATAAAAATTTAGGAAATTACTTTTGAACGAAAATTACTTTTCAAAAGTAATAGAAGAGAAATTGATATCAAGTGAAAGGGGAGATTTTAAATAAGATTTCCGAAGGGGGAAATGGTCAAACGAAATTGAAAGGAGTTCGGAAATAAGTAAATTTGGGCAAAGGAGTAGCTAGTAGGGTTGTATAACCAAACCCAAGCTAGAATGGAAAGTGTTTAGAAAATTGAAATGGCATAGTGGAAATCTAAACAGCGATTTTAGCGCTGTTGTTATAATAAATGTTTTTGTAAATCTAAATAGCGATTTTAGCGTCGTTGCTATAGTAAATGTTTTTTTGTAAATCTAAACAGCGATTATAGCGCTGTTGTTTGTAAATCTAAATAGTGATTATAACGCTATTGTTATAACATATGTGCTATAAATTTCTTTGTTAAAACTAATGGATTTCCGAATCTAAAAGATGATTTGATGGAAGAATTAAATGGGAAATTGAATATAGTTATTCGAGATAGAATTTGCCAAACATAATTATTCGGCTAAGTTGCCATTTCGTACGACTGCTAGCGTAATTCGCAGGGCTGCAGATAGCCTACGGCGGTCGGATGTTTCCTGAGGGAATCAGGCGTAACCATTGTGATCGCTGTGATCTAGAGTCAAGCGAGTGGAGTTAAGACGAATGTTAATTAATCAATTAGAGTTATTCAAATATAGTATTTTTGAATATTTGAAGGAGTTAAAAGCTTTAATTTAACAAAAAGTAAATTAGTTTGTTAAAGGCCAAGTGATGCTGAATACTGAACCAGTGAACTCATGGGAGTGTCATGATTGAAACACTGTATATTTTGATGGTTAAAACACCGACTATCAAATCTGGCCAATACGATTGTTAGTATGGAAAGACCGGGATCGAATTTATATTCTAAACCCATTCCGACCAACAAATACGTGAAGATATCAGAAGATGGTCGAGATGGTGCTGTGAAGACCGTTGATTTTCATAAACGGAAGAACCACTAATATTCTCTGCCTGGCAAGCAGAGATAAGCTGTGATTCTGTCGTAGTTGGAATCTACGGGTTGCAAGGACTTCTCGCTGTTGATCCATGGGGTGATTCCTATATGGATGCGGTAGGAGAGTGCCTTCGGTTCATCCTGTTCCTGGATGACGTGTATGGACGAATGTCTGACAGAGTATTTCCAAAGGGTCACGTACGTTGATTTCTTCAAACGTGCTATGGTTGTTGGCAGGGAATTGCCATTCTCTAGCTTTCGGCTAGAGTATTTTTGTGGACGTCAATTAGTGATATCTGACGGATCTGACGATGTGGCATTCAAAGTGAATGATGACCAGATGTTCAAAAGCTAGACTAAGCCTCAAGCCTCATCAACCGGGGAATGACAAAAATCGGGCAGGCAGCATGGCTATGTGGGTCGCTCCCATTAGGGTGTATAACCACCTATCTAGAGGAAGTCCTATTTGTTTCTTAAATCTATGTTTCGATGCTGTCCCTTATCGGGAGACAGTTGTTGATCCCAACCGTCGGTGGTATACATTCGATACACTCAAGCGAAATGAGTGGTCAGTCATGTGAGGGCCGGGTTGCAAGAAGTTCTTGTTGAACCCAGTGTATTCGTCTCTAGAGATACACTATCGGAAGGTGGACCCATACCTTGTCAAGTTGGAATCCAAACTCCAATAAGCGCCGCGGTTTTTGATTGTATACTATATATGTGGAGCGTGAGATGCAAGCGTTCTACTAGATTCTATTTACTTGTATTTATACATTATTATAATATCAGAAAAGATATTGTTTTTCAAAACTGTTTTGGGTTATCGTAAGGTAAAAACCGTCCGTGTTTATGTGTGGATTTGGTCTTACGATTATCCTTTTCTTTTGAAAAGATTTTGAACTTTAAAATCATGATTGGATGATTCACCCTTATTACTGTGCGAGTTTATCTCACTCTGGTTCACCAGACTGACCCGGTGTTTTGTAAATGCTTGGGTTAGACCGGGTTGTACAGGTTCAGGTTATCGACTGCTGTGAAGAGACGAGGTGGAAGAGTCCAGACGTATGATATTACTATTCCGCTGTGTGTTATATGAGGACAGATTAGTATCACTGTCCAGATGTGTACTCTGATATTGTAAGTATTTCAAAAGCTTTCAATAAAGGTTATTTCTGTATTATATTTTATTCCGCTGCGATGTGAGACTCTGTGTGGTGTTTCTTCTTCTTCTTCTATTCTAATATTTCTATCTTATCTATTCTCACCCTCTAACTTCTTTCTATTAATGATCTGGAATGTTCGATGTCTGAATGGTCAACATGGTAGTTTGATGTTGATTTTCGGAGTCGAAAATCCCGGTTCGTTACAGCAGCTTTGTGTATAATGTGAATTCGCAAGCCTTACACCTCGGTATGAGTTAAAAACGGGATACGGACTGCTGGGAGAGCACGACGTTTCTTTCTAGCTATGGTGGTGTCAGTGACTTACCAGCCCTGACATTTATATACTTTTCACCTTTGTGGTTGTTGGAATGAGGCGCCTCGATTATAGGTCTGTAAGGACCGGGAAACGTGTGTTCAGGAATTGCCAATCCTCTAATGTAAGTGAGGACCGGCCCAGCCGATTCCAGGGTTGCCCAGAGTGCGTAGTCCTGAGGCATTTGCTAGAATGTCTCGAAGCGGAGAGGAGCTTGCCCCTTGCCTCGACTCATGACGGAAATCCAATTTCCAGTACGTGTATTGCGGTTTTAATTGTAGAACTAGTATAGCGACATGATATATGGTACCCATGCCGTCTATGATTGATATTTATGATTGAAATTGTTTTGACACTATACACTTATTATAGTATCAAATGATTTGTTTTTAAACGTACCAAGCATGTTTGGCTATTATAAGGGAAAACCCTATCCTCTGGCTTGCGTTGCATTGTGTGATGGGACCTGGGTCTTATAATAGCTTCATTTTTCGAAAAAGCATTGCGTTGTTTATTCTATGCACTGGTATTCTTGGGAGGAAACCCGTTCCGTGTTATACGGCGTGGTCCCTCGAATTACTCTCTTTTAAAATTGAATTAATAACTGTTTTAGTTCTCACACCAGTCACATGACTGACCTGGAGTTTATTGTTATAACCTAAACTCTGGGTGCCCCTATTTTCTACACGGGCAGCTAGTAGTTTTGGTTTTGCAGATCTATATTCACAGGATCCTGGTTTACAGCTGGAATGATATCCGGAAAGCTCTGTATCCGTATACCACCTTCAGTTGTTCTTTGTAATATTTTCCGCTGCTATGTAATATATTGTAATCTCTGATATTTATCGAATGTAATTTATTCATTTATACTCTGTATATTCTTGTATTCTGATGGAATTGTTGTAATAGCAATGAAATGTTCTTCCGTCTACGTTCCATTTTGTCCTGTCCTCACAGTAATTCGTTCTTTCTCATCTCTTCGGAGACCGGGGAAGTTCGGGTCGCTACATTTGGTATCAGAGCTTTGGTTTACAGAGCTCGAGAACAAGACACATTTGAACCATACGAAAGAATTCATCAGATATTGGATTAGTAATATCCAATTGGAATGACTCGTTAGAGATAGGATCAGTAGTTTCCTAGAACGAGTGTGAAGAGTATATTTTTCAAATGAAAACAATTTTGTTTTGAAAATTTAAACCATATTATACGAATTTGAATAATTGTTTATTTTGAATTTGGACAATCTAGTATATAAAGGTTTTGCATATACGCGTCATGAACGTATATTCGAAGTTTTAATATATTAGATAGATATAGAGTCACACTCTAGTCGCCCGGACATGGTCCTGATGATGAAGTATACCATCACCAGTATTTATATTCGAGTGACGAAGGTGTGATTTTCTATATATTTCCATTAGACTGGTGTGAGAACCAACACTAATATAGCTAGAACATATTGTTGTGAATTGGCATCGAAAATGTGATTTTTGTATATGTATTAAAATTATGAATTTGAAACTCTAATTCACTAATTGATTGATGTTTGTGTTGTTTGTCTATTTGTTTGCAAATTTTGAACCATTATGCCTAATTGAACCAAATATTGAACTGTATTAAAAATTGGTCGCATTTGCTTGCATATACATATACTTTCATTGAACAGGTCATAGCAAGGAGGCTAGAGCAGAGAATAAAATTTGGTTGCCCGACAAATAGGTACATATTTACTATAATTTACTATTTTGTTTGGGTGATGATGATTTTATGAGCCTATTGGCTAGCCGCTTGGCTTTTTCTTTTTCTTTTTGAGATCAGAAGGCCTATATGGCAATTTCGGGATTTTCCCGTGGCTCCCGGTGCAGGGGAGGTTATGGCGAATTTTTTCGAAAATTTAGGGTGTTAGCCAAATTTTTGAAATTTTGAAAATTCTCATAAACTGAAAAGTTGGAGAATGGAAGCCAGATCGAACGTAGAGTTGATTAATCAAACCACTTTCGACTTTGTTCCTT
The DNA here is from genome assembly GCA_030737875.1 of Allium sativum. Lineage (NCBI taxonomy): Eukaryota > Viridiplantae > Streptophyta > Magnoliopsida > Asparagales > Amaryllidaceae > Allium > Allium sativum. The sequence goes on along the minus strand of CM060910.1, from coordinate 890,498,535 downwards.
TTCGGGGACGAAAAGTTTTAAGTGGGGGAGATTATAATAACCCGGAAATTCTGAGCCAGTTTAAATTTTTTATTTTGGCAATTTTAGTGGATTTTGAATATTTAAAATAGATTATTTTAAATAATATCGTCGAGAAATTTATTTTGAATATAATTCCAACGTATATATTATATACGTCGTCGTTAGAATACAAATGATTATATATAATTATAAATAGAATTGAAAATGGCGCGGTAGTTCGATAATTCGATTTCAAACTTCAATTGAATGTACCGGGTGCAAAACAATCCGGATTTTAGTGAAACCAAATATAATAGGATCTAATTGATGATATCTTTCCAACGAATCCGAAAAATCAAAATTTCATAGCGGGAATCAGAAGATATGTCCAGTTGAAAATACTGAATAGTCGCTATGGAATTCAGGCCCTTAAGAATGGAAATTTTGCAAACGACCTCGGATTTCGACGAAACCAGTTTTGTTGGATCCGCAGTGTCAAGTTATTGCTAGATTCCAAATTTCATAATTTTTCGAATCAATATGTGGGCGTGGCAAAGGAAAACGCGTTTGACCAGTTTCAGTTGATTTTAATCGACGAAACTAGTTTTGTTAGGACCGTATCGTCAATACGAGGCTAGAAAGTATTTTTTTGGAATTTTTCGAGTTAGTACGTGACCCCGATAATTTGAAATGTGCATTTAAATTGAATATATAAAGAACTATACTTTAAATTCAATGGAAACTGATTCAAACAGTCGAATTGGCCTGCAATACATATCCCATTGTGTTCGGAACGGGGGTAAAACGTTAGGGGCGACAGTCGTTGGGCTCGATTTGAGATTCGTATGAAAAGTCAACTTTCAAAGGAATTAAAAATAAATAAAATAAAATATATAGCCCTCTCTCCTTTCTCTCTCCCCTCACTTTTCAAAACCGGTCAAAATAAAAAAAAAATGAAAAAGGAAAAAAACCGAACCCCCCACTTTCGATCGATTCCGCCGCACCCCCAGGCGATCGCCACCTCCGTTCTCAGTCCCTCCCCCTCCGCAACCTCCCCCTCCTTCTACCCGAACTAGCGACGTATACCCCCCCTCGAATCCCGCGAACCCTAGCCGCCGCCTCCCAAACCCTAACCACCCACCACTGGCCGACGCAACCCCCAAACCCCCCCTCATCAGTTCGAACCCCCCTGCTCTGCCCCACGTCAGCCTCGCGGTGGCCACCACCACCTGACCCCGACTCCGGCGCAGCAGCGAAGACCCCCCCCCCTTTTTCTCAAAACAATACGGTAAGTTTTCTTTTATTTTATGATTTTTAGATTATATAAAAACTGATTTTCCTTTTTATATATAGGATTATGAAATAAAAATTCAATTTTTATGTAGATGATTTTGAATAAAAAAAATTTGAATTTTTATGAATAAGACTATGCATTGTTTTTCAAAAATGAAACGAAGTTTAGTTTTTTTAAAAATAGAAAAGACGAGATTTTTAAATGGAGAAAGGTGTGATTTTTACATATGTAGTGGGTTAAAAATGATTTTTACATAGTAGGAACTATAAAAATGTAATCTTTATGAGATAGAGAATATAAAAATATCATCTTTGTATATGTAGCAAAATAAAAATCTGATTTTTATTATATATATGTTGAAATAAAGTGGTTTTTTTATAAAGGCGAAATCTTTATTTTAGAAAAGGCGAAATCTTTATTTTAGAAAAGGCGAAATCTTTATTGTAGAAAAGGTGAAAGATCTATTTTTGAAAAGGCGGAAACTTTATATAGAGAATAGCGTGATAAAATAGAATTTTTATCCATATTGCGTTGAAGTAAAAATTCGATTTTTATATATTGAATAGCGAAGTAAAAATTCGATTTTTATATATTGAATAGCGAAGTAAAAATTCGATTTTTACATATGTAGAGAATACGGGCGACGAAAGTGATAGAAGGCGAGAACGACAAAGGTTTCTGCAAATGAAGAGTCGTGATATTGGATAGCTATTGGTGAGAATTTCTCACCTTTCAATTTCATTTCGATTTATATATATATATATATATATATATACTAGGATACAGACGGTGCTTAGTAGCACCCGACACAATCGTCCACAGACCATGGACTTGTTTGTTTGGTTGTGTAGTTGACTAGTTTATTTAGTTTGAATTGAATTGTTCGGTGAAATGAAATTGATTTGATTGATGTGTGATTGGCGTGGGCCTTCACTAGACCGGGGATAAGGCTAGGCCTTGTCCCGTTTCTAGTATCGTGCCGTTATGCCGCTGAAATTTTCTAAAATATGTTAGAAAAATAAAAATATCATTTTATTGAATAAATGAACTGAATAGAAATTCATGTGTTGAAATAAAATATTTTATCATTAAAAATATAATTTTTAACGTGAAGTGGATAAAATAAAATATTCATTTACAAACCGGACGGTTTGTTTATGTACACTGATTTGACTGATATTGATCGGGTCGATAAATTTTACACATCGCCCAACTGCACAAATAAAATATGCGTTTGATTGTTTGAAACCCCACACGGGTGTTGGGATGAAATTTGAAGTTCACTCATCCTGATTGATTAAATATGTCGATCGATTGATTGACAGGCTGTTATAAGCGTTAGATATCTATATTTGATGCTTATACAGTGTAGTGCACTTTGGTTGATGGTTGATTATTTTTCAATGCTGTTATATACGTGTGATGTATGGAAATCCATATAATTAATATTATATGGTAATTGATTTGGCCTCATTCCAATTTAGAAAATAAAGAATATTATAAAATAAAGGTTCATGTGTTGACTGTACTCATCCGTTGAGATTAGTCATGTGTTGAACGAAATATTTTAATAATAAAATTTACATCTTTATCATTATAAAATAAAGGTTCATGTGTTGACTGTACTCATCCGTTGAGATTACTCATGTGTTGAACGAAATATTTTAATAATAAAATTTACATCTTTATCAATATAATATAAAGGTTCATGTGTTGACTGTACACATCCGTTGAGATTAGTCATGTGTTGAACGAAATATTTGAAAATGAAATATTTGAAACGAAATATTTGAAACGAAATATTTGAAAACGAAATATTTGAAAACGAAATATTTGAAATAGAATATTTGAAAATAGAAATATATGAAGCCGTGTTGATTAGATTGACGCCATTTTGACGTGAACGATATTTATATCGATTTTATTCATTTTAAAATGAATATTGAAAAGTGATTTCGAAATGAATATTGAAAAATGATTTCGAAATGAATAATATAAAGTGATTTCGAAATGAATTGAATATAAAGTGATTTCGAAATGAATTGAATATAAAGTGATTTCGAAATGAATATATAACGAATTTGATTTGAATAGAAAACGAATTTGATTTCAATTGAATATATAATGAATTTGAATCAAATAGAAAACCAATTTGAATTGAATCGAATAGAAAACCACTTTGAATTGAATCGAATTGAAAACGAATTCGAATTGAATTTAAAACGAAGTGAAATGAATTCAAATTGAATTGAAACTTGAATTGAATAGAAATGAATTTTAAAACAAATTTGATTTCAATTGAATATATAACGAATTTTAATCAAATAGAAAACCAATTTGAATTGAATCGAATAGAAAACCACTTTGAATTGAATCGAATTGAAAACGAATTCGAATTGAATTTAAAACGAAGTGAAATGAATTCAAATTGAATTGAAACTTGAATTGAATAGAAATGAATTTTAAAACGAATTTATAAGGAAAGATTCAATTTTGATTTGAATTGAGATGGAAGTTGAAATTGTTTTTGAAACGAATTCAAAACTATTTATAAAATTCGTTTTGAATGGTAATCGACGAAATATATAATATATAATATATATATATTATATATATAATGGCCTGAATAGAACGCGCCGCGCCGCTGTAGTTCGTGAATTTCGACCATTTATTTCAAACGGACATTACGGGAGATCCGACCGTCGGATTCTCCTAAAATCGGAATCATTGGGTTCGTATCGAAAAGTGCTTTCTAACGAATATTAGAAATTCAAAATCTAACAGTTGGATTTGGAGATACGTCCAAATCAAATTTGGAAAAGGGTCGCTGTAAGTGCAGTTTGATGGTCGTTGATGGAAATCGACTGTATAGGCCTTGATAAAATTATTAAAAATATCAATAATTTGTGTAAAATCATAAGAAATGATTTGGGAAAAATTGGGATGAAAAACTCAATATTTGAAAAGATAAAAATAGATTTTTATCAAAATGAACTAGTTCGAACTAAATTTAAAACCCAATTATTTTTAAATAAATAAATTAGATTTAAAAAGGGGTTTTAAATAATCGAAATTTCTAATATATTTGGTTGGATTTGAAATGGGTGTATCGTGAACGGTGTTTCAAATAACACTAGTTCTTTAACCCGATAATAATCAGAATGTGATTTGGGTTTGTCGTGAACTGTGTTTTAAATAACACTAGTTCTTTAACCCAGTAGAAGGAGTTTTAATGAATCTTCAATTAAATTGAAATGTGGATTGATAATTTAAATTATCAACTATAAAAAATGAGCGAGGATGGAGTATCACCAGTTTTGCTCCAAAGTGATAGTTAAATCTTTAATTAGATTTGAACGTGAAATGGTAATTAATTTTACCGATAACACCATGGTGTTAGATATGGAGTATTACCAGTTTTACTTCATGGGATGAATAGGTTGGGATTGGGAAATAAAATAAATAATTACTTCGATGTGGTTCGCTAATCTCGACTAGTTTAGAAAACCATAATTTGGCTTGAAACGACATCCAAAGGAAGATTAAAGGATAAATTTCAAAGAATTTATCTTGGATAAAATTAATGGGAACCTTTCCCAAAAGATGTGAATATTTAAATAACAGAATATTCGGAATTGGAATGAGGCGTATGTTGTGTTTTCTAGCACTGTTTTTAATATACGCGGGTCGTTTGGAAAGGCCGGGTTCATACCTATTCTGAATAACCGATTCGACGATAAGTCGAACATGAAGACGGTGGTCGAAGACCGGAAGTCTTCACATCGTTTGGGTAATTACTGACAATCCTGATTGGGCTGTACACCCAAGAGGATGGAAATAGTTGGTGGTCGTCCAGACGTACTTGGAGATGGATGGATATGCGAGGAAAGTGCCTCCGGTTTCGTTCAGACCCAGAACGAACTTGTAAATGGATCGTGTGTCTAACATTGGATTTTATTCTGTGTTGATTGATTTCTGTTAAATATATATCTGTTTGGCGGCAGAGAATTTATTCTCTTGCTTAACGCCCTTCTCTGAGACGTACGAGCTTAGAGGTTATATATCGATAGATATCGATCGCATGGCATGAATTGCCTGTGTGACATGCTGAGATGCAATGATCAAGGCTTCTGTTGAAAAGAAAAGTCTTGTGGTTGATGATCAAAGCACGGCCTACGTGGCAGCTTTGTGTATAACGTGAATTCGCGAGCCTCACACCTCGGTATGAGTTAAAAACGGGATACGGACCGCTGGGAGAGCACGACGTTTCTTTCTAGCTATGGTGGTGTCAGTGACTTACCAGCCCTGACATTTATATACTTTTCACCTTTGTGGTTGTTGGAATGAGGCGCCTCGATTATAGGTCTGTAAGGACCGGGAAACGTGTGTTCAGGAATTGCCAATCCTCTAACGTAAGTGAGGACCGGCCCAGCCGATTCCAGGGTTGCCCAGAGTGCGTAGTCCTGAGGCATTTGCTAGAATGTCTCGAAGCGGAGAGGAGCTTGCCCCTTGCCTCGACTCATGACGAAAATCCAATTTCCAATACGTGTATTGCGGTTTTAATTGTAGAACTAGTATGGCGACATGATAAATGGTACCTATGCCGTCTATGATTGATATTTATGATTGAAATTGTTTTGACACTATACACTTATTATAGTATCAAATGATTTGTTTTTAAACGTACCAAGCATGTTTGGATATTATAAGGGAAAACCCTATCCTCCGGCTTGCGTTGCATTGTGTGATGGGACCTGAGTCTTATAATAGCTTCATTTTTCGAAAAAGCATTGCGTTGTTTATTCTATGCACTGGTATTCTTGGGAGGAAACCCGTTCCGTGTTATACGGCGTGGTCCCTCGAATTACTCTCTTTTAAAATTGAATTAATAACTGTTTTAGTTCTCACACCAGTCACATGACTGACCTAGAGTTTATTGTTTTAACCTAAACTCTGGGTGCCCCTATTTTCTACACGGGCAGCTAGTAGTTTTGGTTTTGCAGATTTATATTCACAGGATCCTGGTTTACAGCTGGAATGATATCCGGAAAGCTCTGTATCCGTATATCACCTTCAGTTGTGCTTTGTATTATTTTCCGCTGCTATGTAATATATTGTAATCTCTGATATTTATCGAATGTAATTTATTCATTTATACTCTGTATATTCTTGTATTTTGTTGGAACTGTTGTAATAGCAATGAAATGTTCTTCCGTCTGCGTTCTGTTTTGTCCTGTCCTCACAGTAATTCATTCTTTCTCATCTCTTCGGAGACCGGGGAAGTTCGGGTCGCTACATTTGGTATCAGAGCTTTGGTTTACAGAGCTCGAGAACAAGACACGTTAGAACCATACGAAAGAATTCATCAGATATTGGATTAGTAATATCCAATTGGAATGACTCGTTAGAGATAGGATCAGTAGTATCCTAGAATGAGTGTGAAGAGTATATTTTTCAAATGAAAACAATTTTGTTTTGAAAATTTAAACCATATTATACGAATTTGAATAATTGTTTATTTTGAATTTGGACAATCTAGTATATAAAGGTTTTGCATATACGCGACATGAACGTATATTCGAAGTTTTAATATATTAGATAGATATAGAGTCACACTCTAGTCGCCCGGACATGGTCCTGATGATGAAGTATACCATCACTAGTATTTATATTCGAGTGACGAAGGTGTGATTTTCTATATATTTCCATTAGACTGGTGTGAGAACCAAAACTAATATAGTTAGAACACATTGTTGTGAATTGGCATCAAAAATGTGATTTTTGTATATGTATTAAAATTATGAATTTGAAACTATAATTCACTAATTGATTGATGTTTGTGTTGTTTGTCTATTTGTTTGCAAATTTTGAACCATTATGCCTAATTGAACCAAATATTGAACTGTATTAAAAATTGGTCGCATTTGCTTGCATATACATATACTTTCATTGAATAGGTCATAGCAAGGAGGCTAGAGCAGAGAATAAAATTTGTTTGCCCAACAAATAGGTACATGTTTACTATAATTTACTGTTTTGTTTGGGTGATGATGATTTTATGAGCCTATTGGCTAGCCGCTTGCCTTTTTCTTTTTCTTTTTGAGATCAGAAGGCGTATATGGAAATTTCGGGATTTTCCCGTGGCTCCCGGTGCAGGGGAGGTTATGGCGAAATTTTTCGAAAATTTAGGATGTTAGCCAAATTTTTGAAATTTTGAAAATTGTCAGAAACTGAAAAGTTGGAGAATGGAGGCCAGATCGAACGTAGAGTTGATTAATCAAACTACTTTCGACTTTGTTCCTTTTCGGGTACGAAAAGTTTTAAGTGGGGGAGATTGTAATAACCCGGAAATTTTGAGCCAGTTTAAAATTTTTATTTTGGCAATTTTAGTGGATTTTGAATATTTAAAATAGATTATTTTAAATAATATCGTCGAGAAATTTATTTTGAATATAATTACAACGTATATATTATATACATCGTCGTAAGAATATAAATAATTATATATAATTATAAATAGAATTGAAAATGGCGTGGTAGTTCGATAATTCGATTTCAAACTTCAATTGAATGTACTGGGTGCAAAACAATCCGGATTTTAGTGAAACCAAAAATAATAGGATCTAATTGATGATATCTTTCCAACGAATCCGAAAAATCAAAATTTCATAGCGGGAATCAAAAGATATGTCCAGTTGAAAATTCTGAATAGTAGCTATGGAATTCAGGCCCTTAAGAATGGAAATTTTGCAAACGACCTCGGATTTCGACGAAACCAGTTTTGTTGGATCCGCAGTGTCAAGTTATTGCTAGATTCCAAATTTCATAATTTTTCGAATCAATATGTGGGCGTGGCAAAGGAAAACGCGTTTGACCAGTTTCAGTTGATTTTAATCGACGAAACTAGTTTTGTTAGGACCGTATCGTCAATACGAGGCTAGAAAGTATTTTTCTGGAATTTTTCGAGTTAGTACGTGACCCCGATAATTTGAAATGTGTATTTAAATTGAATATATAAAGAACTATACTTTAAATTCAATGGAAACTGATTCAAACAGTCGAATTGGCCTGCAATACATATCCCATTGTGTTCGGAACGGGGGTAAAACGTTAGGGGCGACAGTCGTTGGGCTCGATTTGAGATTCGTATGAAAAGTCAACTTTCAAAGGAATTAAAAATAAATAAAATAAAATATATAGCCCTCTCTCCTTTCTCTCTCCCCTCACATTTCAAAACCAGTCAAAATAAAAAAAATGAAAAAAACCGAAACCCCACTTTCGATCGATCCCGCCGCACCCCCAGGCGATCGCCACCTCCGTTCTCAGTCCCTCCCCCTCCGCAACCTCCCCCTCCTTCTACCCGAACCAGCGACGTATACCCCCCCTCGAATCCCGCGAACCCTAGCCGCCGCCTCCCAAACCCTAACCACCCACCACTGGCCGACGCAACCCCCAAACCCCCCCTCGTCAGTTCGAACCCCCCTGCTCCGCCCCACGTCAGCCTCGCGGTGGCCACCACCACCTGACCCCGACTCCGGCGCAGCAGCGAAGACCCCCCCCCCCCCTTTTCTCAAAACAATACGGTAAGTTTTCTTTTATTTTATGATTTTTAGATTATATAAAAACTGATTTTCCTTTTTATATATAGGATTATGAAATAAAAATTCAATTTTTATATAGATGATTTTGAATAAAAAAATTTGAATTTTTATGAATAAGACTATGCATTGTTTTTCAAATATGAAACGAAGTTTAGTTTTTTTAAAAATAGAAAAGACGAGATTTTTAAATGGAGAAAGGTGTGATTTTTACATATGTAGTGGGTTAAAAATGATTTTTACATAGTAGGAACTATAAAAATGTAATCTTTATGAGATAGAGAACATAAAAATATCATCTTTTTATATGTAGCAAAATAAAAATATGATTTTTATTATATATACGTTGAAATAAAGTGGTATTTTTATAAAGGCGAAATCTTTATTTTAGAAAAGGCGAAATCTTTATTTTAGAAAAGGCGAAATCTTTATTGTAGAAAAGGTGAAAGATCTATTTTTGAAAAGGCGGAAACTTTATATAGAGAATAGCGTGATAAAATAGAATTTTTATTGATATAGCGTCGAAGTAAAAATTCGATTTTTATATATTGAATAGCGAAGTAAAAATTCGATTTTTATATATTGAATAGCGAAGTAAAAATTCGATTTTTACGTATGTAGACAATACGGGCGACGAAAGTGATAGAAGGCGAGAACGACGAAGGTTTCTGCAAATGAAGAGTCGTGATATTGGATAGCTATTGGTGAGAATTTCTCACCTTTCAATTTCATTTCGATTTATATATATATACTAGGATGTAGACGTTGCTTAGTAGCACCCGACACAATCGTCCACAGACCATAGACTTGTTTGTTTCGTTGTGTAGTTGACTAGTTTATTTAGTTTGAATTGAATTGTTTGGTGAAATGAAATTGATTTGATTGATGTGTGAATGGCGTGGGCCTTCACTAGACCGGGGATAAGGCTAGGCCTTGTCCCGTTTCTAGTACCGTGCCGTTATGCCGCTGAAATTTTCTAAAATATGTTAGAAAAATAAAAATATCATTTTATTGAATAAATGAACTGAATAGAAATTCATGTGTTGAAATAAAATATTTTATCGTTAAAAATATAATTTTTAACGTGAAGTGGATAAAATAAAATATTCATTTACAAACCGGACGGTTTGTTTATGTACACTGATTTGACTGACATTGATCGGGTCGATAAATTTTACATATCGCCCAACTGCACAAATAAAATATGCGTTTGATTGTTTGAAACCCCACACGGGTGTTGGGATGAAATTTGAAGTTCACTCATCCTGATTGATTAAATATGTCGATCGATTGATTGACAGGTTGTTATAAGCGTTAGACATCTATATTTGATGCTTATACAGTGTAGTGCACTTTGGTTGATGGTTGATTATTTTTCAATGCTATTATATACGTGTGATGTATGGAAATCCATATAATTAACATTATATGATAATTGATTGGGCCTCATTCCAATTTAGAAAATAAAGAATATTATAAAATAAAGGTTCATGTGTTGACTGTACTCATCCGTTGAGATTAGTCATGTGTTGAACGAAATATTTTAATAATAAAATTTACATCTTTATCAATATAATATAAAGGTTCATGTGTTGACTGTACTCATCCGTTGAGATTAGTCATGTGTTGAACGAAATATTTGAAAACGAAATATCTGAAATGAAATATTTGAAACGAAATATTTGAAAACGAAATATTTGAAAACGAAATATTTGAAATAGAATATTTGCAAATAGAAATATATGAAGCCGTGTTGATTAGATTGACGCCATTTTGACGTGAACGATATTTATATCGGTTTTATTCATTTTAAAATGAATATTGAAAAGTGATTTCGAAATGAATATTGAAAAATGATTTCGAAATGAATAATATAAAGTGATTTCGAAATGAATTGAATATAAAGTGATTTCGAAATGAATTGAATATAAAGTGATTTCGGAATTAATATATAACGAATTTGATTTGAATAGAAAACGAATTTGATTTCAATTGAATATATAACAAATTTGAATCAAATAGAAAACCAATTTGAATTGAATCGAATAGAAAACCACTTTGAATTGAATCGAATTGAAAACGAATTCGAATTGAATTTAAAACGAAGTGAAATGAATTCAAATTGAATTGAAACTTGAATTGAATAGAAATGAATTTTAAAACGAATTTGATTTCAATTGAATATATAACGAATTTGAATCAAATAGAGAACCAATTTGAATTGAATCGAGTAGAAAACCACTTTGAATTGAATCGAATTGAAAACAAATTCGAATTGAATTTAAAATGAAGTGAAATGAATTCAAATTGAATTGAAACTTGAATTGAATAGAAATGAATTTTAAAACGAATTTATAAGGAAAGATTCAATTTTGATTTGAATTGAGATGGAAGTTGAAATTGTTTTTGAAACGAATTCAAAACTATTTATAAAATTCGTTTTGAATGGTAATCCACGAAATATATAATATATATATATATATTATATATATAATGGCCTGAATAGAACGCGCCGCGCCGCGGCAGTTCGTGAATTTCGACCATTTATTTCAAACGGACATTACGGGAGATCCGACCGTCGGATTCTCCTAAAACAGGAACCGTTGGGTTCGTATCGAAAAGAGCTTTCTAACGAATATTAGAAATTCAAAGTCTAACGGTTGGATTTGGAGATACGTCCAAATCAAATTTGGAAAAGGGTCGCGGTAGGTGCAGTTCGATGGCTGTTGATGGAACTCGACTGTACAGGCCTTGATAAAATTATTAAAAATATCAATAATTTGTGTAAAATCATAAGAAATGATTTGGGAAAAATTGGGATGAAAAACTCCATATTTGAAAAGATAAAAATAGATTTTTATCAAAATGAACTAGCTCGAACTAAATTTAAAACCCAATTATTTTTAAATAAATAAATTAGATTTAAAAAGGGGTTTTAAATAATCGAAATTTCTAATATATTTGGTTGGATTTGAAATGGGTTTATCGTGAATGGTGTTTCAAATAACACTAGTTCTTTAACGCGATAATTATTAGAATGTGATTTGGGTTTGTCGTGGACTGTGTTTTAAATAACACTAGTTCTTTAACCCAGTAGAAGGAGTTTTAATGAATCTTCAATTAAATTGAAATGTGGATTGATAATTTAAATTATCAACTTTAGAAAATGAGCGAGGATGGAGTATCACCAGTTTTGCTCCAAAGCGATAGTTATATCTTTAATTAGATTTGAACGTGAAATGGTAATTAATTTTACCGATAACACCAGGGTGTTAGATATGGAGTATTACTAGTTTTACTTCATGGAATGAATAGGTTGGGATTGGGAAATAAAATAAATAATTACTTCGATGTGGTTCGCTAATCTCGACTAGTTTAGAAAACCATAATTTGGTTTGAAACGGCATCCAAAGGAAGATTAAAGGATAAATTTCAAAGAATTTATCTTGGATAAAATTAATGGGAACCTTTCCCTAAAGATGTGAATATTTAAATAACAGAATATTCAGAATTGGAGTGAGGCGTATGTTGTGTTTTCTAGCACTGTTTTTAATATACGCGGGTTGTTTGGAAAGACCGGGTTTATACCCATTCTGAATAACCGATTCGACGATAAGTCGAAGATGAAGACGGTGGTCGAAGACCTGAAGTCTTCACATCGTTTGGGTAATTACTGACAATCCTGATTGGGCTGTACACACAAGAGGATGGAAATAGTTGGTGGTCGTCCAGACGTACTTGGAGATGGATGGATATGCAAGGAAAGTGCCTCCGGTTTCGTTCAGACCCATAACGAACTTGTAAATGGATTGTGTGTCTGACATTGGATTTTATTCTGTGTTGATTGATTTCTGTTAAATATATATCTGTTTGGCGGCAGAGAATTTATTCTCTTGCTTAACGCCCTTCTCTGAGACGTACGAGCTTAGAGGTTATATATCGATAGATATCAATTGCATGGCATGAATTGCCTGTGTGACATGCTGAGATGCAATGATCAAGGCTTCTGTTGAAAAAGCAAAGTCTTGTGGTTGATGATCAAAGCACGGCCTACGTGGCAGCTTTGTGTATAACGTGAATTCGCGAGCCTCACACCTCGATATGAGTTGAAAACGGGATACGGACCGCTGGGAGAGCACGACGTTTCTTTCTAGCTATGGTGGTGTCAGTGACTTACCAGCCCTGACATTTATATACTTTTCACCTTTGTGGTTGTTGGAATGAGGCGCCTCGATTATAGGTCTGTAAGGACCGGGAAACGTGTGTTCAGGAATTGCCAATCCTCTAACTTAGGTGAGGACCGGCCCAGCCGATTCCAGGGTTGCCCAGAGTGCGTAGTCCTGAGGCATTTGCTTGAATGTCTCGAAGCGGAGAGGAGCTTGCCTCTTGCCTCGACTCATGACGGAAATCCAATTTCCAATACGTGTATTGCGGTTTCAATTGTAGAACTAGTATGGCGACATGATATATGGTACCCATGCCGTCTATGATTGATATTTATGATTGAAATTGTTTTGACACTATACACTTATTATATTATCAAATGATTTGTTTTTAAACGTACCAAGCATGTTTGGCTATTATAAGGGAAAACCCTATCCTCCGGCTTGCGTTGCATTGTGTGATGGGACCTGGGTCTTATAATAGCTTCATTTTTCGAAAAAGCATTGCGTTGTTTATTCTATGCGCTGGTATTCTTGGGAGGAAACCCGTTCCGTGTTATACGGCGTGGTCCCTCGAATTACTCTCTTTTAAAATTGAATTAATAACTGTTTTAGTTCTCACACCAGTCACATGACTGACCTGGAGTTTATTGTTTTAACCTAAACTCTGGGTGCCCCTATTTTCTACACGGGCAGCTAGTAGTTTTGGTTTTGCAGATTTATATTCACAGGATCCTGGTTTACAGCTGGAATGATATCCGGAAAGCTCTGTATCCGTATATCACCTTCAGTTGTGCTTTGTATTATTTTCCGCTGCTATGTAATATATTGTAATCTCTGATATTTATCGAATGTAATTTATTCATTTATACTCTGTATATTCTTGTATTCTGATGGAATTGTTGTAATAGCAATGAAATGTTCTTCCGTCTGCATTCTGTTTTGTCCTGTCCTCACAGTAATTCGTTCTTTCTCATCTCTTCGGAGACCGGGGAAGTTCGGGTCGCTACAAGCATTAAGCAGATTCATCTCTAGAGCGACAGACAAATGCATTCCATTCTTCGAATTGATAAAGCGAGGAAAACGCAATTTTAAATCGACTCCTGATTGCATAGAAGTATTTCAGAACCTGTTGAATCATCTAGAGAGGCCTTTGATACTGTCTAAGCCAGTGGACCACGAGGATTTATTCGTGTACTTAGCAGTGTCGTCCCATGCGATCAGCTCAGTATTAGTGAGAGAAGAAGACAAGGTTCAAAGGCCAGTGTACTACGTGAGTAAAAAGTTGGCGGCAGCTAAGCACAATTATCCGAGGATAGAAAAGCTAGCGTACAGTTTATTGATTGCATCTAGGAAGCTTCGACATTATTTCCAAGCTCATCCTATCACCGTTACATTGATCATCCGCTCAAGCAAGTTTTACAGAGAACAGAAGCTTCCGGAAGACTGCTCAAGTGGAACATTGAATTGAGTCAATTTAATCTGAATTTTCAGCCCCGACGATCGATATGGGGGCAAGTTGTAACACCCCACGTCCGTTAGTGTCACTCACAAAGGGAATGCACTAAGTTCTGTGGAGCATTTTGGGTAAAAGATGCAGATAAATTACAAGACAGACAGAAATTAAACAGCGAAAAATAAAAATTTGCTTTATTGATAAAATAGTTTGTACAATGGTTTCTTTACAATATCAGAGTATCATCTGTCTTACAAAATAAATAAGCATAAAAACAACATTTATATTCCCCGATTTTAGCAAGAGCCAGCCATAGCATCTGAAAAGAGAATCCAAGCAAACTTTGACAAATCTTCAAGCTGGGAAAGAGTGGCAGTCCAACTTAACCTGAGCTAAACTATTCCCTCCTTCACTACCTGGGGGGGAAACGGAAGAAAAGAAAACGAAAGAAAAATAGAGTCAGACATAAAGCCTGAGTAAGTTCAGTAACTTCTAGCATGTGAACATGGAAAAACAAAACGACATGAATTAACTGAATACAAGATTACACCATGACGATAAGGTCAACAAGATTAGATAAGATAATCACAAGATATGCTAAGATAAGACAAACTGGATATGCTCTAATACTTTCGCCGCTTCGCTATTTCCTTGTTGTGCTGGTTTCTATATCTCTGCACCGCCTATCTAGTGTCCCAACTAGTAACGATAACGTGATCCCAACCCCTGTATTTTCCATTGCCTTCCAGCATACATTCATTATTTATTACCTAGATCAAATCTAGGGTTTTCTATCAAGTGCTTCCTAGATTTAACTAGAGTTTACGCTATCTGCTGAATGCTTCTCAGATTCAGGTTTTATGCCACCTAGTCCAACTAGGGATTATGCTACCTGTCGAACGATGCCCCCAAGTCTAGGACACACTACATAGAGTGGTATATGTTCCTATACTTCCCTACGCATGTATCACGAATCGTTATCGCTTGTCTAGATGCACATGTCCTGTAATGTGCGGTCCGAGTCCTGTGACAGGGCAAATCAAGGAATATAAAACTCAATTGGGAGCTTTCAGATGTCTGCCGATGCAGATGCTAAGGTCTGTTTTTATTCCAGTGGCTATGGTCCCACTTGACCCCTCCCTCAACTAATGAAAGGCACACCTTGTAAAATGAGAACTATACGCTGGCCCCCGGTGCTCCTCTATCCTATGGCCATCCTCACCCATAACTAGATAGCAAGTATATGGTCTTTTGGAGTTCTCCGCCTTTCTGCTCCACGTATCTCGATTGACTCAGGATGGATGGTAGACGACGAGCTGCTATCACAAGGCTACCGTATTCTCGCCGAATCACGCCGTTCCATCCTGGTCTTTAGGTTGCCATGTATTGCAACCAAGGCATACCCCTGGTTCTTCTACGCAGACCATAACCTCTGTGAACCCAGGAGGATCATATGCAACCTCACGGAGGGATACCAAGAGTACCCTCACGTCCCCTCGAAGCCTCGGGCTTCGTAACCCAATTCGTTGGAGCCTTTTTTCTACTCAGACGGACATTTGCTCCATCCCGTGTTATACTAAGAATTACTACTTAGTTTTACAAACTAAGATTACCACTTAGTTTCCAGAATCGTTGATTTATTAACTAAGGTTTACTACTTAGTTCCCTTTCCCGCCAATTTGGATTGGTTAAGTGTCATTAGTCAATTCAAGCTAACTTAACCCTCTTCATTTATCCTGTCAAACTGGTTAAGTGTTATCAGTGATTCATGTTGACTTAACCCGACCACAAACCCCGTTTTATTGGTTAAGTATTTCTTATTTCTTAACCCTACCCGTTCGTCCTGTATTGGTTAAGTGTTCCTTTTTAACTTAACCTTCCCCGTCTGTTTTAACTAACATGTTATTAATGGTTAAGTATTATCCCTTCATGTTTTAGACTTAACCTTATTCCTTTATCACAATCTGATGGTTAAGTGTTCAAGTTTACTTAACCCTACAGTCTAGCCCAGCTAACATATCAAATTGGCTAAGTGTATTTACTTAACTCCAACCTCTAGTCTAGTTAACATGTTAATTTGGCAAAGTGTATTAACTTTACTTAACCCCACCTTCTATTCTAGTTAACATGTTAATTTTGGCTAAGTGTTTTCAAAGTTACTTAACCCCTACAAATCTTGTTACCATGTCAAGTTTGGTTAAGTGTCCCTGTAACACCCCGAATTTTAGTTAATACTAAAATTCACTAATTACAGGATAAATAATCTCAGATGTGGGAATTGGGGGTAACGGGCTGCTTCATTGTGTTCGTCTCGGAAAAATACGCGAAATAGAGTCCGAGTTTTCGAGAATCGGAGTCCGTATGGCCCAGTTAAGGCTCAATGAAGTTTGCAGAAAAATTAAAGCAAAAAATAGATTTAAAGATTTAAAATCAGATTTCAAAATGGAGCCAGCGGGGGTAGGCGGGAAGCTTCCCGCCCTAACCATGTCGACAGGGCTGTCGACAGGCCTGTCGACAGGGGTGTCGACTTGCCTGTCGACTTGCCTGTCGACAGGGGCGCGGCGTCCAGAGAACCTGGGTGCACCAGGTTGGGTTTTAGGCTGGCTTGGAGGGCTGGGTTCTAGAGATTTCCTAAATCTAACGGACCTAATCTAATCTAGGATTAATCTAAGGGCCAAAAACACTCACCTAATCTATAAATACACCCTAAACCTACCGTAATCCATACTAAAAATAGAAATGATGGCCTCATGCCACCAAATTAAATCCTAGAAGGAGCCTCCACTAATTTATGAAGGAAGTTGCAAGCTAATCACTCTCTAATCAATCTCTAATCATCACCATCTTCATATTTAGCAACTAATTCCACTTCATAAGTTTGCTAATCTTGGTTTTGGTGAGTTTCTATCACTTTAACATCAATTGTTAAAGTAAGTAGATTGGGTGTAATGAGACTTATGGTCTTAAATGCGGATTAGTGAGTTTGAATCATTTGTAATGATATGCTACTCTTTATGCATATTTAATAAGTGGATTTATGCATGTTTGATAAGTTGGTTTATGCATGCTTAATAAGTTGGTTTATGCATGATTAACAAGTTGGTTTATGCATGATTAACAAGTGGGTTTATGCATGTTTAATAAGTGGGTTTATGCATATTTAATAAGTGGATTTATGCATGTTTTACAAAGTGAGTTATGCAAGTTCATATGCAAGATATGCATGCTTATGCAAGTATATGGATGCTTATGCAAGTATATGGATGCTCATGCAAGTATGTGAATGCTTATGCAAGTTATGTATATGCTTAAATGCAAGTTTAATGTGATATGCAAGTTATGCATGCTTATGCAAGTATGTGAATGCTTATGCAAGTTTTGTATATGCTTAAATGCAAGTTTAATGTGATATGCAAGTTATGCATGCTTATGCAAGTATGTGAATGCTTATGCAAGTTTTGTATATGCTTAAATGCAAGTTTAATGTGATATGCAAGTTATGCATGCTTATGCGAGTATGTGAATGCTTATGCAAGTTATGTGTATGCTTAAATGCATGTTTTGCGAGTTATGAGAATGCTTATATGCAAGTTCAACATGTTATGCAAGATATGTGTATGATAATATGCAAGTTTGGGTTAAATGTAGTTGGGTTAATATATGCTCATATATGCAAGTTGACATCCTCTTAACCCATGACAAAGTTATATGCTAAACCCATGATATTTGTGTTGGATCTTCCCCTTTATTATGTCATGATATGAGAACGATTTACGTGGGGAACGATGGGGTTTGTAAATATGTTAATAAAAGTATGATTGGGTATGATTAAGCATACCATAAGAAGAATAAATTAACATAAGTGGGAATTTACCTATTGAGCTAGGTCTACCCCATGGGAATTTACCTATTGAGTTAGGTCTACCCATGTTATGAAAAACTTGATATTAATTAGGGATAATTAATATGGGGGTGATTAATTAGGTGTAATTAATCGACTAAGACACGAGGTTGGACTCATTTGTAGTGTAAAACTGCCCGGACCGGACCGGCTTAACCAGTTGCTACAAATGTCAGCCTAATGTGAGAGGTCTTAGCCATAAATTAAATACGTGATTAAAGTAAAGACACGAGGTTAGACTCTGTTGTGACGTAAGACTGCCCGGACTCTACCGGCTTAACCAGGCGGTCATAACAGCCAGTCTAATGTGGGAGGTCTTTGTGGGAGATCACGGTCTTAATTAATTAAGAAACACTTAACCATATTAGCATGTAGAGGGTTATGAGGGGTTAAGTGGGTGCCTTCGGTGGCATGTGGAAATTTAGTGGTTGCCTTGGGTGGCATGTGGAATCTAGTGGGTTGCCTTGGGTGGCAATAGAAAATACGATTAGAATACTTAACCAAGTGAAACATGTAATTAAACATGATTAAAGGGTTAAGTGGGATTCACTAGAAAAGTGACAAGCTTAGGTGGGTAGCTTGTGGGGGCCCATTTCAACCAATATCCCAAACGTATCTTTGTGGGCTCGACCCATGTCGAGTGGCGGGACACGCATATTGGGCTTGACTATAAGAGGCCAAAACGGGTTAGCGGTGGCAACGCAAGTCCAACGGGTTTCATATGTGTGTGTGGGCCCGGGCTGGTAGATAAGTGCATCGTGTAGATATAAAGCCGTGCACCGTTGATATTATTAGGTGGCCACTTTAGGGGAGTGATACACCCCACTGTGGGACTAGCACGGGTATCTACGGTAGGGAGCCGATCATTGGGGAGTAGTGGGGTACACCTAGTGGAGATAGGGGCAGACGGCACCTATGTGGTCAGCTAGGGGTACATGAAACTACTAGTTATATCTTTCTTTTAAGTTCTTGGGTGGGATCAATTTTTGAGTAGGAATGACTGGTGTGGTGCAGTTAGTAATTATCCTTGGGTGGGTAGATGCGTCTTTACGGTTATCTTAGTTTATCCTAAGTATAACAAGCTGCTTAGTGTAGCCGTTCATCCCCAGACATTACCGTAGGTCAAGTTTATGTCTTCTCTGGTTACTTTAATGATCGTACTGTTAAAGTTATAGGACTCGCTCAGACTTATGTCTGACCCCGTTGTTTTTATCTTTTTCCCAACCCTCAGGTCCTACGGTGGATCCTAGCAGTAGTGGAGCTTGATCGGATTGCTATTCCAGTCTTTAGGAGCTTGGATAGATGTAAAGCTCCAGTTACCCAGTTATCTTTTCTTTTGTCCTGGCTATTGTATGAGAGAGTGGGATTATGTACTTCTTTATTTTGATGGATATTGTACTTGACTTTTATTGTGGTTTTATGATGTAACCAGACATGTTTATTTCCGCTGTTATGAGATGATGTTTTAAAATTTCAAGTACTATTTATATCTGTCTTGTTGTAATTTTTCTGTTCTATATTCACTAAAATACTCCACCGATGTTATGGCATTCCCTTAGAGAGTGACCATAGCGGGCGTGGGGTGTTACACGTGGTATCAGAGCAAAGGTTACCGGAACAAATAAAATTTTTAGAAAACTATTTTTCTAAAAACATTTTTGGAAGAGATATTTTCAAAAACATGTCTTTAAAGAGAAATGTTTTTGAAAGAAAAGCATAATCCCCAATAGCCATATCTTTATCCTTCGAATTCTCCGTTTTGAATCTTTCCTTTTTCGTTTCAGCATGGCTGAGGATCTTAACTTTCCGGATGGTGTGACGGTACCAGGATGGTATAGGAGATTGATGGAGGCTAGGGCCACCACTGCGGGTCCAGCAAATATCCCTCCACCAACCGTAGCACCCGATCTTCCTCCTCCCCCTCCTCCTCGCACGGATACTTTTGCTAAGACTTGCAAGGAATTTAAAGCTATGGGAGGGAAACCTTTTCAAGGATCTGAAACTTTTGTGGAGGCTAGAGATTGGCTTAAGGAGGTGGAAGAATTGATAGATATCTTTGAGATGGAAGAAGGAAAGAAAGTCAAGTTGGCTGCTTGGTTAATGAAAGGAGAGGCCTCATTCTGGTGGGAGGTCACTAATGGAGAACGCCCTGTTGACTCTTGGGCGGACTTTAGGCAAAGATTTGTGGCAAAGTTTCTCTTAAGGGTGGAGGAAAACTTGTATATGGAAAGATTCTTGACTCTAAAGCAAGGAAATCTCTCGGTGAAGGAATATGTCAACAAGTTTAATCAATTGGCAAGGTTTGGCCTAGACATGGTGAATACACCGGAGAAGAAGGCTTTGAGGTTCGTGAAAGGCTTGAATGAACCGATGCATGGGTTGGCTATGACTCATATCCCTATGGGGGCCACCTTTGAGAAGCTAGTTGACATGGCACTCATGCATGAAGAAGAGAAGGGTCCCAATGCTAATAGGGCACCCAAGAAGAAGGGAGATCAAAAGAGACCTCAGCAACAACAACCAAACAAAGGTGGGAAAGGCAACGGTGGCAAGGGCAAGAAGAAGAAGTGTTTCAATTGTGGGACACCTGGCCACCTAAGCAAGGATTGTCACAAGAAGAAGAAGACTGGTTGCTTCCACTGTGGCGAAGCAGGGCTTCTAGTGAAAGACTGTCCTAAGAAGGGGCAAAGGACGGGATCTACCTCAGGAGGACAGGTGCAAGCTCTTATGGCACCGGGTCAGGCTAGGGGGCAAGTACAGGCTCTCGCGGTTCCACCGATTCAGGAAAGAGGTAGAACTATCTCCGTTGAAAGTCTGGTTTTTCTATTTGATCATCCTGTCCGTACATTATTTGATTCAGGCGCATCGCATTCGTTTATCTCATCATCGTTAGTTGAGCCACTGCACTTAGACACCAGTCTGGTAGATGATCCCTTGGTTGTTTCAAACCCAATTGGGGGCTCCACTTATTTGTCCATGATATGTTTGGGTTTGAAGATTTCTATACTTAGCATTGAGTTTAGATGTGATGCTTTTGTGTTGGGCTTCACGGGCTATGGGTTGATTTTGGGCATGGACTGGTTATCCAGTAATGGTGCCGTTCTTGATTGCGAAAGGAGAGTTGTTAGGCTCATGACCCGCTTGGGTAACACTCTCGAGATTTCCTGTAATCCCATGGACTCTGTTATGCTAAGTTATCTTGAATCGCTTGACGCTTCGGTCGAGAGTTTGCAATCTGTTAGAGTGGTCCGGGAATATCCGGATGTGTTTGAGGAGGTGAAGGGCTTACCTCCGAAGCGGGAGATTGACTTCCGAATATATCTGGTGGATAATGCTAAACCAGTATCTTTACCAGTGCGCCACATGGCTCCTCGTGAGAGGAGGGAACTCCATAAGCAAGTAGGGGAGTTGCTTGAGAAGGGGTTCATAAGACGAAGTATATCGGAGTGGGGTGCTCCAGTAGTATTTGCTACAAAGGCGGATGGGTCCCTCAGACTTTGTGTAGACTATAGAGAACTCAACAAGCTCACAAAGAAGAATAGACACCCATTGCCGAGGATTGATGATCTTTTCGATCAGTTGGTTGGCGCTTCGGTATTTTCTCAGTTGGACTTAGCCACGGGGTTTCATCAGTTGAGGGTGGCTGAGGATAGCATAGACAAGACTGCCTTTAGAACTCCGGATGGTTTCTATGAGTGGCTTGTAATGCCATTTGGGTTGACGAACGCCCCTGCATACTTTGTTGATTTGATGAGTAGGGTGTTCAGGGAGTTCCTTAATAAATTCGTGGTGGTCTTTGTGGATGACATCTTAGTATTTTCTAAGAGTGAAGAAGAGCATGCCCTACATCTTGGGGAGGTATTGAAGACTCTTCGAGCACATAGCCTTAAGGCTAAATTCTCTAAATGTCACTTCTGGAGGAAGGAGGTGCGGTTCTTGGGGCACGTGGTCTCCAAGGAAGGGATAGCTGTGCATCCCGCGAAGGTAGTATCAATTCAGGATTGGAAGGTTCCGAAGAATGCTACCGAAGTAAGAAGTTTCTTGGGGTTGGCGGGTTATTATAGGAAGTTTATCAAAGACTTTGCGAAGATATCAGCCCCATTATCCCGCTTGACGAAGAAGAATCTTGTTTTCACATGGGACGTAGATTGTGATGATGCGTTCCGACGGTTAAAGAGAGCTTTAACCACTGCTCCAGTTTTAGTGTTGCCAGATGGGAGCAAGCCATTTGTTGTCTATACCGATGCCTGTGGGACAGGACTTGGCGCAGTCTTAATTCAAGAGGGAAGGGTAATAGCCTATGGTGGAAGGCAGTTGAGGGCACATGAGAAAAATTACCCTACCCATGATTTAGAGTTGGCCGCTATTGTTTTTGCGCTTAAGATTTGGCGTCATTATCTTCTTGGTGAGAGATTCGAAATGTTCACTGACCACAAATCATTGAAGTACTTGTTTTCTCAGAAGGATTTGAATCTGAGACAGCAAAGGTGGATGGAATTCTTAGCATCCTATGATTTCGAGATAGCATATACCCCTGGCAAGGGTAATGTGGTGGCGGACGCCTTGAGCAGGAAGAGGTTGTCCTTGAGTCCATTGTTCGTGGAACAACGAAGCTTGGAATTTATCTCGA
The DNA here is from genome assembly GCA_030737875.1 of Allium sativum. Classification (NCBI taxonomy): domain Eukaryota; kingdom Viridiplantae; phylum Streptophyta; class Magnoliopsida; order Asparagales; family Amaryllidaceae; genus Allium; species Allium sativum. The sequence goes on along the minus strand of CM060910.1, from coordinate 890,475,493 downwards.
TGTTTGATTTCAGACCTTCCGTCGATTATGTACCCGGTTTGCTAGCTTCCTTGGAAGTTAGACCTACTCTTTTGGGGCGAATTGGAGAAGCACAGAGAGACGACCCACAGTTGGTTGAGTTGGTGGAGAAGCTCATAAGGGGGGAGTCGTCCAGCCATTTGAGTAGGTACACCCTAGACGATAGGGGGTGCTTGCGTAGAGACGGTAGACTTTGTGTACCGCAAGACGAGGGTTTGAGGAAGGTTATTCTTGATGATGCACACCGTTCTAGGATGACTATTCATCCCGGTGGGGACAAGATGTACCAAGACATGAAGAGGGTTTTCTTCTGGGCCGGTATGAAGAAAGATGTGGCCGAGTATGTCGCTCGATGCTTGGTGTGCCAACAAGTGAAGGCGGAGCAAAAGAAACCAGGTGGGTTACTTCACCCATTGGAAGTTCCGCAATGGAAGTGGGATAGCGTCTCGATGGATTTTATTGACGGGTTACCCAGATCAAGAAAGGGTAATACGGGAATTTGGGTGGTGGTAGACAGACTTACTAAGAGCGCCCATTTCATACCTGTGAAGAGCAAGAGGACCGCTCCATGGCTAGCTTCTGTATATCTTCGAGAGATAGTTCGATTGCATGGGGTACCCTCTAGCATAGTGAGTGTTCGAGATCCTATCTTCACTAGCGAGTTATGGAGAAGTTTGCAAGAAGCAGTGGGGACTCAATTGTGTCTAAGCACCGCATATCATCCTCAAACAGACGGCCAGACTGAGAGGGTGAATCGTGTTCTAGAAGACCTTTTGAGGCTTTGTATCTTAGATTTTGGAGGTACATGGGAAGAGCATCTTCCATTGGTGGAGTTCGCATATAATAACAGCTTTCAGTCTAGTATTGGTATGGCTCCTTTCGAAGCTCTCTATGGAAGGCCTTGTCGATCACCTGCATGTTGGTGGGAATCTACGGATAAGATCTTGCTTGGGCCTGATATGATTAGGGAGACTTCTGAGAAGATTGACTTGATTCGAAGAAAGATGAAAGCAGCGCAGGATAGGCAAAAATCTTATGCGGACAGGAGAAGGACGGATCTTGAGTTTGAAGTTGGGGACATGGTCTTTGTCAAAGTGTCTCCGTTACGAAATGTGGTTCGCTTTGGATCTGTTGGGAAGTTAGCACTAAGGTTCGTAGGGCCATTTCCCATCAAGGAAAGGATTGGACGGATGGCATATAGAGTGGAGTTGCCCGACAGACTTAGTGGTGTACATGATGTATTCCATGTATCACATTTGAGGAAATGCTTACATGAGACCGTAGAGGTGGTAGAGCCAAGCTTACTTAGAGATGTAGAGGTAGAGCGTGATGCGACTATTCGACGAGCTCCTACTCGCATCCTTGGGTCAGAGACTAGGAAGATGAGAAACAGAGAGGTCCAACTAGTCAAAGTGCAATGGGGAGAGGATGAGAGCAACGCAACTTGGGAAACGGAAGCGAAGATGCGTTCATTGTACCCATTTCTTTTTGAGGGTATGTCTTTACTTTCTCCTCTATCGTTGTCTAGTACTTATCTTATCTTTAGTATGTCCTCTCATTAGTACTGTTTGACCTTTAGATAGGGTAAACCTATGGATGAAACATGTGTTTGAGACATGTTATGGTTGATGGATGCAAGTGGATGCAAGTGTTTGCTAGTGGTTTCTCGTGGATGCATATACACACACTCTAGACACTAGATCGGCTCAGTCACTTCATATTGCATATTGCATAAAATTGTGTGTAGGAAGCTATATTTATGGATGTATAATGATTGTGTTATCATATGGATGATGCATTTTGGTGAACGATTGTGCACTCATGTAGATATTGTATGTGTCGATAGGGTTCTCTCGCATACATAATGGATGCATGGCACTATCATGGTTTGCATATGTTCATACATTAGATAGGGAACATATACACACACTTTTTGCATATGCTCATACATCATTAGAAACTGTTTTAAGGACAATGGATGCCTGTGTTTGATGGATTGAGTAGATGGTTGTTTGGTTGGAAGGATATGCATTCTCCTTAGCTTAGAGATTTCGGGGACGAAATCCTTTAAGGAGGGGAGAATGTAACACCCTGAATTTTAGTTAATACTAAAATTCACTAATTACAGGATAAATAATCTCAGATGTGGGAATTGGGGGTAACGGGCTGCGTCATTGTGTTCGTCTCGGAAAAATACGCGAAATAGAGTCCGAGTTTTCGAGAATCGGAGTCCGTATGGCCCAGTTAAGGCCCAATGAAGTTTGCAGAAAAATTAAAGCTAAAAACAGATTTAAAGATTTAAAATCAGATTTCAAAATGGAGCCAGCGGGGGTAGGCGGGAAGCTTCCCGCCCTAACCATGTCGACAGGGCTGTCGACAGGGATGTCGACTTGCCTGTCGACAGGGGCGCGGCGTCCAGAGAACCTGGGTGCACCAGGTTGGGTTTTAGGCTGGCTTGGAGGGCTGGGTTCTAGAGATTTCCTAAATCTAACGGACCTAATCTAATCTAGGGTTAATCTAAGGGCCAAAAACACTCACCTAATCTATAAATACACCCCAAACCTACCCTAATCCATACTAAAAATAGAAATGATGGCCTCATGCCGCCAAATTAAATCCTAGAAGGAGCCTCCACTAATTTATGAAGGAAGTTGCAAGCTAATCACTATCTAATCAATCTCTAATCATCACCATCTTCATATTTAGCAACTAATTCCACTTCATAAGTTTGCTAATCTTGGTTTTGGTGAGTTTCTATCACTTTAACATCAATTGTTAAAGTAAGTAGATTGGGTGTAATGAGACTTATGGTCTTAAATGCGGATTAGTGAGTTTGAATCATTTGTAATGATATGCTACTCTTTATGCATATTTAATAAGTGGATTTATGCATGTTTGATAAGTTGGTTTATGCATGCTTAATAAGTTGGTTTATGCATGATTAACAAGTTGGTTTATGCATGATTAACAAGTGGGTTTATGCATGTTTAATAAGTGGGTTTATGCATATTTAATAAGTGGATTTATGCATGTTTTACAAAGTGAGTTATGCAAGTTCATATGGAAGATATGCATGCTTATGCAAGTATATGGATGCTTATGCAAGTATATGGATGCTCATGCAAGTATGTGAATGCTTATGCAAGTTATGTATATGCTTAAATGCAAGTTTAATGTGATATGCAAGTTATGCATGCTTATGCAAGTATGTGAATGCTTATGCAAGTTTTGTATATGCTTAAATGCAAGTTTAATGTGATATGTGAATGCTTATGCAAGTTTTGTATATGCTTAAATGCAAGTTTAATGTGATATGCAAGTTATGCATGCTTATGCGAGTATGTGAATGCTTATGCAAGTTATGTGTATGCTTAAATGCATGTTTTGCGAGTTATGAGAATGCTTATATGCAAGTTCAACATGTTATGCAAGATATGTGTATGATAATATGCAAGTTTGGGTTAAATGTAGTTGGGTTAATATATGCTCATATATGCAAGTTGACATCCTCTTAACCCATGACAAAGTTATATGCTAAACCCATGATATTTGTGTTGGATCTTCCCCTTTATTATGTCATGATATGAGAACGATTTACGTGGGGAACGATGGGGTTTGTAAATATGTTAATAAAAGTATGATTGGGTATGATTAAGCATACCATAAGAAGAATAAATTAACATAAGTAGTAATTTACCTATTGAGTTAGGACTACCCCATGGGAATTTACCTATTGAGTTAGGTCTACCCATGTTATGAAAACTTGATATTAATTAGGGATAATTAATATGGGGGTGATTAATTAGGTGTAATTAATCGACTAAGACACGAGGTTGGACTCATTTGTAGTGTAAAACTGCCCGGACCCGACCGGCTTAACCAGTTGCTACAAATGTCAGCCCAATGTGAGAGGTCTTAGCCATAAATTAAATACTTGATTAAAGTAAAGACACGAGGTTAGACTCTGTTGTGACGTAAGACTACCCGGACTCTATCGGCTTAACCAGGCGGTCATAACAGCCAGTCTAATGTGGGAGGTCTTTGTGGGAGATCACGGTCTTAATTAATTAAGAAACACTTAACCATATTAGCATGTAGAGGGACATGAGGGGTTAAGTGGGTGCCTTGGGTGGCATGTGGAAATTTAGTGGTTGCCTTGGGTGGCATGTGGAATCTAGTGGGTTGCCTTGGGTGGCAATAGAAAATACGATTAGAATACTTAACCAAGTGAAACATGTAATTAAACATGATTAAAGAGTTAAGTGGGATTCACTAGATAAGTGACAAGCTTAGGTGGGTAGCTTGTGGGGGCCCATTTCAACCAATATCCCAAACGTATCTTTGTGGGCTCGACCCATGTCGAGTGGCGGGACACGCATATTGGGCTTGACTATAAGAGGCCAAAACGGGTTAGCGGTGGCAACGCAAGTCCAACGGGTTTCATATGCGTGTGTGGGCCCGGGCTGGTAGATAAGCCGTTGTTGCATCGTGTCGATATAAAGCCGTGCACCGTTGATATTATTAGGTGGCCACTTTAGGGGAGTGATACACCCCACTGTGGGACCAGCACGGGTATCTACGGTAGGGAGCCGATCATTGGGGAGTAGTGGGGTACACCTAGTGGAGATAGGGGCAGACGGCACCTATGTGGTCAGCTAGGGGTACATGAAACTACTAGTTATATCTTTCTTTTAAGTCCTTGGGTGGGATCAATCTTTTAGTAGGAATGACTGGTGTGGTGCAGTTAGTAATTATCCTTGGGTGGGTAGATGCGTCTTTACGGTTATCTTAGTTTATCCTAAGTATACCAAGCTGCTTAGTGTAGCCATTCATCCCCAGACATTACCGTAGGTCAAGTTTATGTCTTCTCTGGTTACTTTAATGATCGTACTGTTAAAGTTATAGGACTCGCTCAGACTTATGTCTGACCCCGTTGTTTTTATCTTTTTCCCAACCCTCAGGTCCTAAGGTGGATCCTAGCAGTAGTGGAGCTTGATCGGATTGTTGTTCCAGTCTTTAGGAGCTTGGATAGATGTAAAGCTCCAGTTACCCAGTTATCTTTTCTTTTGTCCTGGCTATTGTATGAGAGAGTGGGATTATGTACTTCTTTATTTTGATGGATATTGCACTTGACTTTTATTGTGGTTTTATGATGTAACCAGACATGTTTATTTCCGCTGTTATGAGATGATGTTTTAAAATTTCAAGTACTATTTATATCTGTCTTGTTGTAATTTTTCTGTTCTATATTCACTAAAATACTCCACCGATGTTATGGCATTCCCTTAGAGAGTGACCATAGCGGGCATGGGGTGTTACAGTCCCTTTGGACTTAGCCCTCCCATTCTTGCTTAACTGTATTAAGTTGGCTAAGTGTTCCTATGGACTTAACCCTCCCATTCTATCTTAACTGCGTTGACTGCCTGTATGGACCTAACCCCACCCATTGGTTTGGTTATCATGTTGAATTGGTTAAGTGTCTTAGTTAACTTAACCCTACCATTCTTTCTTTAACTAAATTAAAGCCACGACCACTCACATTAGACAGATATTGTTGTGAATACTGGATGTGCCGGTCGGTTCCGAGCAGGTTTACATCGCAACTCAGTCTAACCACGGGTTAGGCATATTCTTGTTTTCTAAGTTCAAAAGGGTTCTGATTAATTTTCAAATCAGGTTTTGAAAATAACCATCCCGTCCGTCGGATCAGTTAGGGATAGCCAGGGAGAGCAGGAAACTTGTATTTTCCAAACTCAAGCCTTGACACTATCCTCTCTGTCACCCTAGAACTTTCTGGTGTGTTATTAAAAGAGATGTCGTTAATAAACCTTTAATTTGTCTAAATTTACATTTCCTTATTTAGGACAAATTCTATTTACTTATTTCCTAATTACTCTTTTAGTGTAAATTGTCAACATTTATTCTTACGGCCCATTTTCCCCTCTATATCATGTTTATGCTTTTTGGTATGTAAACCATACCAAATGAAGTGTCACTAACCATGATTTTGCTAATCCTGACAATTACTCCCAATTATGGCCAATTTCAAGTTTATGCCAATATACTTATCGAGCCAAATTAGCTAATCCAATTCTGATTTAACATTCTAATTCATGTCAAACTAGACTTATTACTCTAGTTCACAATTCATGTAAATGCTAGATTTACATGTCAATACTAGATTCAAATTACACATCCTATAATTCTTGTCAAATTTATCCCATTTTCATTTCTATGAACATGCCATAGTACATGTCCCCAATTTATGCCAAGTTTATAACTACGTTTTAGTAAATTTCATATTTTGCCCCAAATCGCATTCCCACCGTTCGTATAATCGTGTTTCAATCTAGATTATAGATAAATCTTGATTCGTAGCAAATAGGGAATGAACCAAAGATTGTTATGAAAAGGTTAGATATAACAACTGGCATAAAATGGTTTTGAATAACGACGTAGGTTCAAGAACATGGGTAGACCTAACTTAATAGGTAAAGTACCAAGGTCTAATACCAAGAATAGACAGAGTAGGTTCAAGAACATGGGTAGACCTAACTTAATAGGTAAATTCCCATGGTCTAAAACCAAAGAAAAACAAGGGCAGGCAGAATATATAATCGGGTTTAGACCCAATCTCATAATCACAAAGCTTAAACAACACTTTCCTAGTCATGAATCATAGGTGTTTAATCACAAATGTCCTTGTTATGTCAAAGGCAATAGTTTATGTTTTCTAGTAAAAGGCATAGGCTTAGTCAAGGAAATAATCCTCATAGTCACAGTTACAGTCATAGGCAATGTTCATAGTCATAGGCAATGTCCAAAGTCATAGGCAATGTTCATAGTCATAGGCAAATGTTCATAGTCATAGGCAAATGTTCATAGTCATAGGCAAATGTTCATAGTCATAGGCAAATGTTCATAGTCATAGGCAAATGGTTTTAAGGTTCATAGTTTCATAGTCACGGTCTTATTTGTCCTCGAATCATAACAGTTCTTAATTAGGTTCAAGAGTATAGGCACTGAGAGAAAGATTTGGCATATTCTTTTATTCCTTTAATTTCATGTCACGAACAGAGAAAAATGTTAAAATCAAAAATAACTGACTTACAGAGATTAGATTAGAACAGAAAGATGGCGTTGCTAAGATTCGTAGGAAAATAGTCGTTGAAGTCGTTTGAACCTCCTCTTGAATCCTAGCTTGGCTTGAACATCTTCTTGAAAATCTTTTAGCAGCATTTCCTAGTCTTGGTTTATTTTATATATATTATAGTATTTATATATTTTAGAGGAGGAGGAGAAGCCATGTCTAACAAGAATCTTTGCAGCATAATGGTAGAAAAGAATTGTGAATAGAGAAGAAGACCAGGGCTGTTTATATAGAATTTTTGGACTAATTTAGGTCATTTGATTAACCCTAGAAATGACCACAACCGTTCAGTCAAGATAGAGTTATTTTGTTGACTCAGCAATGAGTCAGAAATGACTCAGCACTGACTCGGCAATGAGTCAGAAATGACTCAGCGTATTAAATGTTCATTTTTTTCATAAATGACACATTGGTTCTTTCCTAACATATCATAACCAAAAGGACATTTAAAACAAAACATTAGCTAAATGAACATTTAACTAAAATGTCAATTTAATCTGAATGAACATTTTATTCTAAATATACATTTCTTAATGAAATGTTATTCTAATGTTAACATAACAAAAGTGACATTCTAATGTTCATCTTTTCTCCTTTTTTTTTAAATTTATTGTCAACCAATTCAAACGTAAATACGTATTTAATAGATACATTTTCCCTTTACCGTATTGATTACCCATATATAAATATTTATTTATATATGAATAAATCTTTTCTTACCTTTAATTTGTCATAATTCCAATTGGAGAAGGCCAAAAAAACCATCCTTGACAACCAAAAATGCGCAACGTACGCTACATGATGCGTACACGTCATATATATATATATGCGTATATGTATATATATATATATTCATTTTTTTTTCTTTTTATATATCTTCCCAATTACCCATTTTCACACTAAACCACTTTTTTGAACTGCGTTCACACTAGGCTATTTTAAGCCATTCCCCTAAAACAAAAATAGGACGCTGGCGGGGATCGAACTCTGTACCTCTTGTATGCAAGTCATGTGTTCCAACCAAATGAGCTACTAAGTCTTTTGCTTACAGAAGTTAGAACAATGCTAAACATTATTCTTTTCTCATTCCTCTTTTTTCATGTTTTGCTGCAATATTTAATTTAAGGATATTTTTTCATACGGAGTCCAATTTACATAAACTCTGACTCTATCTCAAGCAGAATTTCGAGAAGAACGCAATGGCGTAACCCGTTTCCCTTAATTCTTCTTCTAAAATTTAATTATAATTTAATTTGTGAAACTTAATGTTACTGAATTACGAGGTGTTACATTCTCCCCTTCTTAAAAGGATTTCGTCCCCGAAATCTTCAAGTTAGGAAGAATGTGTCCTACCATCCAATCACCCATCTACTCAACCATTCAATCACAAGCATTCATCGTCCTTAAAAGATTTCTAATTCTTTCATGTTCATATGCATAGTGTGTGTATATGTTCTTATCTACTGCAAAATCAGGCGGTCTACTGATTCAGTTGACCTCCTTAATGCGAATCATGTTAGTTCCATGCGTCCAATCATGTATGCAAGCCTCCCTAGTTATGTAAATACTACATGTGTGCATAGCCATTCATCCATATGCAATCATCCATATGATAACATATCAAGTTCAACTTACAAACAAATACATATCTGTAAATGCAATATGAAAACGTCCGAACTGACCTAGTGCCTAATACGTATGCATATGCATTCACGAGCAACAATTAGCAACCACTCGCAACCATCGACCATAACATGTTTCAAATACATGTTTACATCCAAAAGAGTTCCTACCTAAGGATCGAAGATACGACCTAAAGGATATACTTTGGAAAGAGAGGAGCAAGTATGCGTAAAGCTCCAAAAATAAATCAAGGATGTACCCTTACGAAAAAGGGTATGATGCTCATATCTAGTCTTCTTGAGCTTTACTCCATTGTACCTTAACTAATTTAACTCCACGATTGCGATGTTTCTTGACCTCCATTTCCAAAATCAACAGATGTCAGCCATGATACCAAGTGTATATACTAGGATGATTAGAGGTCTTTCCTCCTAGCTTATCCATCATGCCTTAACTATGAAGGTCAAAAGCTAAAGGTCACTAAGTACTTTTTACCTTTCTTAAGGTTAGTCTTTTTCTGTTTAGAGCACCTGCCACAACTATTTATCTCACATACAAACCATCCTAGTCGAATTCGACATCCCCCGAGTACAAGCCCCAGAGGCCTAAACCAATATCAGACAAGCACCCAAGGAATATCTCCTCCGAATTCGGACGATCTACATGAGACGATATAAGCAAACTCTATAGCTATTCCCAAATCCCTACTAATCAAAAATAAATTGGTCGAACCACCAATTGGATTTGAGACTCTAGTGAGATCTTTCTACTATACAAGTACTACGGTGCAGAGACTTAACTATGGAAGCAGATATGAACAAATGCGAAGCACTAAGATCAAAAGAGTACGAATGGAAAAACCAGGCCCTTCCAACAGAACTTTATTACCCCTCTCATAGGTATGCTTGGTAGTGAAAGCATGTACTTAGCCTTTTGAAAATCTTGTCCTTTTTCTTAATTATACTCTCTATTACACCATAGAAAAGATACTCCCTTTTGTCTTAGGTTTTATGATTCCATCCTCCTAAATGAGCCAAGCCTACATCCATGAATTCCTCATCCTCTTCCTTATATAAACGTGTTGATGAATCCCTCGAAAGTTGCCTCCATCATACAGAAAACCCTACAAAGCTTGAAAGAAAACTAGCCGTGGGTGAAACTACTACGGCTGTCGATGGAAGTCGGACACTACTTTGCCCTTCGACGAAGTTACCTCCCAGAAAGCCGAGAGCCCCAGAGACTCAAGAAAGAAGGAAATAAGGACTGAAATAGAGAATCAAAAGATAGTGCATATGGCTTTGGGGAATTATGCCTTTAACAAAACTTTTCTTTTTGAAAATGCTTCTTTAAAAACCGTTTTGAAAATAATTTTTCAAATCGTTTATCTGATCTGGTAACCTTCAGCTCTGATACCACGTGTAACACCCCACGTCCGTTAGTGTCACTCACAAAGGGAATGCACTAAGTTCTGTGGAGCATTTTGGGTAAAAGATGCAGATAAATTACAAGACAGATAGAAATTAAACAGCGGAAAATAAAACTTTGCTTTATTGATAAAATAGTTTGTACAATGGTTTCTTTACAATATCAGAGTATCATCTGTCTTACAAAATAAAGAAGTATAAAAACAACATTTATATTCCCCGATTTTAGCAAGAGCCAGTCATAGCATCTGAAAAGAGAATCCAAGCAAACTTCGTCAAATCTTCAAGCTGGGAAAGAGTGGCAGTCCAACTTAACCTGAGCTAAACTATTCCCTCCTTCACTACCTGGGGGGGAAACGGAAGAAAAGAAGACGAAAGAAAAATAGAGTCGGACATAAAGCCTGAGTAAGTTCAGTAACTTCTAGCAAGTGAACATGGAAAAACAAAACGACATGAATTAACTGAATACAAGATTACACCATGACGATAAGGTCAACAAGATTAGACAAGATAATCACAAGATATGCTAAGATAAGACAAACTGGATATGCTCTAATACTTTCGCCGCTTCGCTATTTCCTTGTTGTACTGGTTTCTATATCTCTGCACCGCCTATCTAGTGTCCCAACTAGTAACGATAACGTGATCCCAACCCCTGTATTTTCCATTGCCTTCCAGCATACATTCATTATTTATTACCTAGATCAAATCTAGGGTTTTCTATCAAGTGCTTCCTAGATTTAACTAGAGTTTACGCTATCTGCTGAATGCTTCTCAGATTCAGGTTTTATGCCACCTAGTCCAACTAGGGATTATGCTACCTGTCGAACGATGCCCCCAAGTCTAGGACACACTACATAGAGTGGTATATGTTCCTATACTTCCCTACGCATGTATCACGAATCGTTATCGCTTGTCTAGATGCACATGTCCTGTAATGTGCGGTCCGAGTCCTGTGACAGGGCAAATCAAGGAATACAAAACTCAATTGGGAGCTTTCAGATGTCTGCCGATGCAGATGCTAAGGTCTGTTTTTATTCCAGTGGCTATGGTCCCACTTGACCCCTCCCTCAACTAATGAAAGGCACACCTTGTAAAATGAGAACTATACGCTGGCCCCCGGTGCTCCTCTATCCTATGGCCATCCTCACCCATAACTAGATAGCAAGTATATGGTCTTTTGGAGTTCTCCGCCTTTCCGCTTCACGTATCTCGATTGACTCAGGATGGATGGTAGACGACGAGCTGCTATCACAAGGCTACCGTATTCTCGCCGAATCACGCCGTTCCATCCTGGTCTTTAGGTTGCCATGTATTGCAACCAAGGCATACCCCTGGTTCTTCTACGCAGACCTTAACCTCTGTGAGCCCAGGAGGATCATCTGCAGCCTCACAGAGGGATACCAAGAGTACCCTCACGTCCCCTCGAAGCCTCGGGCTTCGTAACCCAATTCGTTGGAGCCTTCTTTCTACTCAGACGGACATTCGCTCCTTCCCGTGTTATACTAAGAATTACTACTTAGTTTTACTAACTAAGATTTACCACTTAGTTTCCAGAATCGTTGTTTTCTTAACTAAGGTTTACTACTTAGTTCCCTTTCCCGCCAATTTGGATTGGTTAAGTGTCATTAGTCAATTCAAGCTAACTTAACCCTCTTCATTTATCCTGTCAAACTGGTTAAGTGTTATCAGTGATTCATGTTGACTTAACCCGACCACAAACCCCGTTTTATTGGTTAAGTATTTCTTATTTCTTAACCCTACCCGTTCGTCCTGTATTGGTTAAGTGTTCCTTTTTAACTTATCCTTCCCCGTCTGTTTTAACTAACATGTTATTAATGGTTTAGTATTATCCCTTCATGTTTTAGACTTAACCTTATTCCTTTATCACAATCTGATGGTTAAGTGTTCAAGTTTACTTAACCCTACAGTCTAGCCCAGCTAACATATCAAATTGGCTAAGTGTATTTACTTAACTCCAACCTCTAGTCTAGTTAACATGTTAATTTAGCTAAGTGTATTAACTTTACTTAACCCCACCTTCTAGTCTAGTTAACATGTTAATTTTGGCTAAGTGTTTTCTAAGTTACTTAACCCCTACAAATCTTGTCTTGTTAGCAGGTCAAGTTTGGTTAAGTGTCCCTATGGACTTAGCCCTCCCATTCTAGCTTAACTGTATTAAGTTGGCTAAGTGTTCCTATGGACTTAACCCTCCCATTCTAGCTTAACTGCGTTGACTGCCTGTATGGACCTAACCCCACCCATTGGTTTGGTTATCATGTTGAATTGGTTAAGTGTCTTAGTTAACTTAACCCTACCATTCTTGCTTTAACTAAATTAAAGCCACGACCACTCACATTAGACAGATATTGTTGCGAATACTGGATGTGTCGGTCGGTTCCGGGCAGGTTTACATAGCAACTCAGTCTAACCTCGGGTTAGGCATATTCGTGTTTTCTAAGTTCAAAAGGGTTTTGATTAATTTTCAAATCAGGTTTTGAAAACAACCATCCCGTCCGTCGGATCAGTTAGGGATAGCCAGGGAGAGCAGGAAACTTGTATTTTCCAAACTCAAGCCTAGACACTATCCTCTCTGTCACCCTAGAACTTTCTGGTGTGTTATTAAAAGAGATGTCGTTAATAAACCTTTAATTTGTCTAAATTTACATTTCCTTATTTAGGACAAATTCTATTTACTTATTTCCTAATTACTCTTTTAGTGTAAATTGTCAACATATATTCTTACGGCCCATTTTCCCCTCTATATCATGTTTATGCTTTTTGGTATGTAAACCATACCAAATGAAGTGTCACTAACCATGATTTTGCTAATCCTGACAATTACTCCCAATTATGGCCAATTTCAAGTTTATGCCAATATACTTATCGAGCCAAATTAGCTAATCCAATTCTGATTTAACATTCTAATTCATGTCAAACTAGACTTATTACTTTAGTTCACAATTCATGTAAATGCTAGATTTACATGTCAATACTAGATTCAAATTACACATCCTATAATTCTTGTCAAATTTATCCCATTTGCATTTCTATGAACATGCCATAGTACATGTCCCCAATTTATGCCAAGTTTATAACTATGCTTTAGTAAATTTCATATTTTTCCCCAAATAGCATTCCCACCGTTCGTATAATCGTGTTTCAATCTAGATTATAGATAAATCTTGATTCGTAGCAAATAGGGAATGAACCAAAGATTGTTATGAAAAGGTTAGATATAACAACTGGCATAAAATGGTTTTGAATAACGACGTAGGTTCAAGAACATGGGTAGACCTAACTTAATAGGTAAAGTACCAAGGTCTAATACCAAGAACAGACAGAGTAGGTTCAAGAACATGGGTAGACCTAACTTAATAGGTAAATTTCCATGGTCTAAAACCAAAGAAAAACAAGGACAGGCAGAATATATAATCGGGTTTAAACCCAATCTCATAATCACAAAGCTTAAACAACACTTTCCTAGTCATGAATCATAGGTGTTTAATCACAAATGTCCTTGTTATGTCAAAGGCAATAGTTTATGTTTTCTAATCAAAGGAATAGGCTTAGTCAAGGAAATAATCCTCATAGTCACAGTTACAGTCATAGGCAATGTTCATAGTCATAGGCAATGTCCAAAGTCATAGGCAATGTTCATAGTCATAGGCAAATGTTCATAGTCATAGGCAAATGTTCATAGTCATAGGAAAATGGTTTTAAGGTTCATAATTTCATAGGCACGGTCTTATTTGTCCTCGAATCATAACAGTTCTTAATTAGGTTCAAGAGTATAGGCACTGAGAGAAAGATTTGGCATATTCTTTTATTCCTTTAATTTCATGTCACGAACAGAGAAAAATGTTCAAATCTAGAAATAACTGACTTACAAAGATTAGATTAGAGCAGAAAGATGGCGTTCCTAAGATTCATAGGAAAACAGTCGTCGAAGTCGTTTGAACCTCCTCTTGAATCCTAGCTTGACTTGAACCTCTTCTTGAAAATCTTTTTGCAGCATTTCCTCGTCTTGGTTTATTATATATATATTATTGTATTTATATATTTTAGAGGAGGAGGAGAAGCCATGTCTAACAAGAATCTTTGCAGCATAATGGTAGAAAAGAATTGTGAATAGAAAAGAAGACCAGGGCTGTTTATATAGAATTTTCGGACTAATTTAGCCCATTTGATTAACCCTAGAAATGACCACAACCGTTCAGTCAAGATAGAGTTATCTTGTCGACTCAGCAATGAGTCAGAAATGACTCAGCATTGACTCGGCATTGAGTCAGAAATGACTCAGCGTATTAAATGTTCATTTTTTTCATAAATGACACATTGGTTCTTTCCTAACATATCATAATCAAAAGGACATTTAAAACAAAACATTAGCTAAATGAACATTTAACTAAAATATCAATTTAATCTGAATGAACATTTTATTCTAAATATACATTTCTTAATGAAATGTTATTCTAATGTTAACATAACAAAAGTGACATTCTAATGTTCATCTTTTCTCCTTTTTTTTAATTTATTGTCAACCAATTCAAACGTAAATACGTATTTAATAGATACATTTTCCCTTTACTGTATTAATTACCCATATATAAATATTTATTTATATATGAATAAATCTTTTCTTACCTTTAATTTGTCATAATTCCAATTGGAGAAGGCCAAAACAAACCATCCTTGACAACCAAAAATGCGCAATGTACGCTACATGATGCGTACACGTCATATATATATATATATATATATATATATATATATATATATATATATATATATATATATATATATATGCGTATATGTATATATATATATATATTCATTTTTTTTTCTTTTTATATATCTTCCCAATTACCCATTTTCACACTAAACCACTTTTTTGAACTGCGTTCACACTAGGCTATTTTAAGCCATTCCCCTAAAACAAAAATAGGACGCTGGCGGGGATCGAACTCTGTACCTCTTGTATGCAAGTCATGTGTTCCAACTAAATGAGCTACTAAGTCTTTTGCTTACAAAAGTTAGAACAATGCTAAACATTATTCTTTTCTCATTCCTCATTTTTCATGTTTTGCTGCAATATTTAATTTAAGGATATTTTTTCATACGGAGTCCAATTTACGCAAACTCTGACTCTATCTCAAGTAGAATTTCGAGAAGAATGCAATGGCGTAACCCGTTTCCCTAAATTCTTCTTCTAAACTTTAATCATACTTTAATTTGTGAAACTTAATGTTACTGAATTACGGGGTGTTACACAAGTGCTGGCAGATTTCATAGCAGAATTTACTGTCCCGGAGGATGACTTAGTAAACGAAGAGGCTGACCCACCAAAATTACTTCTCGACCCTAGTGCATGGAAATTGTATATTGATGGTGCTAGGAATGATAAACGATCCGGTGCCGAAGTGGTTCTTGAAACTCCTGAGAAACGACTGGTATCCTATGCTATCTGGTTGGAATTTCGTGCAACTAACAACGACTCCGAATATGAAGCCCTGATAGCCGGGCTGAGAATCGCAAAGGAATTAGATATCGCGAAGCTGGACATATTTTGCGATTCCAAGTTGGTTGTAAATCAGGTCACTGGAAAGTTCCAAGCTAAGAGCCCAAGATTGATTTCGTATTTGGAGAAAGTGAAGGAGTTGCTGACTGGCTTTGATCACTACAGTATATCCCATATTCCGCGGTCAGAAAACCAACAGGCGGACAAGTTAGCGAAGATGGCTAGTTCATACGATCCTGAAGAAGCCGGGCTAGCCCCAGTTGAAGTACTTCAGTTCCCTAGCATAGGTCAGATGGAAATTGATCTGATACTAGAGATTGAGCCAGAAAGGGGTCATGGATGACCCCTCTAAAGAATTTCTTGTTGAATGGAACGCTTCCGACCAAGAAGAGCGATAGGCGTAAAATAATCCGTAAAGCTTCCCGAAACGTTCTGCAAGGCGGAGTCCTGTACAGACAGGGATTTTCGATGCCTCTTCTCTGCTGTATAACCCATGATGACATCAGGCGTGTACTGCAGGAAGTACATGAGGGTGAATGTGGTGACCATACTGGAGGACAAACATTGGCAAAAAAGGTGTTGCGGTATGGTTACTTCTGGCCTACCATAAACAAAGACGCGGCAAAATACGCACGACGTTGTGATGCATGCAAAATATTTTCAAAAATTCCCAGGGCACCTCCTGGCCAGTTAAAGACAATGGCGAGTCCATGGCCTTTCGCTATGTGGGGAATTGATATCATCGGAAGCCTCCCTATAGCAAAGGGTGGAGCAAAGTTTGTTATTGTAGCTGTTGACTACTTCACCAAATGGGTCGAGGCTGAGCCGTTAAATACAATCAAAACCAAGCGAGTGATTAATTTTGTTGTTAGAAACATTATTTTCCGGTTTGGGATCCCGAAGATCGTCGTAACTGATAATGGAACCAAGTTTGATAGCAACGAGTTTAGGGATTTCTGCCAAAAGTACCACATTGAGAAACGGTACACCTCTGTGGCGCATCCGTAGTCGAACGGACAGGTCGAAGCAGCAAATAAAGTGATTAAGTCCATTATCAAAAGAAGATTGAAGCGGGCCAAAGCCATGTGGGTCGATGAATTACCCTTGGCATTATGGGCCTACAGGACAACGTATAAATCGGCGACATGCCACACTCCCTACTCTCTTGCTTTTGGAGCAGAGGTAGTCATCCCGGTTGAGCTAAAAGTACCATCTCACCAAGTCACTTATTACGATCCGATGACTAATAACGAATTGCTCCTTGAATCCCTAGATACAAACGAGGAGAAAAGGGTTGAAGCAGACCTGCGTGCCTTGAGACACAAGCAACAGGTCGCTAGATACTACAACAAAAGAGTTCGAGCCCGAAACTTTGAACCCGGAGACTTGGTTCCGAAGCGTGTCTTTCCACCCCCAACTCATATGGGTGCGAAGTGGGAAGGACCATACTCCGTTCTACGAAGGCTTGATAATGGAACCTTCAAGCTAGCAACCGTAGATGGAGAAGAAATCCCCGGAATGTGGAATGCCCAACATCTGCGACCTTATCTGACGTAAAGTCATCAGATTTATCCGTTTGTTTCATAGGACCATGTAAAAGGCATGACTTGCCTAGAATAGTCCAATGTCTTGAGCAAAGGATTATAAAGTGGACGTAGGTCACGATTTGACCGAACCACTATAAAAATATTGTGTGTCATTTACCTTTATTTGCACTATTATTTATCTGCTCTTCTATCTTTATAAAGTTTGCTGTAAAATCATACAGCGATCACAGAAACATGTAATTCTAGGTGCCTTCCATCAGAATGGAGAGTAATCCGCAGCCAGAACGATGAAGGTGCAATAAAGTGAATCACACCATTGATTGCACTCTAACTCTCCAGAGCCGAGAGAAAACGTAAGGGACGCGAAAATAACGTCCACATGGCAAGGCGATGCACCATGATAAGAACCGCCTTGACCGAACTCTAACCTTGGCGACCACCAGGAGAGTATAAAAGCATCTATGATTAAGCACTGAGAAAGAGCTCTTACCCCGCTGAAGGATCGTGGGGCGACTGAACAGCTGAGCTCGAACTCTAACCTTGGCGACCGCCAGGAGAGTATAAAAGCGTCTATGATTAAGCGCTGATAAAGAGCTCTTACCCCACTGAAGGAACGAGGAGCGACCGAACGGCTTAGCTTGAACTCTAACCATGGTGACCGCCAGGAGAGTATAAAAACGTCTATGATTAAGTGCTGAGAAGGATGCTGGAGACTCAGCGCCCCCAGAATTTCTGCCCTGCTGAAGGATCGGAGAGCAGATCATGATACGAGTTCGAACTTTAACCCGTTGACGGATCGGGAAAGTATAGAGGTACCGGAGATTTGGCGCCGCAAGGACTATAATCCTACTAAAAATTCCAAGTCCCCCGTATTCAGAGTAAGGGGCAACGTGCATAGAAATTTTTAAATTTTTTCTGCCGCTTGAAGGATTTGTAATATAATTTCAACTTGATTATAGTCAAATGACTTGTGACTAAGTGCGAAGAGTTTATTGAATGCAGGTACACGATGACGCAAAAGAAATAAACTTTCATTCATAAACTGCAAGCTTACAAGATAAAGAGGAACCTAAACAAAAGTGAGGGCCATTCTCACAATTTCATTTCATGGCCAGTGGAAAGCCTAAAAATCCTAAGGACAAAATATGAATTGATATCTGCATCCTACTCGTGCTGGGGGGAGGGGGCTATGTGGGCTTCTTGCTCTTCTTCTGCTTCCCCAACTCCTCCTTATCAACATCCCAACGATCGCCTTTTTTCTTCTTCCTCTTATCAACAAGAGGCTCTGGCGAAGGACTAGAGGATTGAGAGTCTAGTTGTGAAGTTATTGATCGGGAGGAAAATCTTACGACCAGCCCAGTTTTGGGATCGATCTCGGAAATAGGGGGCACATATACTGGATCCTATTCCCCTTTCATAAGGAGCAACTGCCTCTCCTCTTCAGCCTGTTGTTTAGCCAAGGTTTCCTCATCCTCGCCTCTGATTTCTTTGGTAATGGCGACTTCCTCTTCATCGCCGTCGTGGAGCCCGTCCATGTCTCTCAAAGCCTTGATGGTCTCAGCATCTAGGGGGACATCAGCACTGGGTACGAGAATGACCGTCTCCGTTGTCGCACCTTCGAACTGCTTTGGGACATCAGCACTAACACTTGGCGGGATGTCGACCTTCTCTGCCTCTGTCTTCTTCTCAACATCCTTATCAACTGGCCCGCCACCTGTATCATGAGAAACAAATTTTATTTTAGGAGAGAATACGGTTTGCTTAGTTGATTGTCTGGCAAGACGGCGACAAGTGACAATTTCTTTGACAAATTGCGGAGAAAATATAGAGATACCTTCCGCCGATCATCCATCCAAGCTAGCAGCAGAACCACCGACAGCTGGAGGAGTTGGACCCAGAGGAATCAATGGATCGTCGGGATTGTATTCCTCAATTTCAGAGACCTTGAGCTTTGCAGCTGAGCTCGAGCCTTCTTCAATTTTATTTTTGCCCTTGGCCTGAGTTTTCTCTTTATCAATCTCTTCTTGGAGTAGGCGTATGCCTTTCTCTAAATCCTCAGGTTCGTTATCCCTAAGAATGGTCCGCATCAACTCATTCTCATCAATCTCATCGACTACTAATCGCTGTTTCATGCTCTGGACGATTGCATCCCATATGTTGGCTAAAGTGATATGGTAGTCCGGGATCCAGGAGATGTTACGGGTCTTAATGACCTGGCCAAGGAAGTCAAATAGCATTTCTTCAAATCCTTCAATATCTTTCTCTCTCTCGAGGAGCTTTTCATTAGAAACCATAGCCATTTCAATGGCACTTTCCACATTATTTTCAGCAAGAATCACGCGCTTCTCTGCACGCACGAGTTGATCATTCAAAATCGCTCTCTCTTTTTTGGCCAGAGCTAAAATATCTTTCAAGCTTGCCTTTTCTTTCTTCAAAGCAGTTTTTTTTTAGCTTCGAAATGATCCTGTGCTGTTTTCAGTTCGGTGTTGACCATCCTGAGATCTTCCACCTCCTTCTTCAATGACGCACGCTCTTTGCTGTTAGAATTGAGCTCATTATGAAAACGTTGCCTGGCCACCTCCAGCTCTGTCTTGTAATTTTTAGCATCTCGTTGAGCCAAGGCAAGCAAAGATTGTGCATCTTCCAAGTCCTTTTCCGTTTTTACCCTAGCCCTTTCATTGTTATCTATCCTCACTTTGGACCTATGCGCTTCCATCTCTAGCGTTCGGATGACGTCTGAAAGATTAACTACATGTTTCTTCATCGCCTCATATTGCTTGGCTACATGGCAAACATGTCCGATGACTTCAGTATCCCAATTCCCAGGGACTGGTTCCAGAGTTGGAACGAACTTCATCCTTTCGAAGAAGAAATCTGGGAATTGTTCTCTTAATTTTTCTAGCTTAGCCTGAGTCTCAGGACCATGGATATAGTCTCGTGCCCCGGGGGCACTCAAAATTTGTTGGCTAGAAGGGACAATGTCAATTTTCTCCTTCTCAGAATCCTTATTTTTATCCTCAGGCTCGTGGTGCTTTTTGGATGATCTGCTGTGAGTTGGCGCGCTCTTCAGAGGAGTTAAGTCTTTGGGAAGTTGTTTTCCCCCTGTAGGTGGCACTGGATGACTGTAAGGCTTTCCAGAGGTTTGTTTTGATGGAGATCTGGACCGTGAAGAAGGAGGCTTGTGAGAATCACGGGACCAATGGCTGTCTCCCCCTCGGCTGCTGCTACGAGCACGCTCAGGATTTGGATGAAGACTAGGTGTGTCTTCACGAAGAGAGTGATAGGAATAAGATCATTTGCGAGACGTCTTTCCTGCAAAAGAAACAAGTACATATTAAAACCTTGAGTACTATTGGTATAAAAGTGTGGGGTTAAACAGTGCATGTGATTTGTGCATCCCATATAATTCCCCCTAACAGACCAGGGCCCGAAGTTAGGCTCGTCTGGGTAGTCTCACGTTCTTCAACTGGAACAGTTGTTTCCTCAGAAATAGGGAAAAATGGCTCTCCTTCGAAGTCTTCCTGTGTATATACATCGTCGGGTATAGGAATCTTGCTCAATTCTTTAAATAACTGCTCCTCTGTTAAATCATCGGGAGCAGCAGGTTCAACCGGTAGAGAGGCCCTTGAGGGGAAACCCCCCGGAGAGGCTGGGATTTCCTTGGACTCGTCAGCACGGGCCTCATCTCCTCTATATACATTTAAGTCTTCATCGCCCTGGTTAATTATCGGCGAAGGACTCTTATGAAGTTTAGTTGACTCTGTTGTCTGTGACGGTCCTTCTCCCTCGGTCGGGGGAACGTACTTGTAAGGTTTGCCACCCGCGCCAAGTCCAAACATTATATCCAGAAGGCGGTGCTTGTGAAGATTCTCGTCAGTAGTACATTTCTTGATCTTTAGGAAGTTGGATTTGCTTTTCAGAAGAAGGGATAGTCGATTACTGTACACCGAGCCTTCTGTCTTTGGAAAGGTGTGATCTGCATAGAGAAAAGAAGCATGTTAGCGCTTCGATTTCTTAAACAGGTTATTCATTCAAAGGTTTAAAATTTACTTGTTTTAAGCCATCTTCTTGCACACCCGGCCTGTCTCTTTATATAGAACCAATCGGCCTTGGGATCCCCTATGTTGCTGTAATCGTCAGATAAGACCTTCCTATTTGCTACCGATTCGAAGAAAGAAAAATTTGGGGTTGCCGTAGAGCGATGCTTGAAAAGGTAATAGAATTTCAAATCTTTAAACGTGAGCTTAGTTTGCAGGGTTTCCGCATATGCGATGTCTAGAGTGTATAGGGCTGCGTAGGCATTGGGATGAAGCTGCATCGGAACAATACCCAATCGTTGTAAGGTTTTAATGACGATTGGAGGAAACAGAGGAATAGTGCCTACCCAGCACATGAGTCGGCTAACTGTCATATACCCCTCCGGAGCCATAAGAGATCTATCTTCGCTACCAAGTGTCCTTACATCATCCCAGGGAATCCCGTGTTTCAAGCAAAATTTCTTAAGCTTTATGTCATCAAGTTTGGAAGCTAAAGAGTCAGTGAATTTCTCTATTTCTAGTGCACCAGGAATCTCGTCGGGAGCTCGGTCGTCTACTTCAGACTCCTCATCAATCGAGGTACTCTCAAATGGATCCGATTCCGTTTCTGCCTCATATTCGGATCCAGAATCCTCACCCTCTGGATTAATTGGAAGAACCTCGGGGTTGTGGTGCTCAGACATCTTGGGATCCATCTCTGTATCAGATCTTGAAGGGGAACGGTTATCCGACATTACTGTTTAGGCGAGTAAACATGAGAAACAAGAATATAATTACCCGTCCCCCATGTGTGTAAGTGCAAGTGTGTGCCTGTGCATACATGGGAGAAAAGCATAAAGATTAGCTACATAAGCAAGGTATTGGTCGTAATGCGCTATCAAATTACGCTATCATTTAGTCCAGAGGGATCATCTCGTAGGATCTAACCTAACTGTCCATTGGTGTATCAAGGTCAAGTTGCATTGTTTATTTAACAAATAAATCGGATCTCACATCTCCTCGGATCGCATGTCTCCTCGGTTCGCGAGATAAGGTTCGGATCGGATCGCGGAGCATCATCGGATCGTGAAGCGAATACAGTCTTGTAGCAGAAACACCAACAAACGAAAGAGTTAGTTCGTGGAAACCAGAACGGATCGCAAAGACCCATGGCGATCCACCTCGATGACCCCGATCCAATCCAACGTCCTAGTTTTGAAGAATCCGCTTAACCTCCTCGACCCGATCCGCCCTTGCTACCACGACTCTATCCGTTCTCCAAACTCCCCTCCTTCTATCCACCGACACGGTCTACTGCCTCGTCATCGCCCCGATCTGATCCGGCCCAGCCTGCTCTTTCTTCTTCTCCTTCGTTTCTCCCTCTACTCACGAACCCAGTACCACCGCTCTTCCAAAATTCAAATCGACAGAAACTTGAGTAAGACAAGGGTAGAAACTTAAGTAAATCGCCTGATATGATTACCGTTCTTAAAAATGAAGCAATATGAGTTGTTTCTCCTTGGAAAATTTAGGGTTTTTCGGTTAAAGCTTCAAGCGGCGGTAGTGAGAACGAAAAAGAAAGAAGAGAAGTGAAGAGGAGAGCTTGGCTTATAAAGGGGAAGTTGGACTCTTGGTCTTCAGATTTTTGTTCCACTTGTGGCAGGCCGATGGGCCCTTAACGAGCGGCAAAGCTCACCAAGGATCGCATGAAGGCCTCTAGATGGCGGTCTGAGGCTCATCCTGAGAGTATGGATGGTCCACCAAGGCCCACGACGAGGATCTAACGATCCGAGCCCAAGTATGACCTGCGAACTGAAAAGACCCGAACCCCATATTTGAGGGAGTTCAAAAGTTATTCAATCCGAGCTCTTACGAAAAACTTTAAAATTTACTTGATAAGCCGATGGCGATATTCTCCAAAAACCAAAGAAACAGAAGTTGATTGATAAACAAAGAAATGGTTGATGGTATGTATTGATATTTATACCAGTCAAGGAATGCAACTCTTTAAAATGACACGACGATACGAACAGACAGACACAACCTTCGATTTGCATCGCTTCAGGAAAAGACTGTTCAGAAATTTCGAAGCATGTTCCATCCTCGATAAAACATACTTCGAGGGGGCAAAAATGTTGGCTAGCTTTTTGACCAAGCCACCAAGGTTCATATACAAGAAGAAAATGCGAAGTTCCATTCCTCTCAGTCTTCAGAAACCTGGTCGCGATCGCTCAACCCTTATCGGATCGCTACGCACCCCTTGGATCGCCACTGGCTAGCGCGAACCGAACCACCTGCGTCAGCATGATCCGATCCGATCCCACGAACCACCACGTGAAGACCTTGACTAAGTCAACCGCGATCCGATCCGAGCTGGAAGACATGATGATGGCCACGAACTTGGTCATCTACGATCCGATGTTTAAGGAGATCGCGACACCTGTCCACAACGGCTAATTTGACTAATTCTTCATCAAGCTACGAACCGGTCCGAGATCTTCGGGATGTGGGCCACGTATGACCGCGACCCATCACCAGAAATCAGCTATAAATAGCCCAAAGCTAGGCATTTTTGGGGATTTTTTGGGCAGTTTTAAGGATTGATTCAACCATTACTGTCATACCTCTATTTCATACCATATTTTCTTTGAGATAACGGAGAGAAATCGTAATTGTAAGAGTGAGTTTGAGAGAAATCATTGGTTATACTAGCATCCAAAGTATAATCAATAGCATATAAAGTGGACGTAGGCTCGTTAACGCCGAACCACTATAAACTGTGTGTGCTTTCTGCTTTTTTTCTCATTTTTCAGTCATAAATCCCTACGAATCAGAACAATTTGAGTGTTAGAGCCAAATTTTGATCTAACACCCGACAAATAGGTACATGTTTATTGTATTTCTTGGGCTTTGGATGATTTTATGAGCCGATTGGCTAGCCGCTCGGTTGTATCTTGTCCTTTTTGGATTGGAGAGGCCTGTATGGAAATTTCGGGATATTCCCGGTGCTCCCGTTCAGGGGAGGTTATGGCAAAATTTTAGGGTGTTAGCCAAATTTTTGAAGAATTTGAAAAGTTCTTAGAAACTGAAAAGTTGAAGAAATTAAGCCATAATGAAAATAATGAGAGCTGAGTTGATTTATAAAACGACTTTCAGCTTCGTTCCTTTTTGGGGACGAAAAGTTTTAAGTGGGGCAGATTGTAATAACCCAGAAAATTTGAGCCAATTTAAAATTTTTATTTTGGCAATTTTAATGAATTTTGAATATTTAAAATGAACTATTTCAAATAATAATGATGAGAAATTCATTTTGAATAGAATTAGAACGTATATATTTATATAGATCGTCGTTAGAATATGAATATTTTATTTTAATTATAAAAGGAATTGAAAATGACGCGGCAGTTTGAAATTTCGATTCCAAAGTTCAAATGAATGTACATGATTCAAAATAAACCAGATTTTGGTGAAACCAAAAATATTAAAATTAATCCGAAAAATTGAAATTTCATAATGGGGATAAAAAGTTATGTCCAATTGAAAATTCAGAATAGTCGCTATGGAATTCTGGCCCTCAAAATGGAAATTTTGCTAACGACCTCTGTTTTAGACGAAACCACTTTTGTTGGATCCGGGAGGTCAGGTTATTGCTAGATTCCAAATTCGTAATTTTTGAAAGCAATATGTGAGCGTAGCGGAAGAAAACATGTTTTGACACTTTCTGTAAATTTCGATCGACTAGAAAATAGTCATTTTTCAAACAGTCTAAGAATTCGATGAAATTAGTTTTGTTAGGACTGTATCGTCAATATGAAGCTAGAAATAATTAATTGGGAATTTTTAGAATTAATATGTGGCCCGGTAAAGTGAAATGTGCGTTCAAATTCAATATATAGATTTACATTTTGATTTTGACGAAATCGATCGAAACAACCAAACTAGCTTACGATACATATCTCATTGTGTTCGGAATGGGGATAATTAGCTAGGGACGACAGGCGGTGGGTCTCGTTTGGAGGTCGAGATTAAAAGTTACTTTTTAGGGAAAATTAATTAATAAAATATAATATAAATATATGTTGGCCCCTCACCTTTATCTTCCCATCCCTTCTCAGTCAACCCACCATTCCACCCCGTTAGTTTTCAAACCCGATTAGAAAAAGAGAAAAAACAAAAGGGGGGCGGAGTCCGTCGCACCGCAACCGCCGTCGGTCTACGGCCACCCACCAAGCCGTCGCGCCTCCCTAGGCCACAACCCCCCTCCTGGCTCCTCGTTCTCTCCCTCCTCTCCCAAGGACGAAACCCAATTCGTGAATCCCTGAACCCCGCAACAACCCCCCTCCCCCCGCTCGAGAGCCTCCACCGCCAGCAAGGAGGACCCTGGCGCCTCTCCTCCACACCCCTAGAACCCCAAAAACAGTAAGTTCTTTTAATTTTTATTTACTATATTTCATTTTTTTTTTGTTAGGTAATAATCTTTAAAATAAAATCTGAACTATATGTATGAAGCATAGAATTTATTCTCGGTTTTTTAATGTAAAGAAAATTTGATTTTTATTTATATGTATGACACGAAAAGTTATGATTTTAAAGCGTGAAAAGGATATGAAAAGTTAGGATTTTTATTTATATTTCTAGAGTATAAAAATATGATTTTTATATTATAGAAAGAATAAAAATGTGATTTTTATATTATAGAAAGAATAAAAATATGATTTTTATATTATAGAAGGAATAAAAATATGATTTTTATACTATAGAAAGAATAAAAATATGATTTTTATATCATAGAAAGAATAAGAATATGATTTTTAAATTAAAGAGTATAAAAATATGATTTTTATATACTAGAGAATATAAAAATGTGATTTTTATATGAGTGGCGATATAAAAATATAATCTTTATTAGAAGAAGAGCGATATAAAAATAAAATTTTTATTATGAAGTTAGCGTGACAAAAATATGATCTTTATTATGTAGTGAATACGGACAACGAAAGTGACAAAAGGCGAGCGCGACAAAGATTTTCTACATATGAAGAGTCGTGGCGTTTGGTTTAGCTTCTCGGTGAGAACTCCTCACTTTTATTTTATTTTCTAGTTGAAATATATACTAGGATGCAGACGGTGCTTAGCAGCACCCGACACCCGTCATCCATAGACCGTGGATGACTTGGTTGTTTGATTGATGTGTTGTGAAAAAATTGATTGTGTGATGTGAGACGGAATGAATAAATATTTTATAGTTAAAAAATATAATTTTTAATGTGCATATAAAATAAATATGAATAAACAAATCGGACGATTTGTTTATGTACACCCATTTGACTGATATTGATTGGGATGATAAATTTTACACATCGCCCAACTGCACAAATAAAAATCTATGTTTGCTGATTTGAAACCACACACGGGTGTTGGGATGATATTTGGCATACACTAATCCTAATTATTTAGCTGTATGTCGATCGATTGGTTGATAGACTATGTAATCGTTAATTATTTATATTTAATGCTTATGCATTTGTGTGGTGCACTCTGGATGATGGTTGATGATTTATCGTTGCTATTATATACATGAGCTGTAGGGAATCCATATAATTAACATTTGATGGTAATTGATTGGGCCTCATTCCAATTTGGAAAATAAAGAATATTATAAAAAAATATTCATGTGTTGAATAAAAGAATATTCATGTGTTGAACAAAAGAAAATTCATGTGTTGAATAAAATATATATTCATGTGTTGAATAAAAGAATATTCATGTGTTGAATAAAATATATACTCATGTGTTGAAGAAAATATTCATTTGTTTAATAGAATAACGAAGTAATAGAAATATATGAAGCCGTGTTGATTAGATTGACGCCATTTTGACGTAAACGTTATTTATATCGATTTTATTCATTTTTATAATGAATATAGAAAAGGAAGTGATTTCAAAATATAACGTTTTGAAAATATTATCATTTATAGATTAATGACATGGAATATTCAATTTTGATTTGAAACTGAATATGAAGTTGAAATCGTTTTGAAAGCGATTTATAAAATACGTTTTAAAAGGAAATCGATGAAATATAATATATATATATATATATTATATATAATGGCCTGAATAGAACGCGCAGCGCTGTGGCAGTTCGCGAATTTCGACCATTGACTTCGAATGGACATTATGGGAGATCCGACCATCGGATTCTCCTAAAACCAGAACCGTTGGGTTCGTATCGAAAAGAGAATTCTAACGAATATTAGAGATTTGAAATCTAACGGTTGGATTTGGAATTATGTCCAAATAAAATTTGGAAAAGGTCGGTGTAAGTGCAGTTCGATGGCCATTGAGGAAATTGACTGTACGAGCCTTGATAAAATTATTAAAAATAACAATAATTTGTGTAAAATCATAAGAAATGATTTGGAAAGAATTGGGATGGAAAATTCCATATTTGAAAAGATAAAAATAGATTTTTATCGAAATGAACTAGTTTTGAACTAGAATTAGAATCCAATTATTTTTGAAATAAATAAATTGGATTTGAAAGGGTTTTAAAAGTAACCAGAATTTCCAATAATTTAATTGGAATGGATTTGAATCGAAATTGTCTTTGGAATATTTCAATGTCGGATTTCGTGATTATATAGATATTGTTGTGGAAATTTGAAAGATATATTTATATCGTTATTTCCAATACGATATTTGTTGGTCGTAGAATTTGATATTGAATATAAGCCGATATATTTTCTATTCAGAGCCTTGTATTTAATATCAAATGGGATTTGGGTTTGTCGTGAATGGTGTCTGCATTAACACTGTTCTTAAACCCAGTTGAGAAAAAAATTAAATCTTTTTTATTTAGATTTAATGAAGTATACCAATTAAATGGTATTTAATTGGAATTGAATTTGAATTGATTTTTGAGTTTATCATAAACGGTGTTTTAAATAACACTTGTTCTTTAACCCGATAATTAATGAAATGTGAATTGGGTTTATCGTGAACTGGGTTTTAACAACATTCGTTCTTTAACCCCATTTATAGTGAAATGTGATTTGGAATTTATAAATCTTTTTTAAATATTTAAAGGAGATTTTCCAAAGTAAAGTTTTCCAATTTAATAAAATAAATTGGACTGGAATGGAATTCAATTTGGTAATAATCAAAGTGAATTTCTGTGGAGGAAGACAACTAATATATCAGGAATTTAAAAGGCTTTGCCGTTATTCCATTTATATTATTAGTTGGATATGGAAGTTTATATCGATTATATATATCGATTTGTTTTCCATGAAGATTCCATTGCAAATGGAATGTGATTTTGGGTTTATCGTGAACCGTGTTTTAAATGACATTGGTTCTTTAACCCAGTTAAAGACAGGATATGATTTCCCAAGTTAAATAATCAAGAATAGTGATTTTTGGGAAGATTAACTCCAAGTGGAGTTTTATTGAATCTTTAATTAGATTGAAATGATCAAGAATGGAGTATCACCAGTTTTGCTCCAGGCGATAGTTGAATCTTTAATTAGATTTGAATGTGAAATGGTAATTGAATTTACCGATAACACCGTGGTGTTAGATATGAAGTATGACCAGTTTTACTTCATGGGATGAATAGGTTGGGATTGGGAAATCAAAAGAAATGATTACTTCGGTAAGGTCTGTTAATCCCGACTAGTTTGGATAAACCATAATTTGGTTTGAATTGATATTCAAAGGAAGATTAAATAATAAATTTAAGGAATTTATCTTTGATAAAATTAATGGGAACCTTTCCCAAAGTATCAGAATATTTGAATAAAAGAATATTCTGAATTGGAATGAGGTGTATGTTGTGTTTGTGTAACACTAGTTTATTATATACGCGAGTTATTCAGAAAGACGGGTTTATCCCATTCTGAATAACAGATTCGACAATGTGTCGAGGATGAAGACGGTGTCGAAGACTGTAGGTCTTCACATCGTTTGGATAATTACCGATGATCTTGATTGGACTGTACACCCAAGAGGAGGGAATCAGTTGGTGATCGTCCAGACGTACTTGGAGATCGATGGATATGCGAGGTACAAGGTGCCTCCAGTTTCGTTCAGACCTAGAACGGACTTGTAAATGGACTGTGTGTCTAACATTGGATATCATTCTGTGTGATTGATGGATATCGGTTGCATGGAGTGGTTTTCCTGCGTGGCATGCTAAGATGCGAATGATCAATGCTTCTGTTGAAAAGTAGAGTCTTGTGGTTAATGATTAAAGCACCGCCTGTGTGGCACAGCTTTGTGTAGCGTTGATTCACGAGCCTCACACCCCGGTTGTAAACCAGAAACGGGAGAGGACATCAGGGAGGGCATGCGTTTCTTTCTAGCTAGGGTGGTGTCAGTGACCTACCAGCCCTAACATTTATTTTATTTTCACCTGTGTGGTTGTTGGATTGAGAGGCGCCTCAGATATATCGGTGACTATGTGGAGCCGATGGAGTCATTTGGCTAATTTACGCCCCAAAGGGCAGGGAAACGCAGTGTTCAGGCATTTTAATCCACATTGGTGGACCAGCCCTGACGATCCAAGGGCCCACCTGAGTCTGGGTCCTGAGACATGGTAGGCTAGATTGTCTCGAAGCGGTGAGGACGATCCCTAGCCTCATTTCACAGACAGAAATCTAACTTCCAATACGTGATATTTGCGGTTTTGATTGTAGAGCCTAGTATTGGCTACATGATATATGGTACCCATGCCGTCTAGGATTGATACATTTATATTTGAAGTTGTTTTGTACACTATGCACTTATAATAGTATCAAATGATTTGTTTTAACGTACGAGCATATTTGGCTATTATAAGGGAAAACCCTATCCTCCGGCTTGTGTTGCATTGTGTGATGGGACCTGGGTCTTATAATAGCTTCATTTTTCCGAAAAGCATTGCGCTGTTTTTTTATATGCACTGGTATTCTTGGGAGGAAACCCGTTCCGTGTTATACGGCGTGGTCCCTTGATATATCTTATTTAAATTAAAGTTTTAAACAACTGTTTTAGTTCTCACACCAGTCACATGACTGACCTGGAGTTTATTTTTTTAAACTAAACTCTGGGGCCCCCTATTTTCCACGTGGGCAGCTAATAGTTTTGGTTTTGCAGATTTATATTCACAGGATCTTGGTTTATAGCTGGAATGATATCCCGAAAGATCTGTATCCGTATATCTCTTTCAGTTGTGTATTGTATTATTTTTCCGCTGCAGTAGTGTATTTAAATCTCTGATATTTCTCTGATGTATAATATTTATTCATACTCTGTATATTCTTGTATTCTGATGGAATTGTTGTAATTAACAATGAAATGTTCTTCTGTTTGTGTTCTGATTCGTCTTGTCCTCAGTACAATCCGTGCTTTCCTTCACCGGGAAGTTCGGGTTGTAACAGTAAGGCCCCATTATTTGAACTAAAGTGCATGAGGCAGGAATCGAACCCGTCCCTTTTCCTGGGGAGCTAGGAACCCCAACCACTCGCAATAGAGCTGCGGACAAATTTTAATCTGTTAATACTGAATAGGTATCTTGGGAAGGATTATCCAATGTCTTTTTTAATATTCAAATCTAGACTAGTCTTTATATTTTCCGTCAACTAAGAGAAAATTTACCATATAGATTTGGGACTTTGCTAAAGGCATTCCCATGAATGGATAAGTGAGGGTTTAATGGCCTGGAGGCCCCTTAAAATGTTATTATAAAATGCCAAAAATATCAAATGGAAACCAAATTCTGCTTGCCTTATCCATTCTTTGGTCCCTTCAACAATGCTTACTTATGTAGTTACTTAAAGAGGAAATGCATGTAATATAACAATAAACGATCAAGAGTTATGGAAGTCATACCATATTTGCTTGCCTAGCAGCAGCTATAACAATGTCAGCTTCTGGAATGATGCTTTATGGATTAGAAGTATATGAATGAACAATAGTCACAGATGCAACTGCTTTAAGGAGAAGCAATGATACAGGAAGGCCAATTATATTGCTCCGACCAACAACATCTCGATAAAAGCTCAAGGAATCCCTTTAAAAACTTGTAGATGATTAAATATGTTAAGGAATTAGAGTAAAGGACCGCCTAAGAGGATAAAATTAAAATAACCTGTATTTGGGAATTAGAAGCAATAAATTTGGGATTAAAATCGAAAGTTCTTGGCTAATAACTTAACTATTGTTTACTTGTCTTAGTACCATCCAAAGAAAAATTAAGAAAGTACACTGATATGCATAAAGAATTCAAACACGTCATTCAAAGAAGAAAAATTAAATGAGTCATATTTGCAATGAGGAATTATAAAGACCAGAAATAATACCTTGGGTGTGCAAGGTAGAAATAGTTGTTCTCTCTGCCTTTCATAGCAAGCCTGCCAATATTTAAAGGATGAAATCTATCAACATCTCTCTATGCTAATTTCACTAAGCACTTTTTCTTCATTTATTTGTTTTGGTATTGGAAGTTGTACTAGAATACGTAAAACATGCATAGGTTACATATGGTACTTAAATGATGATTTTTTTTTGCACCAACTGTAATTAAGAACTAAGGAGTCACTAATTGCTTGTCTTCCCTGAAATGTTTCAATATTTGATAACAAAAGCGATATCTTTTAATTTTTAAGTAGCAGCTAAAGCGATATTCTCTAGTTAATACTATATCCTGAGAACCAACATTGCACTCCTGAATCACGACTAGTCCACAAAACCATTGAAAATGGTTGAGATACTAACTGGCACACACTTGCAACATTAAGCACACACTCAAGTATAAGCCAACTGAATCAACTGAAAACCAGATCGTCGTTGAAATTATATAAAATTAGCTTCCTATACCATCATACCAAATTATAGAAAAACAATAACTATATTTGTAAAAAAAAAAAAGAATCTTGCATGACCCAATTTGCATGTAACCACAAAGTTTGATAGCCATGTGCAAATAATAAAGAACAACTAAGCAAAAAAGACACATGACCTGCATCAATTCATATATAATGCGGCAAGTATATACCAATCTCATCGGTGACTTAGTACTCATTGATATCATTGCTCTAGCTCACAATAAAACGTTAACTAAAACAACATAGTTTCTTTTTACGATCTTCTGTTGGAAAATAGAAATACGTATGTACTAGTTTTATAAAGCAACAAAGCGAGATATAAAAAAAACTGAGAAATGTTAAAAATGTATAGGTATGGTTTTACAAACAAACTAATTATTATTTTGCAGATATCATGCATACAGATATCATACTTAGTAAGGCGGGGCAAATTTTTTTATTGTAGGATAATGAAAGTCGAAAAATAGCTATCATTACATATTGTGTTACGACTCGAAATTCCTCGTGAAGGAAAGCTGTGATTGTACCGAGGACAAGACAAATCGGAACACAAACAGAAGAACATTTCATTGTACGTTACAACAATTACATTAGATTACAAGAATATTACAGAGTATGAATAAATATTACATAGAAAATATCAGAGATTTAAATTACATTACATAGCAGCAGAAAAACAATACAAAACACAACTGAAGGAGATATACGGATACAGAGCTTTCTGAATATGGTTCTAGCTGTAAATCAAGATCCTGTGAATACAAATCTGCAAAACCAAAACTACTTGCTGCCCAGGTCAAAATAAGGGCACCCAGATTTTAGGTTAAAACAATAAACTTCAGGTCAGTCATGTGACTGGTGTGAGAACTAAAACAGTTATTTAAAACTTTACTTTAAATCAGATATATCAAGGGACCACGCCGTAGAACACGGAACGGGTTTCTTCCCAAGAATACCGGTGCGTATAACAAAACAGCGCAATGCTTTTTGGAAAAATGAAGCTATTATAAGACCCAGGTCCCATCACACAATTCAACACAAGCCGGAGGAGAGGGTTTTCCCATATAATTGCCAAATATGCTTGGTACGTTAAAACAAATCATTTGATTCTATTATAAGCGCATAGTGTACAAAACAACTTCAAATATAAATGTATCAATCCAAGACGGCATGGGTCCCATATATCATGTCGCCAATACTGGGCTCTACAATCAAAACCGCAAATATCACGTATTCGAAGTTGGATTTCCGTCTGTGAACCGAGGCCAAGGACCATCCTCACCGCTTCGAGACAATCTAGCCTACCATGTCTCAGGACCCAGACTCAGGTGGGCCCTTGGATCGTCATGACCGGTCCACCGATGTGGATTAAAATGCCTGAACACTGCATTTCCCTGCCCTTTGGGGCGTAAATGGGCCAAATGACTCTATTGGCTCCATATAGTCACCAATATATTCGAGGCGCCTCGCAATCCAATAACCACACAGGTGAAAATAATATAAATATTAGGGATGGTAGGTCACTGATACCACCCAAGCTAGAAAGAAGCGCATGTCCTCCCTGAGGTCCTCTCCCGTTTCTGGTTCACAACCGGGGTATGAGGCTCGCGAATTAATGCTACACAAAGCTGTGACACACAAGCGGTGTGTAACAACCCGTATTTTAATAACATGTTAAAACCATAAATCAAAGAAGAATTAATTTTAAAGTAAGAATCAAGGGAAACGGTTGCACCATTGCGTTCGTCTCGAAATTCTTCTTGGAAACGAGTCCGAGTTTTCGAGAAACGGAGTACGTATGGGGGAGATATGACCCTCCTAAGTTTCATGGATTTTTAGGGTCGAAAAACAGCTCGAATTCGAAATTCGAATTCAAACCCCAACCCAGACTGGGCGGGAATTTTCCCACCCAGGACCAGGTCGACTTGGGGGTCGATACTATGGTCGACCTCCCAAAGGACAGGTCGACCCTATGGTCGACCTGGGGTCGACCTGATGCTGAAACCCTGTTTTGAGCCTGGGTTCATTCTGATGTATCTGGTCTCATTTTCAGTCTAGATTTGTCCGCCTAATCCTATATAAACAGCCCCCTAGCCCCATTCTCTTTACACCATTCTTCTCTAACCTTATGTTGCACAAATTCTTGATGGACATGACTTCTTGTTCTTAAATAAATTAAAATAAAACACGAAGACTATTTCTTGAAGACTATTTCTTGAAGACTACGGCTACGAATTTCATATTGGGGTTGTTCGACTAGAGCTTCGATTCTGCTTTATAAATTCTTAGTCCATGATCTGTAAGTTCTAGTTACTTTGAGATGTAAACTTGTTAATTGTAATTTGGACATGAGATAAAGTGAAATTGGACTTAAGTATGATAATCGATTCACATCTATTATAGTTTCCATCTTGGATCCTGACATTTGGGGATATTGCAATGAAATCAGTTTGGATCTATTCATGTTGTAAATCAGACTCTTTCATGTCCATAAGATTATCGTGCCTGTGATGTTGAATCAGTCTATTATTTACAAGTTTGGGACTATCACCTTATGCTATGACTATCATCTTATTGTGCTAGATTTGAAATCCTATTATTTTCTATATTCCAGTGATGTTGTAACCAATTATTTCAAGTTATATCATGCTAGTCTTATAATCCCTTCTACCACTTTATGCTCGTCCTTTGTGCCTATCATAGTTTGATGTTATTCCCTTTATCTATGGATTTGGATTTACTTGTAATTTAGATCGATTCACGTTTATGTGCGATGGGAATACGATTTGGGTAGATTAGGCAAAACATGAATTGGTTATAAACATGAATCATTAACTTGATAATAGGCATAAGTTGAAACTTGACATAAAACTTTCCATGAAACTTGACATGAAATTGACATGAAATTTGAACATGGACATGACACTAGATTGAACTTGAAAATGGCCAACTCGAGGTTGGGTTGAGTTTGCAGTGTAATTCTGCCCGGAACCGCCCGACAAATCCAGTGACTGCAAATAATAGGATCCAATGTGGGTATTTGGTCATATCGCGCTTGAAACCCGAGGTCAGACTGAGTTGTGGTGTAAATCTACTCGGAACTGCCCGGCAAATCTAGTGACCACAACAACAGGTATGATATGAGAGGTTGGGGTGCATTAATGAATTAATGCCACATGATAGGGTTAAGTCATGAACATGAAAGACAACACTTAACCAACTTGATACATGATTAGTAGGGTTAAGTCATGAATATGAACGACAACACTTAACCAACTTGAAATGCTAAACTGATGGGGTTAAGTCATGAATTTAAATGACAACACTTAACCTGTTGGACGGAAACCCTAGTTACGCGGTCCATTTCAGCAGTAACCCACTAGATTTATCATGGTACCCTCGAACTAGGCAGTGTGGGGCACGATTACTGGGCTGATTGTAAGCGACCAGAACGATGGCTGAGTTGGTGCGCCAGTGTAGGTTCAGGCGGATTATGATCGTGCACGTAGTTCGAAGTTGAAAAAGCAGGCATTGGGCATCAGTAGGTTTACACTGTGCATGCTTGATTCGTGTCGGTGGTTGGCACCCTAGGTCTTGATACACCCTATGGTTCACCTACATAGGTAATACATTCATGATAGGGCCATATGACACAGACACATGACGAGCTAGAACTTGTAGGGAGCCGATCGATTAATGGATCGTTTCGTAGGACCCCGAAATGGGTCATTTCATGACATTGGGCCAAGTGATCACTTCATGGTTAATATATGACATGAGTTTGGGATACTAGTACAGTTGGTGCAGCGAATCTTGGACATGCGATGCTATAATTGATTTATACTTTATTTATCATATTACCTTAGTCTATCTTGCCCATCTTGTCATCATCCTTATGTTTACTTTCAGTTTATACATGTCATGTTGCCTTTACCTGTTTTTATGCTGAAAGTCACTAGGACTTACCAATCTTTATGACTTACCCGTTTTCTTTCGCATCTTTTTCTTTTTTTTCCCCCACCCAGGTTCTCAGGGAGGAAACTCTAGTACTTAGCTTGGATTTCGCTTGCTTTCGGTTCAGCTCATGTATGGTTTGATCTTGAGTTATGCTATGGCTGCATTTCTGCTACCTTTGGGGAATTAAGCTACATTGGTTGTTTTAAGTTTTATGCTTCTTTATTTATTCAAGGCAGAACTTGTTATAATGAAAAATGATAGTTCGTACTTTGGATGTAAAAGGTTTTGATTCTTTTTTAAACTAATGAAATTTAGCTTTTGATTCTTTCGCTGTTTTATTCATGTTCTATCTTGTAATATTTCTGTGTTTGTTTACCTCGATAACGCTCCTTCAAAACTAGTGCATTCCCTTAGTGAGTGACCCTAGCGGAGGTGGGGTGTTACACTTGGTATCAGAGCAGAAGGTTACCAGACTAGGCAAAAGTTTTTAAAACCTTCTAAAACTATTCAAAACCATTTACAAAGAAGCATTTTTCAAGAAAAGTCTTGTTTTATTTAGAGGCTATTCCCTAAAAGTCATTAGCACTATCCTTTGTTTCCTCGTTTTGAATCTCTTCTTTTTCACTTCAGCATGTCTGGGAATCTTAACCTTCCAGAGGGTGTGCCAATACCTGGCTGGTTCAGGAGGTACTTAGAGGCTAGGTCCAACGATGCAGGCCCAACGGATATTCCTCCTTCAGCTACAGCGGTTCCTCCTCCTCCCCCTCCTCATGCAAATGCTTTCTTAAAGATCTGTAGAGATTTTAGGGCCATGGGTGGAAAGGATTTCAAGGGAACCGAATCATTCGTAGAAGCGAGGAACTGGCTCAAAGAAATGGAGGATCTATTCGTTATCTTTGAGGTGGACGATAGGCAGAAGTTACAGTTGGCAGTACCGTTGCTCAAAGACGAAGCTTCCTATTGGTGGGAAGTCACTAACGCTGAAAGACCTGTTGACACATGGATGGATTTCAGGATAAGGTTTGAGATGAAATTCCTCTGAAAAGCTGAACGAAGTCTATAGCTGGAAAAGTTCTTATCTCTTAAGCAAGGAAGTATGACGGTCAAGGAGTACGTCAATCAATTCAATCAGCTGGCCCTGTTTGGACTAGACTTAGTGAATACTCCTCAAAAGAAGGCTCTCCGTTTTGTCAAGGGATTGAATGAACCACTTCATAGCTTGGCTATGACCTACATACCTATGGGGGCTACTTACGAAAGGTTAGTAGACATGGCACTCTTAAATGAAGAAGACAAGAATGGCAAGAAGGAGGTTAAGGTGAATGAGTCTCAAAACAAGAAGGTATACTCCGAGAAAGAAGGCAAGAATAACAACAACAATAATGACAACAAGTCACATGAGAAAAGAAAATGCAACTTCTGTGGTATTGATGGGCAT
Organism: Allium sativum; assembly: GCA_030737875.1. Lineage (NCBI taxonomy): Eukaryota > Viridiplantae > Streptophyta > Magnoliopsida > Asparagales > Amaryllidaceae > Allium > Allium sativum. The sequence goes on along the minus strand of CM060910.1, from coordinate 890,437,931 downwards.
ATGGTCCAGGATTGTAGAAAGAAGAAGATGAAGATGGGAGCATGCTTTCAGTGTGGTGATATTGGACATATTAGCAAGAACCGCCCTAAGAAGCAAGGGCAAGGCCCGCAAGTAGGACCTTCTGAGGGTACATCTTTAACTTCTTCTCCTAGATACTTGTTTTATCTTGTTATCTTCTCGATCCTATCTTGAGAACCTTAGGTAAAACATTTTTGGATGTAAACATGTAATTGAAACATGTTATGGTTGATGATTGCAAGTGGTTGCTCGTGGTTGCATAACACACATCAGGCACTAGATCGGCTCAGTCACATATTTCATATTGCATATGCATGGGTGCTTATACTTGTATACGAATGGAAATTTGATATGTTGTTATATGGATATTGCATATGAATGAATGTTTGTGCACTCATCTAGAGATTATAAAATATGTTAGGAATTTGCATATGTGTTGGATTCATTACACTAACATATTTTGCATTAAGGAGGTTTACTGAATCAGTAACCGCCTGATCTTTCGCATTAGATAAGTACATATACACACACTCTTGCATAAATTTATACAGCATTAGAAATCTTTTAAGGACAGCGGTTGCTTGTGGATGATGGTTCAGTAGATGGATGTTGGATGATAGGATTCATTCTTCTTAACTTGAATATTTCAGGGACGAAATCCTTTAAGGAGGGGAGAATGTAACAACCCGTATTTTAATAACATGTTAAAACCATAAATCGAGGCAGAATTAATTTTTAAAATAAGAATCAAGGGAAACAGGTTGAGCCATTATGTTCATCTCGAAATTCTGCTTGGAAACAATTCTGAGTTTTCGAGAAACGGAGTCCGTATGAGGGAGATATGACCCTCCGAAGTTTCAAGGATTTTCAGAACCCAAAAACAGCTCGAATTCAAATTCGAAATTTGAATTCAAACCCCAGCGCAGACTGGGCGGGAATTTTCCAACCAAGGACCAGGTCGACCTGGGGGTCGACACTATGGTCCACCTCCCAGGGGCCAGGTCGACCCTATGGTCGATCTGCGGGTCGACCTGGTGCTAAACCATGTTTTGAGCCTGCGTTCATTCTGATGTATCTGGTCTCGTTTTCAGTCTAGATTCATCCGCATAATGCTATGTAAATAGCCCCCTAGCTCCATTCTCTTTACACCATTCTTCTCTAACCTTATGCTGCACAAATTCTTGATGGACATGGCTTCTTCTTCTTAATTAAATTAAAATAAAACACGATGACTATTTCTTGAAGACTACGGCTAGGAACTGCATATTGGGGTTGTACGACTAGAGCTTCGATTCTGCTTTCTAAATTCTTAGTCCACGATCTGTAAGTTTTATTTACTTTGAGATTTAAACTTGTTAATGTTGAATCTAGATTAACCCTAGAGGGGGGTGAATAGGGTTTATCACAATTTTTGACTGAATTAAAAATCTAACGAGATATATAATAATAAATAGATAACATAATATAGTAGAAACAATAATGCAGAAAATAAATCACACATAGATATACCCAGCTTCGGCAAAAGCCTTCCTACTGCTGCATTTCTAAGGTTTCTGCTAGGTGATAGAACAGATCCCGCATACAAGACCATGTACATGCGCAAACCCTGCTTCTATTCTAACCCTACGCTCAAAATCCTAGACTGACCGATATCCACTTGATCAGATCTCCCTGTTTACGACCCCGTAATCAGTAACTCAGATTTTACAGATTCTGTCAACTGTTAGTCAACACCCTGACTGAATCCCCCTAGATTTTACAAACCTAGAATTGCTCGTTTGTTTTATAACTCGAAATAAAAGCAATACAAATATCAAATAAAACAAGAAATCCTTAAGAGTTTAAAATAAAAAGTGTCATTCCCTTTTAACACTCAAAAATCTTGGCCGGTCCTTTGTAGATTTGGTGCACCACTATTTCCCCAATCTCTCTTTTGCTCTGGGAAACAAAAATGGCGGCGGCTTTGTTAAACTCTAGGGTTTGCCAATTCTTCCCCAATTCAATCAATTGCTCCTCTGTTGATTCTTCAAAAACTAGATGCCCTCTAATGCTTTGATATGAGATTGCGGCTGATCGAAACCCTAATTTGAGATGTGAGTTTCTAATTTTAATTCCTAGATTGAAATTGTGGATTGTGGTTTCGATGTTGATTTTTTCGATCTGAAATGTTGTTTTTTTTCTTTTTTTTCTCTCTAACTGCCGATGATGAATTGGTGTGAACTTATAGGGTAATTTTAAAACCTAGTACACTCTGATTTCCTCGATATTGACTAGGCCTGATTTTGTGCGATTTTCAGTTTGGTTTCCACTTTTGATTATGATATTCTCGGCTTTGAATTTATTCCCAAAACTAGTTTGTGGCACATCTGGAAACTATTAAGTAATTGTTGTCAGAAAAGAATTCAGGTTTGTGTCTTGATTGGAAAAATTGGAAACAAGAATAATTTCCATTGCCTTTGTGTGATTTATTCTGAAATAAATAGTAGCCTTTGAATCTCTCGAATGATTTTTGCCACACATGATTCTTGCCAGAGAAAATGCTTATTGATTTGTTTTAATCTGGAAAGTAAGCTTGCCAAAGATGGATTCTTTTATTTTAAAAAAAATACTTTTCCAAATAAAACACATTTCTAAAAATTAAAGGTTCTTGTATCACAGAAAATCTGCACCTTACCTAAATGTATATACTGATTTTTGGAATTGTTTTTATGACTTCTTGCCCAATATAAAACTTGCTGATTTTTTTAAAACCAGAAACACATATTTGTTTCTTACCATGATCTTGCTGTTGAAATCAATTTTTAGTGTTCGACTATATATATGATGGCATTCTTTTGTCCCACTGCAGCCCACTTTAAAACTGCCTTATTTGATCATGAATTTGAGCATGCTGCTTGAGTGAGTTGTATCACCATGTATATGTGACTACATTGCTTTCTTGACCCTGTTTTACTTTACGCGATCACATATAGTTTCTTGCATGATTTCAGACAATTCATGCACGACAAATTTCTTTGATGATGAGCTTGTTTTATTAATTCTTTTATTAGCATTTGTTAGCCCAGTTCCTTCACGCTTGTGCATAAGAATAGCACATTTGTATCTCAACCATTTTAGAGTTATGCTTGCACTTGTTCACCTTCATGTGATGTTGTACACTTGAATGCATGTAGCTAGTACACCACCATATGTGATACTGCATCCATACATGTAGTAGATTTTGCCACTGTCCATTTTCACTTGCCTATGCACCCATGATCATGCTTTGAATCCGACTTGTGTTTGTGCTCTTGTCTCGACAACATGTGCTTGTTCCATTATAAAACTATTGCTGAAATATGATAGCATTGTATACTTGCACTTGAAAATAGGTCTAACCTGAACCAGAATGTATTTGTGAAGCTTTGTATGCCATATTTTGAGTTCAACTTGTTTTGCTGCTACACCTTGTTCACTGAGCTCATGAGATTTTCACTTGAGAGAATATTTTCATCCACTTCCATGCATAACTAACTTTGTTGCTGCTCAACCATGTTTGTATATGTGTTTATTTGGGCTATTTGTTTGTGCACCAACTCCTTGTGCATGTGTATGCTGACTGCCTAGTCTGCTTCTACTTGAAATACATTATTGTATGAAAAAAAATTCTCAATCACCCTGTTATGTTGATGCATCATCATTTTGCACCATTGATTTCACAATTGTGATGCTGAATTACGTTTTGAAACATGCTGCATCATGATCATATATTACTACTCTTTATGTATCATTTCATGAACTCAGTATGTACACACTTGTTGTGTGTATGCTGACTTTTTCTGTCCTCGATTATGTCACTGAGTTGCACATGCATGTCTCTCACATTTGCTGTTGCACCATTTGAAAAGCTGCTGTTTGATATTCTTGTCTTTGATGCTCTTTGTTTTTGTGTTCACTTGCCAATTTCACTATGTCGAGCTTGGTCCATGTGGCTGCTCCACAGCTGTATACACTGATTGGCAAGGCAGTGCACACGTGTATTTATACACATGTGAAAATTTACTATCCGTGTACATATACAAAATGTCTACCTAGACACAGATGAATCAGATCATGTCATGAAAAATGATGAGAAACACACCAGAAAACAGAGGCAAATAAAATTTTAGAAATAAAATTTATATTCACATGTATTTAGTTTTATTCTTGTTGTAGTGTACTGTATGTTTCTGTTTCATGTGACAGGTAAGCATGAAAATGGTTGGACTGACTGTGAGCAGTGAACACTGGACCGACAGTGCTGACTGACAAGGAGGCTGGAGAAAGAAGACTAAAGAAGGAAGACAGCATGTGTCATTGTACAAGTAACAGTGTCAATAAAAAATGTGTATATTGAGTTGTATGTAAATGATCAGTGATGTAGTGAAGAGCTTTGTATAAGACTGAGAGAATTGTACAGACATTTGTAATAAACAAATTTGTTTGAAATAAAATATCATTCTATTGTTGACAAACAAACTTGTCTAGTTTATTCAGATTATTCACAAGTACAAATTCCTGTGAAGTGTTTAAATAGTGGAGTTATAAATAGTTGTATTGTTTGAATGTTTGAGATATAATATTACATTTAAATAAAATACTGTACGAGTATATGAACGTCTGTGCAGTCGTATTCTATTTAAATATAAATATTGTAATAACCCGGAAAATCCAGGCCAGTTTAAAATTTTTATTTTGGCAATTTTAGCGAATTTTGAATATTTAAAATGAATTATTTTAAATAATATCGACGAGAAATTTAATCTGAATATATTTAGAACGTATATATTATATACGTCATCGTTAGAATATAAATAATTATATATAATTATAAATAGAATTTAAAATGGCGCGGTAGTTCGATAATTCGATTTCAAACTTCAATTGAATGTATCGGGTGCAAAACAATCCGGATTTTAGTGAAACTAAAAATAATGGGATCAAATTGATAATATCTTTCCAACGAATCCGAAAAATTGAAATTTCATAGCGAAAATCAAAAGATATGTCCAGTTGAAAATTCTGAATAGTCGCTATGGAATTCAGGCCCTTAAAAATGGGAATTTTGCAAACGACCTCGGATTTCGACGAAACCACTTTTGTTGGATCCGTAGTGCCAAATTATTGCTAGATTCCAAATTTCATGATTTTTCGAATTAATATGTGAGCGTGGCAATGGAAAACGCGTTTGACCAGTTTCAGTTGATTTTAATCGATTGGAAAATGGTCATTTTTCCAACGGTCTCAGAATTCGACGAAATTAGTTTTGTTAGGACCATATCGTCAATACAAAGCTAGAAAGTATTTTTCTGGGATTTGTAGAGTTAGTATGTAACCCCGGTGAATTGAAATGCGCGTTCAAATTCAATATATAGAGTTATATGTTGATTTTGACGAAAACTGATTGAAACAGTCGAATTAGCTTATGGTACATATCCCATTGTGTTCGGAATGGGGGTAATACGCTATGGACGACAGGCGGTGGGCCTCGTTTAGAGGTCATATGTAAAAGTCAACTTTTTAAAGTTAAATAATTAAATAAATTAAAAAAGAATATAACCCTCTCCTATACCTTGCCCCCCCCCCCCCGATTCATCAATCAGAAGAAAAAAAAGGAGGGCATCGCGCCCTAGCCCGACGCAGCGCCTCCAGGGATGCCACCACCGCCGCTGCCAGAGGCTGGCGCACCCCTTCCCCCCTCTCCAACTTCTCCCGCTCCTCTCTCCTCGCGACACCCCTCCTCTCGCGCAACCCCCTCCCCTCCTCTCGAGCGACGCCCGAAGTCCCCCCAGACCCCCAAACGACCACTGCAGCCTCCCCCATTCCGCCGCCAAAACCCACTGCAGCGCCCCCACCCCCAATCCGTCGCCCTCCCTCACCTTAGACCATATCGGGCACCCTCTACGACACCCGTGACCACTGCTCCGACCTTAGACCATACTGTAAGTTTTATTTTTATTATTTTATTCAGTTATTTACTTATATTTATTTAAAGAAATTAGTTTTAAATTTATAAAAATCAGTTTTTATAGATGAACAGCAAAAATAAAAATTCTTTTTTTATTTTTATGAACAACATGAAAGGGTTTGATTTTTATAAAGAGAAGAGAGTTGATTTTTATATTGTGGGGATATAAAAGATATGATTTTTATATTTTTAAAGTATTAAAGATATGATTTTCATATTTTTAAAGTATTAAAAATATAATCTTTAAATTTGAAAAGGCAAAATCTTTAAATTTGAAAAGGCGAAATCTTTATATTTGAAAAGGCGAAATCTTTAAATTTGAAAAGGCGAAATCTTTAAATTTGAAAAGGTGAAATCTTTAAATTTGAAAAGGCGAAATCTTTATATTTGAAAAGGAGAAATCTTTTTATTTGAAAAGGAGAAATCTTTATAGTTGAAAAGACGAGATCTTTATATAGAGAATAGCGATGTAAAAATAGAATTTTTATCTATATAGCATCAAAGTAAAAATAGAATTTTTATCTATATAGCATCGAAGTAAAAATAGAATTTTTATCTATATAGCATCGAAGTAAAAATAGAATTTTTATCTATATAGCAACGAAGTAAAAATTCGATTTTTATACATTGAATAGCAAAGTAAAAATTCGATTTTTATATATTGAATAGCAAAGTAAAAATTCGATTTTTATATATTGAATAGCGAAGTAAAAATTCGATTTTTATATATTGAGTAGCAAAGTAAAAATTCGATTTTTATATATTGAATAGCAAAGTAAAAATTCGATTTTTATATATTGAATAGCAATATAAAAATGTGATTTTCATATATGTAGTGGCTACGGGCGACGAAAGTGATAAAAGGCGAGAACGACGAAGATTTCTATAAATGAAGAGTTGTGGTATTGGATAGCTATAGGTGAGAATTTCTCACTCTTCAATTTCTTTTCTAGTTATATATATATATATACTAGGATGCAGACGGTGTTTAGTAACACCCGACACCCGTCATCCACAGACCATGGATGGCTTGTTTGTTAAATTGTTTGGTTGTGTAGTTGGTTAGTTTATTTGGTTTGAATTGAATTGTTTGGTGAAATGGAATGGATTGATTGACGTGTGAAAGGCGTAGGCCTTCACTAGACCGGGGATAAGGCTAGGCCTCGTCCCGTTTCTAGTATCGTGCCGTTATGCCGCCGAAATTTTCTAAAATATGTTAGAGAAATAAAAATATCAATTTTTTAAATAAATGAACTGAATAGAAATTCATGTGTTAAAATAAAATATATTATCGTTAAAAATATAATTTTTAACGTGAAAGTGAACAAATAAATATTTATAAACAAATCGGCCGATTTGTTTATATACACTGATTTGACTGATATTGATTGGGTCGATAAATTTTACGCATCGCCCAACTACACAAATAAAATTTGTCTTTGATTGTTTGAAACCCCACACGGGTGTTAGGATGAAATTTGAAGTTCACTCATCCTGATTGATTAAATATGTCAACGTATTGATTGACAGGCTGTTATAAGCGTTAGATATCTATATTTGATGCTTATACGGTGTAGTGCACTTTGGTTGATGGTTGATTATTTTTCAATGTAATTATATACATGTGTTGTATGGAATCCATATAATTAATGTTATATGGTAATTGATTGGGCCTCATTCCAATTTAGAAAATAAATAATATTATAATATAAAAGTTCATGTGTTGACTGTACTCATCCGTTGAGATTAGTCATGTGTTGAACGAAATATTTTAACAATAAAATTTACATCTTTATCATATATGAAATCAGAAATTAACTGGAAGATAGATAAGATGAGTGGTCTCCTGGATATTGATCTGATGTTGGTTTCGGCCTTCGGAGTTAATATTTAGGGAATCGTTCTCTTACTAATTTACGGTTGGAGTCTGATTTGATATCAAACGATAGATACCCTAATTTTTATAAAATATATTAAATAACAAAAATAGTCACACGTGGACAGTACTCATTCGTTGAGATTAGTCGTGTGTTGACAAAAATAAATATTCATTTGTTGAATAGAATATTGGAAAATAGAAATATATGAAGCCGTGTTGATTAGATTGACGCCATTTTGACGTGAACGATATTTATATCAATTTTATTCATTTTTAAATGAATATTGAAAAGTGATTTCGAAATCAAATATTTTGAATTGAATCGAATAGAAAACGAATTTGATTTGATTAGAAAACAAATTTGAATTGAATCGAATAGAAAACCAATTTGAATTAAATCGAATAGAAAAACAATTTGAATTGAATCGAATAGAAAACCAATTTGAATTGAATCGAATAGAAAACCAATTAGAATTAAATTGAATTGAAAACGATTTCGAAATGAATTGAATTGAAAACGATTTCGAAATGAATTGAATGTAAAACGATTTCGAAATGAATTGAATTGAAAACAATTTCGAAATGAATTGAATAGAAAACGAATTCGAAATGAATTGAATTGAAAACGATTTCGAAATGAATTGAATTGAAAACGATTTCGAAATGAATTGAATTGAAAACGATTTCGAAATGAATTGAATTGAAAACGATTTCGAATTGAAATGAAAAGAAAACGATTTCAAATTTAATTGAATAGAAATGAATTTTAAAACGAATTTATAAGGAAAATTTTAATTTTGATTTATTTTGAAATAAAGGTTGAAATTGTTTTTGAAACGAATTCAAAACTATTTATAAAATTCGTTTTAAATAGAAATCGAAGAAATATATATTATATATATTATATATATAATATAATGGCCTGAATAGAACACGCCGCGCCGCGGCTGTTCGTGAGTTTCGACCATTAATTTCAAACGGACATTACGGTAGATCCGACCGTCGGATTCTCCTAAAACCGGAACCATTGGGTTCGTATCGAAAAGAGCATTCTAACGAATATTGAAATTTTAAATCTAACGGTTGGATTTGGAGGTACGTCCAAATCCAATTTGGAAAAGGTCGTTGTAAGTGCAGTTCGATGGCCGTTGATGGAAATCGACTGTACGGGCCTTGATAAAATTATTAAAAATAGTAATAATTTGTGTAAAATCATAAGAAATGATTTGGGAAAAATTAGGATGAAAAACTCCATATTTGAAAAGATAAAAATAGATTTTTATCGAAATGAACTAGTTTTGAACTAAAATCAAAACCCTACTATTTTTTAAATAAATAAATTGGATTTAAAAAAGGGGTTTTGAATAATCGGAATTTCTAATATATTTGATTGAAATTAAATTAGAAGTGATTTGTGTGTTTATCGTGAACAGTTTTTTAAATAACACTTGTTCTTTAACCCAAAAATAAATAGAAGGTAGTTTGAGTTTGACGTGAACTGTGTTTTAAGTAACATTAGTTCTTTAACCCAGAAAAAGGAGTTTTAACGAATCTGTAATTAGATTGAAATGTGAATTGATAATCTAAATTATCAAATTTAGAAAATGAGCGAGAATGGAGTATCACCAGTTTTGCTCCAAAGCGATAGTTAAATATTTAATTAGATTTGAACGTGAAATGGTAATTAATTTTACCAATAACACCATGGTGTTAGAGATGGAGTATTACCAGTTTTGCTTCATGGGATGAATAGGTTGGGATTGGGAAATAAAAGAAATAATTACTTCGGTGTGGTTCGCTAATCTCGACTAGTTAGAAAACCATAATTTGGTTTGAAACGATATCCAAAGAAAGATTAAAGGATAAATTTTAAAGAATTTATCTTGGATAAAATTAATGGGAACCTTTCCCTAAGAATATTATGAATTGGAATGAGGCGTATGTTGTGTTTGTGTAACATTTTTTTTTAATATACTCGGGTTGTTCGGAAAGGCCGGGTTTATACCCATTTTGAATAACCGATTCGACGATATGTCGAAGATGAAGACGGTGGTCGAAGACCGGAAGTCTTCACATCGTTTGGGTAATTACTGACAATCCTGATTGGGCTGTACACCCAAGAGGATGGAAATAGTTGGTGGTCGTCCAGACGTACTTGGAGATGGATGGATAAGCGAGGAAAGTGCCTCCGGTTTCGTTCAGACCCAGAACGAACTTGTAAATGGATTGTGTATCTGACATTGGATTTTATTCTGTGTTGATTGATTTCTGTTAAATATATATCTACGGCGGAGAATTTATTCTCTTGCTTAACGCCCTTCTCTGAGACGTACGAGCTTAGAGGTTATATATCGATAGATATCAATCGCATGGCATGAATTGCCTGTGTGGCACAATGAGTTGCATAGATCAAGGCTTCTGTTGAAAAGCAAAGTCTTGTGGTTGATGATCAAAGCACGGCCTTTTGTGGCGTAGCTTTGTGTATAGCGTGAATTCGCGAGCCTCACACCCCGGTATGAGTTAAAAACGGGATAAGGACTGCAGGGAGGGCACGACGTTTCTTTCTAGCTTTGTTGGTGTCAGGGACTTACCAGCCCTGACATTTATATACTTTTCACCTATGTGGTTGTTGGATGAGGCGCCTCGATTATAGGTCTGTAAGGACCGGGAAACGTGTGTTCAGGCATAATTAATCCTCTAACGTAAGTGAGGACCGGCCCTGAAGATCCAGGATTGCCCAGAGTGTGTAGTCCTGAGGCATTTGCTAGAGTGTCTCGAACGCGGAGAGGAGCTTGCCCCTTGCCTCGACTCATGACGGAAATCCAATTTCCAATACGTGTATTTCGGCTTTATTTGTAGAGCCTAGTATGGCGACATAGTAGCATGGGATGCTATGTCGTCTATGATTTATAGTTATGATTGAAATTGTTTTGACACTATACACTTATTATAGTATCAAATGATTTGTTTTAAACGTACCAAGCATGTTTGGCTATTATAAGGGAAAACCCTATACTCCGGCTTGCGTTGCATTGTGTGATGGGACCTGGGTCTTATAATAGCTTCATTTTTCGAAAAAGCATTGCGTTGTTTATTCTATGCACTGGTATTCTTGGGAGGAAACCCGTTCCGTGTTATACGGCGTGGTCCCTTGAATTACTCTCTTTTAAAGTAAAGTTTCAAATAACTGTTTTAGTTCTCACACCAGTCACATGACTGACCTGGAGTTTATTGTTTTAACCTAAACTCTGGGTGCCCCTATTTTCCGCACGGGCAGCTAGTAGTTTTGGTTTTGCAGATTTATATTCACAGGATCCTGATTTACAGCTGGAATGATGCTCGGAAAGCTCTGTATCCGTGTATCACCTTCAGTTGTGTTTTGTATTTATTTTCCGCTGCTATGTAATTTATCCATTTATACTCTGTATATTCTTGTATCTTATGGAATTGTTGTAATAGCAATGAAATGTTCTTCTGTTTGCATCCTGATTTGTCCTGTTCTCAAAACGATCAGGGGTTTCGAACGGTCTAGATCGGTTTAACGACTGATTCGGATCGAGCGAAATTCTCGGCCGTCACATTTGGTATCAGAGCTTTTGTTTACAGAGCTCGAGAACAAGACACATTAGAACCATACGAAAGAATTCATCAGATATTGGATTATTAATATCCAATTAGAATGACTCGTTAGACATAGGATCAGTAGTATCCTAGAACGAGTGTGAAGAGTATATTTTCCAATTGAAAACAATTTTGTTTTAAAAATTTAAATCGTTTTATACGTACTTGAATATTTTATTCGTATTGAATTTGGACAATCTAGTATATAAAGGTTTTGCTATACGCGTTATGAACGTATATTCGAAGTTTTAATATATTAGATAGATATAGAATTACACTCTAGTCGCCCGGAGATGATGTTGATAATGACCATGGCATCATCAATATTTATGTTCGTGTTTCGAAGGTGTGATTTCTATATATTTCCATTAGACTGGTGTGAGAACCAAAACTAATATAGCTAGAATACATTGTTGTGATTTGGCATCAAAAACAAGATTTTTTGTATATATATCAAAAAAAAATTATTATGAATTTGAAACGTTAATTCACTAATTGATTGATGTTTGTATTGGATGTTTATTTGTTTGATAATTTTGAACCATTATGCCTAATTAAATCAAATATTGAATTATATTGAAAATTGGTCGCATTTGCTTGCATATACATGTACTTACATTGAACAGGTCATAGCTAGGAGGCTAGAGCAGAGAATAAAATTTGTTTGCCCAACAAATAGGTACATGTTTACTATAATTTACTGTTTTGTTTGGGTGATGATGATTTTATGAGCAGCTTGGCTTTTTCTTTTTCTTTTTGAGATCAGAAGGCCTATATGGAAATTTCGGGATTTTCCCGTGGCTCCCGGTGCAGGGGAGGTTATGGCGAAATTTTTCGAAAATTTAGGGTATTAGCCAAATTTTTGAAAATTCTCAGAAACTGGAAAGTTGGAGAATGGAAGCCAGATTGAACGTAGAGTTGATTAATCAAACCACTTTCGACTTTGTTCCTTTTCGGGGACGAAAAGTTTTAAGTGGGGGAGATTGTAATAACCCGGAAAATCCGGGCCAGTTTAAAATTTTTATTTTGGCAATTTTAGCGAATTTTGAATATTTAAAATGAATTATTTTAAATAATATCGACGAGAAATTTATTCTGAATATATTTAGAACGTATATATTATATACGTCGTCGTTAGAATATAAATAATTATATATAATTATAAATAGAATTGAAAATGGCGCGGTAGTTCGATAATTCGATTTCAAACTTCAATTGAATGTACCGGGTGCAAAACAATCTGGATTTTAGTGAAACCAAAAATAATGGGATCTAATTGATAATATCTTTCCAACGAATCCGAGAAATTGAAATTTTATAGCGGAAATCAAAAGATATGTCCAGTTGAAAATTCTGAATAGTCGCTATGGAATTCAGGCCCTTAAAAATGGGAATTTTGCAAACGACCTCGTATTTCGACGAAACCACTTTTGTTGGATCCGTAGTGTCAAATTATTGCTAGATTCCAAATTTCATAATTTTTCGAATCAATATGTGAGCGTGGAAAAGGAAAACGTGTTTGACCAGTTTCAGTTGATTTTAATCGATTGGAAAATGGCCATTTTTCCAACGGTCTCAGAATTCGACGAAATTAGTTTTGTTAGGACCATATCGTCAATACAAAGCTAGAAAGTATTTTTTTGGGATTTATAGAGTTAGTATGTAACCCCGGTGAATTGAAATGCGCGTTCAAATTCAATATATAGAGTTATATGTTGATTTTGACGAAAACTGATTGAAACAGTCGAATTAGCTTATGGTACATATCCCATTGTGTTCGGAATGGGGGTAATACGCTATGGACGACAGGCGGTGGGCCTCGTTTAGAGGTCGTATGTAAAAGTCAACTTTTTAAAGTTAAATAATTAAATAAATTTAAAAAGAATATAACCCTCTCCTATACCTTGCACCCCCCCCCCCCCCCGATTCATCAATCAGAAGAAAAAAAAGAAAGGAGGGCATCGCGCCCTAGCCAGACACAGCGCCTCCAGGGAGGCCACCACCGCCGCCGCCAGAGGCTGGCGCACCCCTTCCCCCCCTCTCCAACTTCTCCCGCTCCTCTCTCCTCGCGACACCCCTCCTCTCGCGCAACCCCCTCCCCTCCTCTCGAGCGACGCCCGAACTCCCCCCAGACCCCCAAACGACCACCGCAGCCTCCCCCATTCCGCCGCCAAAACCCACTGCAGCGCCCCCACCCCCAATCCGTCGCCCTCCCTCACCTTAGACCATATCGGGCACCCTCTACGACACCCGTGACCACTGCTCCGACCTTAGACCATACTGTAAGTTTTATTTTTATTATTTTATTCAGTTATTTACTTATATTTATTTAAAGTAATTAGTTTTCAATTTATAAAAATCAGTTTTTATAGATGAACAGCAAAAATAAAAATTCTTTTTTTATTTTTATGAACAACATGAAAGGGTTTGATTTTTATAAAGAGAAGAGAGTTGATTTTTATATTGTGGGGATATAAAAGATATGATTTTTATATTTTTAAAGTATTAAAGATATGATTTTCATATTTTTAAAGTATTAAAAATATAATCTTTAAATTTGAAAAGGCGAAATCTTTAAATTTGAAAAGGCGAAATCTTTAAATTTGAAAAGGCGAAATCTTTAAATTTGAAAAGGTGAAATCTTTATATTTGAAAAGGAGAAATCTTTATAGTTGAAAAGACGAGATCTTTATATAGAGAATAGCGATGTAAAAATAGAATTTTTATCTATATAGCATCGAATTAAAAATAGAATTTTTATCTATATAGCATCGAAGTAAAAATAGAATTTTTATCTATATATCATCGAAGTAAAAATAGAATTTTTATCTATATAGCAACGAAGTAAAAATTCAATTTTTATATATTGAATTGCAAAGCAAAAAATTCGATTTTTATATATTGAATAGCAAAGTAAAAATTCGATTTTTATATATTGAATAGCGAAGTAAAATTTTGATTTTTATATATTGAATAGCAAAGTAAAAATTCGATTTTTATATATTGAATAGCAAAGTAAAAATTCGATTTTTATATATTGAATAGCAATATAAAAATGTGATTTTTATATATGTAGTGGCTACGGGCGACGAAAGTGATAAAAGGCGAGAACGACGAAGATTTCTATAAATGAAGAGTTGTGGTATTGGATAGCTATAGGTGAGAATTTCTCACTCTTCAATTTCTTTTCTAGTTATATATATATACTAGGATGCAGACGGTGTTTAGTAACACCCGACACCCGTCATCCACAGACCATGGATGGCTTGTTTGTTAAATTGTTTGGTTGTGTAGTTGGTTAGTTTATTTGGTTTGAATTGAATTGTTTGGTGAAATGGAATGGATTGATTGATGTGTGAATGGCGTGGGCCTTCACTAGACCAGGGATAAGGCTAGGCCTCGTCCCGTTTCTAGTATCGTGCCGTTATGCCGCCGAAATTTTCTAAAATATGTTAGAGAAATAGAAATATCATTTTTTTTAATAAATGAACTGAATAGAAATTCATTAGTTAAAATAAAATATATTATCGTTAAAAATATAATTTTTAGTGAACAAATAAATATTTATAAACAAATCAGCCGATTTGTTTATATACACTGATTTGAATGATATTGATTGGGTCGATAAATTTTACACATCGCCCAACTGCACAAATAAAATCTGTGTTTGATTGTTTGAAACCCCACACGGGCGTTGGGATGAAATTTGAAGTTCACTCATCCTGATTGATTAAATATGTCGATCGATGGATTGACAAGCTGTTATAAGTGTTAGATATCTATATTTGATGCTTATACAATGTAATGCACTTTATTTGATGGTTGATTATTTTTCAATGTTATTATATTCATGTGTTGTATGGAATCCATATAATTAACGTTATATGGTAATTGATTGGGCCTCATTCCAATTTAGAAAATAAAGAATATTATAATATAAAAGTTCATGTGTTGACTGTACTCATCTGTTGAGATTAGTCATGTGTTGAACGAAATATTTTAACAATAAAATTTACATCTTTATCATTTATGAAATCAGAAATTAACTGGAAGATAGATAAGATGAGTGGTCTCCTAGATATTGATCTGATGTTGGCTTCGGCCTTCGGGGTTAATATTTAGGGAATCGTTCTCTTACTAATTTACGGTTGGAGTCTGATTTGATATCAAACGATAGATACCCTAATTTTTATAAAATATATTAAATAACAAAAATAGTCACACGTGGATAGTACTCATTCGTTGAGATTAGTCGTGTGTTGACAAAAATAAATATTCATTTGTTGAATAGAATGTTTGAAAATAGAAATATATGAAGCCGTGTTGATTAGATTGACGCCATTTTGACATGAACGATATTTATATCAATTTTATTCATTTTTAAATGAATATTGAAAAGTGATTGCGAAATCAAATATTTTGAAATGAAATTTGAATTGAATCGAATGAAAAGGAATTTGATTTGATTAGAAAACCAATTTGAATTGAATCGAATAGAAAACCAATTTGAATTAAATCGAACAGAAAAACAATTTGAATTGAATCGAATAGAAAACAAATTTGAATTGAATCGAATAGAAAACCAATTCGAATTAAATTGAATTGAAAACGATTTCGAAACGAATTGAATTGAAAACGATTTCGAAACGAATTGAATTGAAAACGATTTCGAAATGAATTGAATATAAAACGATTTCGAAATGAATTGAATTGAAAACGATTTCGAAATGAATTGAATTGAAAACGAATTCGAAATGAATTGAATTGAAAACGATTTCGAATTGAAAAGAAAACGATTTCAAATTGAATTGAATAGAAATGAATTTTAAAACGAATTTATAAGGAAAAATTTAATTTTGATTTAATTTGAAATAAATGTTGAAATTGTTTTTGAAACGAATTCAAAACTATTTATAAAATTCGTTTTAAATAGAAATCGATGAAATATATATTATATATATAATATAATGGCCTGAATAGAACGCGCCGTGCCGTGGCAGTTCGTGAATTTCGACCATTAAGTTCAAACGGACATTACGGGAGATCCGACCGTCGGATTCTCTTAAAACCGGAACCGTTGGGTTCGTATCGAAAAGAGCTTTCTAACGAATATTGGAAATTTGAAATCTAACGGTTGGATTTGGAGATACGTCTAAATCCGATTTGGAAAAGGTCGCTGTAAGTGCAGTTCGATGGCCGTTGATGGAAATCGACTGTACGGGCCTTGATAAAATTATTAAAAATAGTAATAATCTGTGTAAAATCATAAGAAACGATTTGGGAAATATTGGGATGAAAAACTCCATATTTGAAAAGATAAAAATAGATTTTTATCGAAATGAACTAGTTTTGAACTAAAATCAAAACCCTACTATTTTTTAAATAAATAAATTGGATTTAAAAAAGGGGTTTTGAATAATCGGAATTTCTAATATATTTGATTGAAATTAAATTAGAAGTGATTTGTGGGTTTATCGTGAACAGTGTTTTAAATAACACTTGTTCTTTAACCCGAAAATAAATAGAAGGTAGTTTGGGTTTGACGTGAACTGTTTTTAAAATAACATTAGTTCTTTAACCCAGAAAAAGGAGTTTTAACGAATGTGTAATTAGATTGAAATGTGAATTGATAATCTAAATTATCAAATTTAGAAAATGAAAGAGAATGGAGTATCACCAGTTTTGCCCCAAAGCGATAGTTAAATCTTTAATTAGATTTGAACGTGAAATGGTAATTAATTTTACCAATAACACCATGGTGTTAGAGATGGAGTATTACCAGTTTTGCTTCATGGGATGAATAGGTTGGGATTGGGAAATAAAAGAAATAATTACTTCGGTGTGGTTCACTAATCTCGACTAGTTAGAAAACCATAATTTGGTTTGAAACGATATCCAAAGAAAGATTAAAGGATAAATTTTAAAGAATTTATCTTGGATAAAATTAATGGGAACCTTTCCCTAAGAATATTCTGAATCGGAATGAGGCGTATGTTGTGTTTGTGTAACATTTGTTTTTAATATACGCGGGTTGTTCGGAAAGGCCGGGTTTATATCCATTCTGAAAAACCGATTCGACGATATGTCGAAGATGAAGACTGTGGTCGAAGACCGGAAGTCTTCACATCGTTTGGGTAATTACTGACAATCCTGATTGGGCTGTACACCCAAGAGGATGGAAATAGTTGGTGGTCGTCCAGACGTACTTGGAGATGGATGGATAAGCGAGGAAAGTGCCTCCGGTTTCGTTCAGACCCAGAACGAACTTGTAAAAGGATTGTGTATCTGACATTGGATTTTATTCTGTGTTGATTGATTTCTGTTAAATATATATCTGTTTGGCGGTGGAGAATTTATTCTCTTGCTTAACGCCCTTCTCTGAGACGTACGAGCTTAGAGGTTATATATCGATAGATATCAATCGCATGGCATGAATTGCCTGTGTGGCACGCTGAGTTGCATAGATCAAGGCTTCTGTTGAAAAGCAAAGTCTTGTGGTTGATGATCAAAGCACGGCCTTTTGTGGCGTAACTTTGTGTATAGCATGAATTCGCGAGCCTCACACCCCGGTATGAGTTAAAAACGGGATACGGACTGCAGGGAGGGCACGACGTTTCTTTCTAGCTTTGTTGGTGTCAGGGACTTACCAGCCCTGACATTTATATACTTTTCACCTATGTGGTTGTTGGATGAGGCGCCTCGATTATAGGTCTGTAAGGACCGGGAAACGTGTGTTCAGGCATAATTAATCCTCTAACGTAAGTGAGGACCGGCCCTGAAGATCCAGGATTGCCCAGAGTGTGTAGTCCTGAGGCATTTGCTAGAGTGTCTCGAACGCGGAGAGGAGCTTGCCCCTTGCCTCGACTCATGACGGAAATCCAATTTCCAATACGTGTATTTCGGCTTTATTTGTAGAGCCTAGTATGGCGACATAGTAGCATGGGATGCTATGCCGTCTATGATTTATAGTTATGATTGAAATTGTTTTGACACTATACACTTATTATAGTATCAAATGATTTGTTTTAAACGTACCAAGCATGTTTGGCTATTATAAGGGAAAACCCTATACTCCGGCTTGCATTGCATTGTGTGATGGGACCTGGGTCTTATAATAGCTTCATTTTTCGAAAAAGCATTGCGTTGTTTATTCTATGCACTGGTATTCTTGGGAGGAAACCCGTTCCGTGTTATACGGCGTGGTCCCTTGAATTACTCTCTTTTAAAGTAAAGTTTCAAATAACTGTTTTAGTTCTCACACCAGTCACATGACTGACCTGGAGTTTATTGTTTTAACCTAAACTCTGGGTGCCCCTATTTTCCGCACGGGCAGCTAGTAGTTTTGGTTTTGCAGATTTATATTCACAGGATCCTGATTTACAGCTGGAATGATGCTCGGAAAGCTCTGTATCCGTGTATCACCTTCAGTTGTGTTTTGTATTTATTTTCCGCTGCTATGTAATTTATTGTAATCTATGATATTTATCGAATGTAATTTATCCATTTATACTCTGTATATTCTTGTATCTTATGGAATTGTTGTAATAGCAATGAAATGTTCTTCTGTTTGCGTCCTTGTAACAACCCGAATTTTTACAACACGTTAAATAAAGAATCAAGACAGAATTAAATTATAAATTCTGAATCAAGTGAAACGGTCTGTGCCATTGCGGTCGTCTCGTAAAAATACGCGAAATAGAGTCCGAGTTTTCGAGAATCGGAGTCCGTATGACCCATTAAAGGCCCAAAGAAGATTTCTGGAAATTTGAACTTCGGAAATAGCTTTGAAAATCAGATCTGGGGCTAGGCGGGAAGTTTCCCGCCTAGGCCACGTCGACAGGGCTGTCGACAAGCCTGTCGACTTGGACCCAGACCAAGTCGACAGCCCTATCGACTTGCCTGTCGACAGGGGGTGGCCGGGGCAAGTTGCCTGGCGCACCGGTTTGTCTCACCTGGTCTTGTTCTTGGGTTGGTTCTGGAAGCTTCCGAGATCTGATGGTCCTGATCTATCCTAGGGTTAATCTAAGGGCCTAAAACTATCCTACTCTCTATAAAAAGACCCTAAACCTAACCTAAATCCCTAAAAATCAAACGTAGCAACTAAGTGCTGCCAAAATCAATTTTGATCATGGCCTCCATCTCCAATCCCTAGAGCCTATGCATTCAAATCGGGTTCAAATCAAAAGATGCAAGCTTGCTACACCAAATAGAGGCCAAATCAACATTGCTATGCGAATTTCATGATGGTTCTTCTTCAAAGGAGCCACCTTTCTTCGTCAAGATGATGCATGATCCCTTTCCTAAGCCTTGCCTATGTAAGTTCTAGCTGCTTTTGGATCAAAACGGTATTTTTAATGTTGACATGGGATAAAATGAGATAAAGCATAAGTATGCATGTATGTGAACCTAACTTTGTCCCTTTTCTATGATCTATGACCTTAGACTAAGATGTAGAAACTTAATCATGTCACTCATGTTATGTTTAGCCTAGTTTATCTTGCAAGTTTGGATCTTTGTCTATGGAAGATTTGCATGAACCTTTGGGAACCATTTGGCTTGTGAAACATAGGCAAATACTTGACCTTGGGGCTTATGCATGCATATGAACACAAACCCCTTATGTTTCATGCATGATTGTGGCAAAACCTCCTTATGATATTATGCAAGTTTGTGGCCAAATCCTATATGACAGTATGCATGCTTATGGTCAATCCCTATATGACTCTATCATGCATGTTTTAAGGCCAAACCCCCTTATGACGCCATGCATGTTTGGAGCCAATCCCTTTTGTGGCATCGTGCATGTTTTGGGGTCTACATGTAGCCATAGTATACCTACTATGTTGACTCGCTTTGCTTGCGTTGGGAAAACACGATTTTGGGTAGTTAGATAAACATGAACATGTCGCGAAATCTTAACTTGAATATGACATGTGTTTATACTTGAAAATATGACTTGAAAGATAACATGGAAGTTGACATGTAAGTATGCATAAAAACATGAGCTTGGGAATTTACCTATTAAGTTAGGTCTACCCTTTGGGAATTTACCTATTAAGTTAGGTCTACCCAAATGCTTGAAAAACTTGTAACATGTTTTGGAAACATGATGAACTTAGATAATATAAGTGTGGCCAACTCGAGGTTGGGTTGAGTTTGCAACGTAAAACTACCCGGAACCGACCGGCCTAACTAGTAGTTGCAAACAATAGGACCCAATGTGAGAAGTTGGTCATGTCGCGCTTAAGACCCGAGGTTAGACTAGGTTGTGGTGTAAATCTACCCGGACCCGCCCGACTTAACTAGTAACCACAACAAGGTCTAATGTGAGAGGTTAAGAGTGCATTAATTAAATTAATGCCACATGATAAGGTTAAGTAAATTTGACTAATGACACTTAACCGATATGACACGACTGGGTAATTAGATGAGGTTAAGTAATTAAGACTTAACTAACCTAACCACGGTAATTAGATGGGGTTAAGTAATCCACACTTAACTAATCTAAACACGGTAATTCGATGGGGTTAAGTTAGCCTAGACTTAATTAATCCAACTTGGTAATTTAATGGGGTTAAGTTAAACACTTAACTAATTTAACACGATGATTTGATGAGGTTAAGTGACCTATACTTAACCAATCTAACTCGTTAATTTGATGAGGTTAAGTTAACCTATACTTAACCAATCTAACGTGAAAACATGATAAGGCTAAGTCACGAATCGTTTGAATGCGCTTGACCGATATGACTCAGTAATTTGACAAGGTCAAGTTAATTTATATAATTAACCAATCTAAAATGATAATTAGACGAGGTTAAGTTATGGATTGCTTAATATACTTAGCCAACTTGACACATGGTTTGTAGGGTTAAGTCTTGGACTTGGATGCTTAGCCAATTTTGACATGGTTTGTAGAAGGGCTAAGTTATGAACTTAAGTGACACTTAACCCATTAGATAAACCCTAATTCGGAGGATTAGGTAAATAACCATAGTTAACAAGGATTATGGAAATAAGCCTAAGTGGTAAACCTTAGTTAAGGGAAACTAAGTAATAATTCTTAGTCAAGGAAATTTGGACCATTTCTTAGATAGATTAGTAACCCGATACGTTAGGTCAACGTTTAAGTATGCGTGTAGGAGCAGGCTATCTGACTTAGATAAAGGCTCCAACGAACTGGGTAACGAAGCAGCGGCTTCGGGGAACGTGAGGATATTCTTGGGATCCCTGTGTGAGCTGCCAGGTCATTATACTAGGCTCACGAGAGGTTGAGGTCTGCGGTAGAAGAACCAAGAATATGCCTTGGTTGCTATGCGAGCGACCTAAAGACTGGGGTGGATAGCAGTGAGTCGACAAATACATAAGGTGCCCGAGATAGCAAGTTCGTCGATCATCTACCATCTTAAGTCAAGCGTGTACGTACGGAAAGGCAGGGAACACCCAACAGACCATAATTGCTATCTAATTATGGGTGAGGTAGGCCGTAGGATGTGGGCTGGCCGGAGTGTAGTTCTCATGCAAGATTGTCTCTTGTGTTGCCTTTCACTAGTTGAGGGAGGGGTCTCGTGGGACCATAGCCACGTGTAGAAAAGCAGACCTTAATATCTGCATCGGCAGATAAATCTAAAGCTCCCGACCGAGTCTTGTATTTCTTGTTTTGCCCTGTGACAGGACTCGGATGGCACGATGTGATACATGTGCATACAGTTATAGAAAAACGATTCACGATGAATGCGTGGGAAAAAGGGCGCGGTGGACGGTTAGCGTAATCCCTAGTGGCCTAGGTGGTTTAACCCAAACCGAAATACGAAAGCGTGCAATAGGTAAGCGTAATCCCTAGTGGTGCTAGGTGGCGTAAGTCCTAGTAGTTCAAACGATGATTCATATGGAAGAGCCTAGCTAGAACAAGGGTGACAGTCCAAACGACTTCAAGGATAAAACGTTACATGAGAAAGCCCGTACGGCCTACGGCAAAGGACTGATTTTATACATGGAAAGAAACATATGAGTGGGAAAACCTACATATGCTATATATTAGGTTGACATGGACCATTACATGACATTGGGCAAGGGACATTCATGGTTAACACGTGACGCGGGTTGGGATACTAGTACGAGAGGTGCAGAGCAAATATACATGTTAGAACTAGGAAGAATATACATAATAGATACCGTGGGATGTTAGACGGGGCAGATACCTTGGGATAATGTACTCGATAGAAATCTGACGATGTGATACCTTGACTTATCATAACACCGTAGTTTATCATGATACCTTGCCACAGTAGTTCAACCGGCTACCCTGGTTTAGTTTATCTATCTTGTAGTTATCCTTATGTTTACCTTCAGTTTATGCATGTCATGTTACCTTTACCTGTTTTTATACTGGAAGTAGATAGGACTTACTCAGTCTTTTTGACTGACCCTTTTTATTTCGCCTCTTTTCTTCCGTTCCCCCCCTCCAGGTTACAGGGAGGAAACAATGCTGTTTAGTTCGGACTTCTTCTGCTTGAAGGTCATCATGGATGGCTTGGACTTTTCTTGGCTATGGCTACTTTACTGTTTTATTTGGGGAATGATTTATGAAAAAGTCTTTATGCTTCTTTACTATTGCAAGACAGGTTTTGATGTACTCTGATGTAAAAGGCTTTAGACCTTAATTATTAATGTTTATGAAAGTTCGATTTTACTTCCGCTATTTTTATATGTTCTGTCTTGTGATATTTCTGTGGATGTTTACCAATAATGCCCCTCTAAAGCTAGTGCATTCCCTTGCGAGTGACCCTAGCGGAGGCGGGGTGTTACATTTGGTATCAGAGCAGAAGGTTACTAGACTGGGCAAAAGTTTTTAAAGACCTTCTGAAAATTATTTGAAAAACCGTTTACAAAGAAGCATTTTTCAAGAAAATTTTCTTTTAAAAAAGAAAAAGGCTATTCCCCAAAGGCCATTAGCATTATCCTTGTTTCCTTGATTGAATCTCTTTTCCTTTCTTTCCTCCATCTGTAGTCACAGTGGTTTTGACTGCGACTAGTCTTTCTAGCTGCGTAAGTGTTTCCCGTACGATGGAGGTGGTTCTCGAGAGACCGTTGCAGAGTTATGCATGAAAGGATAGTAAGAACAAGGAAAAAGGATACGAGCTCAGGGATAAGCAACATGTTGGTATGGCTGAGTCCTAAAAGGAGGGAGAAAGATGAACAATGAAACCCATGACGAGAGAGTACCTTTGGCATGGTGAAACGGGATGGATAGTTAAGTATCATGGAACAGGGACAAGATCATTCGGAGGGCAATAGTATGCTCTCATTTCTAGGGTACCTCAGAAGGAGGGTAACGATCTTGTTAAAGGTTTAGCTTTTCTTCTCTATCATCCTGTCGGGACTTTGTTTTGATCACCGCATCTTTTAAGTCCGCTTCGATAGTTGAGTCTCTGCACCTTAGTACTAGCGTAGTAGAGGATCCCGTTTTTGTCTCAAGTTCTATTGAAAGATCGGTCCATTTACTCATGGCTTGTTTGGATTTGAGAATGTCTATATCAAGTGTTGAGCTTGGAAATAACGCTTATGTTTATAAGTTGTGGATGGATTCTAGGGATGAAGTGGTTATCCAGTAAGGGGTGCCACTCTCGGTTTTAGAAGGAGGGTAGTTAGACTCTTGGCTTGCTTCAGTAATACCCTTGAAGTATCGCGTAACCTTTTGGGTTCTGTCATGATTAGTTACTTAGAATCCCTAGATGCCTTTGTTGGAAATTAGAAACCCGATCGAATGGTGTTCGCTAATAAGACGGATGGTTTACTTCGATTATGTATGGGTTATGGGAATTACCCTAGTAAGTGCGCACGGTAACTTGTTTACTTTCAAGAGAAAGTTTTTCTACGTGGAATACCTTATGGTACAAGGTCCAGGATTCACTAGTGAATTTTGAGGGCTCGCATGGAATAATATGTGCGTAGTCCTGTTTGTGCCAAGTATTCTAGAAGGAGAATAAGTGCAAGTGGAACGAGAGGCGACGAGGAAATGAGTTCCAACTCATGTTATGGAAACAGGAAATAAGAAGCTGCGAAATCGTGAAGAAAAAGGGGCGGTCAAGGCACGATGGAACTAAGCTCAAGGTAATGCGACTCAGGAGACTGAAGACTAAATACGTGCATGATATCCCTTTTGGGAATATATCCTCGATCCCTGTTTTTCTGTTGAGCTTGCTTGTAGGCTATCTTTTATGGATATCCTCTCGGTCCTGTCTCTGTTACAAACCCCGTACGGAGTTTGTTTTGTTTATCTTCTCGACCCTGTTTCAAGGAATCTTAGGTAGAACCCTGTGGATGTAAACATGTATTTGAAACCTGTTATGGTTGATATGGTTGCAAATGGTTGCAAGTGGTTGCTCGTGGATGCGCGAATTTACATTAGATATTAGCTCGACTCGGTCACATTTCATATTGCATATGCACGAGTATTTATACTTGTTTATGGATGAAATTGAATGTGTTATCATGCGGATGTTGCATATGGTTGAATGTTTGTGCACGCATATAGTGTATATGACTAGGACTATTTGCATACATGATGGATTCATAGCACTAAACATATTTTTGCATTCAAAAGATATTTCAGGCCTGATCATTAGCATTAGCTAAGGAACATGTACACACACGTTTTGCATACATTCATAAAGCATTAGGAGTCGTCTAAGGACAATGGTTGCTTGTGGATGATGGTTTGAGTAGATGGATGATGGATGGTAGGATATGTTCTTCCTAACTTTGAGATTTCGGGGACGAAATCCTTTAAGAAGGGGAGAATGTAACAACCCGAATTTTTACAACACGTTAAATCAAGAATCAAGACAGAATTAAATTATAAATTCTGAATCAAGTGAAACGGTCTGTGCCATTGCGTTCGTCTCGGAAAAATAAGCGAAATAGAGTCCGAGTTTTCGAGAATCGGAGTCCGTATGACCCGTTAAAGGCCCAAAGAAGATTTCTGGAAATTTGAACTTTGGAAATAGCTTTGAAAATCAGATCTGGGGCTAGGCGGGAAGTTTCCCGCCTAGGCCACGTCGACAGGGCTATCGACAGGCCTGTCGACTTGGACCCAGACCAAGTCGACAGCCCTGTCGACTTGCCTGTCGACAGGGGGTGGCCGGGGCAAGTTGCCTGGCGCACCTGTTTGTCTCACCTGGTCTTGTTCTTGGGTTGGTTCTGGAAGCTTCCGAGATCTTATGGTCCTGATCTATCCTAGGGTTAATCTAAGGGCCTAAAACTATCCTAATCTCTATAAAAAGACCTTAAACCTAACCTAAATCCCTAAAAATCAAACCTAGCAACTAAGTGCTGCCAAAATCAATTTTGATCATGGCCTCCATCTCCAATCCCTAGAGCCTATGCATTCAAATCGGGTTCAAATCAAAAGATGCAAGCTTGCTACACCAAATAGAGGCCAAATCAACATTGCTATGCGAGTTTCATGATGGTTCTTCTTCAAAGGAGCCACCTTTCTTCGTCAAGATGATGCATGATCCCTTTCCTAAGCCTTGCCTATGTAAGTTCTAGCTACTTTTGGATCAAAACGGTATTTTTAATGTTGACATGGGATAAAATGAGATAAAGCATAAGTATGCATGTATGTGAACCTAACTTTGTCCCTTTTCTATGATCTATGACCTTAGACTAAGATGTAGCAACTTAATCATGTCACTCATGTTATGTTTAGCCTAGTTTATCTTGCAAGTTTGGATCTTTGTCTATGGAAGATTTGCATGAACCTTTGGGAACCATTTGGCTTGTGAAACATAGGCAAATACTTGACCTTGGGGCTTATGCATGCATATGAACACAAACCCCTTATGTTTCATGCATGTTTGTGGCAAAACCTCCTTATGATATTATGCAAGTTTGTGGCCAAATCCTATATGATAGTATGCATGCTTATGGTCAATCCCTATATGACTCTATCATGCATGTTTTAAGGCCAAACCCCCTTATGACGCCATGCATGTTTGGAGCCAATCCCTTTTGTGGCATTGTGCATGTTTTGGGGTCTACATGTAGCCATAATATACCTACTATGTTGACTCGCTTTGCTTGCGTTGGGAAAACACGATTTTGGGTAGTTAGATAAACATGAACATGTCGTGAAATCTTAACTTGAATATGACATGTGTTTATACTTGAAAATATGACTTGAAAGATAACATGGAAGTTGACATGTAAGTATGCATAAAAACATGAGCCTGGGAATTTACCTATTAAGTTAGGTCTACCCTTTGGGAATTTACCTATTAAGTTAGGTCTACCCAAATGCTTGAAAAACTTGTAACATGTTTTGGAAACATGATGAACTTAGATAATATAAGTGTGGCCAACTCGAGGTTGGGTTGAGTTTGCAACGTAAAACTACCCGGAACCGACCGGCCTAACTAGTAGTTGCAAACAATAGGACCCAATGTGAGAAGTTGGTCATGTCGCGCTTAAGACCCGAGGTTAGACTAGGTTGTGGTGTAAATCTACCCGGACCCGCCCGGCTTAACTAGTAACCACAACAAGGTCTAATGTGAGAGGTTAAGAGTGCATTAATTAAATTAATGCCACATGATAAGGTTAAGTAAATTTGACTAATGACACTTAACCGATATGACACGACTGGGTAATTAGATGAGGTTAAGTAATTAAGACTTAACTAACCTAACCACGTTAATTAGATGGGGTTAAGTAATCCACACTTAACTAATCTAAATACGGTAATTCGATGGGGTTAAGTTAGCCTAGACTTAATTAATCCAACTTGGTAATTTAATGGGGTTAAGTTAAACACTTAACTAATTTAACACGATGATTTGATGAGGTTAAGTGACCTATACTTAACCAATATAACTCGTTAATTTGATGAGGTTAAGTTAACCTATACTTAACCAATCTAACGTGAAAACATGATAAGGCTAAGTCACGAATCGTTTGAATGCGCTTGACCGATATTACTCAGTAATTTGACAAGGTCAAGTTAATTTATATAATTAACCAATCTAAAATGATAATTAGACGAGGTTAAGTTATGGATTGCTTAATATACTTAGCCAACTTGACACATGGTTTGTAGGGTTAAATCTTGGACTTGGATGCTTAGCCAATTTTGACATGGTTTGTAGACGGGCTAAGTTATGAACTTAAGTGACACTTAACCCATTAGATAAACCCTAATTCGGAGGATTAGGTAAATAACCATAGTTAACAAGGATTATGGAAATAAGGCTAAGTGGTAAACCTTAGTTAAGGGAAACTAAGTAATAATTCTTAGTCAAGGAAATTTGGACCATTTCTTAGATAGATTAGTAACCCGATACGTTAGGTCAACGTTTAAGTATGCGTGTAGGAGCAGGCTATCTGACTTAGATAAAGGCTCCAACGAACTGGGTAACGAAGCAGCGGCTTCGGGGAACGTGAGGATATTCTTGGGATCCCTCTGTGAGCTGCCAGGTCATTATACTAGGCTCACGAGAGGTTGAGGTCTGCGGTAGAAGAACCAAGAATATTCCTTGGTTGCTATGCGAGCGACCTAAAGACTGGGGTGGATAGCAGTGAGTCGACGAATACATAAGGTGCCCGAGATAGCATGTTCGTCGATCATCTACCATCTTAAGTCAAGTGTGTACGTACGGAAAGGCAGGGAACACCCAACAGACCATAATTGCTATCTAATTATGGGTGAGGTAGGCCGTAGGATGTGGGCTGGCCGGAGTGTAGTTCTCATGCAAGATTGTCTCTTGTGTTGCCTTTCACTAGTTGAGGGAGGGGTCTCGTGGGACCATAGCCACATGTAGAAAAGCAGACCTTAGTATCTGCATCGGTAGATAAATCTAAAGCTCCCGACCGAGTCCTGTATTTCTTGTTTTGCCCTGTGACAGGACTCGGATGGCACGATGTGATACATGTGCATACAGTTATAGAAAAACGATTCACGATGAATGCGTGGGAAAAAGGGCGCGGTGGACGGTTAGCGTAATCCCTAGTGGCCTAGGTGGTTTAACCCAAACCGAAATACGAAAGCGTGCAATAGGTAAGCGTAATCCCTAGTGGTGCTAGGTGGCGTAAGTCCTAGTAGTTCAAACGATGATTCATATGGAAGAGCCTAGCTAGAACAAGGGTGACAGTCCAAACGACTTCAAGGATAAAACGTTACATGAGAAAGCCCGTACGGCCTACGGCAAAGGACTGATTTTATACATGGAAAGAAACATATGAGTGGGAAAACCTACATATGCTATATATTAGGTTGACATGGACCATTACATGACATTGGGCAAGGGACATTCATGGTTAACACGTGACGCGGGTTGGGATACTAGTACGAGAGGTGCAGAGCAAATATACATGTTAGAACTAGGAAGAATATACATAATAGATACCGTGGGATGTTAGACGGGGCAGATACCTTGGGATAATGTACTCGATAGAAATCTGACGATGTGATACCTTGACTTATCATAACACCGTAGTTTATCATGATACCTTGCCACAATAGTTCAACCGGCTACCCTGGTTTAGTTTATCTATCTTGTAATTATCCTTATGTTTACCTTCAGTTTATGCATGTCATGTTACCTTTACCTGTTTTTATACTGGAAGTAGATACGAATTACTCAGTCTTTTTGACTGACCCGTTTTGTTTCGCCTCTTTTCTTCCGTTTCCCCCCCCCCCCTCCAGGTTACAGGGAGGAAACAATGTTGTTTAGTTCGGACTTCTTCTGCTTGAAGGTCATCATGGATGGCTTGGACTTTTCTTGGCTATGGCTACTTTACTGTTTTATTTGGGGAATGATTTATGAAAAAGTCTTTATGCTTCTTTACTATTGCAAGACAGGTTTTGATGTACTCTGATGTAAAAGGCTTTAGACCTTAATTATTAATGTTTATGAAAGTTCGATTTTACTTCCGCTATTTTTATATGTTCTGTCTTGTGATATTTCTGTGGATGTTTACCAATAATGCCCCTCTAAAGCTAGTGCATTCCCTTGCGAGTGACCCTAGCGGAGGCGGGGTGTTATAGTCTTGATTTGTCCTGTTCTCAAAACGATCAGGGGTTTCGAACGGTCTAGATCGGTTTAACGACTGATTCGGATCGAGCGAAATTCCCGGCCGTCACAAATATTATATTTCTGTCTGCGATAAATATATGAAACAGTACAGTAACAAACACATTTATAATAAAAATATATTTGGTTGTTATCATCAAACAAAAACCAAATAATTGTGTATACAACACCGCTATATACAACAGTTAATTGTAATTTGGACATGAGATAAAGTGAAATTAGACTTAAGTATGATAATCGATTCACATCTATTCTATTTTCCATCTTAGATCCTGACATTTGGGAATATTGCTATGAAATCAGTTTGGACCTATTCATGTTGTAAATCAAGCTCTTTCATGTCCATAACATTATCATGCCTGTGATGTTGAATCAGCCTATTATTTACAAGTTTGGGACTATCACCTTATGCCATGACTATCACCTTATTATGCTAGATCTGAAATCCTAATATTTTCTATATGCCAGTGATGTTGTAACCAATTATTTGAAGTTATATCATGCTAGTCTTGTAATCCCTTCTATCACTTTATGCTCGTCCTTTGTGCCTATCATAGTTTGATGTTATTCCCTTTATTTCTGGATTTGGATTTACTTGTAATTTAGATCGATTCACGTTTACGTGCGATGGGAATACGATTTGGGTAGATTAGGCAAAACATTAATTGGTTATGAACATGAATCATGAACTTGATAATAGGCATAAGTTGAAACTTTATATGAAACTTGCCATGAAACTTGACACGAACTTGACATGAAATTTGAACATGGACATGACACTAGAATGAACTTGAAAATGGCCAACTCGAGGATGGGTTGAGTTTGTAGTGTAATTCTGCCTGAAACCGCCCGGCAAATCCAGTGACTGCAAACAATAGGATCCAATGTGGGTAGTTGGTCATATCGCGCTTGAAACCCAAGGTCAGACTGGGTTGTGGTGTAAATCTGCCTGGAACCGCCCGGCAAATCCAGTGACCACAACAACAGGTCTGATGTGAGAGGTTGGGGTGCAATAATGAATTAATGCCACATGATAGGGTTAAGTTGTGAACATGAAAGACAACACTTAACCAACTTGATACATGATTAGCAGGGTTAAGTCATGAATATGAACGACAACACTTAACCAACTTGACATGCTAGAATAATGGGGTTAAGTCACAAATTTAAATGACAAAACTTAACCTGCTGGACGGAAACCCTAGTTACGCGGTCCATTTCAGCAGTAAACCAGTAGATGTATCATGGTACCCTGGAACTAGGCAGGGTGGGGCACGATTACTGGGCTGATTATAAGCGACCAGAACGACGGCTGAGTTGGTGACTATGGTCGTGCATGTAGTCCGGAGTTGAAAAAGCAGGCATTGGTCATCAGTAGGTTTATACTGTGCATGCTTGATTCGTGTCGGTGGTCGGCACCCTAGGGCTTCATACACCCTATGGTGGACCTAGCATAGGTAACTACATTCGTGATAGTGTCGTATGACACAGACACATGACGAGCTAGAACTTGTAGGGAGCCGATCGATTAATGGATCGTTCCGTAGGACCCCGAAATGGGTCATTTCATGACATTGGGCCAAGGGATCACTTCATGGATAATATATGACATGGGTTTGGGATACTAGTACAGTTGGTGCAGTGAATCTTGGGCATGCAATGCTATACCTGATTTATACTTGATTTATCATGTTACCTTAGTCTATCTTGCCCATCTTGTCATCATCCTTATGTTTACTTTCAGTTTATACATGTCATGTTGCCTTTACCTGTTTTTATGCTGAAAGTCACTAGGACTTACCAGTCTTTATGACTTATCCGTTTTCTTTCGCATCTTTTTCTTTTGTTCCCCCCACCCAGGTTCTCAGGGAGGAAACTCTAGTACTTAGCTTGGATTTCGCTTGCTTTTGGTTCAGCTCATGTATGGTTTGATCTTGAGCTATACTATGGCTGCATTTCTGCTACCTTTGGGGAATTAAGCTACATTTGTTGTTTTAAGTTTTATGCTTCTTTATTTATTCAAGGCAGAACTTGTTATAATGAAAAATGATAGTTCGTACTTTGGATGTAAAAGGTTTTGACTCTTTTTGAATGTAATGAAATTTAGCTTTTGATTCTTCCGTTGTTTTATTTATGTTCTGTCTTGTAATATTTCTGTGTTTGTTTACCTTGATAACGCTCCTCCAAAACTAGTGCATTCCCTTTGTGAGTGACCCTAGCGGAGGTGGTGTGTTACATGGTGCTTTGATCATCAACCACAAGACTTTTCTTTTCAACAAAAGCCTTGATCATTTGCATCTTAGCATGCCACACAGGAAAACCACTCCATGCAACCGATATCCATCAATCACTCTGAATGATATCCAATGTCAGACACACAGTCCATTTACAAGTCCATTCAGGGTCTGAATGAAACTAGAGGCACCTTGTACCTCGCATATCCAACGATCTCCAAGTACGTCTGGACAATCACCAACTGATTCCCTCTTTTTGGGTGTACAGCCCAATCAAGATCATCAGTAATTATCCAAACGATGTGAAGACCTCCGGTCTTCGACCACCGTCTTCATCCTCGACACATCGTCGAATCAGTTATTCAGAATGGGATAAACCCGGTCTTTCTGAATAACTCGCGTATATAACAAACAAGTGTTACACAAACACAACATACGCCTCATTCCAATTCAGAATATTCTTTTATTCAAATATTCTTATACTTTGGGAAAGGTTCCCATTAATTTAATCAAAGATAAATTCTTCAAATTTATTCTTTAATCTTCCTTTGAATATATATTCAAACCAAATTATGGTTTATCCAAATTAGTCGGGATTAACGAACCTTACCGAAGTAATCATTTGTCAAATTTCCCAACCCCAATTTATTCATCCCATGAAGTAAAACTGGTCATACTTCATATCTAACACCACGGTGTTATCGGTAAATTCAATTACCATTTAACGTTCAAATCTAATTAAAGATTTAATTATCTACCAGAGCAAAACTGGTGATACTCCATTCTCGATTATTTCAATCTAATTAAAGATTCATTAAAACTCCACTTGGTTTCAATCTTCCCAAAAATCAATATTAATGATTTTTTAACTTGGGAAATCATATCCTGTCCTTAACTGGGTTAAAGAACCAATGTCATTTAAAACACGGTTCACTATAAACCCAAAATCACATTCTATTAACCATGGAATCTTCATGGAAAACAAATCGATATATATAGTTGATATAAACTTCCATATCCGACTAATAATAAAAATGGAATAACGGCAAAGCCTTGTAAATTCAAGATATATTAGTTTTCTTCCTCCATAGAAATTCACTTCGATTATTACCAAATCGAATTCCATTCCATTCCAATTTATTTTATTTTATTAAATTATGATACTTTACTTTGGAAAATTTCCTTTAAATCTTAACAAAAGATTTATAAATTCCAAATCACATTTCACTGTAAATCGGGTTAAAGAACGAATGTCGTTAAAACAAAGTTCACGATAAACCCAATTCACATTCCATTAATTATCGGGTTAAAGAACAAGTGTTATTTAAAACACCGTTCATGATAAACCCAAAGATCAATTCAAATTCAATTCCAATTAAATACCATTTAATTGGTATACTTCATTAAATCTGAAAAAAAAAATTAATCTTTTTGTCAACTAGGTTTAAGAACACTGTTAATGAAGACACCATTCACGATAACCCAAATCCCATTTGGTATTAAATACAAGGCTCTGAATAGAAAATATATCGGCTTATATTCAATATCAAATTCTACGACCAACAAATATCGTATTGGAAATAATGATATAAATTTATCTTTCAGATTTCCATAACAATATTTGTATAATCACGATATCCAACATCGAAATATTCCAAAGTCAATTTCGATTCAAATCCATTACAATTCAATTATTGGAAATTCTGGTTACTTTTAAAACCCTTTCAAATCCAATTTATTTATTTCAAAAATAAACGGATTATAATTCTAGCTCAAAACTAGTTCATTTCGATAAAATCTATTTTCATCTTTTCAAATATGGAATTTTTCATTCCAATTCTTTCCAAATCATTTCTTATGATTTTACACAAATTATTGTTATTTTTTTAATAATTTTATCAAGGCCTGTACAATCGATTTCCATCAACGACCATCGAACTACACTTACAACGACCTTTTCCAAATTTGAATTGGACATAATTCCAAATCAAACTGTTAGATTTCAAATCTCTAATATTCATTAGAAAGTACTTTTCGATACGAACGCTACGGTTCCGATTGTAGGAGAATCCGACGGTCGGATCTCCCGTAATGTCCATTCGAAGTCAATGGCCGAAATTCGCGAACTGCCGCAGCGCGGCGCGTTCTATTCAGGACATTATATATATTATATATATACATATATATATATATATATTGTGTATATTTCATCGATTTCCTTTTAAAATGTATTTTATAAATCGTTTTAAAGTTCGTTTTCAAAATGATTCCAACTTCATATTCAATTTCAAATCAAAATTGAATATTCTATATCATCGATATATGAATGATAGTATTTTCAAAATATTAAATTTTGAAATCAATTCCTTTTCGATATTCATTATAAAAATGAATAAAATCGATAAAGATATCGTTCACGTCAAAATGGCACGTATCTAATCAACACGGCTTGATATATTTCAATAACTTCATTATTCTATTCAACAAATGAATATTTTCTTCAACACATGAATTTTCTTTTATTCAACACATGAATATAAATTTTATTCAACACATGAATTTTCTTTTTTTTCAACACATGAATATATATATTTTATTCAACACATGAATTTTCTTTCATTCAACACATGAATATATATTCTATTCAATACATGAATTTTCTTTTATTCAACACATGAATATTTATTTTATTCACACATGAATTTTCTTTTATTCAACACATGAATATATATTTTATTTAACACATGAATTTTAATTTATTCAACACATGAATATTTATTTTATTCAACACATGAATTTTCTTTTATTCAACACATGAATTTTGATTTTATTCAACACATGAATATTTTTTTTATTCTCCAAATTAGAATGAGGCTCAATCAATTGCCATATAATGTTAATTATATGGATTCCATACAATACATGTATATAATGACAATGATAAATAATCAACCATCATCCAGAGTGCACCACACAACTACATAAGCATTAAATATAAATAATTAACGCTTACACAGTCTGTCAACCAATCGATCGACATACTGCTAAATAATTGGGATTAGTGTACGCCGAATATCATCCCAACACCCGTGTGGGGTTTCAAATCAACAAACACAGATTTTTATTTATGCAGTTGGGCGATGTGTAAAATTTATAGTCCCAATCAATATTAGTCAAATGGGTGTACATAAACAAACCGTCCGATTTGTTTATAAATATTTATTTTATATACACGTTAAAAATTATATTTTTAACTATAAAATAATTTATTCCATTCCACATTCCACAATCAATATTCACACCACAAACAATAAACAAACAAGTCGTCCATGGTCTGTGGACAACGGGTGTCGGGCGCTGCTAAGCACCGTTTGCATCCTAGTATATATATTTCAACTAGAAAATAAATTAAAAGTGAGAATTTCTCACCGATGGTTCCAATCCTCCATTTTATTTCTGAAATGTAGAACAGTCTGGATCAGCCTATACTTCCAACGTAGTCTTCTCCACGTTGTTCATATTAGAATCAGATTTTTAATATGTTGTTCATATATTTAAAAATCGCTATTTTTATACTGCTACTCACATAGAAATTATATTTCTATAATGCCCTCTTCAGAATAAAAATCATAATTTTATTTCAATTCTAAAAACTATATTTTTACTTCCCTAAAGATTATATTTTCCTTTCAATGTAAACAATATAAAGATCGGATTTTTATCGCTATTTCATATATAAATCGAATTTTTATTTTTCTATAGCATATATAAAAAATGTATTTTTATGTTCTTTGTCTTATAAAAACATATTTTTATTATCTTTACTATATAAAAATCATGTTTTTATTATCTCTAGTATATAAAAATCATATTTTTATTATCTCTACTATATAAAAATCATATTTTTATTATCTCTACTATATAAAAAAGTCATATTTTTATTATTCGAACTAAGTAAAAATCATATTTTTATTATCTTAAAAATCATATTTTCTTTTCTATCGCTTGTTATATAAAACCAAAAAAAAAACAGATCGCTAAACTATATTTTATATATATAGAAACTAATTCAATAAACTGATTTTATATAATTTAAAAATCAACTTACACCCTCGATCTTGCTGGAGGAGCTGCGGTGTCGTTCAGGCCAGTCAGGCAGTGGCATTGTTGGTCAGATGGCCGGACCTCGCAATTTGGGGCAGTTCTTGGCTTGGCTGGGCAGGTTTGGGTGTCCGCGGGTTTCATTAGAGGAGGGGAGGAGCGAGGTGGATGGTGGTGGTCGACTGTAGGCGGTGGGGTCCCTCCGGTGGTTTGCGGCAGGTCAACGGGGCTGCTAGGGCGTGGTTTTGGGGCTAATTGAAGAAGGAGGAGAGAGGTCGTGGAGTGGGAGGGATCGGAGGGGGAGGCGCGCCACCGCCTGGGGAGGCACGGCTGGTGGAGCATCGATGAGAAATGGGGGGCACCGCGATTTTATTTTTATATTTTCTTTTTTCGATTTGATTTGTGTCTAGAGAGAGAAGAGGGAAGAGGGAGGAGTAAATATATATTATTTATTTTATTATTCACTTAAATTTGACTTTTCTTTCGAATCCCAAATCGAACCCAACAACTGTCGCCCATAGTTAATTACCCCATTCTGAACACAATGGGATATGTTTCGTAATCCAATTCTAACATTTCGATCAGTTTCCATTTAAATTAAAATATAAATCTATATATATTCAATTCAAGCGTACATTTCAAATTACCGGGGCCACATACTCACTTCGAAATTTCTAAAAAAATTATTTCTAGCTTCGTATCGACGATACGGTCCTAACAAAACTAATTTCGTCAAATTTGAAGACCATTTGAAAAATGACCATTTTCTGGTCGATCCAGATTGACTGAAATTGTCAAAACATGTTTTACTTCGCCACGCTCACATATTGATTCGGAAAACCATGAATTTTGGAATCTAGCAATAATTCGACATCCCACATCCAACAAAAGTGGTTTCATCGAAAGCGAAGGTCATTTGCAAAATTTCCATTTTTAAGGGCTATATTTTCCATAGCGACTATTTTGAATTTTCAACTGGATGTAACTTTTTATTCCCGCTATGAAATTTTGATTTTTCAGATTCGTTGGAAAGACATTTTTGAATAGATTCAAATATTTTTGTTTTCGCTAAAATCCGATTTATTTTGAATCCTGTACATTCATTCGAACTTTGAAATCGAATTTTCGAACTACCGCGCCATTTTCTGTTCCTTTTATAATTAAAAATAAATAATTATATTCTAACGACGATCTAAATAAATAAATACGTTCTAATTCTATTAAAAATAAATTTCTCGTCGTTATTATTTAAAATAATTCATTTTAAATATTCAAAATTCGCTAAAATTGCGAAAATAAAAATTTTAAATTGGCTCGGATTTCCGGGTTATTACAATCTGCCCCACTTAAAAATTTTCGTCCCCAAAAAGGAACGAAGCTGAAAGTTGTTTTACAAACCAACTCAACTTTCATTATTTTCGTTATGGCTTACGTTCTTCATCTTTTCAGTTTCTAAGAACTTTTCAAATTTTTCAAAAATTTGGCTAACACCCTAATTTTTCGAAAAATTTCGCCATAACCTCCCCTGCACCGGGAACCCCGGGAAAATCCGAAATTGCCATACAGGCCCTTCCAATCCAAAAAGAAAAGGAAACAGCCAAGCGGCTAGCCAATCGGCTCATAAAATCATCAAAAACCCTAAGAAATACAATAAACATGTACCTATTTGTCGGGCAAACAATTTTGTTCCCCTTCTCTAGCCTCCTTGCTTTGACCTGATCAATTAATACACATGTATATGTATGCAATTTCAAACAATTTTCAATACAATTCAATATTTGGTTCAATTTGGCTAAATTGTTCAAATTTTAAATAATCAGCCAATAATCAAACAACACAATCAACAATCAATTAATTGATTCGTTTTCAAATTCATAACTTTGATACATAGTCAAAAAATACATTTTTGATGCAAAGTCACAACAATATATTCTAACTATATTTCGGTTCTCACACCAATCAATTGGAAATATATAGAAATCCCACTTTCAAAACATGAACATAAATACGGATGATGTTCGGACATCACCAGCATTATCCCCGAGCAACTAGAGTGTGATTCTATATCTATCCAGTATATTACAACTTCGAATACCTGTGGATCAGACGTGTATGCAAAATCTTTATATATTGGATTGTCCAAATTCAATACAAATAAATATTCAAATACGTATAATTGGTTTAAATTTTCAAAACAAATATTGTTTTCATTTTAAAAAAATACTCTTTACACTCGTTCTAGGATACTACTGATCCCATCTCTAACGAGTCAATCTCATTGAATATTACTAATCCAATCTCTGATGAATTCTTTCGTTGGTTTTAACGTGTCTTGTTCTCGAGCTTTGTAAACCAAAGCTCTGATACCAAACTGTTACAACCCGAACTTCACCGTGAAGGAAAGCCTGGATTGTACTGAGGACAAGACGAATCGGAACACAAACAGAAGAACATTTCATTGTATGTTACAACAATTACATCAGATTACAAGAATATTACAGAGTATGAATAAATATTACACAGAAAATGTTAGAGATTTAAATTACATTACATAGCAGTGGAAAAACAATACAAAACACAACTGAAGGAGATATACGGATACAGAACTTTCTGAATATCGTTCCAGCTGTAAATCAGGATTTTGTGAACATAACTCTGGAAAACCAAAACTACTAGCTGCCTATGTCAAAATAAGGGCACCCAGTGTTTAGGTTAAAACAATAACTCCAGGTCAATCATGTGACTGGTGTGAGAACTAAAACAGTTATTTAAAACTTTATTTTAAATCAGATATATCAAGGGACCATGCCTTATAACACGGAATGGGTTTCCTCCCACGAATACTAGTGCATATAACAAAACAACGCAATGCTTTTCGAAAAAATGAAGCTATTATAAGACCCAGGTCCCATCACACAATGCAACACAAGCCGGAGGATAGGGTTTTCCCTTATAATAGCCAAACATGCTTGGTATGTTAAAAACAAATCATTTGATACTATTATAAGTGCATAGTGTATAAAACAACTTCAAATATAAATGTATCAATCCTAAATGGCATGGGTACCATGTCATGTCGCCAATACTAGGCTCTACAATCAAAACCGCAAGGTAACATATTGGAAGTTGGATTTCCATCTATGAACCGAGGCAAGGGACCGTCCTCACCGAATTCGAGACTGTCTAGCCCGAGCCTCAGGAACAGCCGCAACTGCCCTATGGATCATCAGGGTCGGTCCACCGATGTGGATTATAATGCCTGAACACTGCGTTTCTCCGCCCATTGGGGCGTAAATGAGCCAAATGACTCCATCGGCACCACATAGCCACTGATATATCCGAGGCGCCTCGCAATCCAACAACCACACAGGTGAAAATAATATAAATGTCAGGGCTGGTAGGTCACTGACACCACTCTAGCTAGAAAGAAACGAATGTCCTCCCTGAGGTCCTCTCCCATTTCTGGTTCACAACCGGGGTGTGAGGCTCGCGAATTAACGCTACACAAAGCTGTGCAACACAGGCGATGCTGTGATCATCAACCAAAAGACTTTGCTTTTCAACAAGAGCCTTGATCATTTGCATCTTAGCATGCCACATAGGCAAACCATTCCATGCAACCGATATCCGTAAATCACACAGAATGATATCCAATGTCAGACATATAGTCCATTTACAAGTCCGTTCTGGGTCTGATCGAAACCGGAGGATCCTTGTACCTCGCATATCCATCGATCTCCAAGTACGTCTAGACGATCACCAACTGATTCGCTCCTCTTGGGTGTACATCCCAATCAAGATCATCAGTAATTATCCAAACGATGTGAAGACCTCTGGTCTTTGACCACCGTCTTCATCCTTGACCCATCGTCGAATCAATTATTCAGAATGGGATAAACCCTGTGACGACAAGGAATTTCGCTCGGTCCGAACCAGTCGCTAAACCGACCCAGACCGTTCGAAACGCCCTATCGTTTGAGAACAAGACAAATCAGAATGCATACGGAAGAACATTTCCTTGTATATTACAACAATGCATCAGATTACAAGAATATACAGAGTATACATGAATATTACATAGAAATAACAGAGATTTAAATTACATTTAAATACATAGAAGCGGAAAATAATACAATACACAACTGAAGGAGATATACGGATACAAAGCTTTCCGGATATCGTTCTCGCTGTAAACCAGGATCCTGTGAATATAAATCTGCAAAACCAAAACTACTAGCTGCCCGTGTCAAAATAGGGGCACCCAGAGTTTAGGTTAAAAACAATAAAATCCAGGTCAGTCATGGGACTGGTGTGAGAACTAAAAACAGTTATTATTATTTATTTTTAATGTTAGGTAAATCAAGGGACCACGCCGCCAACGCGGAACGGGTTTCCTCCCAAGAATACCAGTGCATAAAACAAACAGCGCAATGCTAAATAAAGAAAAATGAAGCTATTATAAGACCCAGGTCCTATCACACAATGCAACGCAGCCGAGGATAGGGTTTTCCCTTATAATAGCCAAACATGCTTAATACATTTAAAACAAATAATTTGATACTACTATAAGTGCATAGTGCATAAAACAACTTCAAATCATAAGTATCAATCATAGGCGGCATGAATGCCCCATAACACTATGTCGCCTTATATAAGTTTACAATCAAAACCGCAAGACGTCGTATTGGAAGTTGGGTTATCATTTATGGTATGAACTGAGGCTAGGGGCAAGATCCTCACTGATTCGAGACTGCCTAGCCCGAGTCTCAGGCAAGCGCGCAGGCAAGCCTTGGAG
Organism: Allium sativum; assembly: GCA_030737875.1. NCBI lineage: Eukaryota > Viridiplantae > Streptophyta > Magnoliopsida > Asparagales > Amaryllidaceae > Allium > Allium sativum. The sequence goes on along the minus strand of CM060910.1, from coordinate 890,397,208 downwards.
CGACAGGGCCGGTCCACCGATGTGGATTATTATACCTGAGCACTACGTTTCGCCGCCCTTTGGGGCGTAAGCGAGCCAACTAAATGACTCCATCGGTTCGAGAACGACCGATCAATCCGAGGCGCCTCGCAACAGCAACAACCACATAAGTCAAACTCGTCAGGGCGTGTAAAACCACTGACGCCACTTTTAGCTAGGAGGAAACGTAGGCCCTCCCTGAGGTCCGTCTCCCGTTTTTGGTTCATACCGGGTGTGAAACTCGCGAAGTAAACGTTACACAAAGCTACGCCACAAAGGCCGTGCTTCGATCATCAACCACAAGACTTTGCTTTTCAACAGAAGCCTTGATCAATTGCCACTTAGGCATGCCACACAGGCAATTCACTCCATGCGTATGATATCCATCAATATATAACCCCTGAGCTCGTACGTCTCAAAGAAGGGCGTTAAGCAAGAGAATAAATTCTCCGCCGCCAAATAGATATATATTTAATAGAGATCAATCACACGGACTAAAATCCAATGTCAGACACACAGTCCATTTACAAGTCCGTTCTGGGTCTGAACGAAACCGGAGGCACCTAGTACCCCGCATATCCATCGATCTCCAAGTACGTCTGAACGATCACTAACGGTTTCCATCTTCTTGGGTGTACAGCCCAATCAAGATCATCAGTAATCACCCAAACGACGTGAAGACTTCCGGTCTTCGACCATCGTCTTCATCTTCGACTTATCGTTGTATCAGTTATTCAGAATGGGATAAACCCGGTCTTTCCGAATAACTCGCGTATATTTTAAATAAGTGTTACACCAACACAACATACGCCTCATTCCAATTCATCAGTCACTAACCGTAAATTAATCAAGAGAATAATTCCCCAAATATTAACCCCGAAGGCCGAAACCAACATCAGATCAATATCCAGAAAACCATTCTGCTTGGCTAACCGACAGTTAGTTTCTAAATTTCACATTCATAGGGAAAAGTTCCCATTAATTTTATCCAAGATAAATTTCTTGAATTTATTCTTTAATCTATTTTTGAATATCAATTCAAACTAGTCGGGATTGGCGAACCTTACCGAAGTAATCATTTGTTTTAATTTCCCAATCCCAACCTATTCATCCCATGAAGTAAATCTGGTTATACTTCATATCTAACACCACGGTATTATCGGTAAATTTAATTACCATTTCATGTTCAAATCTAATTAAAGATTTAACTATCGCCTGGAGCAAAACTGGTGATACTCCATTCTCGGTCATTTCAATCTAATTAAAGATTCATTAAAACTCCACTTAGTTTTAATCGTTAACTGGGTTAAAGAATCAGTGTCATTTAAAAACACGGTTCACAATAAACCCAAAATCACATCCCATTAATTATCGGGTTAAAGAACAAGTGTTATTTAAAACACTGTTCACGATAAACCCAAAAATCAATATCAATTCAATTCTAATTAAATATTATTTAATTGGTACACTTCAGTAAATCTAAATAAAAAGATTTAATCTTTTCTCAACTGGGTTCAAGAACGGTGTTAGTGAAGACACCATTCACAACAAACCCAAATCACATTTGATATTAAATACAAGGCTCTGAATAGGAAATATCCCGGCTTATATTCAATATCAAATTCCACGACTAACAAATATCGTATTGGAAATAACGATATATATATCTATATCTTTCAAATTTCCATAACAACATCTGTATAATCCCGAAATCCAACATCGAAATATTCCGAAGACAATTTCGATTCAAGTCCATTCCAATGCAATCATTGGGAATTCTGGTTATTTTCAAAACCATTTCAAATTCAGTTTATTTATTTAAAAATAAATAGAATTCTAATTCTAGTTCAAAACTAGTTCATTTCGATAAAAATCTATTTTTATCTTTTCAAATATGGAGTTTTTCATCCCGAATCTTCACAAATCATTTCTTATGATTTTACACAAATTATTACTATTTTTAATAATTTTATCAGGGCCCGTACAGTCAATTTCCATCAATGGCCATCGAACTGCACTTACAACGACCTTTTTCAAATTTGATTTGGATGTAACTCCAAATCCAACCGTTAGATTTTGAATTACTAATATTCGTTAGAAAGCTCTTTTCGATACGAACCCAACGGTTCCGGTTTTAGGAGAATCCGACGGTCGGATCTCCCGTAATGTCCGTTTGAAATAAATGGTCGAAATTCACGAACTGCCGCGGCGCGGCGCGTTCTATTCAGGCCATTATATTATATATATAATATATATTTCGTCGATTTCTATTTAAAATGAATTATATAAATAGTTTTAAATACGTTTCAAAAGCAATTTCAACTTCCGTTTCAAATTCAAATCAAAATTGAATTCTTCTTTATAAATTCGTTTTAAAATTCATCTCTATTCAATTTAAATTTCAATTCAATTTGAATTCATTTCAATTTGCTTTCAATTCAATTTGAATTCGTTTTCAATTCAATTCATTTCCAAAGTCGTTTTCAATTCAATTCATTTCGAAATCGTTTTCAATTCAATTCATTTCGAAATCGTTTTCAATTCAATTCATTTCGAAATCGTTTTCAATTCAATCCATTTCGAAATCGTTTTCAATTCAATTCATTTCGAAATCGTTTTTAATTCAATTCATTTCGAAATCGTTTTCAATTCAATTCATTTCGAAATCGTTTTCAATTCAATTCATTTCGAAATCGTTTTCAATTCAATTCATTTCGAAATCGTTTTAAAATCGATATAAATATCGTTCACGTCAAAATGGCGTCAATCTAATTAACACGGCTTCATATATTCCTTTATTCTATTCAACAAATGAATATTTATTTTTGTCAACACACGACTAATCTCAACGAATGAGTACTGCCCACGTGTGACTATTTTTGTTAAATTATTTCGTTCAACACATGACTAATCTCAACGGATGAGTACAGTCAACACATGAACCTTTATTTTATAGTGAATAAAGATATAAAATTTATTATTAAAATATTTCGTTCAACACATGACCAATCTCAATGGATGAGTACTGTCAACACATGAACCTTTATTTTATAGTGAATAAAGATATAAAATTTATTATTAAAATATTTCGTTCAACACATGACCAATCTCAATGGATGAGTACTGTCAACACATGAACTTTTATTTTATAGTGAATAAAGATATAAAATTTATTATTAAAATATTTCGTTCAACACATGACCAATCTCAATGGATGAGTACTGTCAACACATGAAACCTTTATTTTATATTATTCTTTATTTTCTAAATTGAAATGAGGCCCAATCAGTTACCATATAAAGTTAATTATATGGATTCCATACAACAAATGTATATAATAGCAACGATAGATAATCAACCATCAACCAAAGTGCACTACACTGTATAAGCATCAAATATCGATATCTAACGCTTATAACAGCCTGTCAATCAATCGATCGACATATTTAATCAATCAGGGTGAGTGAAATTCATATTTCTTCCCAACACCCGTGTGGGGTTTTCAAACAATCAAACACAAATTTTAGTTGTGCAGTTGGGCGATGTGTAAAATTTATCGTCCCAATCAATATCAGTCAAATCAGTGTATATAAACAAATCAGCCGATTTGTTTATAAATATTTATTTATTCACTTTCACGTTAAAAATTATATTTTTAACGATAAAACATTTTATTCAACCTATGAATATTCTATTCGGTTCATTTATTCAATAAAATGATATTTTTATTTTTCTAACATATTTTAGAAAATTTCGGCGGCATAACGACACGATACTAGAAACGGGACAAGGCCTAGCCTTATCCCCGGTCTAGTGAAGGCCCACGCCATTCACACATCAATCAATCCAATTTCATTTCATCAAACAACCAAATTTCAATCAAATACTCTAACTAATTTTTGCAATCAAACAAACAAGTCCATGGTCTGTGGACGATTCTGTCGGGTGCTACTAAACACCGTCTGCATCCTAGTATATATATATATAACTAGAAAAAGAAATTGAAAGGTGAGAAATTCTCACCAAAAGCTATCCAATCATCTTGACTCTTCTTTTATAGAAATCTTCGTTGTTATCGCATCTTTGCCACCTTCGTTGCCCGTATTCACTACATATATAAAAAATCACATTTTTACTTCGATGTTCAATATATAAAAATCACATTTTTACTTCGATGTTCAGTATATAAAAATCACATTTTTACTTCGATGTTCAATATATAAAAATCACATTTTTACTTCGATGTTCAATATATAAAAATCACATTTTTACTTCGATGATCAATATATAAAAATCATATTTTTACTTCGATGTTCAATATATAAAAATCGAATTTTTACTTCGATGTTCAATATATAAAAATCGAATTTTTTAATATCCACTCTATTTGGATAAAAATCACCTTTTTATACTGCTACTATATAGGTAAAAATTCTATTTTTCTTTTGCCTTTTCTATTTTAAAAATCTTTTCATATTCAAAAAATCTGATCTTTTTCTATTCAAAAATCCGATCTTTTTCTATTCAAAAATCTGATCTTTTTCTATTCAAAAATCTGATCTTTTTCTATTCAAAAATCTGATCTTTTTCTATTCAAAAATATGATCTTTTTCTATTCAAAAATCTGATCTTTATAAAACAAAAGAAATCATAACTTCTTACTTTCAAATCTTGTATATTTTTATCTCAAAATTATATTTTTTTTATATAACTAAAGATTATATTTTTGAAAACCATGTATATATATTTTATTTTTGAATCAATTTTTAAAAACAATGTTGTTTAAATTTTTAAACCTGAAAAAGAAATAAAATGCTTTACTGTAAAAGAAAACCGTCGCTCACCCAAGAACCCACGTTCTAACCAGAAGCCATCGAAGAGGTAGAATCGCCGCAGCTCTTCACCAAAGGTGGTCGGAACTTCATCAGTGACCAGAGAACGGCGCGGCGGAACCCTCTTCTCCCCTGACCAGAATCGCACCATCCTCACACCTCTACAGCGCCTCCAAACTCCATTCGAACGTCGGTGACCTCGTTTTGGGGATTGGGGCTTTCGCACTTAGGAAGGAGAGAGGAAGATGGAAGATCGACGGTGGTGTGGCAAGGGGGGGGGGGCGACAGTGGAGGTGAGGAAGCGTAGGTGGCGGGATTGTGACGGGAGCGAGTTTTTCTTTTTCCCCGATTCGGTTTTGAACACGATGTAATGAGGGGCGTTGACTGGGAAAAGTTGGAAGGGAGGGGGTATATAAAAATATATATATATATATATATATAAATATTTAATTCCATTATATTTCCCAAAAAGTAAGTTATTATTTCTACCTCCTATTCAAACCCAACGACTGACGTCCCTAGCTAATTACCCTCATTCTGAACACAATGGGATATATACCGTAAGCTGATTCGATCGTTTCGATTAGTTTCCGTTGAATTTATATTTAAATCATTATATTGAATTTCAAACGTACATTTCAAATTACCGGGGCCACATACTAACTCTATAAATTGCAGAAAAATATTTTCTAGCTTCGTATTGACGATACGGTCCTAACAAAACTAGTTTCATTGAATTCTGAGACCGTTGGAAAGATGGCCAATTTCCAGGCGATTAAAATCAACTGAAACTGGTCAAACGCGTTTTCCCTTGCCACGCTCACATATTGATTCAAAGAATTACGAAATTTGAAACCTAGCAATAATTCGACATCGCGGATCCAACAAAAGTGGTTTCGTCGAAATCCGAGGTCGTTTGCAAAATGGCTATTTTTAAGGGCCGAAATTCCATAGCGACTTTTCAGAATTTTCAACTGGACATATCTTTTGATTTCCGCTATGAAATTTCAATTTGTCGGATTCGTTGGAAAGATATTGTCAATTAGATTCAAATATTTTTGGTTTCACTAAAATCCGGTTTGTTTTGCACCCGGTACATTCAATTGAAGTTTGAAGTCGAATTATCGAACTACCACGCCATCTTCAATTCTATTTATAATTATATATAATTAATTATATTCTAACGACGACGTATATAACATATACGTTCGAATTCTATTCAAAATAAAGTTTTCGTCGATATTATTTAAAATAATCTATTTTAAATATTCAAATTCAGCTAAAATTGCTAAAATAAAAATTTCAAACTGGCTCGCATTTTCCGGGTTGTTACAAACCCGGTTTTTCTGAATAACTCGCGTATATAACAAACAAGTGTTACACAAATACAACATACGCCTCAGTCCAATTCAGAATATTCTTTTATTCAAATATTCTTATACTTTGGGAAAGGTTCCCATTATTTTTATCAAAGATAAATTCTTCAAATTTATTCTTTAATCTTCCTTTGAATATCAATTCAAACCAAATTATGGTTTATCCAAACTGGTCGGGATTAACGAACCTTACCGGAGTAATCATTTGTTAAATTTCCCAACCCCAACCTATTCATCCCATGAAGTAAAATTGATCATACTTCATATCTAACACCACGGTGTCATCGGTAAATTCAATTACCATTTCACGTTCAAATCTAATTATAGATTTAACTATCGCTTGGAGCAAAACTGGTGATACTGCATTCTCGATCATTTCAATCTAATTAAAGATTCATTAAAACTCCACTTGGTTTTAATCTTCCCAAAAATCAATATTAATGATTATTTAACTTGGGAAATCATATTCTGTCCTTAACTGGGTTAAAGAACCAATGTCATTTAAAACACGGTTCACTATAAACCCAAAATCACATTCTATTAACCATGGAATCTTCATGGAAAACAAATCGATATATATAATCGATATAAACTTCCATATTCGACTAATAATATAAATGGAATAACGGCAAAGCCTTTTAAATTCAAGATATATTAGTTTTCTTCCTCCATAGAAATTCACTTCGATTATTACCAAATCGAATTCCATTCCATTCCAAATTATTTTACTAAATTGGGAAACTTTACTTTGGAAAATCTCCATTAAATCTTAACAAAAGATTTATAAATTCCAAATCACATTTCACTGTAAATTGGGTTAAAGAACGAATGTCGTTAAAACACAATTCACGATAAACCCAATTCACATTCCATTAATTATCGGGTAAAAGAACAAGTGTTATTTAAAACACCGTTCATGATAAACCCAAAGATCAATTCAAATTCAATTCCAATTAAATACCATTTAATTGGTATACTTCATTAAATCTAAATAAAAAGATTTATTCGTTTTCTCAATTGGGTTTAAGAACAGTGTTAATGAAGACACCATTCATGACAAACCCAAATCCCTTTTGATATTAAATACATGACTCTGAATAGAAAATATATCAGCTTATATTCAATATCAAATTCTACGACCAACAAATATCGTATTGGAAATAACGATATAAATATATCTTTCAGATTTCCATAACAATATCTGTATAACCACGAAATCCAACATTGAAATATTCTAAAGACAATTTCGATTCAAATCCATTCCAATTCAATTATTGGAAATTCTGGTTACTTTTAAAACCCTTTCAAATCCAATTTATTTATTTCATAAATAAATGGATTCTAATTCTAGTTTAAAACTAGTTCATTTCGATAAAAATCTATTTTTATCTTTTCAAATATGGAATTTTTCATCCCAATTCTTTCCAAATCATTTCTTATGATTTTACACAAATTATTGTTATTTTTTTAATAATTTTATCAGGGCCCGTACAGTCGATTTCCATCAACGACCATCGAACTGCACTTACAGCGACCTTTTCCAAATTTGATTTGGACATAATTCCTAATCCAACCGATAGATTTCAATTCTCTAATATTGTTAGAAAGCTCTTTTCGATACGAACCCAACAGTTCCGATTTTAGGAGAATCTGACGGTCGGATCTCCCGTAATGTCCATTCGAAGTCAATGGTCGAAATTCGCGAACTGCCGCAGCGCGGCGCGTTCTATTCAGGCCATTATATATATTTCGTCGATTTCCTTTTAAAACGTATTTTATAAATCATTTTAAAATTCATTTTTTAAACGATTTCAAATCAAAATTAAATATTCCATATCATTGATATATGAATGATAGTATTTTCAAAATATTATATTTTGAAATCAATTCCTTTTCGATATTCATTATAAAAATGAATAAAATTGATATAGATATCGTTCACTTCAAAATGGCGCGTATCTAATCAACACGGCTTGATATATTTCAATAACTTTGTTATTCTATTCAACAAATGAATATTTTCTTCAACACATGAATTTTCTTTTATTCAACACATGAATATATATTTTATTCGACATATGAATTTTATTTTATTCATATTTTATTCAGTACATGAATTTTCTTTTATTCAACACATGAATTTATATTCTACTCAATACATGAATTTTCTTTTATTCAACATATGAATATTTATTTTATTCAACACATGAATTTTCTTTTATTCTACACATGAATATATATTTTATTCAACACATGAATTTTAATTTATTCAACACATGAATATTTATTTTATTCAACTCATGAATTTTCTTTTATTCAACACATGATTATATATTTTATTCAACACATGAATTTTAATTTTATTCAACACATGAATATTTTTTTTATTCTCCAAATTGGAATGAGGCCCAATTAATTACCTTATAATGTTAATTATATGGATTCCGTGCAACACATGTATATAATAGCAACGATAAATAATCAACTGTCATCCAGAGTGCACCACACAACTGCATAAGCATTAAATATAAATAATTAACGCTTACACAGTCTGTTAACCAATCGATCGACATACAGCTAAATAATTGGGATTAGTGTACGCCAAATATCATCCCAACACCCGTGTGGGGTTTCAAATCAACAAACATAGATTTTTATTTATGCAGTTGGGCGATGTGTAAAATTTATAGTCCTAATCAATATCAGTCAAATGGGTGTACATAAACAAACCGTCCGACTTGTTTATAAATATTTATTTTATATACATGTTAAAAATTATATTTTTAACTATAAAATAATTTATTCCATTCCACATTCCACAATCAATATTCACACCACAAACAACAAACAAACATATCGTCCATGGTCTGAGGACAACGGGTGTCGGGCGCTGCTAAGCACTGTCTGCATCCCAGTATATATTTCAACTAGAAAATAAATTAAAAGTGAGAAGTTCTCACCGAGGGTTCCACTCCTCCATTTTATTTCTGAAATGTAGAATAGTCTGGATCTGCCCATACTTCCAACGTAGTCTTCTCCACGTTGTTCATATTAGAATCACATTTTTAATATGTTGTTCACATATTTAAAAATCGCTATTTTTATACTGCTACTCACATAGAAATTATATTTCTATAACGCCCTCTTCAGAATAAAAATCATATTTTTATTTCAATTCTAAAAAATATATTTTTACTTCCCTAAAGATTATATTTTCCTTTCGATGTAAATAATATAAAGATTGAATTTTGTCGCTACTGCATATATAAATCGAATTTTTATTTCTCTACAACATATATAAAAATTGTATTTTTGTATTCTCTGTCTTATAAAAATCATATTTTTATTATCTTTACTATATAAAAATCATATTTTTATTATCTCTACTATATAAAAATCATATTTTTATTATCTCTACTATATAAAAATCATACTTTTATTATTTTAAAAAATAAAAATCATATTTTTATTATTCGAACAAAGTAAGAATCATATTTTTATTATTCTAAAAATATAAAAAATATTTTTATTTCAATTATGAAAAGTATATTTTTTACTTCCCTAAAGATAATATTTTCCTTTTGATACAAACAATATAAAGATCAAATTTTATCGCTACTTCATATATAAATAGAATTTTTATTTCTCTACAACATATATAAAAATTGTATTTTTATATTCTCTGTCATATAAAAATCATATATATAAAAATTGTATTTTTATATTCTCTACTATAAAAAAATCATATTTTTATTATCTCTACTATATAAAAATCATATTTTTATTATTCTAAAAATATAAAAATCATATTTTTATTATCTTAAAAATCATATTTTCTTTTCTATCAATCGTCATATAAACAAAAAAAAAACAGGTCGCTAAACTATATTTTATATATATAGAAACTAATTTAATAAACTGATTTTATATAATTTAAAAATCACCTTACTCCCTCGATCTTGCTGGAGGAGCTGCAGTGTCGTTCAGGCCAGTCGGGCGGTGGCAACGGTGGTCAAATGGCCGGAGATCGCAATTTGGGGGCGGTTCTTGGCTTGGCTGGGCGGGTTTGGGTGTCCGCGGGTTTCATTAAAGGAGGGGAGGAGCGAGGTGGACGGTGGCGGTCGACTGCAGGCGGTGGGGTCCCTCCCTTGGTTGGCGGCGGGTCAACAGGGCTGTTAGGGCGTGGTTTTGGGGCTAATTGAAGAAGGAGGAGGAGAGAGGTCGTGGAGGGCGAGGGATCGGAGGGGCTGGGGCGCCGCCGCTTGGGGAAGCACGGCGGGTGGAGCATCGACGAGAAACATGAGGGCACCGCGATTTTCTTTTTATATTTTCTTTTTCGATTTGATTTGTGTCTGGAGAGAGAAGAGGGAAGAGAGGGGAGTAAATATATATTATTTATTTTATTTTATTATTCACTTAAAGTTGACTTTTCTTTCGAATCCCAAATCAAACCCAACAACTGTCGCCCATAGCTAATTACCCCCATTCTGAACACAATGGGATATGTTTCATTTCCCAATTCTAACGTTTCGATCAGTTTCCGTTTAAATTAAAATATAAATCTATATATTCAATTCAAGCGTACATTTGAAATTACCGGGGCTACATACTGACTTCGAAATTTCTAGAAAACTTATATCTAGGCTCGTATCGACGATACGGTCCTAACAAAACTAATTTCGTCAAATTTGAAGACCATTTGAAAAATGGCCATTTTCTAGTCAATCCAAATTGATTGAAACTGTCAAAATACGTTTTACTTTGCCACGCTCACATATTGATTCAGAAAACCATGAATTTTGGAATCTAGCAATAATTCGACATCCCGGATCCAACAAAAGTGATTTCATCAAAAACGAAGGTCGTTTGCAAAATTTCCATTTTTAAGGGCTATGTTTTCCATAGTGACTATTTTGAATTTTCAACTGGACGTAACTTTTTATTCCCGTTATGAAATTTTGATTTTTCGAATTCGTTGGAAAGACATTTTCAAATAGATTCAAATATTTTTGGTTTCGCTAAAATCCGATTTATTTTGAATCTTGTACATTCATTTGAACTTTGAAATCGAATTTTCGAACTACCGCGCCATTTTCAATTCCTTTTATAATTAAAAATAAATAACTGTATTCTAACGACCATCTAAATAAATATATAGTTCTAATTCTATTAAAAATAAATTTCTCGTTGTTATTATTTAAAACAATTCATTTTAAATATTCAAAATTCGCTAAAATTGCCAAAATAAAATTTTAAATTGGCTCGGATTTCTAGGCTATTACATATTGCTGATTTTCAATTTAAACAGTTTAGAGCATCTCCAACTGTTTAGGGTGTGGATTTTCGATTTTCCACACCTCGAAAAGTCGGAAACTCTAACAGTTTGTGGACCACCCTATAAGAGAAACAGTACATATCAATGGCTAGGGACCGTTGGTAGCCGTTGGTATATGGATCAATGGTTTCAAACGACTACTAATGGTAGGCAACGCGGGTTTCCAATAGCTTCCAACTTCCTTACAATGTGTAACACCCTACATCCGTTAATGTCACTCACAAAGGCAATGAATTAAGTTTCGTGGAGCGTTATAAGTAAATAGAACAGAATATTACAAGATAGATACATAAAGCAGTAAGTGAAAAATTTATAACTTTATTGCAGCGGAAACAGAAATAAGTTTGGTTACATCTTCAAACACCAAAACCAAGTACATAATATTAGTCTTGTACAAAAACCATCAGAGTACGTAATTTTTAAAACCATAATCCCCCACAGAAAATGCCATAAACAAGTAGAATCAAAGCCAAGCAATACATCTTTCAACTTCAAGCTGGAAGAAAGAGATATCCGAACTAAGCTTGAGTATTTCCTCCCTAAGAATCTGGGGGGGGGGGGACAGAAGAAAATATGCGAAACAAAAAGAGTCAGACATAAAGTCTGGCGAGTCTAGTGACTTTCAGCATATAAACAGATAATAGTATCATGACATGTAAATAAAACTGGATGTGAGATAACAGCAGCAGGAGTAGCAAATATACATAGGTTAAACAGAGGAAACACAATGATATAAACCAAGTTATGCTTCTTACTTACTTTTCACTTCTGTACACTGATACTAGTATAACAGGATTAGGTGTTACCCTAATGTCTAAACTGAAACAGAAACAGAATGATCCTTACAGAAACAGAATGCTAGTAATGGGCCTTTACCACCCAAACAGAGATAGACGGTACATAAACAGAAGTAGAAACGGAATCAGAGACGAAAACTGAATAATCCCTACGGAAACAGAATGTTAGAATTAGGTGTACACTAATGATGGGCATTTACCACCCCAATAGACGGTACCACACGGAAACAGACAGGTGTTACCACCCCAACAGAAACAGACGGTACCCCAACAGAAATAGACAGAACTAGATGTACCCTAAATTCTACCTTAAGCGATCGACTCCTTAATACATAAATACCCTTTGTCGTCCCCACATAATGGTGTATCTATCCCTGAAGTGGCAACCTACAGAAAGACACAGACCTATTTACAGATATCACGGCATCTTAATTTCCCTAGAGTAGATCGGATCCATGCACGCACATGACCTGGTTGGAATGCACTGTCAACACCCCTCATCATTATCAGAATGAACCTCTTATAATTAGTTCAATAAGCTTGCCCGGACCCCTAGCTAGTGTTGGGTCGTAGTTTGATACCAGAAAGGGTTACCGACTAATATGGGTCCTACACAATAGATGACACAAGTAATTACCACTCCTAACCTTGTGTCCCCAGACTAACAAATTTCAGATTTACTTGCTTACAGATTTCAGATTAACAAGTTTTCAGATCAGACATATAGATCAATAGGTTTACAGATTAACAGATCAGATGTAGGATTAACAGACTTACAGATTAATACATTTCACTTAACCTTGAGTTAATCATATAGATTTACCAAACGGGTTTATCGGATTCATCCGCCCAGTTGACTTAACCCCATCCACTTATCAAATCAATATGTATTATTGGTTAAACTAGCCTTAACCCTATCCACATGTTCATGTAATATTGATTAAGTTGTCATCTTACACAGGATAACTTAACCCCACCCACCTAACATGTTTTAGGTAAATCAGGATTAATTAGTTATTAATGCACAGACCTCTCACATTAAGTCCATAGTTTTTGGTCGCTGGATGTGCCGGGCGGTTCTGGGTTGACTTCTGCCACAAGCCAGACTAAACCTAATGTCTAAGCATATTTAGTTATGCCTACGACCTCTCACATTAGACTGACCATTTGCAGTTGATGGTTAGGCCGGTTCGTTCTAGGCAGGCTTCTACCGCAAATGGAGTCTAACCTCGTGTCCCAGCATGTTAATCTTAGCCAATTTATCCATATACATCGTAGGCTTTCCAATTATAGTATTCAGTTCCAACAGATTAAACAAGCTTCACAGACTCTTTTACTGTTCCATTAACATTCATAAATTAAGCCTACAAATTTGCATGCCCAAATTATAGTCATAATTCACAATATAACATTTGCCCCAAGTTTTAGTTAAATTGCATAGTACAGGTTATGCCCCAAAAGCCCCAGTCATGATTCATAATACAAGTTATGCCAAATTATTGGCTTTGATTAAAATGTATGCCAATTACCTTCTGCCAAATTATTGCCCTAAGCTTTGATTTGAAGGTTATGCCAATTACCTTCTTCCAAATCCCAATTTAGGCGTGTTCATATTTTACAGTTATCCCAATTTCAATATAGGTTTTCATGCCTAAGTCATATATCACTATACACAATAATCCTCTTCTTCCAAATCATAAACCATCATGTATAGTACTCCCCAAATTTGGGTCTTAAACTACAACATGCGTTACGCCCCAAAATCAATTACATGTTTACAATTCAATTTATTCCCCATTTGCATTTCATTCAATATTTTCCCAAACTTTTCCCACATCATTCGTATGTATAATTCAACGTAAAATATAATTAGGCTCGAAGTTAGTTTAATCTCATAAATAAAAGGAAAAGAAGAGAAGGGAAGATAGTCATCAAAAACTTGCATAAAATAGACTTATGAAGTATGAGCGGGCATAGAACAATAAAATAGATCCAAGGGGTATAAAAGGACAGGTCTAAACAGAAATAGGCATAATCCCAGATTCAGATTTATTAATGATGTCAGGATCACAATTAAATTTCATTTCTGAAAGTAACATGAACTCACCTTGGTTGGATCTAAAAGAAGAGAAATAGGTGTTGTAATTGTAGATCTATTCTTATCTTCCAGTATAAATACTCCTATTTTGATTTGCTTTAGCGTAGAAGAAAGACTAATTTAGATTTGTCCAACATTGAGGCACCATGAATTAGTGTATTGTGAATTAGGTTTAGGTCTAGGTATGCGTATATAGGTGTATGTGATGAATAAAGGCATTTAGATTAGCTTAGGAACCATCGGAATCGTCCACGTCATCCGACCAATAGAAAATAGCTATGTTGTAAAAAAACAATCTTTAGCCAATAAAAACGCGCCATGTGTGCAACATGATGCAAAGCAGCAGGGGTGTTGACACCTATATGTCATATATTATATATTATATATATATATTTTTTTCTTTTTTACTATTTTTCCAGTTGTAACAACCCGGATTTTGACGGACCGAATTTTTTTCAAAAATCCCAATCCATAAAAACCCGAGTTGGTTTGCTCTGGTATCCTGCAGAAAAGACAGAGACATGAAACATGTCAGTGTACGGAAAACATCTCACAGCGGAAGGAATAAAATATATTGTAATTAAAACATTGTTTTACCTTAATAATAATACTGCTAAACCAGCATCCAAAGCTATAAAGTCTTTGTCATGAACCTAACCTGTGAATGTTGTGAGGAGGGGAGTCAGAACATAAGTCCGGTGTGACTGGATTTAATTATACTTTTGGATAATCCTATATATACCGTTCAATTACATTTTCTAATTTATTGGGTTATCTGTGTTATTAGCATTCAAGGCTTACACACATCGCACCCATCAATTCCCTAGTAGATTAACCTAATACGGTGTATATGTAGCTACACCCAACTAAGTACACTCGATGGTACCCTACTCGCACGGTCTCCACCGTATCATTGTAGGAATATAGCAGTCCCTAGTCTTGTGCCCGAATGTCATACGGATTTCAACGCTACGTCCGTAAAGAACCACTACTTCTACATTACGTAAGCGTTCAGACTGCCATCTTTGAACCATTCGATCGAATTAGGTTCCATCCTCGAATAATTCCCCCTAGTCTTATGTTACACTACCTATAGAGACATGAGTTGTAATGACCCAGCATTTTCGGGCTTGAAAATCGACATAAATACCATTATCGTATCTCATGCCGATCCTCCAAGCACCAGAAACACTGGAATGTTTAGAAAGAAATTAGAGGGTGAGATAATAAAGAAAGAAATATTAGAATAGAAGAAGAAGAACCCACACAACACAGATTCTCACATCGCAGCGGAACAAAATATAATACAGAAATAAATCTTTATTGAGAGCTTTTGAAAATACTTACAATATCAGAGTACAACACATATCTAGGCAGTTTTTGATAATCTGTCCTCATATATATATATATATATATATATATATATATATATATATATATATATATATCACACAGCAGATTATCACTCGTCTGAACATCTTCAGCTCGTCTCTGAACTTCTCAGTACTTGACAACCTAAACCTGTACACCTCAGTCTAACCCGAGCATTTACAAAACACCGGGTCAGTCTGGTAGACCAGAGTGAGATAAACTCGCACAGCAGTAAGGTATCACACCACTTGATTTTTAAAGTTAAAATCCTTTCAAAGGAAAAAGTTAATCGTAAGCCCAAATCCACACATAAATACGGACGATTTTTACCTTACGATAACCCAAAACAGTTTTCGAAATCAATATCTTTTCTGATATTATAATAGTGTCTAAATACAAGTAAATATCAATATAGTGGAACACTTGCATCTCACGCTCCACATATATAGTATACAATCAAAACAATGGGCACTTATTGGAGATTGGATTCCGACCTTGACAAGGTATGGGACCACCTTCCGCTCATGTATCTCTAGAGGCGAATACGTTGGGTTCAACAAGAATGTCTTGCAACCCAGCCCTCACATGACCGACCACTCATTTCGGTCGAGTGTATCAAATGTATATCGCCAATGGTTGGACTCAAACCACTGTTCCCGAATGGGCAAAATTGATAGAATAAGAAACAAAAGGAATTTCTCTAGATAGGTGATTATACACCCTAATGGGAGTGACCCACACAGCCATGCTGCCTGCCCGATTTTTTTCATCTCCCGGTTGATGAGGCCTGAGGTCAGCACACATCTGGTCATCCTACACTTTGAATGCCACATTGTTAGATCCACCAGATATCAGTAATTGATGTCCACAAAAATACTCTAGCAGTTAAGCTAAAAGAACGGCCATTACCTGCCAACCACTATCGCACGTTTGAAGAAATCAACGTACGTGACCCTTTGGAAATACTTTGTCAGACATCCGTCCATACAAGTTATCCAGGAACAGGATGAGCCGAAGGTACTCTCCTACTGCATCAAATATAGGAATCACCCCATGGATCAGTAGCGATCGTCCTTGCAATCCACAGTTTCAACCACGATAGGACCTCAGTATATCTCCGGGTCGAATCAAAGATTGTAAGTGGTTCTTCCGCTTTATGAAGATCTATGGTCTTCACATGCTCCATCTCGATCATCGCTTGATCTCTTCTTTATATTCGTATTTGTTGGTCGGAATGGTTTTCGAATATACATTTGATCCCGGTCTTTCCAACCAACAATCGTAAAGGTCAAACTTGATAGTCGGTTATTTAAGTATCAAGTAAACATCCATGAAATCACAAAAATAGATTTACTGGTCTGGTACTCGGTATCACTTGGCTTTTAAAAATTTATCGCCCAATCCCTTTTTAATCCCATTACTAGGGAAAATATTCTCATCTCATTCCCGTTACTTTGGAAATCTTATCTCGCACTCTCGCCATTACCAACTAGTATCATCTTTGGATAGTCCTGAAGTCGTTCAAGTTGGGGTATTTTAATTACCTCTCAAACCTTGATCAAACTCGTTCTTATCTTCAGATAAATACGAGTTGTAATTCGAAAACCCGATATTGTTATTTCAATTTCTATTCCCAACTTCGTTTACCAAGCTCTAATCCAATCTCTTTTTCCCAATTAACTTTTTCTTTCGGGAAAGTCTCCTTTCAAACCCATTGACTTAACTTAATATCTAGATTAAGTATTTGAATTTAAAACAACGTTAAAACACATATTCATTTATAAACCTTGTTTATAAATTTCAGGTTTTATATATAAATCCTTTCCATATTCACCACCCTTTACTTAATTCAAACGTTAACTAAAACTTTTCATTTAAGTTATATACTCGATTAACCCTCTTATTCGCTTCATTATAAACTTGAGCTCAAATAAGGAAAACTCACCCCTAGCCCTTTCCCAACACTCGACCAATTTTATTTCAAACTTGATTACTTAAATATATCCCATTTGATTAATGATTACTATAACGACTCAACGTTAATCATTTCAAAACAATTAACTCATCCCTTTACTAGAATAATAAATTTCCTTTTTTAAAATCCTATTGAGATTAACCAATTAAATTATTCCACTTAGTTTAAATGGTCGACAAAAAAAACATGATTATTTCTCTAACCAACCCCAGTTAATTCCTTCTTTAAATTAATTAAAATAATATTAATTTAAATAACTTCATTTAATTGTCCACTTGACGTGATTAATGAAATACTTAACCCTAGATTATTTCTTGCTCGTTTGTTTAACATAAAAATTTGTTTTATAAAAACAATTTCATAATTCCTTATAAACTTTAACTAAATAAATAATTTAAATATTTATTTCCTTTTTTAATAACCTTTCAATGTAATAACCCTTTACGTTGTAAAATATATTTATAACTTAAATATTATCGATTCACGGTTGATAAACCCCATATTATATAAATCGATTGATTTATGAACCAGGCGATGCCAATTACCCAACCCATACCATCCATCAGCATAAATGTTGAAACATATTTCAACAGTTAACAATAACCAATCATTTCCTTTTTATTTGACTGATAATTTCTATATCGATCATCAATCAATCAACAACCAATTCAAACAATTCAAACAATTTCAAACACGTTTTATAAAAGTGGCCAATCAAGGGAAATTACTCTAATTGGGTCAAATCATGATGATTGGTGTTCTACTGAAATTAAACGACCGTTTAATTTCAGAAATTGAATCAACAATAAAAATATTTAACTAGCAAACAGTTACTCACTAGCAATCAGAACACAAAAAATTAAAACCCAATTTATATAAATATAAATGGGAAGAGCTGAGCGAGTTTAACTCACCTCGATTTAAATCCGTCGATCAACAGTCTGTTTTAATCAAATTAAACTGACTTTGAATTTGAAAAAAAATCCAGCCACTTCAGATCCGGACTAGACTTGCTCCATCTTGAAGTATTCGTCTCCACGGTCCCAACGCAACTGACCACGCCTGATTCTGATAACGTATGAGTTGGAAATCGTTTAAACAAGTTTATAAACAAATTAAATTAGAACATAGATTTTATTTGTAAAACAAACATGGGCTTTACCTATAAACCGCCGGCTCAAACAACAAGGATCCGACCCGTTCCCCTTTAGAAACCTAATCCTCTATAACCCTTCTCATTATCAACCACCGCCTCAAAAAAATACTCCAGACCGAAACAAAGAAAAAAAAAACCCTAATCCCCATTTTTGCCACCTCGAGCTGGACGGCGTCTCCCTCCTCTGATCCTACCCTACCTTCGATCGACTGTTAACAACAACTCCTACAACCCCTACGCCAGAAAATCATCAAAAGCTCTTCGAAATGAAGACCGTGCAAAACACAGCTAAGTGTTTTAATTTAATTTCGAATTTCAGTATAGTTTGTTTGTGATTTTTCTAGTTTTTCTAATGGTTTCTTGTGTGATTCGGATTGTTGTTGGAATGGTCAAACATTCCTGTATTTATAGTGCGATTTTGATTAAGATAACAATTGCGTCCATCAATATAGGTTCAGTGATCCCTAGCTTAGGACATTTGCACCTTATTCACTTTGCAGATTTCGTGTACTATGATATGAATTTATTGCTACGTGATGGCCTGTGGCCGAGATTTTGTTGATCAGTTCACATGGATTTTGATCCAACCTGGATAGGTTATGTGATTGTAGCAATGTCTAGTTATTTCAATCAGAGATATCGAATCTGTAATATAGATTTTTTTTTTTCTCATTTTTAAAAATATGTAAACAGTGAATTTGTATCACAGATTCACTGTACATACATGTGCGTTTACTGTTTGATTGTCTATAAGGATTTGATGTTAAAATATATGCATATCTTGTTTCAGCAGATTGTATATATTCCACATGTTCTTGTGCTGTTAAGATTTGGTGTTATATTATACATACATTTTATTTTATTTTTGGATTTGACCATACAAATTTTGTGTACACAAATATGCATGTCAGTCCCTTTGTCTTAGCTGTTCAGGACATGTTCTTAGCTGTTTTAGTTGTTGATGTATAAATTTATTTACTTCTTTTTTATCTTTGGGTGATTCGATTTTGTCAGTGAAGAAGTTTCATTTCTACTGTTTCTGAAAAGAAACCATACCGACTGAAATTTATGTTCACCTATGAGTTATTATGTCTATTTAATTTTGTAATGTACACTCAATTTCATATATATATATATATATATATATATATATATATATATATATATATATATATATATATATATATATATTCAGCTGTACTTGATCTTGATGTATGCATGCGCCTACCGGTTTAGCTGTCTGTTTAGCTGTAGATTGGATGTTATACCTTTGATTTTTATTCAGCTGCTCATTGATTATATATTTGTTTTCCTTCTTAGCTGTTCATGATTTTCTTTATATTGAACTTGACAGTACAGATTTGATGATATCATCTATATTTGTTCCTTTTGCTTAGCTGGTCCCTTTTACTTTTCATTTATCTTGCTATTTTCTTTTTTTTCTTTTGTCGTGAAGATTTGATTATGAATTAGCTTTTAGTGCATTTTATGACACTTGAATGCCTGGTCCTAGTAATCAAAATGTGGTACATCCACTGTACATTGAACTACTATGTTGAACCATTTCTAGTAAGATTCAACTATGTTGAACCATTTCTTAACTGTTTGTTTTAAATAATCTTTTTCATTCTTTTATGCTGTTCATAGGTTGTTATAAATTACCCTTTTAATGGGTTCTTCTTCTTTTCTTTTTTTCCTCTTTTCGCAGATCACAGTAGATTAAGCTGGATTCACTGGCTCGGCAAACAAGAAAAAAAACATGAATAAGATGTTCTACAAAATGTTGCTTTTGTTTTGTAATTTTAATCATGTATATTTTCCTTTCTTTGTGTTGTCTTGTTCATGTATGGCCGGATATCTTGTACGGATTTGTACTTGAAAACAATATATATAAAATGTATTTTGCTATTTTTATAATGTTCTTCATTGTACTCAACTTATATTATATATATATGTAAATTTCGAGACATTTTCTTTTCTCTTTTTTTTTTCATGTTCATATTGTATTGATAAATGTCTAGTTTTCATACTGTATAACCTTGGCTTGGTACTTAGCATTCCTGTTTCATTCGAATATATAGTTCGATTTATAACACTCGTTTATCGGGTTGTTCACACCAGATAGTGTAATCCAATACTGATATAATACGGGTTTCTTATATAATCATTTGATTGGTATATGGATAACCATTCATATTATAAATATAAACTAGTGATAACATTAGTACATTGGATTAAATAATAATCATTTATCAAATGCTGTGAACAACATTATTTAGAATCCCATTCCATGTAAATTTACTGTATAATTTAGAATGGATAACTAATCAATCAGTAAATCGTTCAAGGCCGAAAAATCTGGGACATTACATTCTTCCGCCCTTGAAAAATTTCGTCCTCGAAATTGCAAAGTAAGAAGAATATCCCGAATCGTATTATTTTAAAATTATTACCTTTGCTTTAAATTAAAAATAAATTCAAAGAAACAAAAATTCAAAAATTTTGCCAGCACCTTCTCTGCATGGCTCGATTGGTACGACTACAACTACCACTCTGGGCCTCTATTTCTTCGAAAAGAAAATTCAAAATCCAAATGGCAATCCACTCAGGGTATAAATAAACCGCTTAACCCATAATATAAGGTTTCCCTTTTGGTCGGGCATTCCAATTCAAATTCCAATCTCCAAAGCATATCAAGTAGTTGTTCATCGTCTGCATTTGCAGATTGTGTAACCAATCATCTCCACAGCCTTTCAGATTCTGCACTTATTCCACTTATAATGCAGATAATAATCTGGGTTAAGTAATTCTGTTTCCACTTCACCACCCAATCTTATTTTCTATCCACTATACCGGGATTTATCTTCTTATTTTCCATTCATACAGTTTCTCATTAACCCCAACTGGATAAATTTACTTAACGAGGTTCAGTTTCACTTTCATATCTGGTTCGATTTACGAAGTGATTTTCAAATCAGTTCATTTTTATTTCAAAATTCAAATTTAATTTTGAATCAAATCAATCATAACAACAAATCAACCCACATCAGTATAATATAGAAAATTATTTCCTTTTTCTATATGAAGATATAACTCTTGGGTAAAATTATTTCATTTACCCACTTTATAAAACAATATTGTATCCACTCGCTAGCTCAAGGCTTCTCAACACTTGAACCAGTCAAATAACACAATATAAAACATTTGTATATAAAATTTTACAAATACTCTCTCATATATATATTTATATATATATACACACTCAAACTCAATCTAGGGTGTTACTACCCCATCTCTATTGAGTTACGCCACAGAGCCAAGGTTACTACTCAACCAATAGCTCTTATAAGACTGTAACGACCCAGCATTTTCGGGCTTGAAAATCGACATAAATACCCTTATCGTATCTCATGCCGATCCTCCAAGCACTGGAAACACTGGAACATTTAGAAAGAAATTAGAGGGTGGGATAAGAAAGAAATAAATATTAGAATAGAAGAAGAAGAAGAACCCACACAACACAGATTCTCACATTGCAGCGGAACAAAATATAATACATAAATAAATCTTTATTGAGAGCTTTTGAAAATACTTACAATATCAGAGTACAACACATATCTGGATAGTTTTTGATAATCTGTCCTCATATATATATATATATATATATATATATATATCACACAACAGAATATCATTCGTCTGTACATCTTCAGCTCGTCTTTGAACTTCTCAGTACTTGACAACCTGAACCTGTACACCTCGGTCTAACCCGAGCAATTCCAAAACACTGGGTCAGTCTGGTGGACCAGAGTAAGATAAGCTCGCACAGTAGTAAGGTATCACACCACTTGATTTTTAAAGTTAAAATCCATTCAAAGGAAAAAGGTAATCGTAAGACCAAATCCACACATAAATACGGACGGTTTTTACCTTACGATAACCCAAAACTGTTTTCGAAATCAATATCTTTTCTGATATTATCATAGTGTCTAAATACAAGTAAATATCAATCTAGTGAAACACTTGCATCTCACGCTCCACATATATAGTAAACAATCAAAACCGTGGGCACTTATTGGAGATTGGATTCCGACCTTGACAAGGTATGGGACCACCTTCTGCTCGTGTATCTCTAGAGGCGAATACACTGGGTTCAACAAGAACGTCTTGCAACCCGGCCCTCACATGACCGACCACTCATTTTGCTTGAGTGTATCAAATTTATATCACCAACGGTTGGACTCAAACCACCGTTCCCGAATGGGCAGAATCGATAGAATAAGAAACAAAAGGAATTTCTCTAGATATGTGATTTTACACCCTAATGGGAGCGACTCACATAGCCATGCTGCCTGATCGATTTTTGTCATCTCCCGGTTGATGAGGCTTGAGGTCAGCACAAATCTGGTCATCCTACACTTTGAATGCCACATTGTCAGATCCGCCAGATATCACTAATTGACGTCCACAAAAATACTCTAGCAGTTAAGCTAAAAGAACGGCCATTCCCCGTCAACCACTATCGCACGTTTGAAGAAATCAACGTACGTGACCCTTTGGAAATACTTTGTCAGACATCCGTCCATACAAGTCATCCAGGAACAGGATGAGCCGAGGGTACTCTCCTACTACAGTAAATATAGGAATCACCCCATGGATCAGTAGCGATCGTCCTTGCAATCCACAGTTTCAACCACGATAGAACATCAGTATATCTCCGGGTCGAATCGGAGATTGTAAGTGGTTCTTCCGCTTTATGAAGATCTATGGTCTTCACATGCTCCATCTCGATCGTCGCTTGATCTCTTCTTTATATTCGTATTTGTTGGTCGGAATGGTTTTCGAATATACATTCGATCCCGGTCTTTCCAGCCAACAATCGTAAAGGTCGGACTTGATAGTTGGTTATTTAACTATCAAGTAAACATCCATGAAATCACAAAAATAGATTTACTGGTCTGGTACTCGGCATCACTTGGCTTTTAAAAATTTATCGCCTAATCCCTTTTTAATCCCATTACTAGGGAAAATATCATCTCGTCTCATTCCCGTTACTTTGGAAATCTTATCACACACTCTCACCATTACCAACTAGTATCATCTTTGGATAGTCCCGAAGTCGTTCAAGTTGGGGTATTTTAATTACCTGTCAGACCTTGATCAACATCGTTCTTATCTTCAGATAAATACAAGTTGTAATTCGAAAACCCGATATTATTATTTCAATTTCTATTCCCAACTTCGTTTACCAAGCTCTAATCAAATCTCTTTTTCCCAATTACCTTTTTCTTTCGGGAAAGTCTCCTTTCAAATCCATTGACTTAACTTAATATCAAGATAAAGTATTTCAATTTAAAACAACGTTTAAACCCATATTCGTTTATAAACCTTGTTTATAAATTTCAGGTTTTATATATAAATCCTTTCCATATTCACCACCCTTTACTTAATTCAAACGTTAACTAAAACTTTACATTTAAGTTATATACTCGATTAACCCTCTTATTCGCTTCATTATAAACTTGAGCTCAAATAAGGAAAACTCACCCCTAGCCCTTTCCCAACGCACGACCAATTTTATTTCAAACTTGATTACTTAAATATATCCCATTTGATTAATGATTACTATAACGACTCAACGTTAATTATTTCAAAACAATTAACTCATCCCTTAACTAGAATAATAAATTTCCTTTTTTAAAATCTTATTGAGATTAACTAATTAAATTATTCCACTTAGTTTAAATGGTCGACAAAAAAAACATGATTATTTCTCTAACCAACCCCAGTTAATTCCTTCTTTAAATTAATTAAAATAATATTAATTTAAATAACTTCATTTTATTGTCCACTTGACGTGATTTATGAAATACTTAACCCTAGATTATTTCTTGCTCGTTTGTTTAACATAAAAATTTGTTTTATAAAAACAATTTCATAATTCCTTATAAACTTTAAATAAATAAATAATTTAAATATTTATTTCCTTTTTTTAATAACCTTTCAATGTAATAACCCTTTTCGTTATAAAATATATTTATAACTTAAATATTATCGATTCACGGTTGATAAACCCCATATTCTATAAATCGATTGATTTATGAACCAGACGATGCCAATTACCCAACCCATACCATCCATCAGCATAAATGTTGAAACATATTTCAACAGTTAACAATAACCAATCATTTCCTTTTTATTTGACTGATAATTTCTATATCGATCATCAATCAATCAACAACCAATTCAAACAATTTCAAACACGTTTTATAAAAGTGGCCAATCAAGGGAAATTACTCTAATTGGGTCAAATCATGATGATTGGTGTTCTATTCAAATTAAACGACCGTTTAATTTCAGAAATTGAATCAACAATAAATATATTTAACTAGCAAACAGTCACTCACTAGCAATCAGAACACACAAAATAAAAACCCAATTTATATAAAATATAAATGGGAAGAGCTGAGTGAGTTTAACTCACCTCGATTTAAATCCGTCGATCAACAGTCTGTTTTAATCAAATTAAACTGACGTTGAATTTGAATAAAAATTCCAGTCACTTCAGTTCCGGACTAGACTTGCTCCATCTCGAAGTATTCGTCTCCACGGTCCCAACGCAACTGACCGCGCCTGATTCTAATAACGTATGAGTTGGAAATCGTTTAAACAAGTTTATAAACAAATTAAATTAGAACATATATTTTATTTGTAAAACAAACATGGGCTTTACCTATAAACCGTCGGCCCAAACAACAAGGATCCGACCCGTTCCCATTTTAAAAACCTAATCCTCTGTAACCCTTCTCATTTTCAACCACTGCCTCAAAAAAAATACTCTAGACCGAAACAAAGAAAAAAAACCTAATCCCCCTTTTTTCCACCTCGATCTGGACGGCGTCACCCTCCTCCGATCCTACCCTATCTTCGATCGACTGTCAACAACAACTCCTACAACCCCTACGCCAGAAAATCATCAAAAGCTCTTCGAAATGAAGACTGTGCAAAACACAGCTAAGTGTTTTAATTCGATTTCGAATTTCAGTATAGTTTGTTTGTGATTTTTCTAGTTTTTCGAATGGTTTCTTGTGTGATTCGGATTGTTGTTGGAATGGTCAAACACTCCTGTATTTATAGTGCGATTTTGATTAAGATAACAACCCCGTCCATCAATATAGGTTCAGTGATCCCTAGCTTAGGCCATTTGCATCTTATTCGCTTTGCAGATTTTGTATACTACGATAGGAATTTCTAGCTACGTGATGGACTGTGGCCGAGTTTTTGTTGATCAGTTCACATGGATTTTGATCCAACCTGGATAGGTTAAGTGATTGTAGCAATGTCTAGTTATTTCAATCAGAGATATCGAATCTGTAATATAGATTTTTTTTCTCATTTTTAAATATATGTAAACAGTGAATTTGTATCACAGATTCATTGTACATACATGTGTGTTTACTGTTAGATTGTCTATAAGGATTTGATGTTAAAATATATGCATATCTGGTTTCAGCAGATTGTATATATTCCAGCTGTTCTTCTACTGTTAAGATTTGGTGTTATATTATACATACATTTTATTTTCTTTTTGGATTTGACCATACAAATTTTGCGTACACAAATACGCATGTCAGTCCCTTTTCTTAGCTGTTCAGGACATGTTCTTAGTTGTTTTAGTTGTTGATGTATACAGTCTATAGCTGTTCATGTATAAATCTATTTACTTCTTTTTTATCTTTGGGTGATTCGATTACTGTTTCTGAAAAGAAACCATACAGACTGAAATTTATGTTCACCTATGAGTTATTATGTCTATTTAATTTTGTAATGTACAGTCAATTTCACATATATATATATCTTCAGCTGTACTTGATCTTGATGTATGCATGCGCCTACCGGTTTAGCTGTCTGTTTAGCTGTAGATTGGATGTTATACCTTTGATTTTTATTCAACTGCTCATTGATTATATATTTGTTTTCCTTCTTAGCTGTTCATGATTTTCTTTATATCGAACTTGACAGTACAGATTTGATGATATCATCTATATTTGTTTCTTTTGCTTAGTTGTTCCCTTTTACTTTTCATTTCTCTTGCTGTTTTCTTTTTTTTTCTTTTGCCGTGAAGATTTGATTATGAATTAGATTTTAGTGCATTTTATGACACTTGAATGCCTAGTCCTAGTAATCAAAATGTGGTACATCCACTGTACATTGAATACTACGTTGAACCATTTCTAGTAAGATTCAACTATGTTGAACCATTTCTTAACTGTTTGTTTTAAATAATCTTTTTCTTTTTCTTTCATTTATGTTGTTCATAGGTTGTTATAAATTACCCTTTTAATGGGTTCTTCTTCTTTTCTTTTTTTCCTCTTTTCGCAGATCACAACAGATTGAGCTGGATTCACTGGCTCGGCAAACAAAAAAAAACATGAATAAGATGTTCTACAAAATATTGCTTTTGTTTTTTAATTTAGTCAAGTATATAACACCATGTATATTTTCCTTTCTTTGTGTTGTCTTGTTCATGTATGGCCGGATATCTTGTACGGATTTGTACTTGAAAACATTATATATAAATAGTATTTTGCTATTTTTATAATGTTCTTCATTGTACTCAACTTATATTATATATATATGTAAATTTCGAGACATTTTTCTTTTCTCTTTTTTTTCATGTTCATATTGTATTGATAAATGTCTAGTTTTCATACTGTATAACCTTGGCTTGGTACTTAGCATTCTTGTTTCATTCGAATATATAGTTCGAATTATAACACTCGTTTATCGGGTTGTTCACACCAGATAGTGTAATCCAATACTGATATAATATGGGTTTCTTATATAATTATTTAATTGGTATATGGATAACCATTCATATTATAAATATAAACTAGTGATAACATTAGTACACTGGATTAAATAATAATCTTTTATCAAATGCTGTGAACAACATTATTTAGAATCTCATTCCATGTAAATTTACTATATAATTTAGAATGGATAACTAATCAATCAGTAAATCGTTCAAGGCCGAAAAATCTGGGACATTACATGAGTGCACCTAGACTTTCCCACGTACGTATCGTCAATCGTTCTTGATGTCTATTGCACATGTTCTCTATATGTGCGCCCGAGTCCCGTGGCAGGGCTAATCTAGAAACACGGAACTCGGTTGGGAGCTTTCAGATATCTGCCGATTGCAGATGCTATGTCTGCTTTTACAGTGGCTATGGTTCCACTAGACCCCTCCCTCAACTAATGAAAGGCACCCAAGAATATTAAGAATGAAAACTTAACCCCGACCCCTTATGCCCTTCAAACCTATTGGCCAACCTCACCCATAACTAGATAGCAAAGTATATGGTCTTTTGGAGTTCTCCGCCTTTCCGCTTTACGCACTGACTGAAGATGATAGGTAAACGACGATTTGCTATCACAGGGCACTAACTGGTCTCGCCGAATCACGCTGGTCCATCTTAGTCTTTGGATTGCCCCTTATTATTGCAATCAAGGCATATTCATTGGTTGACCTACGTAGACATAACCTCTGTGAGCACGGGCGGATCATCAGCCACTCACAGAGGAATACCAAGAGTACCCTACGTCCCCGGAAGCCGCGTGCTTCTTAACCCAGTCCATTGTAGCTTACAAGAATATCTAGATGGACATGCGCTCCTCTTTATGCTTTTGACACCCCGATGATCTACCCCTTATGGTTATTCATCCTCTAACGTATGGATTGGTCCAAGCGCCTCAGTTTTATATGTCATTATACCCTACGTCTAACCATTAATCACGTGCTCACGCCACCTCGTGAGTTTTCTCATTTAACTTGGTTATTATCCTTTACGTGGACTTCCTTTTCAAATTTACCAAGTTACCCACGCTTATTAATTCAATTTATAACTTAACCCATTTAAGTTCATTAATAAGCCTACAACATGTTATTCTCATAATCTATTCGTTATTCCATCCCATGGTTACCATAACATGTTCTACTTAATTTATAATTAAGCACATCTTAATTCACATATACATTGGTAAGAGAATAATTTCATTTTTCCCCATCATTCCTTATAACTTATCTTATTTCATAAGTTATAATTCCCACTTGTCCCTAGGACAAGCCTACCTATTATCTTTCTTATTCAAGTTCATTCATAATTGGTTATTATCATCATTCCCCATTTTGGCATTAATTAAGATTAACTTAACCTTTCTCATTTCTTTAGCAAATTTACTTAGCCCCTACTCAATTCAACTGGTTCGTAACACCACTACAGATCTAATTAGGTTAAGTATTCCAAATTAACGAATTACCATGCTACCTATGTTACCCACTTAACCCCTTTTGTTATATCCATGTCAACCCTACATGCGTCGTCTTGGTTAAGTGTTCATTATTATTTATTATGTCCGTAAACACGCAAGACCTCTCACATTAGATTGTCATTTGTGGTTGCTGGATATGCCGGGCGGTTCCAGGAAGACTTTTACCGCATTCGAATGTAACCTCGTGTCCTGACCCCATTACGGGTCCAATTTCCACCTAAGACCTCTCACATTAGATTACCGTTTGCGATTGCTGGATATGTCGGGCGGTTCCTGGCAGACTTCTACCGCAGACCAAATCTAACCTCGTGTCTTAGGCATATAAGTTCTTATTATAACTTATACTCATAATTCAAATCTTGGATTATAATATATGTCAAATACCCATAAACCCTCAATTCACATTTATACTTATAATCCTATCAACAGATTATGCCTATAATACCAATTTAACTCATAATCCCAATTTAATGTTCATAATTCTAATTTGATTTATATACATAAATCCCACCCTAATTATATCTATAATTCCAGGCATAGTTATGCCCAATTTCCCATATATGTCGCATTTCTTCTTACATTTAATTAACTTCAATAAAATGAAATTATTCCAATTCTACCAATTGTTCATATTCATTGAAGTTATGCTCCAAAATTCCAACCTATTAGTTTTGCCCCCAAATTACCCAACCTTAAGTTGCGCTCAAATTACAGTCCTGCTTATTCATGTCCATTATTAATCCACACACTTCCCAATTATCCCAACATATTTAATTGTTCCAACTTAATTTGCACATATTTTCACTAATGTCCTAGATTAATATTTATAATTATGTGCCAAATTACCAACCCACTTAATTTCAAGTATTTTATAACTTGTACAACAATTCCCCAAATTTCCAATTCTGTCATAAGTTATGCTACAAATTTTCAATTATAGGTTATACCCAAAATTTAACATTAATTATGCCCAAATCAACCCAACATTTGCTAAATTACCATTCATACGTTCATCTCTACGAGATTTGGCCTGGGCTCGAAGGTAGCCTGGCTATAAAAATAAAAAGGGAAGGAGGAAGGGAAGAGATAAAGAACATGCATAATAATAAAAGTTGTAACATTTTAATTGGGAAATTGCTAAACAATATGTATACAATCATTTACAAGAATGATTTAAACCCACTCACCTTGCCAGGATTAGAAAAGAGATAAATCGTTGTTGTAACACTTTGATGTTGATTAACCTTCAAAATTGACTGTTGATGAAGAACTTGTCTCTAAAAATCTCTATTTTAATTATGTTGCAGGTGGAGGATAGGTTAGTTGAGAATTTAGCAGCATGGAGGCTAGGGTTAAAGAGATAGATGGGATTAGGGTTGGGTTTGATGTTTATTTATAGTTGTAGTAGGTGAATTAGGGCCTTAGGATTAAAATAGAATCCATCTAAACCTTCCACCTCGCTAAAAAAAGAAGATTCTAGATTAGGCCAAACCAACCCAGGTGCGTTGCACCCATACGCACGCATGGACACTGATGGTGTTGACACCTTCCTATATACGGTTTCTTTTCTTTTTGTACAAACAAAATCTTAAATGCTCCTTAATATATGCAAAGTACGTTTCTTTTCCATTAATGCATCCTTCCATGTATCATTATTTTATATATAATATGTGTTGACGGAAAAAAATGTCGTAAACACCAAAGATTCCCAATTACTAGGAATTATAAATGTGGTCGCATAGACAAGAACATTGAATAGAACATAAGCAATAAATTACACGAGATTTGTAATGGTTCGGCCTCAGTGAGGGCCTACGTCCACTTTGAAGAGTCGGTTGGAATATTATTAATCACTTGGAAGAATAACAAGTTTGAAACTATCTCATGACATCTCATTACATTCACTTTTCATGATATATGATGTCATAATTATCATATATTGAATAATGAGGAAAAAGACGATTTTGTCCTTCTTCTTCCTTAAAGAAGAGATGCCATTAATGAAGATTTATGGAGGTCTTAAAGCTCAAGAATCCAACCCTTTTGAACTGTGAGGCCATCGGGTATTTATAGGAAGTGGTTAGGTAGGGGTTAGGTAGGAGTAAGTAGAAATGGGGACCATCTTCCAGAAATTTGCACCTCTTGCTATCGGGCCTCGGAAATTCGTACTTGTGGTTAGGTGCGAAATTTCACACCTGCCAAGTATGAAATTTCGCACCTGGTAGGTGCTAAATTTTGCACCCGGCTGGGTGCGAAGTGGATTTCGGCGAGAGGCGTTGTCGAGGCTGGTCGGTTCTTTTGAGGCATCGAAGCTCCTCAACACGAAATGAAGGAATCCACCATTTTGCTGGTCCGAAGTGAAGGAATCAGAGCTTCCGGCATGGAGAAAATCGGATGAATCGGGCGGTGCCCACAGTTTCAACCTAACCGGTTAGGTCGATTGTAACACCCCACTCCCGCTATGATCACTCACAAAGGGAATGCCATAACATCGGTGGAGTATTTTAGTGAATATAGAACAGAAAAATTACAACAAGACAGATATAAATAGTACTTGGAATTTTTAAAACATCATTTCATAACAGCGGAAGTAAAACATGTCTGGTTACATCATAAACCCATAATAAAAGTCAAGTACAATATCCATCAAAATAAAGAACTACATAATCCCACTCTCATACAATAGCCAAAACAAAGGAAAAGATAACTGGATAACTGGAGCTTTACATCTATCCAAGCTCCTAAAGACTGGAACCGCAATCCGATCAAACTCCACTACTGCCAGGATCCACCACAGGACCTGAGGGTTGGGAAAAAGATAAAAACAACGGGGTCAGACATAAGTCTGAGTGAGTCCTATAACTTTAACAATACAATCGTTAAAGTAACCAGAGAAGACATGAATTGATATACGGTAACATATAGGGATGAATAGCTACCCTAAGCAATCAACTAAACTAAGATAAAGGATAAAGACGCATCTACCCTTCCTAAGGTAAATTACTAAACTGCACCACACCAGTCGTTCCTAACTTAAAGGTTGATCCCACCCATAGCTTATAAAATTAACTTAATAGTACTTGCGTACCCCCAGGTGACCAAGTAGGCGCCACGGGGCCCTACAATCCACTAGGTGTACACACTACTCCCCATTCGATCGGCTCCCTAACGTAGATACCCGTGCTGGCCCCACCATGGGGTGTACCATTCCCCAACGTGGCAACCCGATATAATTAACGGTGCACGGCTTATATCTACACGATGCAACAACGGCTTATCTACCAACCCGGGCCCACTCACGCATATGAAGCCCGTTGGACTTGCGTTGCCACCGCTAACCCGTTTTGGCCTCTTATAATCAAGCCCAATATGCGTGTCCCGTCACTCGACATGGGTCGAGCCCACAAAGATACGTTTGGGATATTGGTTGAAATGGGCCCCCACAAGCTACCCACTTAAGCTTGTCAAATATCTAGTGTATCCCACTTAACCCTTTAATCATGTTTAATTACATGTTTCTCTTGGTTAAGTATACTAATCGTATTTTCTATTGCCACCCAAGGCAACCACTAGATTTTCTCATGCCACCCGAGGCACCCACTTAACCCCTCATGTCCCACTACATGCTATAATGGTTAAGTGTTTCTTAATTAATTAAGACCGTGATCTCCCGTAAAGATCTCCCACATTAGACTGACTGTTATGACCGCCTGGTTAAGCCGGTAGAATCCGGGCAGTCTTACGCCATAACAGAGTCTAACCTCGTATCTTTACCTTAATCACGTTTTTAATTTGTGCCTAAGACCTCTCACATTGGGCTGACATTTGTAGCAACTGGTTAAGCCGGTCGGGTCCGGGCAGTTTTACACTACAAATGAGTCCAACCTCGTGTCTTAGTCAATTAATTACACCTAATTAATCACCCTCATAATTTTATATTAATTATCCCTAATTAATCAAGTTTTTCTTAACATGGGTAGACCTAACTCAATAGGTAAATTCCCATGGGGTAGACCTAACTCAATAGGTAAATTCCCAACACATAGTATGGGTACACCTAACTAAATAGGCAAATTCCCATACTATGTTCATTTATTTTATATTATGCATAATTAAATTAATTTCACCCAATCTTATTAACCTATGCATTTAATTACCCCATCGTTCCCACGTAATTTCGTTCTCATGATATAACACATATAAAAGGTGTCAACTTGCATATGAATGAACATGTTTCAAAGGTGCCATCTTGCATATTAACAAACACATAACTTGCACATGCACTTGCATAACATGTCACATAACTTGCATATAATATGTCACATAACTTACATATTCACTTGCATAACAAACTTGCATATTAACTCATAGACTTGCATAATGTGTCATCATGAACTTGCATATTAACAAACATATAACTTGCATATTTACATACATGTAACTTGCATATTAACAAACATGTAACTTGCATATTAACAAACATGTAACTTGCATCTTACCAAACATGTAACTTGCATATTAACAAACATGTAACTTGCATATTTACTTACATGTAACTTGCATATTGACAAACATGTAACTTGCATATTAACAAACATGTAACTTGCATATTAACAAACATGTAACTTGCATATTAACAAACATGTAACTTGCATAGCATATCACCATGAACTTGCATAATATGCATATGATTACATAGCCCACAACTTGCATATTTAGCATCATGCAAACATAACATACATCATATTAAACTTGCATAAACTTACATACTCAACATGCATAAACATACATACTCAACATGCATAAACATAAGATTAATGCTAACATCATATCATATGATTCAAAGCTCATTAATCCACATACAAAACCATAAATCTCATCGCATCTCATCTAATTAGTTTACCAAAAGATCATCAAAGTGATAGAAACTCACAACTAGCAACTTTGAACACCAAATGAAGAAGATTAAGATGCTAAGAAGGGATTAGAAGTTGATTAGAGAGTGATTAGTATGCAACCCTCTTCATAAAATTAGTGGAGGCCATGAGAGCTAGCATTTTGCCATAGTTTAGTCACTAGGTTTAATTATGAATGAATTAGGGTAGGTTAGGGTCTTATTTATAGATTAGGCAAGTGTTTTAGGCCATAGGATTAACCCTAGATTCAATCCAAGCCATCAAAGCATGTCTTGGGGAAGAAGTCAAGTGTAGGAACCATCTAGGGCCTTTAGATTAAAGATGGACCATGAGAACCATTCAAATGCAAAATCTGCACTTGAGCGAATCGGCCCACGGGTTGACAGCCAAACACCCTGGATTAACCCCTAGTCGACCCAGCGGGCTCGGGTCGACTTCAAAAATCGGTCGGTTCGGTTATTCCCCTCTCCCAATTCGCTGTTTTGAGCATTTTTGCATATTTATTTATTAAATTTTCAATTATATATATATATATATATATATCAATATATATATATATATATATATATATCTACACAACCCATTTCACTTAATTAAGTATACTTTAATTTGGGAATTTTCGTGAAACTTCGCGAGGCCATATCTTGGTCATACGGACTCCGATTTTCGAAAACTCGGACTCTATTTCGCGTATTTTTCCGAGACGAACACAATGGCATATCCCGTTTCCCTTGATTCCCATTTTAGAATTAAATTCTGCCTCGATTTATGTTATTACAGGTTATTGAAAATACGGGTTGTTACATTCTCCCCTCCTTAAAGGATTTCGTCCCCGAAATCTTCAAGTTAGGAAGAACGTATCCTACCATCCAATCATCCATCTACTCAAAGCATCATCCACGAGCAATCATTGTCCTTACAAGATTCTAAATGCTGGATGGATATATGCAAAAGTGTGTGTATATGTACTTACCTAATGCGAAAATCAGGCGGTTACTGATACAGTAAACCTCCTTAATGCAAACCATGATAGTGCCATGCATCCAATATGTATGCGAAACCCTATTGACACATACAAATTTCTACATGCGTGCACAACCATACACAAAAATGCATCATCCATATGATAACACAGCCATGATACATCCATCGATCTAACTACCACATCCATTTATGCAATATGCAACATGAAGTGACTGAGCCGATCTAGTGCCTAATGTGTGTGTATATGCATCCACGAGCAACCACTAGCAAACAATTGCATCCATATGCATCCATCAACCATAACATGTTTCAAACACATGTTTCAATCATAGGTTTTACCCTATCTAAAGGTCATAGGTATTAGCGAGAGGATATACTAAAGATAAGATAAGTACTAGACAAGCAATAAAGGAGAAGTTAAAAGACATACTCTCAAAAAGAAATGGATACAAAGAACGCATCTTTGCTTCCGTCTCCCAAGTAGCATTGCTTTCGTCATCTCCCCATTGCACTTTAACTAGCTGAACTTCTCTGTTCCTCAACTTCCTAGTTTCTGACCCAAGGATGCGAGTAGGAGCTCGTCGAATCGTCGCATCACGCTCTACCTCTACATCTCTAAGCAAGCTCGGCTCTACCACCTCCGCGGTCTCATGTAAGCACTTCCTCAAATGTGATACATGGAATACATCATGAACACCACTAAGTCTGTCGGGCAACTCCACCCTATATGCCATCCGTCCAATCCTTTCCTTAATAGGAAACGGCCCAACAAATCTCGGTGCTAACTTCCCTATGGACCCAAAGCGAACAACATTTCTCAATGGAGATACTTTGACAAAAACCATGTCCCCAACCTCAAACTCAAGATCCGTCCTTCTCCGATCCGCATAAGATTTCTGTCTATCTTGCGCTGCTTTCATCCTTTTTCGAATTAAATCAATCTTCTCTGAAGTCTCTCTAACCATATCCGGCCCAAGCAAGATCTTATCCGTAGATTCCCACCAACATGTAGGAGATCGACAAGGCCTTCCATAAAGAGCTTCGAAAGGAGCCATACCAATACTGGACTGAAAGCTGTTATTATATGCGAACTCCACCAAAGGAAGATGTTCTTCCCATGTACCTCCAAAATCCAAGATACAAAGCCTCAAAAGATCTTCTAAGATACGGTTCACCCTCTCAGTCTGACCGTCCGTCTGAGGATGATATGCGGTGCTCAAACACAACTGAGTCCCTACCGCCTCTTGCAAACTTCTCCAAAACTCACTCGTGAAAATAGGATCTCGATCACTCACAATGCTGGATGGTACGCCATGCAATCTAACAATCTCTCTAACATAGACTGAAGCAAGCCATGGAGCGGTCCTCTTACTCTTTACGGGTATAAAATGGGCACTCTTGGTAAGTCTGTCTACCACAACCCAAATTCCCGTATTGCCCTTCCTCGATCTCGGTAACCCGTCGATGAAATCCATCGAGACACTATCCCACTTCCACTGTGGAACTTCCAATGGGTGTAGCAACCCACCGGGTTTCCTTTGCTCCACTTTAACTTGTTAGCACACTAAGCATCTAGCCACATACTCGGCCACATCTTTCTTCATACCGGCCCAGAAGAAAACTCTCTTCATGTCTTGGTACATTTTGTCTCCACCGGGATGAATAGTCATTCTTGAACGATGTGCATCATCCAAAATAGCCTTCTTCAAACCCTCATCTTGCGGTACACAAAGTCTACCGTCTCTATGCAACCATCCCTTATCATCTATGGTGTATCTACCCAAATGGCTGGACGACTCCCCTCTTATAAGCTTCTCTACCAACACAACCAACTGTGGGTCGTCTCGCTGAGCCTCGCCAATCCGTCTCAAAAGAGTAGGTCTAACCTCCAAGGATGCCAACAAACCAGGTACAAAATCAACAGAAGGTCTGAAGTCAAACAAAGAAAGAAACTCCAAGCTTCGTCGTTCCACGAACAATGGACTCAAAGATAGCCTTTTTCTACTTAAGGCGTCTGCCACCACGTTACCCTTACCAGGGGTATACGCTATCTCGAAATCATAGGATGCTAAGAACTCCATCCACCTTTGCTGTCTTAAGTTTAAATCCTTCTGAGAGAATAAGTACTTCAATGATTTATGGTCGGTGAACAACTCGAATCTCTCACCAAGAAGATAATGGCGCCAAGACTTAAGTGCGAAAACAATCGCGGCCAACTCTAGATCATGGGTAGGGTAATTCTTCTCATGCACTCTCAATTGTCTCCCTCCATAGGCTATTACCCTTCCCTCCTGCATCAAGACTGCGCCTAATCCTGTTCCACAAGCATCGGTATAAACAACAAACGGCTTACTCCCATCCGGGAGCACTAAAACTGGAGCGGTGGTCAAAGCTCTCTTTAACCGTCGGAAAGCATCATCACAATCTACATCCCACGAGAAAACCAGATTCTTTTTCGTCAAGCGGGTTAATGGGGCTGATATCTTCGCGAAGTCTTTGATGAACTTCCTATAATATCCTGCCAACCCCAAGAAACTTCTTACCTCGGTAGCATTTCTAGGAACTTTCCAATCCTGGATAGATACTATCTTTGCGGGATCCACAGCTATCCCTTCCTTAGAGACCACATGCCCTAAGAATCGCACTTCTCTTCTCCAAAAATGGCATTTAGAGAATTTAGCTTTAAGACTATGCGCTCGAAGAGTCTTCAACACTTCCTTGAGATGTAAGGCATGCTCTTCTTCATTCTTGGAAAAGACCAAGATGTCATCCACAAAAACTACTACAAACTTATTCAGATACTCTCTGAACACTCTACTCATGAGATCAACAAAGTATGCGGGGGCGTTTGTCAACCCAAATGGCATCACTAGCCACTCATAAAAACCATCCGGAGTCCGGAAAGCAGTCTTCTCTATACTGTCCTCCGCCACTCTTAACTGATGAAACCCTGTAGCTAAGTCCATCTGCGAAAATACTGACGCGCCAACCAACTGATCAAAGAGATCATCTATCCTCGGTAATGGGTGTCTATTCTTCTTCGTGAGCTTATTAAGTTCCCTATAATCCACACAAAGTCTGAGGGACCCATCCGCCTTCGTGGCAAACACTACTGGAGCTCCCCACTCCGATATACTTCGCCTTATGAACCCCTTCTCAAGCAACTCCCCTACTTGCTTATGAAGTTCTCTTCTCTCACGAGGAGCCATGTGGCGTACTGGCAAAGACACTGGTTTGGCATTATCCACCAAATAAATTCGGAAATCTATCTCCCGCTTCGGAGGCAAACCCTTTACTTCTTCAAACACATCCGGATATTCCCGGACTACTCTGACAGAACACAAACTTTCGACCGAAGCATCGAGCGATTCAAGATAACTTAGCAAAACAGATTCCATGGGATTGCAAGAGATCTCGAGAGTGTTACCCAAGCGGGTCATGAGCCTGACAACTCTCCTTTCGCAATCAAGAACGGCACCATTACTGGATAACCAGTCCATGCCCAAGATCAACCCATAGCCCGTGAAGCCCAATACAAAAGCATCACATCTAAACTCAACGCTAAGTATAGAAATCTTCAAACCCAAACATATCATAGACAGATATATGGAGCCCCCAATTGGGTTTGAGACAACCAAGGGATCATCAACTAGACTGGTGTCTAAGTGCAGTGACTCAACTAACGATGATGAGATAAAAGAATGCGATGCGCCAGAGTCAAACAAAGTACGAACTGGATGATCAAACAGAAAAACCAGACTTTCAACGGAAATAGTTCTACCTCTCTGCTGAATCGGTGGAACTGAGAGAACCTGAACTTGCCCCCCTGACTGAGGTGGTGCTATAAGAGCTTGCACCTGGCCTCCTGAGGTAGACCCCGTCTTCTGCCCCTTCTTTGGGCAGTTTTTCACAAGATGCCCTGCTTCACCACAATGAAAGCAACCGGTCTTCTTCTTTTTGCGACAATCCTTACTAAGGTGTCCTGGTGTTCCACAATTGAAGCACTTCTTCTTCGTCTTCTTTTTGTCACCATTGCCTTTTCCGCCCTTGCCTTGTTGTTGCTGTTGCGGTTTCTTCTGATCCCCCTTTTTCTCTGGTGCCTTAGAATTCTTATCATCCTCATGCATAAGTGCCATGTAGACAAGCTTCTCAAAAGTGGCCCCCATAGGAATGTGAGTCATAGCTATTCCTTGCAATGGTTCGTTCAAGCCTCTAACGAACCTCAAAGCCTTCTTCTCCGGTGTATTCACCAACTCTATGCCAAACCTTGCTAATTGATTGAATTTGTTGACATATTCTTTCACCGTGAGATTCCCTTGCTTCAAATTCAAGAACTTCTCCATAAACAGATTCTCTTCCGCCCTTGAGAGAAACTTAGCCCCAAACCTTTGCTTAAAATCTGCCCAAGAGTCAACAGGGCGTTCTCCATTAGTGACCTCCCACCAGAATGAGGCCTCTCCCTTCATTAACCAAGCCGCCAACTTGACTTTCTTTCCCTCTTCCACTTCAAAGATATCTAGCAACTCTTCCACTTCCTTAAGCCAATCTCTAGCCTCTACGAAAGTCTCTGAACCTAGAAAAGGTTTTCCTCCTATAGCCTTGAACTCCTTGCAAACCTTAGCAAAATTATCCACTCTAGGCTGAGGAGGAGGAGCGGTTGTCTCTGGTGTAGTAGCATTGGCCGGACCCGCAGCCGCGGCCCTAGCCTCTTGCAACCTCCTATACCATAGTGGTATAACTAAACCTTCCGGGATGTTAAGATCTTCAGCCATGCTGAAACGAAAGAGGAAAGATTCAAAAAGGAGATTCCGAAAGATAAAGATATGGCTATTGGGGATTATGCTTTTCTTTTTCAAAAACTTTTTCTCTTAGAAGACATGCTTTTAAAAATACTTTCTTCGAAAATACTCTTAGAAAGTAGTTTTTCTCAAAAATTTTATCTGTTCTGGTAACCTTAAGCTCTGATACCACGTGTAACACCCCACTCCCGCTATGATCACTCACAAAGGGAATGCCATAACATCGGTGGAGTATTTTAGTGAATATAGAACAGAAAAATTACAACAAGACAGATATAAATAGTACTTGGAATTTTTAAAACATCATTTCATAACAGCGGAAGTAAAACATGTCTGGTTACATCATAAACCCATAATAAAAGTCAAGTACAATATCCATCAAAATAAAGAACTACATAATCCCACTCTCATACAATAGCCAAAACAAAGGAAAAGATAACTGGATAACTGGAGCTTTACATCTATCCAAGCTCCTAAAGACTGGAACCGCAATCCGATCAAACTCCACTACTGCCAGGATCCACCACAGGACCTGAGGGTTGGGAAAAAGATAAAAACAACGGGGTCAGACATAAGTCTGAGTGAGTCCTATAACTTTAACAATACAATCGTTAAAGTAACCAGAGAAGACATGAATTGATATACGGTAACATATAGGGATGAATAGCTACCCTAAGCAATCAACTAAACTAAGATAAAGGATAAAGACGCATCTACCCTTCCTAAGGTAAATTACTAAACTGCACCACACCAGTCGTTCCTAACTTAAAGGTTGATCCCACCCATAGCTTATAAAATTAACTTAATAGTACTTGCGTACCCCCAGGTGACCAAGTAGGCGCCACGGGGCCCTACAATCCACTAGGTGTACACACTACTCCCCATTCGATCGGCTCCCTAACGTAGATACCCGTGCTGGCCCCACCATGGGGTGTACCATTCCCCAACGTGGCAACCCGATATAATTAACGGTGCACGGCTTATATCTACACGATGCAACAACGGCTTATCTACCAACCCGGGCCCACTCACGCATATGAAGCCCGTTGGACTTGCGTTGCCACCGCTAACCCGTTTTGGCCTCTTATAATCAAGCCCAATATGCGTGTCCCGTCACTCGACATGGGTCGAGCCCACAAAGATACGTTTGGGATATTGGTTGAAATGGGCCCCCACAAGCTACCCACTTAAGCTTGTCAAATATCTAGTGTATCCCACTTAACCCTTTAATCATGTTTAATTACATGTTTCTCTTGGTTAAGTATACTAATCGTATTTTCTATTGCCACCCAAGGCAACCACTAGATTTTCTCATGCCACCCGAGGCACCCACTTAACCCCTCATGTCCCACTACATGCTATAATGGTTAAGTGTTTCTTAATTAATTAAGACCGTGATCTCCCGTAAAGATCTCCCACATTAGACTGACTGTTATGACCGCCTGGTTAAGCCGGTAGAATCCGGGCAGTCTTACGCCATAACAGAGTCTAACCTCGTATCTTTACCTTAATCACGTTTCTAATTTGTGCCTAAGACCTCTCACATTGGGCTGACATTTGTAGCAACTGGTTAAGCCGGTCGGGTCCGGGCAGTTTTACACTACAAATGAGTCCAACCTCGTGTCTTAGTCAATTAATTACACCTAATTAATCACCCTCATAATTTTATATTAATTATCCCTAATTAATCAAGTTTTTCTTAACATGGGTAGACCTAACTCAATAGGTAAATTCCCATGGGGTAGACCTAACTCAATAGGTAAATTCCCAACACATAGTATGGGTACACCTAACTAAATAGGCAAATTCCCATACTATGTTCATTTATTTTATATTATGCATAATTAAATTAATTTCACCCAATCTTATTAACCTATGCATTTAATTACCCCATCGTTCCCACGTAATTTCGTTCTCATGATATAACACATATAAAAGGTGTCAACTTGCATATGAATGAACATGTTTCAAAGGTGCCATCTTGCATATTAACAAACACATAACTTGCACATGCACTTGCATAACATGTCACATAACTTGCATATAATATGTCACATAACTTACATATTCACTTGCATAACAAACTTGCATATTAACTCATAGACTTGCATAATGTGTCATCATGAACTTGCATATTAACAAACATATAACTTGCATATTTACATACATGTAACTTGCATATTAACAAACATGTAACTTGCATATTAACAAACATGTAACTTGCATCTTACCAAACATGTAACTTGCATATTAACAAACATGTAACTTGCATATTTACTTACATGTAACTTGCATATTGACAAACATGTAACTTGCATATTAACAAACATGTAACTTGCATATTAACAAACATGTAACTTGCATATTAACAAACATGTAACTTGCATAGCATATCACCATGAACTTGCATAATATGCATATGATTACATAGCCCACAACTTGCATATTTAGCATCATGCAAACATAACATACATCATATTAAACTTGCATAAACTTACATACTCAACATGCATAAACATACATACTCAACATGCATAAACATAAGATTAATGCTAACATCATATCATATGATTCAAAGCTCATTAATCCACATACAAAACCATAAATCTCATCGCATCTCATCTAATTAGTTTACCAAAAGATCATCAAAGTGATAGAAACTCACAACTAGCAACTTTGAACACCAAATGAAGAAGATTAAGATGCTAAGAAGGGATTAGAAGTTGATTAGAGAGTGATTAGTATGCAACCCTCTTCATAAAATTAGTGGAGGCCATGAGAGCTAGCATTTTGCCATAGTTTAGTCACTAGGTTTAATTATGAATGAATTAGGGTAGGTTAGGGTCTTATTTATAGATTAGGCAAGTGTTTTAGGCCATAGGATTAACCCTAGATTCAATCCAAGCCATCAAAGCATGTCTTGGGGAAGAAGTCAAGTGTAGGAACCATCTAGGGCCTTTAGATTAAAGATGGACCATGAGAACCATTCAAATGCAAAATCTGCACTTGAGCGAATCGGCCCACGGGTTGACAGCCAAACACCCTGGATTAACCCCTAGTCGACCCAGCGGGCTCGGGTCGACTTCAAAAATCGGTCGGTTCGGTTATTCCCCTCTCCCAATTCGCTGTTTTGAGCATTTTTGCATATTTATTTATTAAATTTTCAATTATATATATATATATATATCAATATATATATATATATATATATATATATATATATATATCTACACAACCCATTTCACTTAATTAAGTATACTTTAATTTGGGAATTTTCGTGAAACTTCGCGAGGCCATATCTTGGTCATACGGACTCCGATTTTCGAAAACTCGGACTCTATTTCGCGTATTTTTCCGAGACGAACACAATGGCATATCCCGTTTCCCTTGATTCCCATTTTAGAATTAAATTCTGCCTCGATTTATGTTATTACAGGTTATTGAAAATACGGGTTGTTACATCGATCGCCGCCGGGACTATGGGGCCCTAGACCCCCATCGGCGCTGGGCCTTTGGCGGCTCGCCTTCGACTCGGAGCACGGCTCACCTTCGACTCAGATGCAGACAGATACTGATGGGGGTTGCATCTATGGGATGCGACATCCTGCTAGTGGCCAGACTCGATTCTTTTAATACTGGCTCCCCAGAAGATAATGGCGACATCTCCGGGCTGTAATATCACGTGATATGTTGAGTCGAGCGTGTCTTGAGTACTTTTGGTGACCGGACTAAAAGATCGGTTAACATTTACCCCCCAAAGTACGTCTTGTCTTGACATGGTGTGCTTTGGAATGGAAATTTAGATGATAGTTGGGTTGCAGATTTATCCTGCAAGTTATAGGAAAAACATGTTAGTTAGCAGGAACGCTCGTTGGGGAATCGTGAGCGAGCCGCTGTTGGTTTGGTGTCACACTCGCGTTGCTTAGTACTTGCATAGTGCCATCCTTGCGCATTTTAGGCGATTTGAC
Organism: Allium sativum; assembly: GCA_030737875.1. Lineage (NCBI taxonomy): Eukaryota > Viridiplantae > Streptophyta > Magnoliopsida > Asparagales > Amaryllidaceae > Allium > Allium sativum. The sequence goes on along the minus strand of CM060910.1, from coordinate 890,353,248 downwards.
ACTTGCGGGGGATGTGCGTACGTTGGTGCTTTGATGATTGGGCATTTTGTGAGTACGCAAGTGGTCGTTGAGTCGTGATTGACTTGGTAGTCAGGGCTTCGAAGATAAGTATATGTAGCCGTATTTCGCTGTATGATATCGAATTCCAATCATGGAACGTTCATTTAGGGCATATCGATCCCCCGATTGTAGTTACTTCCTTTTTCCTCTTCCCTGGATAGAAAATCATCGTAAGGCATGAAGGATGCCAAACTACTTCTTTTGTATTTTGGATGTTCAAGGTGTTTTTAGGTTTTCAGGAGAAGGGAAGAGAGAGGTGGAAAGTAAGAGGGCTTTCAGATTTGGTACCCAAGAACATGGAGCAGCGGATCTTGGGAAACGGGATTAGTAATTTGGATAAAGGTTGCCAAGCATGTGTGAATACGGGATTAGGATTTGTGTCCCAAGTGCTTATTAAATCTTTCACGCTCTTCGGGAGTTCGAATCCTGGTTGAGGAGATGACAACTAAGCCGACGCACGGGAGCACGAGACATAACTTAGCACTCCCATGACTTTGTCGAGCCTTGTCTTCAATCATAAGTTTGTAAACATGATCCTTGTCATGGTGCCATATGAGCAGGCAGTGATTAGTGATTTTTGTTCTCGCGACGCGATCCTCAGGAAATGGACTTTCTTGGACTGTCGGCTTGAAGGCTTATATAAGATATTGAAACGTGGTCAAGCTGTTAGTCTTGGGATCTAGTCAGTAACCTAACCACGATGCGGTTGCATCTTGACTTAGGTGTTGACTGGCGGCTGGTGATGGCTGTGGTGTTAGTTATTGAAGCTAAAAGCTGCCACCATGTTCCAGAGTATCAGTTTTTTGTGGAGTCTGGGTACTGATGAAAGCCGAGATGCCACCATTGCCTGAACTTTGGCTCCGGATTTCTTCCGTTGCGAGGTGAAGTGCTCTAAACACGACGGCTCCGTAGGATGCTGTGAAGATGATGCCAGTGCAGAGACTTAAGGGGATCTGATCGGGTCTTGAGATTTCCAGGCCGGTATGACAATCCATAGAGGGTTTCCCTAGGCCCGGGTACCTGCTAAATTTTGCTCGACGTCAGGGATGAGCTAGCAAGCTCGGATCTTGCTCAATGTTTCATGTCTAGTCGGTGATTGGAGTTGAACGTAACACAATTGGTTGGCAAATGATTCTGGAAATGAACTTATGCGGACTGATCTCTCGGATATGGGAGTAAGATGCGGGAGTATGGTCGAGTTGTTAGCCTCCAACCCAATTATGTCGGGGTCATTATCCGGTTCGAAAAATGGCACTGACGTTTGTCGGTAACTACTGCCATATTTATCCAAACTAGGTGTCGTCGCCGCGTTTTGATGCACTTGTAGGTATGCATTGAGGGGCATGAGTTAGCTTCATGTTGCGTTTGAGTATGAGTTTGTTGGCAGGACGCTGCGACTTTGCGAACCCAATGAACCGGCAATGGGAACTCGGGAACTTATCTAACTTCTCCAGCTCCTCGGGGAACTGGTGATTGTATCGGTCCCTCTGTCCTTTAGTTCGGGCTTCTATGCCCGGTCTACCTAGTATTGGCGGGAGGTTAGAAATTTCCAAGACCCGAGCTTTTGGGTCTGGATCATCCTCGTGGCAAGGTGTATTTTCCTCGTTAGAATGGTTGCCCCGAAGGTTGAGGCGATGGAAACGCCAGCACGGGGACTAGTAGGAATCCTGCCCAGGTCCTGCGATGAGTAAGATGACGCTGGGATAGGTGGGGGACCACCGCCGAGCTCGAGTACTTGTCAACTGAAGAGGTTGCGAGCGATGAACACTTAACAGTCAAATAGATGCTTCTTTTGCTGGACTGTTCCCTTTGGAGCGGAGGTGACACCGGGCTTTTCCCCCACGCCTCCTTAAGCATCCGGGTCCCGGTTAGAGTTACACCGGGAACACTCTGGAGAAGTAGGAGGAACCATGGACTTCGGGATACCACATTCATGTGAGACTCTTTGGAGGAGGAGAAGTTGTTGTTGAATGGGCATAGCTGATGTAAGACGGCAAGCAATGCAAGCTGGGGTGGAGAATTAGGTAGCCCGGCTGGTGGCAAAGTCGGAGGGGAAGTCGGACAGAATGAGGCTGCCATACAAGATGCCTGGGCAAAGTCTGGTCAAGATACCCAGGAGAAATCTGCTGTCGTGGTGGCGAGGAGGCAGGCCGATGCTGAGGCAGAGAAGGAGAGGGCCTCTAAATAGGCTAGGAATAAGGAGAGCTGCCGGTGACGCCCGCTAGAATAGGGCGAGAGGACCCTTAGCACACTTGTAGCGGATGCCATTATGTGGCTCCCGGCTAGGAAATTAGCTGATCAGAAGACTGCCGAAGATGCTGAGAAGAGAGCGGAGTTAGGCACCAAGAAGGCTTGTGGAGACACCTATGTTGGATTGGTCCTTGCTTCTTACATCGTTCCTAAGCCGTTGCCATGTGTTGCTCTCGGGGAGGGTATGATGATTACAAGCGGCGAGGATGATGGCTGAAGGCGCACGTCGATGCCTCATGAATCCATTACTCTTATGTAGAGTAGAGGAGGAGGAAGCAGTTCCGGAAGGAAAGGGCCCGTCATTGGTGGTGACCTGCCTGTATCGAACTTGTATAGACAAAAGAAAAGAAAAGGATGAGTAACATCAGTAGTTGTTAAAGGAATTAAAAATACGTTGGGTTAGGTGAACCAATAGTATATGCGAGTGCAGTCCTCTCTTTTGCTCCTTAAAGACATGGTGTGGTATTCATGAATACCCTGTCATCAGAGAGAAGAGATGTTAGACATGTAGTTTGTCTTACGTGTGCGTGAAATGGAATATGAATTAGTAAAGATCGCATTTCATGTTATGTGTTCGAACGTTCTTCTCATGTTTTCCAGCGTCCCGTGCTTGCACAAGCGTACTTGTTGTTACACCAACAGGAACGTGATCGGAGACCGCGCTCTAGGTTGATTGTTCCAGAGGGGTGTGATTGTGTGCTGCGTCCTAGGTCGTTGTTCCAGAGGGGTGAGACAGAGTATCGTGCTCTGGGTTGTTGTTCCAGAGGGGTGAGATAGAGCACAGGCTTCTAGTAAGTTTCCCTCAGCTCAGGAAACCCGTAGTTTGCGAAGCCAAGCTTGAGCGCCTGCTGTTTTTTCTTGGGTTGCCCGGGGAAATCCCAAGTGTAGCGAAGGCGTATGACGTCGCGTTATGCCGTCCGTCTGGTGTGTGCCTCTCCCGTCGTTCATCGGGTTGTAGCAAGGAACGACATCGTTTATTCGCCAGAGAAAAGCTTCGATCATCAGCGCATAGGGTCCGATCGTGGCCATGAGCTGCACCTAAGCCTTTAGGGCTTCGGGTAAACGATTAAATGTCGGTCTCGGTGCTGGGCTGAGATTCGACAGGTACCCATAGCCAGGGGAAATGTACATCGCTCCCGACTGTATGTTGGGCGGCCCCTAGTCGCGTGGGACTTGGGCGAACGATTTATCCTCGGCCTCGACCTTGGGCCGAGGTTCGAGTTAGAGGTTATTTATACTCAGTCGCGCCGTGGGCCAGCAACTCGAGTGGCGTGGCTAGCTCCCATGCTGGGGGCGCCGGTCTTTGCCAATGTTGTTTGGCCTCGATGTTGGATCGAGGTTCGGATGGTGGCACCGGGTCCCGTGGCCGGGGAACCGATGCGGCGATCGAAAGTTTGAACGCATGCTGCTTGTCATGATTAATCCGATACATCATGCACGGAGCAAACATGGAAGGGATACAGGAAACTAAAACTGGTAGGTGAGAAATTTCGCACCCGGCTGGGTGTGAAGTGGATTTCGGCGAGAGGCGTTGTCGAGGCAGGTTGGTTCTTTTGAGGCGTCAAACTCCTCAACACGAAATGAAGGAATCCACCGTTTTTCTGGTCCGAAATGAATGAATCAAAGCTTCCGGCATGGAGAAAATCGAATGAATCGGGCGGTGCCCACAGTTTCGACCTAACCGGTTAGGTCGATCGCCGGCGGGACTGTGGGGCACCGGACCCCCACCGGCGCTGCGCCCGGACCCACTTGACGGCTCGCCTTCGGCTCGGAGCATGGCTCGCCTTCGGCTCGAATGCGGATAGATACTGATGGGGTTGCGTCCAAGGGATGAGACGTCCTGCTAGTGGCCAGACTTGAGTCTTCTGATACTGGCCCCCTAGAAGATATTGGCGACACCTCCGGGCTGTAATATCATGTGATATGTTGAGTCAAGCGTGTCTTGAGTACTTTTGGTGACCGGACCAAAAAGCCGATTAACAATATGAATTGTATTAATTCTTTTGGCATTAGCTTGCTTTAATTGAATCAATTTATGTTTATTTTCCAACTTCATTCCATGCATTAAACTTTCCCATGTGGCATTATTTCTTTGTTGCATATACTTCTAATATTCTTATTTAAATGCGTTAACGCTTTCCCGTTTCATGCACTTGATATGTTACTTCTTTTTAATGCATTAAATTGCTTGGTTCCTCTTTCTAAACCATTTTTTTCTTCTGTGCATGCTTTAATTGCATAATTGACATGTTTGCATTCTATACTCTTTTTCTTTTATTTGCATGACGTTAATTCGTTTTTATTTAGGTTCATGCATCTACACATTTCTATTATTTTTAGTGCATGTATTATCTTCCTACAAAATTTTGAATTTCAAATAACATGTATACACATATGCCCCTTCTCAATTATTGTTGCATGCAATTTTATTAATTCACCTTTTTACCATTTACATTAATTACATTAATGTTTCTCTTTATTAACTGTTTTCTCTATCATAATTACATGCATGTACTTCCCTTTCCTTTTTAACATTATTACATGCGCAATTGTATTGCATACTTTTTTTCCTAGCGTTAACTTCTTTTTAATTTATATATATATATATATATATATATATATATATATATATATTGCATGCATTTCATTTTCCTTCATTTCAATGCACTCATATATATATATATATATATATATGTGTGTGTGTGTGTGTGTGTGTGTGTGTATTATCTATGCATATAATATATATACATACATGCATATTTTTAATTATCACTAAAAAAGTGGGGTGTTACATTCTCCCACCCTTAAGAAATTTCGTCCCCGAAATTTGGTAAGGGTAAAATCAAATGATCCCTCACATATTATACATCCATTATGTGTGCATCCAATTTTTGCAAACATTCTGCACATGTGCAGTGTGAAATACATCATAGTAGTTCATGTATGCCTAATTTGGTACCACCTATATGTATGCAAACTTTCAAAAACTCTTTATAAGCATGATGCTTACATCCTAAATATACTTACAATTCTATATGAATGAAATATTTTTGAAAATCAAAATACTTTTCATCCAAATTTTCCCACACTCTTACAGAATAAGAGCATAGTTCATACAATTGTTGCATCCAAAATCCTACCAACCATCTTTAAATTTCAAATTGTAGGAAAAATCTAATTTTCTAAATTCGATTTCTTATGTCACAAAAAGGTATAAAACGGAAAAATTTACATTTTCCGTTTTTCTTTTATGTTCCTTTTCTAATTACACTTGGATTTCACGTAACTACTCTATACAAAGTTTCCTATTTTCCTATCCAAGCATAACTACAAAAGAGAACTTCTTCTTTTTTCCTTTTTCTTTTCCTGTTATGTTTTGTTGCTTCTCTGAATTTATTTTTTTCTTTGTAGTTAGGCTATTTTTCTTTCTTAGCTTATTTTACTTAATCCAAGGATTTAAGTTTATTCTTTTCAAATAAGCCTTTCCATCCTACACAGCTACTACTAAGGGCCAAGAATCAATGACTATTTCACTAATGAAAAGTCCGACCACAAACTCTCAACGCTCTCTTGCCCTTCACTATTTAGTAGTCATTACTAGTCCTTGCTGTGCTTTATTTGCCTATACTTTTTCTTTTTTGAGCAACAGTTCTAGTCTTTACAATGCCTATGCATTCTACGGGAATTTTCTACTATTCCAAGATAACCTTCGCTATTTACTTTGTAGCCTCAAATTTCTCTGTTCTTTCTAGGCACTAACCCTTACCTACTCCCTTAATTTTAAAACATAGTTTGGCCTCTCTTTTTTTTCAAACATCAAAAATACTTTTAAGATCAAAACTTGAAAACATCATAAACTCTTTTGCCAAAACTTTTACAATTTCATGTTCTTAAAAGTTAACAAGGGTTAGACTCATAGTGGGCTTCCGACTTACCTAGGCTTTCCTAGACACCCCCACAAGGTCAATTCCCTCAACTATATATATTCCTAATCCATTTTCCTTTTTCTATTTAGTGGGCTCCTCTATAGATCTAGGTTTATATATATAACATATTTATATTTTAAAATACAAATACGCTCACTCATTATCTAAATAAGGAATCCTAAACCTAAGCTCTGATACCAGATGTAACAACCCGTATTCCGACGGACCGATTTTTTTTCAAAAATCCCAATCCATCGAAACCCGAGTTGGTTTGCTCTGGCATCCTGCAGAAAAGACAGAGACATGAAACACGTCAGTGTTCGGAAAACATCTCACAGCGGGAGGAATAAAATATAATGCAATTAAAAAATAATTTTACCTTAATAATAATACTGCTAAACCAGTATCAAAATCTATACAGTCTCTGTCATGAACCTAACCTGCGAATGTTGTGTAGAGGGGGATTAGAACATAAATCCTGTGTGACTGGCTTTAAATTATACTTCGGGATAATCCTACATATACCGTTCAATTACATTTTCTAATTTATTGGGTTATCTGTGTTATTAGCATTCAAGGCTTACACAAATCGCACCCATCTACTCCCTAGTAGATTAACCTAATACAGTGTATATGTAGCTACCCTCAACAAAGGTACAACCTATGGTACGCTACTCGCATGGTCTCCACCGTATCATCGTAGGAATATAGCAGTCCCTAATCCTATGCCCGAATGTCGTACGGATTTCTATATATATGTCGACGCTACGTCTGCAGAGAACCACTACTTCTATATTACGTAAGTGTTTAGACTGCCATCTTTGAACCATTTGATCGAATTAGGTTCCATCCTCGAATAATGCCCTCTAGTCTTATGATACACCACCTAGAGCAACATGAGTGTATCTAGACTTTCACACGTACGTATCGTCAATCTTTCTCGATGTCTATTGCACATGTTCCCTATGCGTGCTCCCGAGTCCCGTGGCAGGGCTAATCAAGAAACACGGAACTCGGCTGGGAGCTTTTAGATATCTACTGATTGGAGACACTAAGGTCTGCTTTTACAGTGGCTATGATCCCACTAGACCCATCCCTCAACTGATGAAAGACACCCAACAATATCAAGAATGAGAACTTAACCTCGGCCCCCTATGCCTTTCAATCCTATTTGCCAACCTGACCCATAACTAGATAGCAAAGTATATGGTCTATTGGAGTTCTCTGCCTTTCCGCTTTATGCACTGACTGAAGATGGTAGGTAGACGGCGAGTTGCTATCATAGGGAACTAACTGCTCTCGCTGAATCACGCTGGTCCATCTTAGTCTTTTGATTGCTCACTATTATTGCAATCAAGGCATACTCATTGGTTCACCTACGCAGACCTAACCTCTGTGAGTACAGGGGGGATCATTTGCCGCTCACAGAGGAATACCAAGAGCACCTTATGTCCCCGGAAGCCGCATGCTTCTTAACCCAATCCGTTGGAGCCTACAAGAATATCTAGATGGACATGCGCTCCTCTTTCTGTCTTTTGACAACCCGATGATCTACCCTTTATAGTTATTCATCCTCTAATGTATGGACTGGTCCAAGCGCCTCAGTTTTATATGTCATTAGACCCTACGTCTAACCGTTAATCACGCGCTTGAGCCACCTCGTGAGTTTTCTCATTTAACTTAGTTATTCTCCTTCACGTTGACTTCCTTTTCAAGTTTACCAAGTTACCCTCGCTTATTAATTCAATTTATAACTTAACCCATTTAAGTTCAATAATAAGCCTACAACATTTTATTCTCATAATCTATTCATTATTCCATCCCATGGTTACCATAACATGTTCTACTTAATTTATAATTAAGCACATCTTAATTCACAAATACGTTGGTAAGAGAATAATTTCACTTTTCCCTATCATTCCTTATAACTTATCTTATTTCATAAGTTATAATTCCCATTTGTCCCTAGGACAAGCCTACCTATTATCTTTCTTATTCGAGTTCATTCATAATAGGTTATTGTCATCATTCCCCATTTTGGCATTAATTAAGATTAACTTAACCTTTCTCATTTATTTAGCAAATTTTCTTAACCCCTACTCAATTCAACTGGTTCGTAACACCACTATAGATTTAATTAGGTTAAGTATTCCAATTTAATGAATTACCATGCTACCCATGTTACCCACTTAACACCTTTTATTATATCCATGTCAACCCTACATGTGTCGTCTTGGTTAAGTGTTCATTATTATTTATTATGTCCGTAAACACGCAAGACATCTCACATTAGATTGCGATTGCTGGATATGTCGGGCTGTTCCGGGCAGACTTCTACCGCATCCGAATCTATCCCCGTGTCTTGATACCATTACGGGTCCAATTTCCACCTAAGACCTCTCACATTAGATTACCGTTTGCGGTTGCAAGATATGCCAAGCGGTTCCGGGCAGACTTCTACCGCAGACCAAATCCAACCTCGTGTCTTAGGCATAAAAGTTTTTATTATAACTTATACTCATATTCAAATCTTGGGTTATAATATATGTCAATTACCCATAAACCCTCAATTCACGTTTGTGCTTATAATCCTATCAACAGATTATGCTTATAATCCCAATTCAACTAATAATCCCAATTTCATGTTCATAATTCCAATTTGGTTTATATACATAAAACCCACCCTAATTATATTCATACTTCCAAGCATAGTTATGCCCAATTCCCCATATATGTCGCATTTCTTCTTACATTTAATTAACTACAATAAAGTGAAATTATTCCAATTCCACCAATTGTTCGTATTCATTGAAGTTATGCTCCAAAATTCCAACCTATCCGTTTTACCCTAAATTACCCAACCTTAACTTGCACTCAAAGTACAATCTTGCTTATTCATGTCCATTATTAATCCACGCACTTCCCAATTATCCAAACATACTTAATTGTTCCAACTTAATTTGCACATATTTTCACTAATGTCCTAGATTAATATTTATTGTTATGCGCAAAATTACTAACCCACTTAATTTCAAGTATTTTATAAGTTGTACAACAATTCCCCAAATTTCAAATTTTGTCGTAAGTTATGCTACAATTCTTCAATTATAGGTTATACCCAAAATTTAACATTATTTATGCCCAAATCAACCCAACGTTTGCTAAATTACCATTCGTACGTTTATCTCTACGAGATTTGGCCTAGGCTCGAGGGTAGCCTGGCTATAAAAATTAAAAGGGAAGGAGGAAGGAAAGAGATAAAGAACATGCATAATAATAAAATTTGTAACATTTTAATTGGGGAATTGCTAAACGATATGTATACAGTTATTCACAAGAATAATTTAAAACCACTCACCTTGCCCGGATTAAAAAAGAGATAAATCATTGTTGTAACACTTTAATGATGATTAACCTTCTAAATTGATTGTTGATGAAGAACTTGTCTCTAAAAATCTCTACTTTAATTTATGTTGGAGGTGGAGGCTACGTTAGTTGAGAATTTAACAGCATGGAGGATAGGGTTAAAGAGATAGATGGGATTAGGGTTGGGTTTAATGATTATTTATAGCTGTAGTTGGTGAATTAGGGCCTTAGGATTAAAATAGAATCCATCTAAACCTTGCACCTCGCTAAAAAAAGAAGGTTCTAGAGTAGGCTAAACCAAACCAGGCGCGTTGCACCTATATGCACGCGTGGACACTGATGGTGTTGACACCTTCCTATATGCGGTTTCTTTTCTTTTTGTACAAACAAAATCTTAAATGCTCCTTAATATATGAAAAATACTTTTCTTTTCCATTAATGCATCCTTCCATTTGTCATTATTTTATATATAATATTAATTGTATTAATTTTTATGACATTAGCTTGCTTCAATTGAATCAAATTATGTTTATTTTCCAACTTCATTCCATGCATTAAACTTCCCCATATGACGTTATTTCTTTGTTGCATATATTTCTAATATTCTTATTTAAATGCATTAATGCTTTCCCGTTTCATGCACTTGATATGTTACTTCTTTTTAACGCATTAAATTACTTTGTTCCTCTTTCTAAACCTTTTTCTTCTATGCATTCTTTAATTGCATAATTGACATGTTTACATTCTTTATTCTTTTTCTTTTATTTGCATGACATTAATTCGTTTTTATTTAGGTTCATGCATCTACACATTTCTATTATTTTTGGTGCATGTATTATCTTCCTACAAAATTTTGAATTTCAAATAACATGTATACGCATATGCCCTTCTCATTTATTGTTGCATGCAATTTTATTAATTCACCTTTTTACCATTCACATTAATTACATTAACGTTTCTCTTTATTAATTGTTTTCTCTATCATAATTGCATGCATGTACTTCCTTTTCCTTTTTAACATTATTACATGTGCAAATGTATTGCATACTTTTTTTTTCCTTGCATTAACTTCTTTTTAATATATATATATATATATATATATATATATATATTGCATGCAATTCATTTTCCTTCATTTCAATGCAGCTACATATATATATATATATATATATATATATATATGCGTATAATATATACATATGCATATTTTTAATTATCACTAAAAATGCAGGGTGTTACACCAATTAACCCTTTTCACACTAAACCGCTTTTTTAATTGAACTGCGTTGACACTAAGCCACTTTTTAGCTATTCCCCTAAAACAAAAAATATGGCGCTAGCGAGGATCGAACTCTGTACCTCTTGTATGTAAGTCACATGTTCTAACCAAATGACCTACAAAGTCTTTTGCTTACAAACCTTAGAACAATGCTAAACATTATTCTTTTCTCATACCTTTTTTTCATGTTTTATTGTAATATTTAATTTAAAGATATCTTTTTCATCCTAAGTCGGTTTTCTACAAACCATAGGTCTAAATTGACTAGAAAATCGCTACGAACGCGATGATGCTAATTTCGTGACCAAATTCCTAATGCTCTTCAAATTTCCTTTTTTATTTCTATTTAATTGTTTGCATGTATTTCTTCGCATTTCATGTATTGCATTTAATTTCTTTTATTAATCTTTTTCCTTCATTTCACTGCATGAACTTATTACATGCAATTTCATTGTCATTATTTATTTTTTCTCTTAAATATATCTATGTATAAAATGTATATAAATATTTCCACACTTTTAATTTCATTAAAAATGCGGGTGTTATAGCGGAAATATTATATATTATATTTTTTAAAATAAGTATTTTGGAACCGATACAGTGGAAATAAAAATTTATTTTTAGATTTTAAATTATTATTTTTGGAATCCCCGGTCTTCGAATCTAGAGAGTTGATCTTCGATAAGGATCCCTTAGGTTTGAATTTTGAATCCGTCATCAAATGGCACATATGGAAATTAAGTATAAGAGAACCAATGAATCAATTATCTAATTGTGTGTTTTAGAAATCAAAGATGGTTGAAATTTATTTGAGATGAGAATTCCGATGGGAATGTGAATGAAAAGGGAAATCCAAAATCGTTTTAAAAATGAAACGATGAATTTTATTTCGATATTCATTAATGAAAATAAAACTGAAAAGTTATAATTGGAATTCGATTGAATCAAATTGTATTACTAATTTATTTAAATTATTCAAAACTTGGACGGATAAATTATAATTGTGTTCGAACCAATAATGTATGATCGGATATACGAATTCGACTGTAAGTTATAAACAGGTTGATTAATTAACAGGAAGTGAATTGTGAACAAGAGTTGTGAATGAAGCAAAATATGAAGGAAGATTTTAAAGAGATTTGAACTAATTTATTGTAACGAGTTCTGATTCGTATAGAAGAAATAATATTTACTTTTTAGAAGTAAATAACGTTTGGAAGAAAAAATATTGCAAATAAAATTAGAAATAAATAAGATGGAGTTAACCAGTACGGTGAGATTATTTTGAAGTTCAAAATATAAATCAAATGAGATTTTCCAAAGTTCGGAATATGGTTTCAAATAAGAGATTATTCGAAGGAAGTTATTCGTGGAAATCAACTACGTCAATTTTCAAGAAAATATTATTTACTTTCCGTTGTTAATTAAAATTTAATATATTATCAATAAATTGTTTGGATTAATGAATAAAGCATATTTTAAAGTCAATTATTTCGATGGTATGAATTATTGTTATAATCAGTGATTTTTGTAAAAGCAGTAAATTCTTAACTCGAGTTTGGAATTTATAAGAACAAATGGTTTGTGGGTGTTCGAAGTTGTGAGCTTTATCTGTTTCAAGGTTAATAATGTTGTTCAATTTAGGTCTGAGAGGTAAATATACCCCAACTTGATTGACTTCATTGTTGACTAAGAAACGATTAAGGATCGGTAGCAAGAATTGGTTAAGTGAAGTGAGCTAATGAGTGTCTACAATAAGTGGCAATAACAATGTTTTATTTAACATCTGTTTTAATTGAACTAACAAATTTAGAAATGATTTCATGATGAATAAAATATTTTTTTTTCTATGGAAAATAACGATTTGCAAATATATGGAAACATTTTCCAATAAGAAGTATAGGAAATAAATATGATAATTGGGAATGTTTTCAAAAGATCATAAGAGGCTAACGAATGGCTAGAACTGAAGAACAAAAAGTCGCATGACGAGAACAAAGAGCGGTAGAACGTAAGAGAAGTGGAATTAAAATTTGAATCCGAGGATTTCATAAGGAATGTTTTGATAAGAAGTTAGGAATGGAGTTAGGGAAATTGGAAACTGACTGAATGATTTTCTAGCTGTTGATCTGATGTTGGTTTCAGCCTTCGGGGTTGATATTTAGGTAGTTGTTCGCTTGCTAATTCATGGCTGAAAGCTATGGATATGGGAGGGTAATAATGCGGGAATGGGAAGTTTGTTATAAGGATGGAAAATTCTGAAATTTTGAGAGCATAAAGATTTGAATTTAATAATCGGAAATCTGGAAGAGAAATTAGTTTATAACCAATAGATTTATAAATCTGAGTTGGAAAGGATATCAAGTATCTGAAGTGGTTAAGAGATCAAAACTAAAATTTTGAAATCGGAATGAAATTTGAGAATGTTCAACTTTGGATATTGGAGAAATAAGATTCCGTAACTTGTTTGGAAATATTTGGTGAATTTGAAAATTGCTAGACTGGTGATCGATTTAAGATAAAATTTAATATAACGGAATTTATAAAAAAACGAGATGTTTGAAATATGATTGGGAAGAAAATCTTATGTAAGTGACGTAAGTATGATTTATGAAATAAAGTACTATATGTACACAATATTATATGTCCTCAAATCTAGATATGGAAAGTACCTTCCTTCTTTGAATTTCGAGCTTAGTTGAGATGTGCTGCTCGTGGTGGTAGGTTGTCCGAACATAAAACTCGAGTTGTCTAAAAGAACACAACCGTGTAGCGTAATTCACGAAGATGTAGATGGCCTACGGCGGACAGATGTTTCTTGGGGGAACCAAGTGTAACCATTGTGTCTGCTGCGATCTACAGTCGTGATAATGGCGTAATCCGTAGAGCTATAAAATCTTACGGGTATAGATGTTTCCTGAGGGAATCAGGCGTAACCATTGTGTATCTGCGGTCCACATGACATATCTACAAGTGAAAGAGATGTAACCATTAGAGTTACTAAATGTAGAACAGAGCCATGCGATGTTTGAGATATCTTAGTGATGTGGAGCCACCTGTTGAATGCAGCACTGTGAACGAATTTGTCCTCATGACATGATCTGTCATTGTGACTTGATTTGTTTTTGGGACTTGATTGATACATGTGATTTGATTTAACATTGATTGATAATTTATTTTCGTGACCCTAAGATAGAGCAGTCAATGCTCAGTGACCTCAGCTTTCTTTTGATTTGTAAATATATTATGTTGATCTGTCCATGAAGAAATTCATAGTGAAGTGATTTCCCATGGATACGGATGTTTTCTGGGGTGTCCAAACGAAACCATTGTGTATTTGCGATTCATGAACAATCAACATATCAATATCACCTTGGTACTTTTCGTATCTATTTTTAAAGAGAATTTTTGAAATATTTTCACTAGTAGTTGAAGCAAGGATATTTAGTACTTGGAGATTTTAGTCGTGCGCCTGGCCAGCGTATGCCTAACATCTATGAGAACAACAACAGACTTGTCAAACTTCAAGTTATTAAATATTTTCGAAATAATAATTTTGAAATTAAAATATATGTATCTTAATAAGTTAAGGTAGAGAATTTCATAGTATTTTTAAATCCATGGCTTTGGAATAATAATACAAATATTTTTGGTCCGAGCTTGTGTTATAATATAAAAGCGATAAAAGATTTCGAATTTTGGAAAATTTAAAATTGATAATTTGTAATTTGAAGAAGAAGTATTATTTACACTCTTCAATGAGTGTTTGAAAAGACTTTATGAATTAAATGAGATTTGGTTGAACTTGGATTATAAGGAAATAAATGGAACAATGAATCTACAAATGAGGTTATAAATAAATTTGGAATAATTTGAGATGCTTAAAAACCTAATTTATGCCAAATTTAAAATTTGAGAAGAGATTCGTTTTGAAAAGAAATTTGTTTTTCCAAGTAAACTGAATATGATAGATAACTTAAATATCAATATTTAAATTAGTTGTGGGAAAATTTCGCAAATATATGAAAATGTGAAGTATACAGTAGTATAACTTTAACGATCTCTCCTTTTCGAGGACGAAAAGTTTTAAAGGGGGAAGATTATAACGTCCCAGAAATTTCGATAACTGAATATCCGATTAATTAAAGATATTACGATAGGTAATCAATTTTTATATTGATGTTTGGATTAGAAATTTAAAATAAAATATATTTCTTGAGTGGAATTGACTTCAATATTTTTCAGATTGATTGGTAGGGAATCAAATATTTATTGTTGAATATTTGAATTGGATTTGATTGGATATTTGATTTGGGTTTTGACTAAAATATAAATGGGCAGATTTAAAAATAAATATTATCAATGTTAAACAAGTTGAAAATTTTATTTGCTGAATTATATGGAGAATCGGGTTAGATATATGTGTATATTAGTATATGTAAAGATATTGAATTTAACGTTTCATCGTATAGAGTTCTTAGTGGACAACCATAATAAAATCGGCAAACCGATAAATAATTAAAAATAAAATAACAGATAGAGTTGAAATACAAGTGAACTAATTTTATTTGATTTGGAATGCGGAAATAAAGAGGCACGTATAATTTTTGTCTCGTTTGGAGGTTGTGTTGGTGGTATGTGTTTTGAGCATTCAACAATAATTTGCGGTGCAATTTAATATTACAACGGTAGTACCTATCTTAAGTAATACCTATCTCAGCTAAATAAATTTCGCGCAGACCTATTGTCTAAATCGCGGCTAACCTCTCTACCTATATGATATTACTTTGATCTTATCCCTTTCCTTATTCAATAAAATCTGCGTTCTATCCTATTTCTTCAGCCACAAAAATTTGCTCCTCCTCTTCAGTTATTAATGGCAGCCGAAAATCCCCTATTCCCAAATCCCTAAAATAAAATCAATTCTTGTCCCAAAATTATTTCCACCTAAATCAATGGTTACCACTTCCAATCGAAGTTCCTTCATCGCCAAAGCCCTAAATTGTTACCGCTCCTCCAAATTTGAAGGTCACTGCACCGGAAATTTAAAGCACCACCTGCTTGTCCCCCACCGCAGCACCTGCCTTCATTTCACCTCCTTCAGATGCACGTAGTCACCATCACCCCACCTCATAGAAGCCGCAAAGAATCTCAAATCGAAGCCACAAGTATCGAAGTTCGCTTATCACAACCGCTCCCTTTGTTCATCACTGTTTTTAGGTGAGTATCCACTCTATCTTTGATTCAAGTTCATTAATTTAGGTAACTTAAATAAATAGAGTAGTTAATTTCTTTGATTGTTAGAAAAGTTGATTTGGTACTTGTTGCTACCTAATAACCACGGTTTTGTACTACCTAAAATTTAATTAGTTATAGACTTGGCTTCATATAGTGTGAAATCAAACTGCTATACATATGCTTGCGATCCTGTTCCGATCTATATAATTTATCCTCATGAGCTTTCTTGCTTTAAACTAGGGAGTGTGCGATATAAAGGGATTTTATAATTATACTTTTTTTGGTTATACATTTTACTATCCTGGTTGTACTCTGTTGAATGTGCCTTGTTCGAACTAAAAATAAGACTTACATGTTACCTGAAATTTGAAATGAAGAAAGATGAATGTTTGAAATCAGTATCATATCTCTGTCAACTTTGAATCAACTAAATGAGGAACAGTGCCTAGGCTACTTTAAGTTTCAAAATGAAGAAAGATGAATTCTTGAAATCAGTAATATATCCATTGTAGACGTTCTTGATGTTTGATTACTTTGTGTTTGATTGCAAAGAATACAAAAATAATTATGGAGTTTGTTTCTAAAAGCTTTGATCCTCTTTGTCAATACATGACGTAGTCTTTACGTATTCATTTGCGTGCTGGATGGTCTTGTGCATGTCCGTATTTCTTGGTTCATTGAGTGTTAAGGAATGGTCCAAGCATTCTTTTGCTCTCTGCCATTAGCATGTCGTAAACTAGGTGTAACCTGAACAATATGATAAGTAGGATAAGTATTATATTCTCATTTGTCAGCATGATCTATTAAATTTAATCCACTTCAGTTTGACATACATAAAGTTGGGTGTGTAAAATTGATATATACGTTGGTTAGCTTATAAATACCCCATCCCTAGCGAATAACGGCTTGCTTTAAAATATGGAAATAGTTTTGGTTGAGCAACATGTATTCAAAGTGCTTGACATTCTCACCAAGCTGATTATTTAGCTGTAGGATATCTTCGAGTTATAACTGATAAAATATTAACAGTTTGAGCGATGGAGTTCTCTTATTTTTCCGAATATTAACAATTTTCAAAATATACTATTACTATGCCACTCATTCAAAAAAAAAGAATAAGAAGAGGCTTTTGAAAACTGTTACGGTGAGTGCACAATGGAGAAAATGCAAATATTCAAACTGAAAAGCATATATATATATATATATATATGTGTGTGTGTGTGTGTGTGTGTGTGTGTGCGCGCGCATATGGGTTCACCTTCCCAGTCTTGTGTAACCTTATGTATACGGTTAGAGGTGCCTTGCTCTGTTTTTCTTTAATAATAATAAGGATACATGCTCAGGTTCTTTAATTTACCATGAAACTGTACTTGACTTAGGTGCATGACTTGTTGCATTATGATGTCTTAGTATGAATGTTCAATATATTCACATGTTATCTATTCTGTCTTGTCGTCATACATTCATGTATTTTCCTTAAATTTTTCACTTGCCTGAACTAAATTCTATAGAAATATCACCCTTAAACTATTTCCTATTTCCTTACATCTTTGTATTATTTTTGCCCAACTGAAAATAAAATTCTTTTAGTTTTTCTGCGATTTCTTTTGTTCCATTGTTTTCCTTTGATTAGTTCTAAAACCAAGTTTGAGTCTGTTTACGCTGCCTAAACTCAATTATGCACCTACGCATTTCCTTTTTAATATTTCATGAAACGATGGAGATGGAATAAACAAATATGATTTGAATTAAATATAAAATCCCAAACTACAAACGGAAATGTTTAACACGTCTATAGCATTAAACCCTTTTGCTAAGTTATTGCTTATTGTAACTAGAAGCACATCCACACACATTAGTTAGTCACTTTAATTTCCTGAAGTAAATGTGACAAGTATGAGATTTTTACATGTTATATGCATAAGTACTTTCCCTCTTTGATATGTTGCCTGGACCGCAAGCAAGTGGGTTCATCCCTGTTGAGCACTGTTTTCTTTAGCACTTAAACATGACTTGTTTTATTCGTGTTATACTAGAAAAGCAGAAGTATGCCGCATGTTTATATCTACGTCTCACCTGAACTGCATACCATCAACATGTAGCCTTTATTTATAGATTGGGCAGTTATCCCTTCTTGGAATTAAGATATTGGTTGCATCGTACCCTTTTCCTTGACTATTCGAAGTGTATTAAATAGCTTCTAGTTGCAGGCATTAATCATTTATGCTAGCCAAATTGTTTATCCCATCGCATACTCCTTTTTGAGATACCTTGATTACTGGAAGCTCGATTTTAGTATATATATGTATATGTGGTGGCCGATGTACACCTATGTATATATATACCACTGTATGTGTATATATGTCATCGGTATACGTATATATATAAATACATATGCTGTTGTGACTTGTTCATCCAAAGTCGTTATGTTCGAAGTTAATATTTTGTTAGGATTAACTATTGTATTTCAGTTGATACTGGAATTAATTTACTTGAACAAATGATTAATCCTGACTCGAGTGTTTTATATTTTTGTATGAAACGCTTGGCTGAGATCCGATGTTACAGATTTAAAGAGTTTAGCTTAGGATTGGAAGATTGACGAAGCTGGGGATTCCAAAGTTGGTGCACTCTGAAGATTTAAAACAGTAAATATTTTTCTACATTTGAACTATATTTTTAAATTCCTTTGTATCAGAAAAATCTTGTATTCAAAAATTATGATTAGCAAATAAAAGTCTATTCTTCTGTTCAATATTGTGTAATTTATTTTATATTTTTTGTATTGATTCTGTTTTAAACTCTTTAAGCTAAATAACGATCCGTCAATTTGAATGTTTTAAGCTGGTTTAAATACTGATTTGAAGCGGTCAAAAAGGCAGGACGTTACAGTGTGAAATATGTCAATTGCAGAATCTGCGTTAGCACACCATAAAAATCGTGTACATGGTCATTTGGATCATCACTACCTTTAAAAAATACACTGCTATTGTCAGTTAATTTTTCAGTGCCATATTATTTGGTGCTAAATTTATATCCATTGACAAAGAATATTGGATATGTCTTGACATTTCTTTTTGGTCCAATTGCCAAATGTTTCAATCCTTCATCCACAACATAATTTGTTGGATCAAAAACATAATTAATAACCAAACTAGTGAATTCTTTGCTGATATCGCCGTCTGGATATTGTGATTCATAAATGTTGCAATTATATATAGGACAAATGTTACATATATATGATTAAAGATACAATACATGTATATATAGATGTATAAGTTCATTACCTAATGAACGGTGCAATTTCATTGCAATTGAGAAGAATATATGTGTGTGCTGCATTATAATCTCTATCATTCATCCATTCTTCCATACATCTACCAGATGGCCAACCATGTTTTTTAAAAATAAATAAAGTCGCTTGACATTCATCATGATCAATGCCTACATCATTACGCGCAGTACCTGCAAATGATATGTTCATATGATCACTAAAGTAATGAGAAAAAAAAGAAGCTTCTTCTTTGATGTACGATTTGGAAATAGAACCTTCAACTCGAGATTTCTGCCCCATGTTTTTCTTTAGATGGTTTAAATACCTATTTAGTATTATTGTAAACTATGTTTTTATACATTTCATTAACCAAAATTTAATTAACAAAATATTAATATATCTTTCAAATGGATACATCCCTCCGTATTGAGCAGGCTCTCGAAGACGTGCTTCTAATGGAAGATGAATAGGTAAATGGTCCATAACATGGAAAAAACTTGGAGGAAATATATTTTTTCAATTTGTAGAGCAATATAGGGATTTCTTCCTCTAGTTTACGTAGACGATCAATTTTTAATGTAGTAGAACAAAGCTCTTTATAGAACAAAATGAGCTCTATTACAAAAATACAAACTTTTACGGGCAATAGTTCTTTGAAAGCGACGGGCAATAAATTTTCAATTATAACATAACAGTCGTGGTTTTTCATCTCGCTAAGTTTATTGTTTTTATAGTCGATAAATCTATGAAGATTGGAAGATATACCATCCGGGAATCTCTATCCTTCCATCCATTTTAGAAGTATTTTAACTTGATTACCGTCCAGTTCATAGCACGCTTTCGGTTTCCTGGTGTCATTTGGCCTTATACGAAGGTCGGGACAATTACATATTACTTCGATATCACGCCTTGATTTCAAATCATCTTTCGTCTTACCCTTGACATTCAAAATTATATTAATTATATTGTCAAACATGTTTTTCTCATTATGCATCACGTCAATATTATGACGAATCAGGAGATCTTTCCAATAAGGCAACTCCCAAAATATGCTTTGTTTCCACCAATTATGAGTCGTTGATTTACCTTGAATGTCTGTATGTACTCTGGTTTCATAAATCTTTGGATAATCTTGTACAAGTTCAAAAATTTCTTCAGTTGTCCATATTTTAGGTGGTCTCTATTTTCCTTCCTATAATCTATAAAAAAATTCTTATCTCTTCCTAATGGATGATTAATATGAAGAAAACATCTATGACAGTCAAACCATGAAATTTTCTTTCCAATAGGTAAAGAAATTCCTCTTGTTTCTTCCATGAAGTATGGACAAGCTAGACGGCCAGTCGTACTCCAACCTGAACGTATTACATACGCAAGAAAATCGCTAATTTTCAACAACAGAGAAGCATGCATACGGAAGTTCTTTTTTGTGAAATATCATATGTTCCTACCCCTTCGTACCACAATTTTTTAATTCTTCAATCAACGGTTGTAAATAAACATTGATTCCTTGTGTCAGATCATCAGGACCTGGGATGGCAATTGTGAGAAACATATAAGGAGTTTTCATACACATCCACGGAGGTAAATTATAAGCTGTGACAATTATAGGCCAGGACGAATATTTAGATCCAAATTGAGAAAATGGTGAAAATTCATTTGTGCATAAACCAAGTCTAATATTATGACTTTCAGATGCAAAATCGGGATACTTCTGGTCAAAATGCTTCCATGCTTCTCCATTAGATGGGTGTCTTAACGTACCTTCTTCCTGTGTTCTCACATTGTGCCCTCTCATATGTTGCGCGATTACAGAAGATGCATATAACATTTGAAGTCTAGGAATAATAGGTAAATAATGCATACGTTTATACGGGACTTCCTTTCCCTTTTTCTTTCTCATTTTGTATCTTTCCTGATTACATATTATACAATTCTTAAGGTTGATATCTTCCTTCTAAAATAGCATGCAACCCTTTAGACATGTATCTATTTTTTGATACGGTAAACCAAAGTCCGACATCATTTTTTTACTTCATAATGATTTTCACACATTAAATTATTGAGAGGCATATGTCACTTCGCAGCTTGTACAATGGCTGTAAATCCAGCTTCTGTGAGGTTGTATTTAGATTTCATCGCAATGTATTTAGCAGTTACTGATAATTGCATTCTGCTTGCACAACCTTTCCAAATGGTTTTTTTTGCGGCATCTAATAAATCATGTACTTTTTTGGCTTCAATGTTTGGTTCTTCTTCATCATTACCATCATCATCATTAAATTTTTGAACTGGGAACATTGACCGTGCAACATCTTAAACCATTTGTTCTACAAGATTCGTCGTAGAACTTTCATTATCCACCTCCTCCTCAACTTGTACAGAAGTAGATGCTAATGGTTTTCCATGAGGATCCCAAAGCAAATAGTTTGACACAAAACCATGCTGATGCAAATGAACACTAACCATTTGCAGTATCAAATGCTTTAATAACTTGCATCTACTACAAGGACAATGGATTTCGATGTCGTTTCTGTTGTTACTTAAAGCAAAATCAATAAACACGTTGACACCATTAATAAATTGTTTGTTTATTGTGCCATCAGTTTCTCTTCTTTTGTATATTCAGCATCGATCATTAAAATAATCGTCCATTTTTCCTAAGTACATATAAGATTAAAAAGTATGATAAAAATAACACAAAACCAAAAAGCTCATATTGTATAAAGTTTATTTCAGCAGATGAAAGTCCATTTTTTTAAGTAGATGAAAATGCATTTTCTAATTAAACAACCATTTTTATTATTTTTATCACTAGTTGAAATAGATTCGAAAATTTTGTGTCCAATCGTCAAATTCTCACAATTCTCGTATAATTGATATATGACGCCAGAAATTCATATCCTAATCATGATAAATACTAATATCTGATTTCATTCGGAATACTCAAAAGCTAAGTTTGTATTTTAATGAAAACATTTCTTTAACGTATTAATGGTGATAACTGACATTCTATTAAAATAATTTTGTTGTTGAACGCATGTTATGTTAATTGATCATTTACTAGTTGGTCATCCTACCTCCCATTACAACTACAATAACGTAATTAAATCACATAAATCTTTTCAATTTAATCGATTCAACAAAATTTCGGCAACACTTCCCTCTAGTTCCCTAAACAGTACACATTTGCGTGTACATAGGGAACATAAAGGAAGTGCTTTCTAAATTTTGAGAACCGTTTAAAATGAAATGACTTACGATATTTAATTTCGTTATTGTGTTCGTAACTTGTTCAATACAAAGGGAAAACCCAACAAATATTGTATATGATGAATATATAAATGTCCGTTACGTTAATAAAACGAACATTCACATAACAATTGTATACAATACTTATCAGATGGGGCCCAAAAAAAACTCTATAATGCTTTATGAATATAATATATTACGATTAATGCTCTTCGATCTTTAATTGTACGTATATGAATTTTATCACATATATGTATATTTTAAACATTAAATCGAACTATACAACCGTACGTTTTCGCTAAATTTTTATAAAACATAAACTTATTTATTTCTATTTCCACTACACGTTTTCGCCAAATTAAATATCGTTTTCAATGAATTGGGATTTTTACAACATTCAATCATCTTTACATCTTCATGTGCATCGCGATACCATGAGATTATCATAGTTTAACTCAGAAATACAACACTATGCATATACATATATATATGCACATATACATATACAACATAATTAACCCTAAATTAGAAACATAATCAAATCAATCCATATATACATGTATTAACAGCAACTACACATACAAACATACATGTCTAACAAATAAATTAAGCTTAAATTAGCAAACCTAGGGTAAGAAATAAAATTAGGGTTCATACCTTCGAAAATGGGGATGGATTGAATATTAGAGAGGAGGGAGGAGAGTTGTGAAGGTGTTGGAGATGTTGTAAGTGGGTGATGGAGCTAGGAGGCTGAAATCAGAAATTATGGAGGAAGAAATTACGGGAAAGATGGATGTTTTGGGGGAGGAATTGAAATAGGGAAGGAGAAAGCTGATTGGGTGAATTTCTGCTTGACAATGCAACGGTGACCAACGGATACCAACGGGATCATAAATAACAACCTCCAACGTCCTTTTTTATTACATAAAGAAATTTCTGGAGTTAGGCTCCATTGGAAGCTGAAACACCCCACCTCCGTTAGGGTCACTCTCAAAGGGAATGCCCTAATTTTGGTGGAGGTTTATAAGTATAAGTCATAGATATACAAGACAGATATAGGGACACATATTTTTGAACAGCGGAAAATAACAACAACTTTTATTTCAACATAATACGTGTTGCACAAACCATGTCATAATTCGTTTTACAATACTTCCAAAACATAACATCTTCATAACTGTCTTGATTACATTATTTAAAGAAGCATAAAGAAAACATAAATAAACTGCATAAGTCCCATAATTGCTGTCCAAAGCCATAGTCCAAAACGAAAAAGATCCAAGCAATACATTCTTTCTCTTCAAGCTGGATGTGAAAGCTGGTCAAGCTGCGGTATTCCCTCCCTGTGGATCTGGGGGGGGGGGGACAGAAGAAAAGAAGACAAAAGAAAAGTAGAGTCAAACATAAAGCCTGAGTAAGTCTAGGACTATTCAGTCTATGAATAAAGAACTGGGTATGATAAGTATAAACTAGAAATGGGAAAGCACCATAAACTAAGTTAAGTTGTCTAGGGTAGAATATACTACCGTACCCCATATTAATCTCTGTACCCATATAAACTAGTTCCCAACAGGCACCCCATAATCAGGGTGAAGTGATCCATTTATGATGATCGGCTCCCACTCGCATAGTTACATGTGTCTTACGGCACCCGATGTTGTAGTTACCTATGCTGGTCCAACCATGGGGTGTATCAAGTCCCATGGTGGCGGCCCGACACAATCCTAGAATGCACAGGTATTCTACTGGTGCCCAGTGCCATATTTTTCTGCGCCGGAGTGTGTGCACGCCCACACCCCCTTAGAACCTACACTGCTGCACCACCGCCGTCGATTTGACCTCTTACAGTCAGCCCAGTAATCGTGCCCCACCCTGCCTAGTTCAGGGTATCCTGATACACCTTGTAGGGTTACTGCTGAAAAGGGTCCCCCGCTACTAGGTTTTCTATTTCTAGCCAACATGCTAAGTTGGTTAAGTGTTTTATAAACCTAACCCCCAAATCAGTCTGTTTAGTTTAGCATGTTCCCTTTTGATTAAGTATTAATTTAATCTACTTAAACCTATCAATCCTGACTCAGCCTTAATTGTCTTATTAAAGCCTTGACCTCTCACATTAGACAGGTATTGTTGTGGCTGCCTGTTGCCGGTTGGGTCCGGGCAGTCTTACGACAAAACTCAGTCTAACCTCGGGTCCTTATTGGGCTCCCTGTTTAACCACCCACATTGGATAGGTATTGTTGTGACTACTGGACAGCCGGGCGGTTCCGGGCAGGTTTACATCACAACTCTATCCAACCTCGGGTTAAACACATCGTATTTTCTACATTTACATATTTTGTCTCTTTTCTTTTTATATGTAAATATTTGCGGCCCATTATTCAAATTCACCTTTATTGGTTAAAATTTATTTATGCCACTTAATTATTTTTCAAGGCTGTTGGCATGCGTCCAACATGCCAACACATATGTTCTATATTTTAACCCAAACGTCATTACCCCCGTTTTACACGTTCGCTACAATATAAGATATGTTGGGTTTAACATTTAAAACCCAACTTAGCCATATGAAAAGGGGAGGCTTATAACATGGTGTTTATGAGGTAACATAAAAAGGGGAGTGTGAACGCATGAACTTGCAACATAATGATTCAATTAACATAAAGTAGGCACATGTGAACTTGCAATTGTAACAGCATATAATCATGGCATAAACAATACTTAAACATGAATCATTCTATTCATATAATCATGGCGTAAACAATACTTAAACATGAATCATTCTATTCATATGATTATGGCATAAACAATACTTAAACATGAATCATTCTATTCGTATAATCATGGCATAAATAATACTTAAACACGAATCATTCTATTCATGTAATCATGGCATAAATAATACTTAAACATGAATCATTCTATTCATGTAATCATGGCATAAATAATACTTAAACATGAATCATTCTATTAATGTAGACTTGCAATTGGAATGTAAATCTAACTCAATTGTGTCACATATATCACCATATGGTTTTGATAACAACTTAGGCCTAAAACATGTTTCAACTAGGCATAATACCAAACATAGTTTAGTCATGTTCATAAAGGTGCTTACTTTTGTTTCTAATACAAAAGTATGATTTGCTAATTCCAACATAGATTCATATAAACTATAGTACTTAGTTGTATTCAATTACACACTAAAAGTGATCATAAAGGTATGTACATCATATTGGCATAATTGTGAATCATATACTTGCATGAATCCCAAATAAAATACCACAACCTATGATTGTCAACATAAATCATATACTTGTATGAATCCAATCGTATACCATAACATTTCCAAATCGTTTAGAATCAAAATAATATACAAATATATATTATTATTGCCAAAATTCCATTTCGCATTTTACACAAATCAAACGCAATTAATTATTCATATCGGAATAGCACTCTACTTACAACGTATGACGAATCTTCAATTCAGGAATCTGAATTCTGAATTTGGAGATGCTATCCTTTGTTGTAGGCGTTGCTTTGATTCAATTAACGTTGCTTTAAGCTTTTGATTTATCTCCTAATTGTCTCTCAATTTCTGACGGCTATCTCTAGTCTCTCCTCAATAGCATGACGGTCTCATCTCCATTTTTGTTTGTGTGTATTAGGGTGAGTCTTAGGTCCTTTTTATAGAGTTTTTGAGTTGATTTGGACCGTCGATGGAGCTTGGTTTAATAATAGCCGTTCGTTCAAAGGAGAGACCAACCAGGAGCTGACACCTAGCCCTAGTGACAAGGCAAGGCTCAGAAAATCGACCAAACACAGACCAGGCCAGCCAGGGTGTAACACCCCGTAATTCTGCGACATTAAGATTCTCAAATTAAAGTATAATTAATTTTTAAAAGAAAAATTAAAAGAAAAAGATCCATGCAGTTGTTTAATTTAAGTATTGTAATTAACATGAAAAAGAGAAGTAAGGAGAGAACAATAATTATTATTGTTCTAAGACTTATTAACAAAAGCCTTTGTAGCTCAGTTAGTTAAGGCATTGGATTTATGGCATGGAGGTCGGGGGTTCGAACCCCGGCGGCGGCATAATTTTTATCTTTGTTTTAGAGACGGCCAACTGAACATGCAAATATATGTACGTATACAAATTCAAAATTTGAAAGGATAAGAACGTACATATAAGGAAATAAAGAATATATATATATATATATACATATGAGAATATAAATATATATATATATATATGCAAAAATATATGTATACGAAAGATAAAATTCAAGATAAGGCTACAGTCAATGAAATATGGCAACATCATTTGAATTTTGAAAATAAAATGAAAGTTGTGCGTATATATATATACGCGTAAAATGGTCGTTAGAGGAATTGTATACATATAAGAATATCTCATGTGAATAAAACAGTTAAATAAATTCCAGAAATTCAAAAGTTTGAAAATCAAACTTTTACGCCAAAATAGCTTGTGGGACCCAATGCTGACTCAGCACTGCGTGTATGATAAGGTTTGGCTAGATTCATCTACGTACCTGGACTATTTTCTTAACTAGGTTCAATGCTGACTCAGCGCTGCGTGTACGATAAGGTCTTGAGCAGCTATATAAACAGCCCTAGTCTTCATTCTCTTTGCACCAATTCTCTTCTATCCTTATGCTGCTAAGATTCATGGCTTCTTCCCCTCTTCTAAATTTTCTTAAATAAATAAAATAAAATATGATTCAAGACAAGGAGATGCTTCTAAAAGACTTTTAAGGAGGGATTCAAATCAAAGTTTCAAGTGAAGAATTCAAAGGCTAGCTCAAACAAGTTTTAAGCAACGACGCACGAATCATAGCCACGCTTTCCTTCTTTTCTAGATCTATTTTCTGTAAGTTGGTTATTTCTAGATCTGAATATTTTGTTTTATTTGTGACATGAAATTAAAGGAATAAAGGAATATGCCAAGTCTCTCTCTCTCTCTCTTCGAATCTGTGTTTATACTCTTGGACTGAATTAAGAACTGTTATGATTCGAGGACAAATAAGACTGTAACCGTGACTATGACTATAGAACTGTGGCCTTTGAAAGCATATGCCTTTGGACTATGACATAAGCCTTTGATTTTGGGACATATAAACATTGCCTATGACAATGACTTAGGACTATGGGAATTATTTTCCCTTTTGGACTATGAACATCGCCTATATTGCCTATGACCATGGACATTACTTATGACTAAGAACATAAGCCTTTGAATTAGACATAAACTATTGCTTATGACATAATGAGGACAATTGTGATTTTGACACCCATGATTCATGATTAGGAAAATATTTCTTTAGTTTGGTGATTGTGAAATTGGGTCTAAACCCAATTATTTATTCTACCTGTTCCTTGGTTTTTTCTTTGGTTTTAAGACAGTGGGAATTTACCTATTAAGTTAGGTCTACCCACGTTCTTGAACATATTTTGCCCATTCTTTGGTTTTAAGACAGTGGGAATTTACCTATTTCGTTAGGTCTACCCATATTCTTGAACCTACATTGTTATCCAAACCTTTTTATGTCAATTATTCCTTCTTGTCATTTTGAGTCATTCCCTTTTTATCTACGAATCTATATTTATTTATAATCTAGGTTGAATCACGATTATTCGAACGGTGGGAATGCGATTTGGGGAAAAACATGGAAATGAATATGAACGTAATTGTAAACTTGGAAATTGGCATAATTTGGAATATGTATTATGACATGCATATTAAAATGAAAACGGGGAAATTTGACATGGATTAGGGAATATGTGATTTTGACATATTAAATTTAGCGTTAGTAAGTAAGCTAAATTTTAGGCATAAAATGTAAACTAGAAAAATAATTCTAGTTTTGCCATAAATTGTGAATTAGGATGTTAAACCAAGATTGGGTTAATTAAGGTTGATTTGGAATAAGTATATTAGCACAATTTTGGATTTATTCATAATTGTGAGCAATTGTCATGTTTAGAATAAATTATGGTTAGCGACACTAAATTTGGTATAATTTACATACAAAAAAGTATAAATATGATAAATAAGAGAGAATGGGCCATAATAATAAATGTGACAATGTACATTAAAAGAGTAGTAATGAAATAAGTAAATTAGGAGTAATTTACTTATAGAATTCGTCATAAATGTTAAATTGTTCATTTACCACAAAATATGTAACTTGGTTAAGTTTTGGCCATAAATTATAAACTAGGATATTTAATCTAGTTTTGGCAATGAAATAGGAAATGGCCTAAACTACATGTTGGGTTAGGACTTGGGCCTAGAATATAAGTATACTAGTAGGCTTGATAAATAAATATAGGCCAAATTTGTCTAAAAAGGGGAAATGGGCTTTTGAAATAAATTATTAACAATTTATAAACAAAAGAAAAGTATTTTGATAACATCCCTTTTTATAACACATAGACTAGAAGGTTCTAGGGTGACAGAGAGGATAGTGTCTAGGCTTGGGTTTGGAAAATACAAGTTTCCTGCCCTCCCTGGCTATCCCTAACTGATCCGAAGGACGGGATGGTTGTTTTCAAAACCAGATTTGGAAATTAATCAAAAACCCTTTGAACTTAGAAAACATGAATATGCCTAACCCGAGGTTAGACTGAGTTGCGGTGTAAACCTGCCCGGAACCGACCGGCACATCAAGTAACCGCAACAATATCTGTCTAATGTGAGAGGTTGCGGCTTTAATTTATTAATTAAAGCTAGAACAAGAATGGGAGAGTTAAGTCCATAGGAACACTTAACCAACCTAACATGGTTAAGCTAGAATGGGAAGGTTAAGTCCATGGGAATACTTAGCCAAATTAACATGTTGACTAGACTAGAAGGTGGGGTTAAGTAAAGTTAATACACTTAGGCAATTTAACATGTTAATTAGACTAGAGGTTGGGGTTAAGTAATACACTTAGCCAAATTAATATGTTAACTGGACTAGACCATAGGGTTAAGTAAACTTGAACGCTTAACCATCAGAATATGATAAATGAATAGGGTTAAGTAAAAAGCATGAAGGGATAACACTTAACCAGTGTAATAGGATAAGGGAAGAGGGTTAAGATAGCTTGAATCAACTAAATACACTTAACCAACCCAACCTGGCGAGAAAGAAAACTAAGTAGTAGACCTCAGTTGAAAAAGGGACTAAGTAGTAAAACTTAGTTTAGAAAACAAGGAATTTGGAAACTAAGTGGTAAACCTTAGTTAGTAGAACTAAGTAGTAATTCTTAGTATAACACGAAGGAGCAGACATCCATCTGGTTTTAAGAAGGCTCCAACGAATTGGGTTACGAAGCCCGAGGCTTCGAGGGGACGTGAGGGTACTCTTGGTATCCCTCTGTGAGGCTGCAGATGATCATCCTGGGCTCACAGAGGTTAAGGTCTGCGTTAGAAGAACCGAGGGTATGCCTTGGTTGCAATATATATGTGGCAACCTAAAGACTAGGATGGACCAGCGTGATTCGGCGAGAAGACGGTAGCCCTGCGATAGCAACTCGTCGTCTACCATCGATCTTGAGTCAATCGAGATACGTGAAGCGGAAAGGCGGAGAACTCCAAAAGACCATATACTTGCTATCTAGTTATGGTTGCGGATGGCCATAGGATAGTGGGGCACCGGGGGCCGGCGTATAGTTCTCATTTTACAAGGTGTGCCTTTCATTAGCCGAGGGAGGGGTCAAGTGGGACCATAGCCACTGGAGTAAAAACAGACCTTAGCATCTGCATCGGCAGATATCTGAAAGCTCCCGACCGAGTTCTGTATTCCTTGATTTGCCCTGTCACAGGACTCGGATCGCACATTACAGGACATGTGCATCTAGACAAGCGATAACGATTCGCGATACATAAGTGGGGAAGCCTAGGAACATATACCACTCTAGGTAGTGTGTCCTAGACTTGGGGGCATTGTTCGACAGGTAGCGTAATCCCTAGTTGGACTAGGTGGCATAAACCCTAAACTCGAAAAGCGTTCAGCAGATAGCGTAAAACTATAGTTAAATCTAGAAAGCAGTGGATAGAAAACCCTAGATTAGATCTAGGCAACAACTAATAAATGGATGCCTGAAGGCGATGGAAAATACAGGGATTGGGATCACGTTATCGTTACTAGTTGAAACACTAGTTAGGCGGTGCATAGATATAGAAACCAGTATAACAAGTAAATAGCGAAGCAGCGAAAGTATTAGAGCGTATCCAGTTTATCTTAGCATATCTTGTGACTACCTTGTCTAATCTTGTTGACCCTATCGTCATGGTGTAATCTTGTATTCAGTTAATTCATGTCGTTTTGTTTTCCATGTTCACATGCTAGAAGTTACTGAACTTACTCAGGCTTTTTGTCTGACTCTGTTTTTCTTTCGTCTTCTTTCTTCCGTTCTCCCCCCTCCCCCAGGTTGTTAAGGAGGAAATAGGATAGCTCAGATTTGTTTTAGGATGATTTCTCTTTCCAAGCTTGAAGAATCTTGGATGCATCGACTTTGGATTGCTATGGCTGGCTTTTGTTACATTGGGGAATATAAATGTATTTTATGCTTCTTTATTTTGTAAAGACAGTTGATACTCTGATATTGTAAAGGAACCTTGTACAAATTATTTTGTCAATAAAGCAAAGTTTTATTTTCCGCTGTTTAATGTTTGTCTGTCTTGTAATTTATCTGCATCTTTTACCCATAATGCTCCACAGAACTTAGTGCATTCCCTTTGTGAGTGACACTAACGGATGTGGGGTGTTACACAGGGTGGGCTGGGTTCGACCTGGCTCAGGGGCCAAGTCGACACCCCAGTCGACACCGTGTCGACTTGGCAGTCGACACCGTGTCGACTTGGCAGTCGACATGGGTTACCCAGGTCGACTGCCCAGTCGACTTGGCTAGCCCCAGGTCGACTGCCAAGTCGACCTGGGTGCCTTGGGCGGGAATTTTCCCGCCCTGGCCAACTGGGCCCGATTTTGAATTTTAAATTTGTTTTTCTGAGCTGTTTTCGTCTGTTTGAATTTTAAACTGAATTTTGAAACTTCCGGAGGCCATATCTTCTTCATACGGAGTCCGTTTTACGCAAACTCGGACTCTATTTCAGGAAGAATTCCGAGACGAACGCAATGGCGTATCCCATTTCCCTTAATTCTTTGATTTGAAATTAATTATACTTAAATTTGTGAATTTCATTGTTATAGAATACACAGGGTGTTACATTCTCCCCCACTTAAAAGGATTTCGTCCTGAAATCTTCAAGTTCAGGAAGAATGTACATCCTAACATCCAAACATCCATCTACTCATCCATCAAACACGGGCATCCATTGTCCTTAAAAGACTTCTAATGCTTCATGATAATATGCGAAGTGTGTGTGTGTACATGTATATATCTAATGCAAATTCAGGCGGTCTACTGATTCAGTTGACCTCCTTAATGCGAATTATGTAAGTGCCATGAATCCATTATGTATGCAAATTCTCGTATTCATGACTCTACATGAGTGCACAATCATTCATACAAATGCAACATCCATATGACAACACATTAAAGTTCAACCATATACGAATGCAAACATATATGCATATGCAATATGAAGTGATTGAGCCGATCTAAAACCTAGATTGTGTGTGTATATGCAACCACGAGCAACCACTAGCAATCACTTGCAACCACTTGCAACCATCATCCATAACATGATTCAATCACATGTTTTCATCCAAAGGGTTTCTTCCTAGAAGATAA
The DNA here is from genome assembly GCA_030737875.1 of Allium sativum. Classification (NCBI taxonomy): domain Eukaryota; kingdom Viridiplantae; phylum Streptophyta; class Magnoliopsida; order Asparagales; family Amaryllidaceae; genus Allium; species Allium sativum. The sequence continues at coordinate 890,320,841 of CM060910.1, read as the reverse complement.
GGTCGAGGAGATATACCTAAAAAGATAGATAAAAGTGCAACTTAAGGAAAAAGAAAGGATCAAAGATGTACCCTCGAAAAGAAAAGGGTAGGCTGCGCGTATTCTAGCTTCAGTTTCCCAAGTTGCGTCTCCTTCGGCGTCGCTCCACTGAACTTTGATGAGCTTGACTTCGCGGTTGCGTAGCTTCTTCACTTACGTTCCTAATATGCGGGTTGGAACTTTCCTTACGGTTGCTTCGCGTTTTACTTTAGCTTCTTCTAGGATATTTGGCTCTACCACTTCAGCAGACTTATGTAGACATTTTCGGAGATGTGAAACATGAAAGACGTTGTGAACTCTGGCCAATTTTTCAGGTAGCTCTAATCTATAGGCCATTTTCCCAATTTTCTCGATGATAGGGAATGGCCCTACGAACCTTGGTGCTAGCTTTCCTGTGGTTCCAAAACGAACAACGTTCCTTAGCGGAGATACCTTAAGAAAAACTCTGTCCCCAACCTCAAATTCAAGGTCGGTCCTCCTCTTGTCGGCGTAGGACTTTTGTCTGTCTTGGGCCGTCTTCATCCTTCTTCGTATTAAGTCTACTTTCTATGAAGTCTCTCGGATCATATCTAGTCCAAGTATGAGCTTATCAGTAAACTTCCACCAACAAGTGGGCGATCGGCACGGTCTTCCATATAAAGCTTCAAAGGGCGCCATTCCGATGGTTGCTTGGTAGCTGTTGTTGTAAGCAAATTCCACCAAAGAAAGATGGTCTTCCCACGTCCCTCCGAAGTCAAGGACGCACAGTCTTAAAAGGTCCTCCAAAACTCTGTTCACTCTTTCTGTTTGGCCGTCGGTTTGGGGATGATAGGCTGTGCTCAAGCATAACTGTGTGCCTACCGCTTCTTGCAGACTCCGCCAGAACTCACTTGTGAAGATAGGGTCTCGGTCACTAACAATGCTGGAGGGTATTCCATGGAGTCGAACAATTTCCTTGAGGTAAAGAGATGCTAGGGATGAGGCAGTTCTTTTACTCTTGACAGGTAAAAAGTGGGCGCTTTTAGTAAGCCTATCCACTGTTACCCAAATGCTAGTGTTGCCTCTCCTAGACCTAGGCAGCCCATCAATGAAGTCCATTGAGATGCTATCCCACTTCCACTACGGGACCTCTAGAGGATGTAGCAGACCGCCAGGCTTTTTCTGTTCCGCCTTAACCTGTTGGCACACCATACACTTAGAAACGAAATCTGCCACGTCCTTCTTCATGTCGTTCCAAAAGAAAGTTCTTTTTATGTCCTTGTACATTTTATCTCCGCCTGGGTGTATCGTCATCTTGGAGTGGTGTGCTTCCTCGAGAACCTTCTTTACTAAATCCCTTGTCTGTGGGACGCATAGTCTTCCGTCTCGCCTTAGCCAACCCTTATCATCGAGGGAGTATCTGTTGAGGTGACTTGAAGTCTCACCCCTAATTAGCCTATCAATCGTCTCCACAAGCTGAGGGTCTTCGCGTTGTGCTGTCCCTATCGAGTCCATTAAAGTCGGGCGTACTTCGAGAGATGCTAGCAAGCCTGGTACAAAATCAGAGGAGGGCCTAAAGTCAAAGTTGGCTATAAACTCTAGGCTTTGTCTTTCAACAAACAGCGGGCTTAAGGTCAGTTTCTTTCGGCTCAACGCGTCTGCCACTAAGTTGCCTTTGCCCGGAGTATTGGAGATCTCGAAATCGTACGAGGCAAGAAACTCCATCCATCTCTGTTGCCTCAAGTTAAGATCTTTCTGCGAGAAAAGATATTTCATCGATTTATGGTCAGCGTAAAGTTCGAACTTCTCACCTAGGAGATAGTGTCGCCAAGACTTGAGTGCAAAGACGATGGATGCTAACTCAAGATCGTGGGTCGAGTAGTTCTTTTCATGCACTTTCAATTGCCTCCAGCCATAAGCTACTACCCTTCCTTCTTGCATTAAGACGGCGCCTAGCCCTGTCCCACATGCATCTGTATAAACTGTGAACATCTTGCTTCCATCGGGCAACGTTAAAACTGGGGCTGTTGTAAGATCCCTTTTCAGTCGTTGGAAAGCAAACTCGCAATCCAAGTCCCAATTGAACACTAGATTCTTCTTGGTCAACTTTGTGAGAGGAGCTGATATCTTGGCAAAGTCTCTGATGAATTTTCGATAGAAGCCTGCTAACCCGAGAAAGCTTCGGACCTCCATTGCGTTCTTTGGTGTCTTCCAATCCTGCACCGCTACTACCTTAGCCGGGTCTACTGCTAATCCTTCCTTGGATACTATATGCCCAAGAAATCTTACTTCCTCTCTCCAAAAGTGGCATTTGGAGAATGTTACTTTTAGCTGATGGACTCGCAGAGTTTCCATGATTGCCCTTAAGTGCTGAGCATGTTCCTCTTCATTCTTTGAGAAGATAAGGATATCGTATACGAAGACCACTACGAACTTATTGAGGAAATCTATGAACACCCTACTCATTAGGTCCACGAAGTAAGCAGGTGCGTTTGTCAAGCCGAAAGGCATGACAAGCCATTCAAAGAAGCCGTCTGGGGTTCTGAATGCCGTTTTATCGATGCTATCCTCAGCCACCCTTAGCTGATGAAAACCGGTCGCTAAATCGAGTTGGGAGAAAACAGACGCTCCTACAAGATGATCAAACAGATCGTCAATTCTGGGGAGAGGGTGCCTATTCTTTTTCGTTAGCTTTTTGAGCTCCCTATAGTCAACACATAGACGGAGTGAACCATCCGCCTTTGTAGCGAATACCACTGGAGCGCCCCATTCTGAAATGCTTCTTCTAATGAACCCCTTCTCTAGAAGTTCTTTAATCTGTTTACTGAGCTCTTGCCTTTCCCGTGGAGCCATGTGTCTAATGGGAAACGCAACGGGCTTTGCATTATCTACAAGATATATGCGGAAGTCTATCTCCCACTTCGGAGGCAAGCTCTTCACCTCTTCAAAGACATCCGGATATTCCCGGACCACTCTAACCGATTGTAAATTTTCAACGGAGGCATCTAGCGATTCAAGATAACTAAGCATAACCACATACGAGGGATTACAAGAAATTTCCAAAGTGTTACCGAGCTGGGTCAGGAGCCTAACAACCCTTTTCTCACAATCAAGGATGTCTCCATTACTGGATAGCCAATCCATGCCCAAAATCAAACCATATCCTGAAAAGCCCAAAACAAAGGCACTGCATTTAAATTCTATGCTTAGAATAGAAATTTTCAATCCCAAACAGATCATAGACAAATGAGCTGGGCCCCCAATTGGGTTTGAAACAATTAAGGGGTCCTCTACCATACTAGTTTTTAGGTGCAGAGATTCTACTAAAGCAGACGAGATAAAGGAGTGTGATGCGCCAGAATCAAATAAAGTGCGAACGGGGTTATCATAAAGATAAACTACACTTTCTACAGAAGTATTTATACCTCGCTGTTGCAGAGGTGGTGCTTCTAGCACATGAACCTGTGCCCCCGAGGTGGATCCAGCCCTCTGCCCCTGTCCTCGTTTCTTTGGACAGTCCTTTGCCATGTGGCCTGTCTCACCGCAAGAAAAGCACCCGCCATTCATCTTGGCCTTCTTTTTCCGACAATCTTTTACTAAGTGCCCCACTTTGCCACAGAAATTACACTTCCTCTTCTCTTTGTTGTCTTTCCCGCCCTTCTTAAAGTCTGTCTTCTTAGGCTGCAAACTCTCTTTCTTCCCTTGAGAGCTATCTGCCTTTGTCTCCTTCTTGCCCTTATCCTCTTCGTTCAGCAATGCCATTTGTACCAACCTTTCATATGTAGCTCCCATGGGTATATGGGTCATGGCCAAACTGTGTAATGGCTCATTCAACCCTTTGACAAAACGGAGAGCCTTCTTGTGCGGGGTGTTGACTAGGTCCACTCCGAACCTAGCTAGCTCATCGAACTGATTAACGTACTCCTTGACTGTTTTGTTCCCTTGCTTAAGAAATAAGAATTTTTCCAACTGCAAACTCCTTTCCGCTTCTGAGAGAAATTTAGCCTCAAACCTTGCCCTAAAGTCCTCCCATGTTTCCACTGGTTTTCTGCATTAGTGACTTCCCACCAGTAGGAAGCCTCGCCCTTTAGTAGCTACACTGCCAGTTGTACTTTCTGCCTATCTTCAACCTCAAAAATGACGAATAAGTCCTCAGTTTCCTTTATCCAATTCCTGGCTGCCACGAAGGATTCGGTTCCATGAAAGTCCTTTCCTCCCATAGCCTTAAAATCTTCACATATCTTAGCAAAAGTGTTTCCCCGCGGAGGAGGTGGAGGAAGAGGTGCTGCTGCAGCCGGATGATTCCCTACAGCTGGGGGCTGAGGAACGGTAGGGCCTGGCTGAGTGGCCCTTGCTTCTAAGAATCGTCTAAACCAACTAGGTATTGGTACACCCTCTGGCAAGTTAAGTTCTTCGGACATGCTGAAACAAAAAGGATAGATTCAAAACGAAGGATAAGAGATAGTACCTATTGCTTTGGGGGGCTTAGCCTTTTTAAAATAAAATAATATTTTATCTTTTAAAAATGCTTCTTTAAATTTTTCTTTGAAAATAAATTTTCAAAACTTTTATCTTATCTGGTAAACCTGGCTTTGATACCAAGTGAAACACCCCACCTCCGTTAGGGTCACTCTCAAAGGGAATGCCCTAATTTTGGTGGAGGTTTATAAGTATAAGTCACAGATATACAAGACAGATATAGGGACACATATTTTTGAACAGCGGAAAATAACAAAAACTTTTATTTCAACATAATACGTGTTGCACGAACCATGTCATAATTCGTTTTACAATACTTCCAAAAACATAACATCTTCATAACTGTCTTGATTACATTATTTAAAGAAGCATAAAGAAAACATAAATAAACTGCATAAGTCCCATAATTGTTGTCCAAAGCCATAGTCCAAAACGAAAAAGATCCAAGCAATACATTCTTTCTCTTCAAGCTGGATGTGAAAGCTGGTCAAGCTGCGGTATTCCCTCCATGTGGACCTGGGGGAGGGGGGGGGGGGACGGAAGAAAAGAAGATGAAAGAAAAGTAGAGTCAGACATAAAGCCTGAGTAAGTCTAGGACTATTCAGTCTATGAATAAAGAACTGGGTATGATAAGTATAAACTAGAAATGTGAAAGCACCATAAACTAAGTTAAGTTGTCTAGGGTCGAATATACTACCGTACCCCATATTAATCTTTGTACCCATATAAACTAGTTCCCAACAGGCACCCCATAATCAGGGTGAAGTGATCCATTTCTGATGATCGGCTCCTACTCGCATAGTTACATGTGTCTTACGACCCCCGATGTTGTAGTTACCTATGCAGGTCCCACCATGGGGTGTATCAAGTCCCATGGTGGCGGCCCGACACAATTCTAGAATGCACAGGTATTCTACTGGTGCCCAGTGCCTTATTTTTCTGCGTCGGAGTGTGTGCACACCCGTACCCCGTTAGAACCTACACTGCTGCACCACCGCCGTCGATTTGACCTCTTACAGTTAGCCCAGTAATCTTGCCCCACCCTGCCTAGTTCAGGGTATCCTGATACACCTTGTAGGGTTACTGCTGAAAAGGGTCCCCCGCTACTAGGTTTTCTATTTCTAGCCAACATGCTAAGTTGGTTAAGTGTTTTATAAACCTAACCCCCAAATCAGTCTGTTTAGTTTAGCATGTTCCCTTTTGATTAAGTATTAATTTAATCTACTTAATCTTATCAATCCTGACTCAGCCTTAATTGTCTTATTAAAGCCTTGACCTCTCACATTAGACAGGTATTGTTGTGGCTGCCTGTTGGGTCTGGGCAGTCTTACGCCACAACTCAGTCTAACCTCGGGTCCTTATTGGGCTCCGTGTTTAACCACCCACATTGGATAGGTATTTTTGTGACTACTGGATAGCCGGGCGGTTCCGGGCAGGTTTACATCACAACTCAATCCAACCTTGAGTTAAACACATCGTATTTTCTACATTTACATATTTTGTCCCTTTTCTTTTTATATGTAAATATTTGCGGCCCATTATTCAAATTCACCTTTATTGGTTAAAATTTATTTATGCCACTTAATTGTTTTTCAAGGCTGTTGGCATGCGTCCAACATGCCAACACATATGTTCTATATTTTAACCCAAACGTCATTACCCCCGTTTTACACATTCACTACAATATAAGATATGTTGGGTTTAACATTTAAAACCCAACTTAGCCATATGAAAAGGGGAGGCTTATAACATGGTGTTTATGAGGTGACATAAAAAGGGGAGTGTGAACGCATGAACTTGCAACATAACGATTCAATTAACATAAAGTAGGCACATGTGAACTTGCAATTGTAATAGCATATAATCATGGCATAAACAATACTTAAACATGAATCATTCTATTCATATAATCATGGCGTAAACAATACTTAAACATGAATCATTCTATTCATATAATTATGGCATAAACAATACTTAAACATGAATCATTCTATTCATATAATCATGGCATAAATAATACTTAAACATGAATCATTCTATTCATGTAATCATGGCATAAATAATACTTAAACATGAATCATTCTATTCATGTTATCATGGCATAAATATTACTTAAACATGAATCATTCTATTCATGTAGACTTGCAATTGGAATGTAAATCTAACTCAATTGTGTCACATATATCACCATATGGTTTTGATAACAACTTAGTCCTAAAACATGTTTCAACTAGGCATAATACCAAACATAGTTTAGTCATGTTCATAAAGGTGCTTACTTTTGTTTCTAATACAAAAGTATGATTTGCTAATTCCAACATAGATTCATATAAACTATAGTACTTAGTCGTATCCAATTACACACTAGAAGTGATTATAAAGGTATGTACATCATATTGGCATAATAGTGAATCATATACTTGCATGAATCCCGAATAAAATACCACAACCTATGATTGTCAACATAAATCATATACTTGTATGAATCCAATCGTATACCATAACACTTCCAAATCGTTTAGAATCAAAATAATATACAAATATAGATTATTATCGCCACAATTCCATTTCGCATTTTACACATATCAAACGCAATTAATTATTCACATCGGAATAGCACTCTACTTACAACGTATGACGAATCTTCAATTCAGGAATCTGAATTCTGAATTTGGAGATGCTATCCTTTGTTGTAGGCATTGCTTTGATTCAATTAATGTTGCTTTAATCTTTTGATTTATCTCCTAATTGTCTCTCAATTTATGACGGCTATCTCTAGTCTCTCCTCAGCAGCATGGCGGTCTCATCTCCATTTTTGTTTGTGTGTATTAGGGTGAGTCTTAGGTCCTTTTTATATAGTTTTTGAGTTGATTCGGACCATCGAGCGAGCTTGGTTTAATAATAGCCGTTCGTTCAAAGGAGAGACCAACCAGGAGCTGACACCTAGCCCTAGTGACAAGGCAAGGCTTAGAAAATCGACCAAACATAGACCAGGCCAGCCAGGGTGGGCTGGGTTCGACCTGGCTTAGGGGCCAGGTCGACACCCCAGTCGACACCGTGTCGACTTGGCAGTCGACACGGGTTACCCAGGTCGACTGCCCAGTCGACCTGGCTAGCCCCAGGTCGACTGCCAATTCGACCTGGGTGCCTTGGGCGGAAATTTTCCCGCCCTGGCCAACTGGGCCCGATTTTGAATTTTAAATTTGTTTTTCTGAGCTGTTTTCGTCTGTTTGAATTTTAAACTGAATTCTGAAACTTCCGGAGGCCATATCTTCTTCATACGTAGTCCGTTTTACGCAAACTCGGACTCTATTTCAGGCAGAATTCCGAGACGAAAGCAATGGCGTATCCCGTTTCCCTTAATTCTTTGATTTGAAATTAATTATACTTAAATTTGTGAATTTCATTGTTATAGAATACACGGAGTGTTACAGAAGCTGTTGGATAGTGACGTTGGAGGCCATTGGAAGGCTCCATTGCTATACTGTGTGTTTCTTGTAGTGTCAGCCATTTGTTCAACAAACGTCTACTTCCAGGCATCTGTTGAACAAATGCCTGGAATTTTTAAAATCTGGCCCCATACAAAAAAAGCGGGCATTTGTTCAACAGACGCCTGGTCTCCAGGCGTCTATTGAACAAACGCATAGATTTTGTGCCTATATGAGGCGCAACCGACCCTCGTTTTCATTTCATACGAACAAAAATTTTCATTTTTTTTAATTTATTATTATGTCCATTTGTTGCCACGTCAAGTTAAGACCGATAAACGCGTCATTCATTCTCCGATAGATCCAAATGTCGGACCAGCACATGTCGCACCAGATCCCACCGTGACTGCAGATAGTCTTCGAGTATTGCACGACCTGCCTTAGACTATTACACATCAAGTGTTTGTTGTTGTTGCGACGCCTTAGATATAAGTTTTTATTTTTATTACGTAGATCGCCAACCTTACTATACAAGAATGTTATTTAATAGTTCATGTTTACAATAAATAATCATATGTTTAGGTTCGACATGTTGCTATGCCAGGTAGCTGGGCACGTTGTATGACACATTTTGATCAGTCACCTGAGCCGATATTGGTTAGACTTCGTGCGACACCATTTGGAGATTATTTAGATTTACCTAGGTTTGTTTATTTTGACGGATGCCTTGTAAAGGCTCTTACAGAGCGATGATGGCCTAGTACACGCACCTTTCACCTTACTGATTTTGAGTAAGGGCTTATTCCTTTTGATTTTTACATGCTTCCGACATCGAGGTTGGTCATCCCGACCGTGTCTCCGTCGCCTCTGATGGTTCATTTGTGGAGGTTGAGAGTTTTTTCTGATCAGTTGCTAGGTTTAGACCCTCAGACCGTTGTTTCAGGTGTCATTACCTTACCTACTCTGCAGGCCTATATAGTTTCCCATCAGACCACTCAGGATATGCATGCTCTAGTTATTAGGGCCCTTTTATTATACCTTTTTGGCTCCACCTTTTTTAGCAATAACAAGTGGACTATTAGACTTTGGTTTCTGGCTAGACTTGTAGACATTGAGTAGTTGCATATGTTTGATTGGGGTAAAGGGATATTAGGCTATTTCTACGTACCATTAGATATCTACTCCGTACAGTGCTCTAAGCAGCTGTACGGTTTCTGGTACATTATTCCCTTTTCTTATTATGAGTACATGGCGAACATCACCATAGACTTATCCCTGAGGTGATAAGTACACCTTATATATACTTTCCGAGACTACGCTATTGGGGTTCTGCTATGCATGTCACTCGTTCTGCATAGGGCGTGCATAACGAGCTTATGGAGGCGTGCCAACAAATGGATATGAGGAAGCGGGATAGTATTATTGCGCGTCCATGGCAGTAGTACATATAGTTTTTAGTGCCTTAACAGGACCATCCACTCATCTTCCAGTATAGTCTTTTGAGGCGCAGGGTATGCTTTCAGGTACCTACGTGCCCTTTTATTTGGTATTTAGGGGAGTGCTATTTGTTACACCTATACGGTATAGTGTGCAATCCTTCTGATCTGCTCCTATGGGATGAGATGCTCAGCGATATACATATAGGATCGTCATATATTGAGGATATAAGGGCTACAGGATAGGTGGATGGTGAGCCTTTTACAGTGGCTGAACACTTTGATTCCTACTGGGTTCAAGTTGCTCATGCGCTTATGCTTTACCAAATTATATTCGGGGTTTGAACTCCAACCATATTGGCCATCTACAGTATCAAGGAGAGTCCCATTGCATCCCACAACCTTTGAGCGTATGATGTACAAGGTCAGATAGTAGAGATTCCATCGCAGTATCCACCAGCTGACCCTCACGTTGTACCATCATCCGGTCTGTACCATTCCCATTAGGTATGTAAGAAATTTAAAATACATTGGTATATGTTGTTATTATAAAATTTGCATTAGTGTAATACATATTGTCTCAATATGAGTACTCGCTTTATATGGACCATGATAGACGGTTATTGGCTTCTTTTGAGCGTATGACGCTTGAGTACACACAAGTGATGTACCAGAGTATACACACAGCTTTGGCCAAGCAA